>JASWHV010000008.1:91935747-93135747 GCA_030760725.1 Neostapfia colusana | reverse complement strand
GGTCATAGGCACAAAGTGCTTAACCAGGGTAGTGATGGACGGACGAAGTGGCCTCAACATACTTTATGTTGGGACCCTCGACGCCATGGGGATCCCACGCACAAGCCTCCGTCCGACCTGAGCCCCTTTCCACGGGGTCATCCCCTGCCAACAGGTCATGCCGTTGGGGAAGATTGACGTCCCTGTCACTTTTGGGGACAAGTCCAACTTCTGCACAGAGACCATCACCTTTGAGGTCTCTGACTTTGACGGCACCTATCACACCATCCTGAGAAGGTCGGCTTACGAGAATTTTCTGGCCATTCCGAACTAAGCTCTCGCGTGAAGCTGCGCGATGACAGAACTTACTGTACGTGCCATCTCGGCATCTCCAGCAGTCGTAATGGTCGGTAGTATTACACGGTACGGCTGGCGAGTGACGCCACCATGGTCGCCGTCGTATAGCAGTGGCAGGGGAGCAGAGGCGGGCCTGTGCGCCGGGCCCCACGCTGCAGCAAGAGAAGCCCAGCGATGGGGATGGGGGCCGCTGGGTGGGGCACGCGGCCCATGAGCCCACCTGCGGCTGCCCCCATGGCCAGCGGCAGCGGGGAACGGCCCGCTGTTATTGACCCGCGCTCACAAACAAAGCGCGCCAGTTTGACTCTCAGATCAATCAAAAACTGGCAAGCCCGAGTGCCCCCACCCCTCCGTCTCAGCCGCATGCGGTCGACACGGCTCCGGCACCAGGCCGGTGGGTTCCAGGGGGTGGCACGCCGGCCGATCCCTGCGAAAAGCGAAGCGCCTCATGTACGGCAGCGCATGGCATACCTCAAGTTGAAGATGCCCGGTCCCAGGGGTATCATCATGGTGGATGCGAAGTTCTTGCATACCCTAATGTGAGAGCAACATGGTTGTGATCAGGCCGCAGCAGCGGCTACAGCAGTGCCACCCAGCTCGGCTTGTCAAGCAACAACAAGAACTCCTCCTGACCAGCCTTCAGTTGGTCCCTTGAAGGACACGAGGATAGTCGACGTCCACCCCAGGGGCTCGACGGAGGCGGCACGGATGACATCCGCACTGCCCAACAACTAAAAGAGGGGTGCCGCTCATCTCAAAAGCATAGGCTAGGCGCCACTAAAATTGTACTTGTAAATCCCCCTAGTTGGACAGAGTTAATATATAGACGCCGAGGCTTATCTATCTTTTGGGTTCAGAGCTCTTAGCGATCCAACATCCTTTCCCTTCACAACGAAGCCAGACCTGACCTCCGGCACCACACAACCCCCGAGCGCAAAGCCTTGGGGGCTCACATCAAAACAACGGTTCCCTCCTCAAGTCACGTGATCCACAGCTAAGGGGCAACAAAAACCCTAAATGAGGCCACGGTCCGAACAAGATGAAGGGGGTGTTTTTTTTCCTGTCAAAATATGTGCGAGACCCGAAGACTTGTGCCAGTAGATCGGACCCTATCAAGTCCGATGCCACGCGACCTATGGCCAAGGGACAACGACAACCCGGAGCGAAGCCATGGTCCGAACGAGGCACAACAAACAAAGTGCCTGGGCCCCTTTCCCTCTCAAAACCGAGCCGCGTGACTTATGGCTAAGGGACAACAACAACCCTGAGCATAGCCATGGTCCGAAGGAGGCATAACGGTAAAAGTGCATGGGCCTCCTTCCTTCCCGAAACCGAGCCACGCGACCCATGGCCAAGGGACAATGACAACCCAGAACAAAGCCATGGTCCAAACAAGGCATAAAAGAAAAAGTGCCCGGGCCCCTTCCTTCCCAAACCGAGTCGTGCGACCTATGGCCAAGGGACAAGGATAACCCAAAGCCTAGCCATGGTTTGAACGAGGTGCGACGGACAAGAAGGGCCTATGACCCGGACCACCAACACGACCTGACTAAGCAGCTCCCTCAGCTCTGCATTAGAGGGGTCGTCGGCAAAGCCCTTTCCAGACATCCACAAGGCCAATCCAAGGGTAAGGGAGATAGCGCCACACCCAAAGCTATCCGAGCCCCATAGATGACTTTGGCACCCCAGTTAGATGACAAATGGGTTGGCCAGTAGACTACCGACAAAAAAGAAGTATACGTATGAAAAAGCACTCATCTTCTGCTTCCTGTCCGCCTCATCCTTGATTGCCTCCTCCGGGACGAGCTCGGCCAAGGAGAGTGCAGCCGGAGTAACTGCAGCCCTAGCCCCTTCAGGATCCGTTGCCGGCTCACGAAATCTGCAAAGAAGATGAAGATTGAGGGCAGGTTAGTGAGACAGCACGGGCCCTAACGCCACTCGAGCCCCGCAGAAGACACCGGCTTCCCCGACATCCTGTCGATGACCATCCACCGCGCTGAGCGCCTTGACCATCCGAACAGAGAGACCGCCTCCAAACCGGTCGTCGAGCACTAGGTCACATATCGATCGCCTGGCACCCCAGAGCCTGAAGCACCGCGAAGCGCTGGGTGACTTGCCGAAGCCGCGACTCTGCGGAGGCAACGTCCACCGAAGTAGTGGCCAGCATCCGGTCGCAAGTCGCCACCACTAGGTGCCGAGCGTTCTCCAATGTTCGCTCCTCGGTAGTGAGACAAGTATGAAGACATACCGCAGCCTCAGCAAAATCCACAACGACGGTAATATGCCCCTGTATTTCTGCAACAAGACATACCGCAAAGATGTAAGCCGACGCAGATGCGTAAAGCCGAAAGAAGAAAGAGAATAAGGCACCAACCCGCGATTTGGTCCCTAGTCTTCTCCGTGACGACCAGGGCCTTCCAGATCTCCTGGCCATAGGCCGACAACTCCTCGACAGCCTAAGCCACGACCCCTTGCGTGGTCTCGGCGACCGCGTGAAAGCGGGCAAGCTCCGCAAAGATGACGCTGCCCCCTCGATCGTGACCTCAGTTTCCCGAGCCGTTTCCTCTGCAACGACCCGGGCCCTCTCGAGCGCCACCTGCACCTATGCTAGCTCGGCCTCCCTGCAGCGACGGTGATCCTCGCTCATGCGGAGACGTCGGGAGTCCTCAACAGCTTGGCAAAACAGCTCCTAACCACAAGGGAGATACCCCTCGTCAGAACCCATGAATCTACGATGGCAAGGAAAGAAGAAAAAAGCTCACCAGACCGCTCAGAGCCACCTCCCGCAATTGCCCGAGCACGGAATCCAGACGACCGCGCTCCACCAAGAGGCTCAATAGGACGCCAACGTGTTGGTAGAATAGGGAACCCAGGTCCCCTTCTCGCCCCAGCTCATCCGGCTCCGAGACACCACTGGCTTCAACACCGGCGATCCCCGCACCCGGGGCCGCCAGGCGCTCCAGCATCGGCGGTCATGGAATGACACCCACAGCCACCACTTCACCTCCGGCGACAGCAGGGCCCAGGACAGCCACTGAATCGGAGTCTGGGGCAGGATTTTCCCTCGCCGATCAGTCATCGGTAGGTCGGCCCTCCTCACCAGGTCCTCAAGCAGGGCCGCGACGCTTAGAAGAACCTACTGCGCATTGACGGGCCTCCTGCGTGAAGGCTCGGATCAGAAAACCAAATCGGGAGAAAGACAATACAGCAAGAAGGAAAGGAAAATACCTCTCCCACTGCCAAAGAATACGGATACGTGGTTAGTGTACCTGCAGAAAACCACTCAATAATGATGCACACATAGGTTGTCGTTCCAGGCAGGTCCATATCATACTAAAAACATACGCCCCGTATCATTTCCATACGGGCCGTCCTTGAGTCAAGTCACGTCTCAAGGTACATGGTCGCGTTTTCACACCACACGACAGGGAACCCGAGTAGAGCGCGAACGGGTTGTAACGGTTGGGAATTTTATCAACCCAACGGATACCATCTACTGCCCTGCAGGGCACGCCGATGGCAAGCGCTGCGTATGTCCTCCTAGGCTATTTCTAGAAGAACACACTATCGCGTTACCCACCACACGATAGGGTTTCCACTTTCTTGCCTAATGCACGCCAGGGACCAACGTTTCATATGAACTCAGGAACATGAAGAGTTTAAGAGTTTCATATTCACGTCTCACACCAAGCTGTGAGACCTATACCCTGAACCACTTTCCTCATCAGGGGAGCTAACCGAAATTGATCCGCTTTCGGTGGCGTACCTTACCTCTTACCTGGTCGGCGGTGCGTCGTTACAGAATAGCATAACAAGTATGTTAGTTAGCCAGCTTACATCACTTAAGCTAATAGTAAACCTTATGTGGGCCTAGTACGGAATCCTCACTCGTAAACTCTAAGTTTTGAAAATACGTGTATTTTCAGGTGCGCTATTCCCCATGCAGCTCTGATACCACACCTATGGGGACCACCGCCCTGACAGTCCAGAAATTGCATTGGGTGGTGCCGTGCAATGCGGCACCCAATAACACATCACCGAAAAACACACATACACAACAATATATGTCTTTAATACATAATATTGTCTCATTTTACAAATAATATACAACGTACATTGCAGTGGAAGATAAGATACACTCACGGACTATAGCCTACGCTAAGCAAAATGAAGCCATCCTGCCCGCGGATGCTTCACACTAGCACCACATCATAAACTCGTCGGTGTGCAGGGTTCCAAGCGAGACTCACACCCCTCATTGTGTGCTGCCCCGCTCAGATCTCCCTTCCTCCCTAACGTTGCCTTATGCAACGTTACCTGCAAAACAATGGATCAACAAACCGTGAGCTTATGCTCATCAAGACTTAACCGAAAACCTACACATGGAACTCTAGATGCTGAAAATTGAGGCTAAATAGAGAAGTTTACATAAACAATGAACTTGAGCTAATGGAGAGTCGTTACTTCAAGTTTTTAGCAACTTTTTATAACCCTCGCACAATTTACATCGAGACTCCACAATTAAACAAGAAACGCTTCATCTCGATGCCACTTGCCCGAGGAGAAAGTAAATTTAGTGAAGGTGTTGATCATCCCTCATCTCCAATATGAGGATTACTCACGAAGCATATTAACTTTTCCCCAATTTCTTACTACGTCACGACTCAGTGTACAGGTATGCTCACTACTGCAAGCGACGGTGATTTGAATCAAAAACACCAGGCTAACACGACACATACGCCCGTCTGAGACCGGTGATTAACCAATCCCCTCAACGTCGTATGTGGCAACCTTTCACACGACACCCAAATATCGAACCGGTCCCACCAACTTGGATTAAGTCTCACTACGGCAAACCCTCGTAGAGCCGACTTCTCTATCCTTTCAGCATCTACATAAGATGGTGGGGATTGCCTCGACACCCAGGTTAACATGTTACATCGGTTTCCTGGGTCCCATATGCCAGTATGCATCCGGTACACAACTCAAACTTGTCCAGCGGGGCCGCACATGAGAATGGGCCTTAATCGACTCAGACAGAGACTAGGTTCACAATACCACATCCTTGAGCCTTCCATCCATACTGCCCGGTCTCCATTCCCAACTAAAAGGATCAATTCCCTACTCTTCCAATCGATCCTCCTTAACCCTGGTTCACGAGTAGGAAACGGCCTACTCGAGTTATGCCTCTTTTAATCCACTTTTCTTAACTTGATAACAGCAGTTATAATTAATTGAAAACCTACTGTAAATCAAACTCTAGGAATTTGTTGGGTCATGCATGTGGAGTGTCATACAAACCTATCCCTAATGCAAATTAATACTCTAGACAATATAAAGTGTATACAAATAAAGACTTGTAAATTTGGAATCAAACCGGGGCTTGCCTTATTGTTGATCCCGACTAATGTTTCTGTCAATAGGAGCAAGTTAGCGGCCTCCAAAGTCTTCGCGTGAATTCCCTATACCGAAATGATCAATATAAAGGATGTTTCACATTATGAAATAATGTGCTATATACAAACTACAGGAACAAACTATATGCAAACATAGGATTATAGGGTTGAAATTTTTACACAAGCTTCCTAACATCATGATAGGGTTATGGTAAAATTTTCATAAGCTTTTGAGGAAGGAGATGGCCACAAGAATTCTTGGAACCTTTAACCTTCAATGAGTTATAGGAATTTAATTAGACTTGGTCATATTGAAAAATTTGATATCCCAATAGTTCTGGACCTAAGGTTCCTAGGAAAATTTGTTTCAAAATTTTTTTAAGTCTTCTGTTGGTTAGAATTGCTTGTTGAAGTTCATTTTATTTTTCTGGAAATTCCCTTCTGTGATTTTCAGCTCTTTTTATTTAATCCCTGAGATAACCTACTGATTAATCCACCTTAGTCATCTCCAAAAATCCTGAAATTTTTACTGGATCTCAGGAACTATGAGAAAGATTTGCTGCCCAAAATTGGGATTGTTTCATAAAGAGTCTTGGAATAAATCCCTAAAGTATTTATTAAAACAATTCTACAGAAATTCCTGAGCATTTTCGTAGCAAGCACATTGTTTCTCTGCAAAGTACTTCTTATGAGGAATCCAACAAAGTTTGTCTCACTAATTTTGTTGCTTTCTACCCAGAGTTATGGGTTTTTCAAGTTTGAACAACTTTCTGTTTGAATTTTACACAGAACAATTCAAAAGCGGGCCCACAGTCAGTTCTTTCTTCAACCTCGGATCAGAGACTTCACGCGCACCCGGAACCGATCATGGCGCACGTCGATCTCCGCCATTTCTTGACCGTTTTTGATGAAACTTTATGCTACACGTTCCTCACACCTTTGCCGAGCAGCCAGGCAAAGTTTTACGGCATGAAAACGCCGGGAAAACCATCGGCACCGGCAGGGCGGCTCGGCGGCGCGGCACCGGCGAGGAATAGCACGTCCCAAGCTTCTCCCGGTGAGCCAAGGTGTCCTACGCCATCCCTAGAGCACGTAGAACAAGATGCTACCCCTAACCCGAGCCGAAAACATCCGCAAATGGGAGCTCGACGGTGAACCGAGCCGTTTCAGCCGGCGGAGGCGAATTCTCGTCGCCCGGGGTGGAGGATAACCGGTTTCCTTCGTGGTTCGGTGTGGGAGGGCGCTAGGGCTACTAGTTTCTGTGGTTTGAATTGCATGAGCATTGATCAAGCGGTTAAGGCGAATTTCACGACTTATCTACGGTCGGTTCTACACGTGCTCCGGCGCCAAAAACCAAATTCCGGCGAGCCGGCGTCGGGGAAGAGCAAAAGTTGGGCACCTCTGTGAGCTTTGGAGCACGCCGGAGAGGATCGGAGACGGCCAGGCGATGTGGTCCCGAGGGGGCGCGGCGTGCTCTGTTTTTTCGACGAAAAAGGGTTCGGCTCCGGTCGTAGAAAGTTGGGCACGAGCTGATAAGGGTTTGAGGATGTCGGGGAGTCGCCGGCGCGGCCTCTGAGATGCTCAGCCGGTCGTCCAACTCATTGGAACTGCTCGGCGGCGATCAACCGAGGGCGGGCGGCGTTTTTGTCGAGTGAGCGCGTGAGGAATGAAAGGCTGATGAGTGGATCGGGTGAGCAGGCGAAGAAGCAATTTGGTTTGTGCACTGAGGTTACCGGCAGATGAAAGAAAATATCAAACCGACGCGAGAAGCAGAGACAGGCACTGCTCGGTGGAAGATTTCAGGTGCCTGGGTGTCGAGCTGATACAGAGGCAAACTCAGGAGTTGTCTCTGTTCACTGACTTGTGGGTCCCACTGAGATCTCCTCCCCACAAAAACATAGCTCCCAAATTTTCAAATTCAAATTTTGCAGCAAGTTCTACACGCTGAATTTAAATAGCGGGGAGTTAAACTCGCTTGTGCTCAAATTTGAAATGTCGTGATTTAATTCCCTTATGGCTAGGTTTCCTTTATTGCTTGTAGCCGAATTTTGAATTTGAAACCCTAGTTAGAATTTGATTTGACCCCGCAAATTTAAATTCTACTAAGGAGCTAACATGCTGGACTTGGGGCTTCTACACTGTCCTTCCGCCCCTGGTCACTAGTGGGCTCAGACGCTTGCTCTACCACCACTTGAGCAGCAGGGGCCAGAACCTCAGCCGGGCTACCCTGCTCTCCGTCGACCAAGTGTCGTCCTCTAATGACAACTTGGGGGTAGATTCACCGGCCGCACTTGCCACACACCTCCGCTTCTAGTCAAGGGGCTTCTAGTCGAGGCTTCAGTGCCCGCGTTTAATTGATTCCTAGCTCGAGGCATGCGCGTGGTTCCCGAGCTCTTCTTTGGCTCGGGCGGCTCGCTGCCGACCCTTTGGGGGGGGGGTACCTCAGCGCATGTGGTGCTGGGGCTTGGCTACAAGCTTAGAATAGTCAGGGGGATTCATCCCACCTGAAATTGTGTATTTCGTGGACTGCTTCGCGTTGTTTGTCCCTCACTCGGGATCACCCCGGGCGGCTCTTGAGCCATCCACTGGCTGGCCTTCAAACCCGGAACTTTTGAGCCCATTAGGTGGGCTGAAGACTTACCTTCCTCCCACGATCGTGTTGCCCTCCATCTCCTCCGGGCTCTACTGGGGCTGAGGAGGCACAGCTCGACTCTGCTCCCGCGCCGTGTTTATGATTTCACACCACGAAGTCAGGTGGTTGCTGTCTGGTGGGACCTCTCCATCCTCTGGGTTAACTCCACGGCGGGAAAAACAAGGAGGCGCTGCTCGACTCGATTCCCCAGTCGCTCTAAGCAGCTTTAATCTAGGGGCAAACGGGTGGCCTCGCAGAGGGTACCCCCTCAAAGCAGTTCAAAATGTCGTTCGTGCACTGATGCTTGCCAGATCGGGCGTCGCTTCAACGCCCTTATATCTCTTTCCTTTGGGATATCTGCACGGGCTTGCATGTATTGCTTCTGCATTTCTTGTCTCGCACAACGCTCTTCCTCCTCTCTGCCTCCAGCCAAGGAAAAAGACCCAACCTTCATTCACCATGTCTGCGTGAGTTTCCATTCATGCGAGCTCAAGCCAGATCTCCGAGTTCGCCGCTCATGGGTTGCTTTCATCGAGGGAGGCCTATTCCGTACGTCTTCCGGAGGGGGAGAGTGTCCCCGCGCCATGTGATGACGAAGTGTCTCCTTTCTCGTGTTCCACGCATGAGGATTTGGGGTCCCGGCGCATTCCTTTTCCCAGCGGTTCTGATGTGGACATCACTCCTACGGATATACACAACACTCGCATGGTAGATATGCAAGGTCCAATTACTAGAGCTCGAGCACGACAATTGAATTTAGAGGTGAGCTCGTTCCTGAATAATTCTTTATATGTGAATTTTGAGAGTATGTTGCTACCTAATGGATTAATTATGATTAGAAACCATGGAGAGGACATGGTGATACATGGAGAGGGGTTTGGAGGCATGGAGGACCAGAAAATACACCAACAGGAAGCTAGAGACCGAGCCCAACTCAAACTCGAGTCCAACTCGGGGCCCAGGAGCAGTCCACCATAAAATGGATTCCCAGGAGGCATACGGACTCCGTTTTGACATTCTACATATGAACGGAATGCTGAGAGGATAAACATATCTTTTTTATCAAGTGATCTGAAATTTGTGCGACGTGTATATTAGTGCTCTTGATTTCACGATGGATATAAAAAAATCAAAGAAAAAATAGAAAAGAAAATTTGTGAAGAGGAGCACAAATATCAAAACTTGGATGTGTTATTTTGCCTTGCGGTGCAATTGTTCCTTCTCAATTATTGTCCTTATCATTCATACTTCTTGCTGTCTTGTTCATAACATCCGGGATAAGACACAAGTAGGCCAGCAACTAGGACAAGTGTTTGTGTGAGACCTATGTGTGCTGAATACATTGGCTTTGACGATAAAAGTTTTGAATACTACCAAAACACCTTTTTAACAAGGTCCAACTCTAGGTCCGAGCTCCTGCAAGGTCCGACGATAGGTCCGACATGTTTTGGGTAGCTCCAGCAAGGTCCGACATAAGGTCTGACTTGCTTTGTCTAGGTCTGCCTTATTTTGGCTAGGTCCGACTTGTTTTTGCTAGCTCCGGTGCTAGGTCTGACTAGCTTTGGTAAGTTCCGTGTTAGGTCCGACTAAGCTTTAGTAAGCTCCGGTGCTGGGTCCGACTAGATTTGGTAAGCTCCGGTTCAAGGTCCGGTTAGCTTTGGTAAGGTTCGGAGCTTGATTGCAATGGTTCTGCTTTTAACTTGCAATGTTTCAAACTTGCTTTACTCTTATGGAAAGTTTGCTTAGTATTATTTTACTAAGTTTTTGGTGTGTTTTGGTGGTTATGGCTGATATCATTTTGCTATGGTTTACAACATGCTTATGTGAGGTGCTCACGTAAGATGTTGTAGTTTCGGAACTAACGAGAGTCAAGTCGAGGACTTATGCTCGGAAGTATTGGTTGTTTATTCATATGCAGGTGTTGCTTGAGTTCAACACATGGCTGGTGATGGGATCCATTGAACTAGTCTTAGGGAGAAGATGAGGTTCAACAACCAAGTTTGGGAGGAATTGTCACTACAGGAAAACGCATTATTTTTGTCGGCTAAATATAATTTCGTCGGCCCTCACGAAAATATGGCTAATTTCGTGAGCCACAACCTAGCACACGAAAATGTGCCCTAATTTCGTGGGCTATAGGTAGAGCACACGAAAATAGATAGAAATTTCGTGGGTTAAGTCAAGGCACACGAAATTAGAAGCTAATTTCGTGGGTTTCTGGAAGCACACGAAAACAATGGACAAAAATTTTGTCGGCTTCCGGACGGCACACGAAATTAGGCCCTTAAATTCATGGGCTGCCATCAGGCACACGAAATTAGGCACTATTGTCGTCGGCTTCAGGAGGCACACGAAAATATAGGCACTATTTTCGTCGGCTTCAGGAGGCACACGAAAATATAGGACATTAAATTCGTGAGCTTCAGACCGGCACATGAAAATAAGCGCGGGATTCCCTGATAGGCACACGAAAAGAGGTCTTGATTTCGTGGGCTTCTGACAGGCACACGAAAATAAACAAGACTGGCACACGAACAGAGGAGTTATTTTCATCGGTTTGCGGGAGGCACACGAAAATACATGGCCTTAATTTCGTGGGCTTCAGTGCGGCACACGAAAATAAGCCTGATATCCGACCGGATTCTGACAAGCACACAAAAAGAGGTTCTATTTTCATGGGCCTCTGACAGGCACACGAAAACAACGTGGAGCTATTTTCGTCGGCCAACCTTCTGCACACGAAAATAAAGGATATTTTCATGGGTTTCGTGAAGGCACACGAAATTAACTCGGTTATTTTCGTGGGTTTAGGTTAGGCACACGAAATTAGCTCTTATAACGAGACCGGACAGGCCTTCGGTTTTCATTGCGACGCGCCGCCGCCGCCACGACTTGTGCCGCCCCGCTGCCCGCGCTCACGCCGTCGACCGGTGCGCCGCCGTCCAGAGCCGCAGGCGCCGCAGCCAATCGTCGCCTCACGCTGCCGCCGCTGCAGGTGAGTCCTAGCCCTCCCCGTGTTGCCGTGTTCACGCCGTGCAAAGCAGCCGCGCCGCCTGTGAACTGTACCTGAGCCACCTGCTGCTCGTGCCAGGCTGTGTCGCCGGCGCCAGTACCTCGACCTACACCGCCCAGCCGTCGGCTCTCCACCGCACCGTCCGACCACGCCACCTTGCCTTCGCGCCGTGCTGCTTGATTCAGCGCTGCAGCCCGGCCGCCACGCAGCCCGGGCGAGGCTTCCCTGCCTGCCGTGCTATACCCACTCGTCATCGTCGAAGCTGCTGCGCCGCGCCGATTTCGTCGCCACTGCTGCAAGACTGCACCGGCCGCCTCTACTCCGAGTTCGTCTCAGCTGTTGCTTCTAAGTACGTATGACATGTAGTGGTTAATTCAAATTTTATGATTGTGGAAATAGAATGCAACCCGTGTGTTAATCAACTTTGTTTTGGTTTTAGCGTAGATGATAAAAAGTCCATCTTTATTCTTTCGTTTTGGCTAACGTAATATCTAAAGATGACATTGTTGCTGATTAGGTAGTTAATTTTTTATTCGATAGAGATTGTTAGTTTATTGACAATTTACTGGCATGTAAAGAAAACTTGCTTGACATTTTATTGTGGCCTGCCGCCGCCCTTCGTCGCTCGGCTTAGACCTAGCCCAGGGAAACCTCTTCCCGTGCATTTAGGTTTGATATTTGCATTTAGCCGAATGTGTAGAATGCCTTACACCCTGTGTGTCTAGGTAACGCATGTGAAGTGTGATAACGCTCTTACAAGCATGTGAAGTGTTGCATGGTTAATGTGTGTTTTAGAAAAAGCTTATTATAGCGATATATAAATAAACGGATTTCGGGCCGGCTCGGCCCGGCACAACCCATTTATGGCCCGGCAGTTAGGTCGTATAAAAGTCAAATTTCTCCATTGTTGCGCTTTAACAAAGTGTAGCACTGTCAAGAACCCTGGGCACCAATTTTTTCGCGGTTTCATTTCAGAAAACCATAGCAGTGAATCTTGGCTCGTACGTCATCACTGATGGGAGGAGTATAACTTAGGACGCTGGCCCACTTTACTGTCTTTCCCTCATTCTTTGCTACTGTCTCTCGTTCTTACCTTTTTCTTGTAAATCACTTCGAAAAGTAAACCTATACAATATGTGTCACCCGTTTCGGACCGGCCCGTCTCACATGCATTACGCATGTGAGTCGTGTAGGTTTGGAATTGTCCCTTTTTGGGCAGCCTGGGAGTGATCCAACGGCGAAACTGCGAGCAAAATGGTGTCGGAGCAATTTGTTGGTTTGTTGGAAAGCAAATGTGGCCATGTGATATGAGTTGCTTTGATAAAATGGTTCTATGAATAATGTGACATATGATCGTTTCTGTTATATTGTATGTGGACAATGTAATGGACAATACTGTTTTGACGATGTAATGCATTTTATAATGTTGAGTTTGTTGCATTTGTTATGACGTGTTCTGTGTTCTGTTTATTTGATTTGTTATTTTATGTGTCTGTTATTTTATGTGCTTGGAACTAAATAATATGTAATATTTTATGTGTTCTATGTCAAATGTATTTTCGTGAGCCAGAAGTGGCCCACGAAAATAGTGCAATATTATTTTCGTGGGTCACAGAAAAGCCCACGAAAATAGGGCAACATTATTTTCATGGGCCAAAAGGACGGCCCACGAAAATAACCACGCAGTATTTTCGTGGGCCACACTCTAGCCCACGAAAATAACAGGACTTTATTTTCGTGGGCCACACTCTGGCCCACAAAAATAACAGGACTATATTTTCGTGGGCCAGAAGGAGGCCCACGAAAATAACAGATTATATTTTCATGGGCCAGAAGGTGGCCCACGAAAATAACAGTACTTTATTTTCGTGGGCTATTTCTGGCCCACGAAAATAAATATTTTCGTGGGCCTTATAGGGCCGGCGAAATTAAATTTATTTTCGTGAGCTGCCGACGAAATTAAATTTATTTTCGACGGGTTATTTTCGTGGGCCACGTGCCCACGAAAATAGGCAAAAAACCCACAAAAATATGTCATTTTCCTGTAGTGTGTGGTTTAGTTGATCGGGAGGTTATGCATTATGTTTGAATCAAGAACAATGCATATGAAGGTATCTTGGACATCGTTGGAAGATGTTTGCACGTGTACAAGGAGTGCATGGACGTGGTTGCATGGTTCCAAGGCGTGATGAAGAGATGTGGACATAAAGAATTGGTCGGAAAGGTCCAACCGACTAGGTTATGGACTCAGGCTGCGGCTGAGTCGTGTTTGACTCAAATATGGAAAGTTTTGAGTTGGTTATGGTAGGATTTTGTGTGGGTCACGAATTTGAGTTATTTTAGGAATGTGGGATACGTTCCTAAGGTGTTTGGAAGTGTTAAGATTGCTTCTATATGCGTATAGAAGAGTCCTAAGCAGTATTGGAAAGTTACAGTTTGAATCCAAATAGGAGTAGGAGTCCTAGTTTGAGTTGAGTTGGCCTTCGGGCTGGTTATATAAGCAAGGGAGGCCAGAGCTCGTGGGCACCACTTTGGGGCTGTTCCTCTTGTGTTTTTTATAAATAAAATTCGTATTCTAAAGGAACTTTTGTGCCTTGTTCGTCCGACTTGTTACAGACAAGTTTTTCTCGTCGAGTTTCTGTTCAGCACTACCTTGCTTCGGTGATTTTATCATAACTCCAGATTTACAGATCCAATTGATGTGATTCTTTTTGGGTTGTCTTCACAACTTGATTATCTATCATCTGTGAAAATTTCACGGTCATTGAATTTGTGGTTTCTGATATACACGAGTTTTTTTGCAGTATTCCAGAACTGTTTTTCTCGCGTAGGACAGATTAACCTTTGTTCGATCTTTCGATCGTAACTTGAGTTTCTCTCAATGGATTTTCATGATTCTTGTTGTGACGTCTTTGTGACTTGATTCTATACAATCTATACTAGTTTTTTCACTGTTGAACACGTTTAGATTAGTCGTACACACGACTTCTTTAACAGATCGGTTTTCTCCTGAGAGGTGTTTTGTTGCTTCCGCTGAAAAGTTTTAATATACCATTCACCCCTCTCTGGTAGCTTTACACGTGTACTTCGATCCTACAATTGGTATCAGAGCCAGGTTGCTCTAATCTTTGTGATTTGCACGTGTTTTGACTAATCATCATGGAGAAATACTCCGCCAAACCTTGTGTGTTTAGTGGTATTGATTTTCTGGTTTGGAAGGCACGTATGGAAGCTTTCATCCAGGCGCAAGGCTTTGAAATATGGGAAAAGGTGTACAAGCCTTACGATGTGCCTTCAGACGATCAAGTCACGGATACAAACATGAGAGATGTCGACAACAACAACAAGGCTCGGAACTTGATCATACAAGGACTAACTCAGAGCGACTATGACCTTGTTGCACACCTCCGATCGGCGTACGATGTGTGGAGAGCACTTTGTGACTACCATGAAGGATCCAACACGATCAAGGAGGTAAGACAGGATATGTTCAAGAAAGAATACATGAGCTTTGAGATGCAACCCAGTGAGTCCATTGATGACCTCTTTGCTCGCTTTAATAAAATTCTCAGCAACTTGTGTAGCGTCAATATTAATTTTTCAGATGCTGAAAGTGCTAGGCAATTACTAAGTGCATTAGACATGTCAATTTGGGAGATGAAAGTAATACCCATACGTGAATCCGCTGTCATGAGTACTCTTACATTAGATGTGCTTTATTCTAAGCTAAAAACTCATGAAATTGACATTATATCACGTAAGAACCCAAATAAGACTATTGCATTTGTCTCACAACGTGATATGCCTAGCTCCGGCCAATCATCTAGCAATACACTTGCTTTGCTGTCTTCACTAACCCTGGAACTGATTGAGGAGTTTACATAGGAGGAGCTAGTACTTCTTTCTACTAGGTTCTCAAAAGCATTACAAAATGTGAGAACTAGAAGGAGAGGAAGCTCCGGACCTCAAACGATGCTTTGAATGTGGTAAGACAGGACACTTTCATACAGATTGCCCTAACCTTTCATGTCCTTCTAACCGTGATGAAAAGCAGAATAAAGTCAAGTCCTCTTTTGGCAACACCAACAAGAAAAAGAAGGGTTTTACAGGACGCAAACTGATAAACAGTTTCATCACCGCACTTCAAGAACTTGGCTCGAGTGATGTAGACATTGGAAGTGATGAAGATGAAGATGATCTGGCAAACTTGTGCTTCATGGCGGGCAAATCAAAATCAAGTATGGAGGATGCAGAACACAACAGTGACAACGAAGAGGTATGTCCTACTTGCGAAGAAATGTGTGATGCTATTTCTCGTGCCACTATTATTGTTAAGAAAAAGGACAAAAATCTTAGGGACAATGCTGTTAAAATTGAGTCACTAGAATCTGAAATTAATCGTTTAAAATCCTTGATTCCTAGTGATGATTCTTGTTCCTCATGTGATTTAATATATGAACAATTGTCCTCTCTAAGAAGTGCACACACCTCCACACTTGATAAACTTGAACTTGAAATCGAAAAGAACAAAAAGCTTGCTGCACTTAATGATAAAAACTTGAAAGATGCTTGTTGTTTTACAATTGATTTGCATTGTTCTACTTGCGGTGATCTTGATAAGAAACTACAAGATGCTATGAAAGAAATTTCTATATTGAACAATGCTTTACGTTCTCATGAAGTTAAATATTGTTCCAATTGCAAATTAAAAGGAAAAACTTCATGTGAAAATTTTCTTGATCTATCAAATAAACTTGATAACCTGCATAGGACATTAGATCGGTTTTGTAATGGGAATAAGAACCTAAACTTGCTGCTGAATTCTTCCAAATCTTGCAATGATAAAACTGGTTTAGGTTTTGATTCACATGCTCATGCTAAGGAACATCCACCTAAAATTGTAAAATAATTAGGAAGTGGTTTGATTCAAACAGTTCCTAAACAAAAAGAAGTCGTTTTTAAATCTGCAGAAGTGCTGTCACATTCGGGTTCAAATAAGCATACTGCATGCTCATCTAGACATGAACACAAATTTAAATTTCATTGTACCTATTGTGGTAGAGATGGTCATGTCATAGATTTTTGTTATAGACTAGCTAAACAACATAAAAAGGAAAGAATGCAAGCTAGATCTTATAACTCCCATGCAAAATTTGCTGCACATACTAAACCGAATGTCAGGAACATGCAACCTGCTATTATGGGTCAGAAATATTCAAAGTTTACCTTCGGAGCTTCAGTTTTTGCCTCCGGAGCTTCAGTTTTTGCCTCCGGACCTTCTGTTTTTGCCTCCGGAGCTACTGATTTTCGTTCTACACAAGTAACACCTCATAGGTCAGTAGTTAAGAACAAAAAATCTCAAACTTTGACTCATAAACCTGCTGTGTTATCTCAGCTTTCGCATGTTATTCCTGCTGGATGTCGTGTGACTCAGTATTGGATTCCTAAATGCCTTTTAACTAACCCCAGTATTGAGTCATCGACGTATTGTGCTTCTATGTAGGTTACACGCTTGAGGAAGGAGAACATTTGGATTGTGGATTCAGATTGCTCACGCCACATGACCGGTAACAAAGAATGGTTCTCCTCTCTCTCTCTCTTTTGTGTCACGTGTAGAGAATGTTACTTTTGCTGACAATTCTTTAACTCCTATAATTGCTAAGGGTTCGGTTACAGTAAATGATCACTACACTTTGAAGGATGTGGCACTTGTCAAAAATTTGAAATACAACTTGCTTTCTGTTTCACAATTGCTAGATGAAAATCTAGAAATTATTTTCAATAAAAACTGTTGCAAAGTTGTAGGTTCAAATAGTGAGCTTATTTTTAACATGTCTCGGTTTGGAAGAGTTTTTAAAGCTGATTTTGATATGTCTTCCTCTAAGCATAGATGTCTAGTTGCAAATGATTCCAAAGATTTATATTTTTGGCATCGTAGACTTGGTCACGTAGGCTTTGATCATCTCACGCGTGTTAGTGCTCTTGATCGCATACGTGAGCTGCCTAAGCTTAAAGGGGACAAAGAAATTATGTGCTCTTCTTGTAGACATGCTAAGATGGTTGCAGGTTCACATGCTCCTCTCACAATGACCATGACAACTGAACCGGGTCAACTTTTACACCTTGACACCGTAGGACCTTCACGTGTTCAATCCTTCGGAGGTAAATGGTATGTTCTTGTGATTGTTGATGACTATTCTAGATACTCTTGGGTTTACTTTATGGCATCTAAGAATGAAGTTTTTAGTCACTTTAGAACTTTATTTCTTAGATTATCAATTGATCACCCAGGATCTTTAAGAGCAATTAGAAGTGATAATGGAACCGAATTTAAAAATCAATCGTTTGATCACTTTTGTGCTGAAAATGCAATAGATCATCAATTTTCTTCACCATATGTACCTCAACAAAACGGTGTTGTAGAGAGAAAGAACAGAAACTTAGTTGAGATGGCTAGGACTATGCTTGATGAATATCAAACTCCTAGGAAATTTTGGGCTGATGCAATTGCAACCGCTTGTTATGTCTTAAATCGTGTTTTCTTGCGTGCTAAGCTAGGTAAAACACCATAAGAGCTCAGGTTTGGACATAGGCCTAGTGTCACACACTTTAGGGTCTTTGGTTGCAAATGCTTTGTTAAGAAACATGGTAATCTTGATAAATTTGAAGCTAGATCTGTTGATGGCATGTTTCTTGGTTATCCATCTCATACTAGAGGCTACCGTGTGCTTTTACTTGATACTAACAAAATTGTGGAGACTTGTGAGGTTTCTTTTGATGAAGCTAGCCCAGGTACTAGTTCAAATATTGCAGGTCCGGATCCATATCCGCAGGGGGAGAGTATTTTCGTTGAAGAAGAGGAAGAAGTGGTGTTGCTGCCCGAAAATTCAGCAGCTAATGAAATTGTTCCAGCTCCTGATCTTGATTCACAGCCAGCACCGACAACCACCATCGCTGGTCCAGATCCTACTCACGTCACAAGCTCATCTATTTGTGATGAACATGAAGAAGAAGAAGCTTGTGAAGTGTCCACTCCCCTCCGGATTCTCAAAAGTCATCCTCCACAACAAATTATTGGAAGCTTGCATGAACGAGTTGCAAGATCCAGGTTTTTCGACCCCAATTCTCATGCTCATTCTGCTTTTGTTGCTTCTTTTGAACCCAAAGATATATCACACGCACTCACTAATGAATCTTGGATTGTTGACATGCAAGAAGAGTTAGAAAATTTTGAAAGAAATAATGTTTGGAAACTTGTACCTCCACCTCAAGGTCACACTTTAATTGGAACTAAATGGGTGTTTAAAAATAAACAAAGTGAGGATGGGGTTGTGGTTAGGAATAAGGCTAGGTTGGTTGCTCAAGGTTTCACACAAGTTGAAGGTCTAGATTTTGATGAAACTTTTGCTCCTGTTGCTAGATTAGAAGCCATAAGAATCTTGTTAGCTTTTGCTGCATCTAAAGGTTTTAAGCTATATCAAATGGATGTTAAAAGTGCTTTTCTTAATGGCTACATAGATGAGGAGGTTTATGTCAAACAACCACCTGGTTTTGAAAATCCAAATTTTCCTAATCATGTTTACAAACTGTCGAAAGCCATTGTACGGTCTCAAACAAGCCCCTAGAGCATGGTATGATAGGTTAAAAACATTCTTACTTGAAAAGAGGTTTATCATGGGCAAGGTTGATAAAACTCTTTTTGTGCTTAAGCATGGCAATGAATCATTATTCGTTCAAGTGTATGTGGCTGATATTATCTTTGATTGTGCTTCTCATGATCTTGTGTCCAAGTTTTCAGCTATGATGAGTTCAGAATTTGAGATGAGTATGAAGGGAGAACTCACGTACTTTTTGGGGCTGCAAATCAAGCAAACCAAGGAGGGTACCTTTGTGCATCAAACAAAGTATACAAAAGATCTCCTAAGGCGCTTCAACATGGACAAAAGCAAGCCTCTTCGGACACCAATGGGAACAGCAACAACACTTGAACTTGATGAAGATTGTGATCCCCTTGATAAAAAAGAATATAGAAGCATGATCGGATCACTTTTGTATCTCACGGCATCAAGACCGGACATACAATTCAGCGTATGTCTTTGTGCACAGTTTCAAGCCTCCCCACGAGCTTCACGTCTTCAAGTCGTCAAAAGGGTTCTCAGGTACTTACATGGATGTGGCGGACCGGAATCCGCTCATCCAGGATCGCAGAGGGTGGTGCCGCACGATGCGACACCTGACAGCACACATCATAAGGACACCTTTTATTACATGGGAAACCAACTGAACTGTACAAACAGGTACAATCTTCAGTTACAAACTAGTGTCTTTATTACAAAGCGGAAGTCTAATTTATACAACTCACGCCCGCCTACCTAGCAAAAGTCGGTCGCCCAGCCCTAAGGCAACCCAGACTAGCTGCACTCCTCAACTCAGTGCGGCGTGTACAGCTCCCACTCAGCCGTGGTCCCCGACAGAGGGTAACCCTCGCCGGTGGACTCGAAAACCGAGTCCGTGGGTAGCTCCTCACCTGAAAAACACTTAAGCAGCAACCGTGAGCACGATGGCTCAACAAGACTTAACCGATTTGCCTAGGCATGAAACTCTACATGTGGGGTACATTGAACATGGGATGGTACATTTCAGCAAACGGACGCGCCTATAGTTTATCCTTAGTTCATCTTTTAGCCACAAGTTAGCAGTTTATGAATCTGAAATTTAGTAAGCAATATTTGGTGGCACACATGTAACAATACAATTATATCATACAGCAGAATTGAATCATAACATTCCATAAATTATCTACGTTACGATGCATTGAACAAGCGGTACTCGTCACCGCGAGGGACGGCGAATCGACTCGATATACACCTGAAGGGAAAACACAAAGCGCACGTCACATACGCCCACCCATGGAGCTGTACAGCACGCTCACTCGATGTCGTACGGGACAACCTTTCACCCAACAGCCCAAACGTCGAACCGGTCGCACCGAAACGGACAGGAGGTTCCCTACACGGAGCATCTCTCTATGTCCGTTAGCAGATTTCCACCTTGCTGCCCTCAACCTACACCTATAAATCGGTGTGCTATGCCTCGACGCCCAGATGTTTAGGTTACATCGGTTTATCGGGGCACATATATCCGATATGCCTTCGGTACGTTCAACACTTGCTCAGCAGGGCCACACATCGGTCCTCAATCGACACGGACAGGGCTGCGCACACAAGACTTTCTCTTGCTGCACCCTAGCCCCTGCCTAGTCTCATTTTCATTACTAAAGTAATCTCACATCACTCAACCGAACCCGTGTGTCCCAAGCCTAAACTCGCGAGTAGATTCCAACTACTCGACTTGTACCGAAGTCCTATGAATGATTAAGCATAGCCTGTCTACTCGAGGTCTTAGACACTACCCTCACTCTTATAGGAAACTTTTGGTTATGCAAGTGGGGTTCCATCCATCCTATACCTAATGCATATTCATACTTCATATGAAACATATAAACAAAGCAAAACTTATAAAAGGGTTAATGCAAACCGGGGCTTACCTTGTTTCTGCTGGTCTAATAGTATATAGTTCAGTTAGATTCTTGTCTCCCTTGAGGCTTGATCAACTGGTCCACTTCTATGGAACCACTCCATCGAACTCCTCCATTGGTTGCCTCCGTCGTAAGTCCTATTGATATGTATATGCATCTGTTCTTATTATGCAATTTAAAGAAGTAACGATTCAACTTGTTAATAACAGGGAACTGTGTGGGATTACTAAAAATGAAGTTCCTGTCCCTGTTGTGCAGAGAAACTAAAGGAAAAACCACATGTCCATAAGAATTTCCATTAACATGTTTTATGGTTCCTAATGGACATGTGACATGAGTTGAAATGGGTTGAAAGGAACTAAAGGTCCTGATCTCCAATGACTTCAAAAATTTTTTTACCTGAAGTCATACATTACAAAGAGACTTAGCTTGCCAAATTGCCGCTAATGTGAGTGGAAATTGTGTCTTCCATAATTCCCACTAAAATTCTCTATGTGTTGCTCATATACATAAACGTGGAGAACAAGAACAGGTAGATCTAAAGTTCAATTTGAGCTGAAACTTTACAGGTGAGTTCCTGGTCACATGAAAGTACTTTGGTACAAAATTCAGACTTTTTACTTGAGTAGTTCTCACAGAACAATTCTAGAAGCAGTTATGCTACAAGGAATTAATTCTGGACTAAGGTGAATTTTCATTCCCAATCACATGAACTACTCTTTCAAGTATGGCTAATAGAGAATGTCTGAATTTTCCTATGATTTTTGAAGCTAAGGATTTTCTAGAACTGATTTTTCAAAGGAAAACTCTTTTCTGGAAAAGTTTCTGGACAGTTTTGAGCACAGCAGATTGTACTCTGGAAATTCCTACTCAAATCAACTTCAATTGAGCTTAAACTTTGCAGAAAGTTCAATAATATCCTACAGAATATTCTGGCAAAATTTGAGGATTTTTGGATACACCAAACCACCTCAATAATTCTTTTACAGAAATATTTCAAAGAATTTTATAGAATTCAATATTGACTTTCATACAGACTTGGGTTCATATTTGGATAGATCTTTGCAAAAGGAATCCAACCAATTTGAATCACCCAATTTGGAGTTTCCTACACAAAGTTATGAATTTTCAAAATTGGAGCTGAAACTGGAATTGTTTTGCTATTGGAAAAGGACTTGGGCCCACGTTTTAAATCTCAGCCAGTGAAATTCCAGCCACACCGGGCCACACCATTTTGGCGTGCAGCCACACGGGATCACAGAGCCACAGCCGATCCATTTTTAAACGTTCGGTCGCTGACACGTGGGGCCCGCCGAGTCATCTTCTTCCTCGGGTCACTTCCCGCTCCCCCGCTATCCCGTCGCCGTACCTTCGCCGGAGCTCCCCGGGCCGGTGTTTCCGGCCATCTCCTGGCCGGAGACTCGCCGCCCGGGGGTTCTCAGGTTCGGGGAGTACGTTGGCGGGGTTGGCGTGGGTGATAGACTACCGGAAATGGGCCGACAACGTGTGGCCACCTCGGGAGAAGTCTGGCACCGTCGACCGGTGATCCTAGCCCGCCAAACTTTCAAGGACTTGTCTCTACAGCATCCTTGGATGCTAGGGAAGCTCGGCATAGCCTTGGAATGGCTCGGCAACAGCGGCAAATCAGTCTTCACCGTGCACCCGAGACGCCTTCCATGTTTGAACTCGAAAACTCAGAATTCATGCCATCTACATGCGGTTCCAAGCTAGAGTTCTGAAGAATAAATGTTCGCCGATTAGTTTCGGTCCTTTGTGCAAGATTTGGAGAGCTAAGAGTGAAATTTGAGATCGAATTTGAGGGTGCCTTACCGGAAGGTCGGTTTATGCCCGCCGGAGAACTTCTCTCGAATTCGTGCTCTGTCGTCCAGGTCACGGTCTGTGCTTCGGAGGTGAGCATCACCGAGTACTAGCGCATCCGAAAATGCTCTTTCTCGGGCACAAGAAGCTCCCTGTGGAGATGTCCACGGAAGCCCGATCGTGGTTCGTCCTCGGGTCGCCGCAGGCCGACGTCGTTCTTGGTTAGGGCAGTGGGAAATCTCTCAGGTTTGTGCCTAGCAGGTAGAGGAAAGTCCCCTGGTGCCGTTTCTCAGCTTGGGAAGCTCTGTGGCACGGTTTTGGGTGGCTCCCAGTCGATGGTCCGAGGCGGCAGCGACGCCTCTGCTCTTTAGCCGTGTGAGGAGAAAATGGGGTGGTGTCTCTGTCTCGTGAGCGAGCGGATCACTTCGTCCGTGGAGGTGGCCCGAGCTGGTTGCCAGCGCTTCACAGCAGCAAGAGGTGGCGGCAACTCCCCCACCTCGGTGGCGCGCTCTCGGCTGCACGGGTTCGAGTTTGATCCGCGCGTGAAGACTTCGGGTGCAAGTCTCCTTCGCTCACTGCCAGGTGGGCCACCCCCCCCCCCTCATATGATATTTCTCCATTGCACTTTGAGATTTCCACACCACCGTGATCCGAATTTGACCAAATTTGTTGGGTTGGCCAAACATGATTTTAGGAGTTTGAATTTGAACTCATATTTCAAAATTGAGCATGTTTGGTTCAGATTCCAAATTCAAATTTGAATTTGAATGTGATCTCAAATAATGCTTGAATAATTGGTATATGAGCTCAAAATTTCTCCAAATTTGGAACTTAAGCTCTTTAATACCTGCGAAATGCAATGGTCACCCCACATATGGGCCCTTGGGTAATCTAGACATGAATTCTTTGCCAAGATTCCATTTTGGGTTTAAATTTCCCTCCCCTCTACTCATAGAGGATGTACACATGAGTTAGATCTTTAGGAGTTGTGTATGACTAAAACCATGTCCTTAAGCTTCTGACTGTCAAATGACATAGGCTTGGCTTGGTTGGTTAGAATAAGGCTGATGCTGCATATAATCTCTTGCAAATGTCATAAGATCAAAATTTGTGCTTTAAATGTTAAATAAAATGCAGCAACAAGTGGCATGCTTTCAGGTCTTGAAATAGTTAAGTTTGTGAGATCATGACTCGCTTAAATTGAAAATTACACTTGATCCCTAGCATGGCTTACAGTAATTTATGTATCTCATTGATGTGCTAATTACTTGATAGTATGATTTGGATGAGCTTTGTTTTATATGTATATGTTATAATATGCTCATAAAAAATTAAAATTTCTCTTTTGTACCTTGCTGAATACATTGTCAAAGGGGGAGAAATTGATCACACATTGCACACATTCACAAGTGTTTTGGCACGATTCTTCTCAGGGGGGATTTTTGGTATTTTTGTTTTTCTTCCCATTTTATTTCTGATTTACAAAGGGGGAGAAATTGTTTTCAAAACTTTTCATGTGAATAAGCCAATGTTCGGATTTTAAGTGGTGTTGCCAATGCATTCATCAAGGGGGAGATTGTGAGACCTATGTGTGCTGAATACATTGGCTTTGACGATAAAAGTTTTGAATACTACCAAAACACCTTTTTAACAAGGTCCGACTCTAGGTCCGAGCTCCTGCAAGGTCCGACGATAGGTCCGACTTGTTTTGGGTAGCTCCGGCAAGGTCCGACGTAAGGTCCGACTTGCTTTGTCTAGGTCTGACTTATTTTGGCTAGGTCCGACTTGTTTTTGCTAGCTCCGGTGCTAGGTCTGACTAGCTTTGGTAAGTTCCATGTTAGGTCCGACTAAGCTTTAGTAAGCTCCGGCACTGGGTCCGACTAGCTTTGTTAAGCTCCGGTTCAAGGTCCGGTTAGCTTTGGTAAGGTTCGGAGCTTGATTGCAATGGTTCTGCTTTTAACTTGCAATGTTTCGAACTTGCTTTACTCTTATGGAAAGTTTGCTTAGTATTATTTTACTATGTTTTTGGTGTGTTTTGGTGGTTATGGCTGATATCATTTTGCTATGGTTTACAACATGCTTTTGTGAGGTGCTCATGTAAGATGTTGTAGTTTCGGAACTAACGAGAGTCAAGTCGAGGACTTGTGCTCGGAAGTATTGATTGTTTATTTATGTGCAGGTGTTGCTTGAGTTCAAGACATGGCTGGTGACGGGATCCATTGAACTAGTCTTAGCGAGAAGATGAGGTTCAACAACCAAGTTCGGGAGGAATTGTGGTTGAGTTGATCGGGAGGTTGCGCAGTATGTTTGAATCAAGAACAATGCATATGAAGGTATCTTGGACGTTGTTGGAAGATGTTTGCACGTGTGAAAGGAGTGCATGGACGTGGCTGCATGGTTCCAAGGCGTTATGAAGAGATGTGAACGTAAAGAATTGGTCGGAAAGGTCCAACCGACAAGGTTATGGACTCAGGCTGCGGCTGAGTCGTGTTTGACTCAAATATGGAAAGTTTTGAGTTGGTTATGATAGGATTTCGTGTGGGTCACGAATTTGAGTTATTTTAGGAATGTGGGATACGTTCCTAAGGTGTTTGGAAGTCTTAAGATTGCTTTTATCTGCGTATAGAAGAGTCCTAAGCAGTATTGGAAAGTTACAGTTTGAATCCAAGTAGGAGTAGGAGTCTTAGTTTGAGTTGAGTTGGCCTTCGGGCTGGTTATCTAAGCAAGGGAGGCCAGAGCTCGTGGGGCACGACTTTGGGGCTGTTCCTCTTGTGTTTTGATAAATAAAATTCGTATTCTAAAGGAACTTTTGTGCCTTGTTCGTCCGACTTGTTTCAGACAAGTTTTTCTCGTCGAGTTTCTGTTCAGCACTACCTTGCTTCGGTGGTTTTATCATAACTCGAGTTTTACAGATCCAATTGATGCGATTCTTTTTGGGTTGTATTCACAACTTATTATATATCATCTATGAAAATTTCACGGTCATCAAATTTGTGGTTTCTGATCTACACGAGTTTCTTTGCAGTATTCCAGAACTGTTTTTCTCGCGTAGGACAGATTGACCTTTGTTCGATCTTTTGATCGTAACTTGAGTTTCTCTCAACGGATTTTTATGATTCTTGTTGTGAAGTCTTCGTGACTTGATTCTCTACAATCTATACTAGTTTTATCACAGTTTAAAACGTTTATATTAGTTGCACACACGGTTTCTTTAATAGATCGGTTTTCTGCTGAGAGGTGTTTTGTTGCTTCCGCTGAAAAGTTTTAATCTACCATTCACCCCCCCTCTTGTAGCTTTACACGTGTACTTCGATCCTACAGTTTGGACATTTATTCAGCATTATTGAATTGTGTACTACTCACATATTTGTTAATCCAAACTCCACATTCATCCTTTCAAACAGCACAAGTTTTTGACCCTTGCAATCGCTGAATCATGTCGTCCAGGTATCCTTTGCCTTGTTGCAGTAAGAAACTTGTAAGAGCTTGATAAGACTTGACCCATTGATTTGTGAGTTCCACCATCATTGCGTAGTAGTTGATAGGGATAATCTTGTTGTTTTCCATATTATTCTTGCTAACAATGTCAGATCACGTCGACCCTACGGAGTGTGTTTTGAAAAATGAGATGAAGGGTTACATGGAACAGATGATGAAGTCTGTCAAGGAAGCAGTCGCGCAAGGGGTAAAAGATTATATTGCAGAACAGAGAATACTCCACACTCTTGAGAGGTTGGACAAACGCTTTAGCTCGCTAGCTGGTAGGATTGATGATATGGAGACTCACCTACCGTTCAGCCATGATGCTACCCACCACAACAACTTTGAAGAAGAAGAAGACGTACTGTGTGATGTTAATGGAGAGGTGGATACACATGCTGCGTAGAATGTACATCTACGTCAGTGCCTTCGTCAAAACACTCATAAAAAGGAGTTACAGGATCGTCAACAAAAGAATAAGAGCAGCAGCGGTGCCTCCTACACTCCACGCACGACAACATCTTTGGGGCGTCCAAGTCATTCCGTTTTGATGCGCCTTCACCAACACCAGCAGCCAAGCTTCCTTCTGGCAGCAACAATGTTTCAGCAGCACCGAAACCACCACCCGCACGACCTACGGATTCGGGTAAAAATTCCTTGTAGGTACCCGCCAAAAGTGCTTCATCCGTTGCTTCAACAGGACGCACTTCCGACATTCAGTGCCACCGCTGCCATGGTCTTGGTCATGTGCAAAAAGATTGTCCTAGTCAGCGGGCATACGTGGCTACAGAAAAAGGAGGACACATCAGCACCTCCGATGTCGAAGACCACAATGATGATGAAGCTGCCACGGACAACGATGGGGGACATGTTTTGGGAGTGAAGACACGTCAGCCTACATGAACATCATTGTGCAGCGGGTGCTGAACACACAGGTACAACAACTTGATAGATTACAACGCCATAATTTGTTTCAGATTTTCTTCATCATCAAGAACCGGCAAGCACGTGTCATCATTGATGGAGGAAGCTGCAACAACTTGGTGAGTTCTGAATTGGTCAAGAAGCTTAGCTTGAATACACAACCACACCCACATCCATACCATATTCAATGGTTGAATGATTCCGGAAGAGATAAGGTAACACAAACTTGCAGAATTCCGTTTTTTATTGGTACATATGCTGATTCTGTTGATTGTGATGTGGTACCCATGCAAGCGTGTTCACTTTTATTGGATCGACCTCAGGAACATGATAAGGATTCTTTGCACCATGGTAAAAGTAATAAATATACTTATATGCATAAAGGAAAGAAAATTACTTTGCTACCTTTGACTCCTGCTGAAACTGTACAAGCTGATAGGGAGAGAGCTGGAATTTCTAGTAGTTCTGAATCAGAAAATCAGCAAGTCTTTAATTCTGTGTTACCACCAAATAATGAGAGCTACACCTAGTTCTAAGGCCGAGGGAATTAAATTGAAGGGTTGTGTAATGCTTGCTACAAAATTAAACCTTGCTGAAATTTCTGATCATGATATTTGCTATGCTTTGGTGTGCAAACAAGTTTTGTTCTCCATTAATGATATTGCTAGGTCTTTGCCGCCTGCAGTTACTAACTTGTTGCAAGAGTATGAGGATATTTTTCCAGCAGAGATACCCCCGGGACTTTTACCTTTGATACGGATTGAACATCAAATTGATTTGATTCCAGGTGCAATTTTGCCAAACCGTGCTGCATATAGGACCAACCCCGAGGATACTAAGGAAATTCAGCGGCAAGTCCAACACCTTTTGGACCATGGGTATGTACGTCAAAGCCTTAGTCCTTGTGCTGTTCCTGTACTTTTGGTTCCTAAGAAAGATGGTGCTTGGTGTATGTGTGTTGATTATAGAGCCATTAACAATATTACTATAAGGTATCGTCATCCTATTCCTAGGCTAGACGACATGCTTGATGAGTTGTGTGGTTCTATAATTTTCACTAAGATTGACTTGCGTAGTGGTTACCACCAAATAAGGATGGAATTAGGAGATGAATGGAAAACAGTTTCAAAACCAAATTTGGGTTGTATGAGTGGCTAGTAATGCCTTTTGGTTTAACTAATGCACCAAGTACATTAATGCATTTGATGAATGAGGTTTTAAGAGCTTTTATTGGAAAATTTGTGGTGGTTTACTTTGATGATATTTCGATTTATAGCAAGTCAATGGATGAACATATGGATCATTTACGTGCTATTTTTAATGCTTTGAGAGATGCACATTTATTTGGTAACCTATAGAAGTGCATCTTTTGTACAAATCGAGTTTCCTTTCTTGTATATGTTGTGACTCCATAGGGAATTGAGGTGGATGAGATGAAAATTCAAGCGATCAAGAGCTAGCTAATACCTCAAGCCATCACACAGGTAAGGAGTTTTCTTGGTCTTGCAGGTTTCTACTGACTCTTCGTCAAAGATTTTAGCACCATTGCTGCCCCCATTATATGAGTTGACTAAGAAAGGTGTGGTGTTCCATTGGGGGAAAGCACAAGAGGAGTCCTTTGACACCTTGAAGGACAAGCTTACACATGCACCATTGCTGCAACTTCCTGATTTTAGTAAGACTTTTGAACATGAATATGATGCTAGTGGAGTTGGCATTGGTGGTGTCTTAATGCAAGATGGTAAAGCGGTTGCATACTTTAGTGAAAAACTGAATGGTCCTGTTTTGAATTACTCCATATATGATAAAGAATTTTATGCTCTTGTACGATGCTTAGAGACATGGCATCATTATCTATGACCTAAAGAATTTGTTATTCATTCTGATCATGAATCACTAAAGCATATTCGTTCTCAATATTCTGAATCGTAGACATGCAAAATGGATTGAATTTATTGAGTCTTTTCCTTATGTCATTAAACATAAGAAAGGGAAGGATAATTTGATTGCTGATGCGTTGTCTAGACGATATAATATGCTGTCCCAACCTGATTGTCGAATTTTTGGACTTGAATCAATTAAAGAACAAAATGCTCTTGATGCTGATTTTAAAGAGGTGTTGCTGCATTGTAGAAAAGGTCATACCTGGAACAAATTTGTGCTTGATGATGGATTCTTGTTTAGAGCTAACCGCCTATGCATTCCAGTTGGTTCGGTTCGTCTTTTGTTATTACAGGAGGCACATGGTGGAGGTTTGATGAGCCGTTTTGGTGCAAAGAAGACGGAAGATGTTCTGTCCACACATATCTTTTGGACAAAGATGAGGAGAGATGTAGAGCGGTTTGTGGCTCGCTGCAACACATGTCAGAAAGCTAAGTCCCGTTTGAATCCACATGATTTATACATGCCTCTTCCTACTCCTTCCATTCCTTGGGCGGATATCTCTATGGACTTTGTTTTGGGGTTGCCTAGGACTAAGAGGGGGAGGGATAGCATTTTTGTTGTGGTGGATCGTTTTTCTAAGATGGCACATTTTATACCTTGTCAGAAAAGTGATGATGATGTACATGTTGCCGACCTCTTTTTCAAAGAGATTGTTCACTTGCATGGTATGCCTTCTACTATTGTTTCAGATCGTGATGCTAAATTTTTTAGTCACTTTTGGCGCACCTTGTGGAACAAGTTCGGTATAAAACTGTTGTTCTCTACAACATGTCACCCGCAAACTGATGGGCAAACAGAAGTAGTGAACCGCAATTTGGGCACCATGTTGAGATCTGTTTTGAGAAAAATTTAAAGATGTGGGAAGAATGTTTGCCACATGTGGAGTTTGCATATAATCGGGCAACACATCCTACCACCAAGGTAAGTCCTTTTCAGGTAGTATATGGATTCAATCCCCGTGCTCCTATTGATATCTTGCCTTTACCTACTAGTGAGAGAACTCATAATGATGCAAAGGAACGTGTGTAAAAGTCCCAAAAATGTATACGATAAAAATCGAGGTTTGAGTTCATATGTGTGGCAAAGACATGAAAAATGGGACTTGCTAAAACTTTTCTTCTTGCAAGGTGATACATGGATGATTATCCAAAAATGAGGTTCACATCTTTATTTGAAAGTGTTGAACCAATAAGTATTTAAACACCCTTTGCATGCAAGTTTAAAAATCAGATTTGAAATTCAAAGTTTACACAAATGGTGGTCAAAACTTTGAATAACCATACAGCCCTAGAGTTAGAAATTTGGGAAATGGTGGTCATGCAAATTCGAACTGAATTTAGAGGATTCAAATTCTAGCCACCTTTCAAACTCAGAATTGTGGAATTTGGGAAGATCAACATGAGGAGATATTTTGGGAGGAAAATTTGGGGTAGGACCCACATGTCATTGAGTTAAAGATCAAAACTTGCACATGAAGCAAACATTTGCATTGTCTCTGTTCTCCAACCGACTGAGGGGCTTTCACCCGTGTGCCACGAGAGAAGCACGGCGCCACCTCCTGCTTGTTGCCCCACGCGCTGGAGACCGAATGAGTGCCCCTCGTGCCTCGGCGTGATCACTTCTCCTCAGATCAAGCCAACAGTCTTTCGCTTCCTCCTCCTCGTGAGCGCATGAACAGCTCCTCCTCTGCCCTCCGCTCTTCGGCGTGATCGGTAAACCAAAGAAACTCGCGCCCCTCTCCTCACCGAGCTGCTAGACAGCACCAGGAGCTCAGTCTCCACTCCCCTGACACCTAAATCACTGAGCTCTGGCCTCCTCTGCCCAAGAACAGCCTCCACAGCGGCGACCTAGCTCAAGCCGACGGTCGGGCGCTCGTGGACAGCCCTCCAAAGGGTTTTCAAGCTCGATCAAGCACGGCCACGGGAGCGCGCTGTTGTGGTGCTGCTCTCAACCGAAGCTCGAGCCAAACTGTGGCGGACCGGAATCCGCTCATCCAGGATCGCAGAGGGTGGTGCCGCACGATGCGACACCTGACAGCACACGTCATAAGGACACAATATATTACATGGGAAACCAACTGAATTGTACAAACAGGTACAACTTTCAGTTACAAACTATTGTCTTTATTACACAGCGGAAGTTTCTTTTATACAACTCACGCCCGCCTATCTAGCAAAAGTCGGGTGCCCAGCCCTAGGGCAACCCACACTAGCTGCACTCCTCAGCTCAGCGCGGCATGTACGGCTCCCACTCAGCCGTGGTCCCCGACGGAGGGTAACCCTCGCCGGTGGACTCATAACCCGAGTCCGTGGGTGTCTCCTCACCTGAAAAAACCACTTAAGCAGCAACCGTGAGCATGAGGGCTCAACAAGACTTAACTGACTCACCTAGGCATGAAACTCTACATGAGGTGTACAATGAACATAGGATAGTAATATTGCAGCAAATGGACATGTGTACAAGTTCATCCTTAATTCATCTTTTAGCAACAAGTTAACAGTTCGGGAATCTGAAATTTAGTAAGCAATATTTGGTGGCACACATGTAGCAATACAATTATATCATAATAGACATATTAAATCATCACATTTCATAAATTAGCCTACGTCATGACTCAGTGACCAAGTGGTACTCTTCACCGCGAGGGACGGCGAATCGACTCGATATACACCTGCAGGGACACCCAAAGAGCACGTCACGTACGCCCACCCGTGGAGCTGCACAGCACGCTCACTCGATGCCGTACGGGACAACCTTTCACCCAACAGCCCAAACATCGAACCGGTCGCACCGAAACGAGCAGGAGGTTCCCTACACGGAGAATCTCTCTATGCCCGTTAGCAGATTTCCATCTTGCTGCCCTCAGCCTACACCTATAAATCGGTGCGTTATGCCTCGACGCCCGGAGGTTTAGGTTACATCGTTTTATCGGGGCCCATATATCCGATATGACTTCGGTACGTTCAAACTTGAGCAGCGTGGGCCACACATGGATCGGTCCTCAATCGACATGGACAGGGCTGCGCACACAAGACTCCCTCTTGCTGCGCCTTAGCCCCTGCCAAGTCTCATTTTTATTACTAAGGTGATCTCACATCACTCGAACCAATCCCGTGTGTCCCAAGCCTAACTCGCGAGTAGATTCCAACTACTCGACTTATACTGAAGTCCTATGAATCATTAAGCATAGCCTGTCTACTCGAAGCCTTAGACACTACCCTCACTCTTAGGGGAAACATCTGGTTATGCATTTGGGGTTTCATCCATCCTACACCTAATGCACATACATACTTCACACTACGTATGTAAACAAAGTAAAACTTTATAAACGTCTTAATGCAAACCGGGGCTTTCCTTGTTGCTGCTGGTCAGTAGTTTGGTCTTCGTCCGAAAGGAGGAAGTCGAGCACCTCTAGAGTCTCCTCGCCTTCAGCGACTACACGTTAATGAATATGCACATAAGTTAATTGTAATGCTTCTGCTCCAAGTTCTAATAACAAGTTTTTAACAACTGGAACTCTATTTAAGAATTTAAAATGAAACTAGGGTTAGTGGTTTGGGTTTGGACCTAAGCACATGATCAAGTGCTACGTGGTTTTCCCCCTCTTCCATATTGATCAACTCAAGTGGTTAAACAGAACAGGGGTGATCCAGAGCTCCACTGGAGCTGAGAATTTTCATGTGAGTTCCTTGTCTCAAGAAAACCCTCTGGACCAAAGATTGGCACTTTTCAGTGAGTGGTTTGTTCAGAATAATTTTCTAAGCAATTAAGAAAAGAAGAATTAATTCTGGGATAACACCCATGTTCATTCCAAACTTAGTGAACTACAATTTCAATTATAGCTCATAGAGTTTGCATGAATTTTCCTAGCATTTTTTGAGCTAAGATTTGCCCAGAACTGAATTTCCAAGTTTTGGAAATTCTCTGAAAATGTTTCTGTATTTAAGTGAATACAGCATCTTCAAATCTGAATTGCCCTGATCAAATCAACTCCAAATGGTCTGAAACTTTTACAGGAGCTCACTATCATCCTATAGAATATTCTGGCAAACTTTGAGGATTTTTGGATGAACCAAACACCCTCTAAAATTCTTTTTCTGAAAAGATTTATAGAATTTTCCAGAACTAAATAATGGGTTTCATACAAATTGGGTTTCATATTTGGATAGTACTCTATTCGAGGAATCCAACAAATTTTGTTTCACAATTTTTGGATTCTCCTACACTAAGTTGTGGCCCTCCAAAGTTTAAACTAGAAACTGAAATCCCTGAAAAGTTTAAATGCCTGTTAGTGGGTCCCACCTGGCAGGCTTTCTTCTTCCTCGCGCCAAACAGGGCCCGCGGCGGCGCCCTCCGGCGAGCGTCGCCGGAATCGCTTTCCCGGCCATCTTCCGACCTCAGACTCGCCGCCCCACCCTAACTCGCGACGCTGAACTCGGCACATGTGTCGCCGGCGGCCGTAGCTCACCGGAACAGGGCGCCCCGACGGTGGCAGCGGCTGTTAGGGTTCCGGTGTGGTCGGGAATGCGCTACACCGCATCAAAATGATCGGGAAATGATCGGAGAGCACCGCGGGAGCTCGAGGGTGTCAAAAATGGCCGCCAAACCCCGTGAAAAGGTCGGCAACATGGAGCTCCATGGTGACCCGAGCTGTTATTCCATGGAGGCCCGAAAAACAACAAGAACCCGGTCATTTCTGGACCATACCACTTGAATCTTGGTCGAGGAGGGCCGCTAGGAAGTGAGGAAGGTGTGTGCAAGCTTAACCGAGCTGGGGTGGATCATGAAATCCTAATTTCAGAGTAGACCGAACCCTAACCACATGCACTAGCTTTCGGGAATCTTGGGAATTCTCTGTGCTCAATCGATCAATTGCTATGAGGGTTGCAGCTACATGATCTGGAGACTAAGGCGCATCTTTTTCGTGTAGAGAACGGGCGGTGAAAACGGCCATGGTGTGCTGTCCACAGAGAGTAACTTCGGTTTCCCGCCGGTGGGCCTCGGTTCTCAGCGGCGATCGTTGAATTGTGGCTAATCGAAGCGCCAACGCCACGAAGTAGCAGGGTGGGTAGCTAGAGCACGTGCTGGTGCTCACTTTTTGTGTTGGTTGCTCGGGCAAAGGCCGAGCAGGCGCCGGTGTACGGTGGAAATCGGAGGAGCGGCGCCGGTGAGCGAAACAGAGCGCGGTGCGGTGCTGTTCGTGCAGAGGAAGCAACGCGTATGGCTCAGCTGCGTGGAGAGGGGGTCACGTAGAGGAGGGGTGAGCTGCTGCCCGGTTGCCAGCGCGAGAGAGGAAACCAGGAGGTGGCTTCCCGGGCGGTGGCGCGCGTGGCAGCTGGGCTGTTCGGGCGAATCCCCTCGGTTAAGTGAAAGACAGAGGGAAAAACTTGGGGGTTAAGTCTACTCAGCCCTATGACATGTGGGCCCCACTGGTCAGTACCCCCTCATCTCTCAAAAGATGCCCAACACTTGGCAAATGATCAGTTCAAATGTTTGGAGTCTAAAACTGAGCTACATTAGTATAGTTTGGCAAATTTCCCCCAAATTCAAATGTATATTTGAATTCTTTGCACATTTGAATCCTTTTTGGAAAAATGGGTAGCAAACCTTTTCAAAAATTACTGAAACTTTGCCTACCCACTAATTTGGGCCTAAGGAATCCAAATATGCCATTTGATTCTTGTGTTAGCTGCTGCAACCAAGAGTTTGAACACAATAGTTTTGAATCACCATTATGTCCTCCCCTCATTTGAATTTTGAGTTGGACATTTAGTTCAAATTCTGATTTTTAAACCCTCCTATTACCGTTGAGTACTTCAACTTGCTGGCCTTAATCCAACTAGGGTCAAAACATGCAAATGACTCTAATTTGGTTTTAGAACACCCTCTCATGTGTTAACACATGTGTAGAAAGTTTGAACCAATCCCCTTTTGATGGAGATTACTTACTCTTCACAATTCTTCACAAGATATTCACAACAAAAACTGTGGTGTTGTGAGGTGATGAAAAGTTTTTGCAAGTCCATTTTCTTGGGCTTTTACATCCCTCCCCCCTTAAAAGAATCTCGTCCCGAGATTACAAAAGAAGAGACAGCGATGTAATAGGGACTTACCTGTGCTGAGACGCCATGAACTCCGGGTAATTTGAGCGAAGGAACCCTTCGCTCTCCCACGTCGCTTCTTCGGCGGTGTGGTTGCTCCAGAGTATTTTGTAGAACCTTAACGTTCGGCTACGCATGGTTCGGGCTTTCTCATCAATAATCGCCACCGGATATTCATCATACGTTAAATCCGGTTGCAGCTCGCCGATGTCGTCGGTAGGAACAGCAGCGGTATGCTTCAGACATTTCCTCCGTTTGAAACATGGAAAACGTCATGGACACCAGCAAGAGATGCCGGTAGCTCCAGTCTATATGCCGCTGGTCCACACTTCTCGGTGATAGCATAGGGTCCAATGAAACGGGAAGCAAGTTTCCCTTTCACACCGAACCGGTGCACGCCCTTCATCGGAGACACGCGGAGGTACACGTGTTCCACGACCTCAAAGTGCAGCGGTCTACGCCTCTTATCAGCGTAGCTCTTTTGCCGGGATTGAGCGGCCTTCAAATTAGCTTGAATCATCTGAATGCACTCTTCAGCGTCGTTTACCACATCAACCCCGAATGTGACCCTTTCACCGGACTCGCACCAGTTTAATGGGGTGCGGCATTTGCGACCGTAGAGAGCTTCGTAGGGTGCCATTTTGATACTCGCCTGATAGCCGTTGTTGTACGAGAATTCCGCCAACGGTAGGTGATCATCCCAGTTCCTACCATGGTGGATGGCACATGCTCTCAACATGTCTTCCAGAACTTGATTCACCCTCTCTGTTTGGCCATCTGTCTGAGGGTGGTAGGCGGAGCTTCTAATCAGTTTAGTACCCAAAACAGCGTGCAACTGCTCCCAAAAGCGAGATACAAACAATGCACCTCGGTCTGAGACTATTGTCTTGGGTACGCCATGCAAGCATAGGATACTGGTAATATATAACTCCGCATATCTGTTGGCATGGAAATGTGTATGCACGGGAATGAAGTGAGCTGACTTGGTTAGTCGGTCAATGATCACCCAAATGGAATCATGTTTGTTGGATGTTAGGGGTAATCCCACAATGAAATCCATGCTCACATCTTCCCATTTCCATGCCGGAATCTTCAGGGGTTGCAACAGCCCTGATTTTCTCATATGATCAGCCTTCACTCGTCTACACGTATCACACTCGGATACGTACTTAGCCACTTCCCACTTCATCCGTGTCCACCAAAATTTCTTTTTCAAATCTTGGTACATTTTGTTGCTGCCCGGATGAATGGAGTATTTATACAAGTGAACTTCATCGAGGATCCTTTTCCTTAACTCCATATCCCGGGGTACGACTATGCGGTCATTGAACCATAGCGTCCCCTCATCATCTTTCCGGAAGCATTTGATCTCCCCGTTGTTTATCCGTCTCCGGAGATGTGCCATACCCTTATCAATCTTCTGAGCTGCAATGATGTCCTCCCTAATGGTAGGGATGAGGGCAAGGTTGTACAGCGATCCATAAGGAACCAAGTATAAACTCGGCTCTTCCTCCTCCACCGGGGTAATGGTGAGGTTATGAACATGTGACTTCCGACTCAGCGCGTCGGCAACCAAATTTGCCTTGCCGGGGTGGTAATGGATCTCAATCTCATAGTCCTTGATTAATTCTAACCACCTCCTTTGCCTCATATTCAGCTCCTTCTGGGTGAAGGTGTACTTCAAGCTCTTGTGGTCAGTGTAGAGATGTACCAAATTCCCCAGGAGATAGTGCCTCCACATTTTCAGCGCCAAAACCACTGCAGGAAGCTCAAGATCATGAGTCGGATAGTGCTTCTCATGGTTCTGAAGTTGGCGTGAGCCATAGGCGACCACACGTCCTTCTTGCATCAACACACAGCCGAGCCCAATACCGGACATGTCACAATACACGTCGAAGGGCTTGGTTGTATCCGGTTGAGCTAAGACCGGGACTGTTGTGAGATGCTTCACCAATGCTTGGAACGCTCCTTCACACGCCTTGTTCCAAACATATTTTGTTCCCTTCTTCAGAAATTCTGTCATCGGCTTAGTGAGCTTGGAGAAGCTTGGAATGAATCTCCGATAGTATCTCGCTAACCCGAGGAAGCTTCTGACTTCATGAACTGAAGTGGGGACTTTCCATTTCAGCACTTACTCTATTTTGCTTGGGTCAACCACAATGCCTTCCACGGAGATGATATGTCCCAAAAATGGCACTTGGCTGATTCAAAACTCGCATTTTCTGAACTTGGCGTAGAGCTTGTGGTATTGCAATCATTGAAGAACGATCCTCAAGTGTTCGGCATGTTCGGCTTCTGTCTTGGAGTAAACCAAGATATCATCGATGAACACTACCACGAACTTGTCCAGCTCCGGCATGAATACCGAGTTCATGAGATACATGAAATGGGCTGGAGCATTTGTGAGACCAAAAGACATGACGAGATATTCATATAATCCATATCTCGTCGAGAAAGCCGTCTTCCTGATATCCTCCGCCCGGATCTTTATCTGATGATATCCAGAGCGAAGGTCCATCTTAGAGAACACACTTGCACCCACAAGTTGATCAAACAATATGTCAATGCGGGGCAGTGGGTACTTATTCTTGGTGGTGACGGCGTTGAGCGGCCGGTAGTCCACACACAGCCTCAAGGTTTCATCCTTCTTCTTCACGAACAGCGCCGAGCATCCCCAAGGCGAGGAACTCGGCCTAATGAAACCCTTGCTCAACAGATCATTGAGCTGCTCCTTCAGTTCAGCCAGCTCGTTCGAAGCCATTTTGTATGGTCTCCGGGAGATAGGAGTAGTCCCGGGTGCAAGCTCGATCTTGAACTCGACATCCCGCTCAGGTGGCATGCCCGGAAGATCATCCGGAAACACGTCGGGGTACTCCCAAACTACGGTGATGTCCTCTAACTTGAGAGCTTCAGTATTATTGATCACTGAAACCTCCCAGACTGGATTATCTAATAGGAGGGACTGCGGACGGTGTAATGGGGAGTTGAGGTGAACCGTCCGTGATAAAGTTTCTAGGACAGCACCATGGTATCTTAGCCATGACATTCCTAAAATTGCATCAATCTTCTGCCCCTCAAGAATAATCATAGTGGTGGGATATATCTTCCCACCTAAGCACAGTGGTGTTTTTGGAACCATCATAGTTGCTGAAATCTTTCCTCCCGGTGAGCAGATCATATAAGAACACTCGGTTGGAAAGGCTTCTAGCTGATGCTTAACCACATAGGATGCACTTATGAAGTTGTGGGTTGCACCAGAATCAAACAATATGATGATGGCTTGGTTGTTGAGAGTAAACGTACCCGCCAGCACGTTGTCTCCCTCTAGGGCGTCCTCATTGTCGAGGTGGCGAACACCCCAAGTCTGCTGACCAACCTTCTTGACCGGAGGTCGGCCTCGAGCCCCGCCCTGGAACTGGGCTTGCCCGCTGCTCTGCTGCCCCTGGGGACAGTCCTTCGCGAAATGGCCTGCCTGGCCACCCGTGAAGCAAGTGAAACGGGGCGGTCCTCTGCTGATCGGCGGACGGAAACCCGGGGCGCGTTGTGGTGGTGGGAACGCCCAGGGTGTCGTCTGCTGCTGCTGCTGCTGTCACGGTGGTGGCATCGGCTGTCGGAACGGGGGTGCTTGGAAAGAACGTCCCCCGAACTGCTGAGGTTGCGCCGGTGGACGCCACTGCTGTCCGGATGGTGTCCGATACACCATGCGGTACTTCTGAGGAGCGCCACCCCCACTGCTGGGTGGAGCGCTGCACTTCCGCTGCTCAGCTGCCAACTCCCGCTGAACGTCCTCTTGCATGATCGCGGCATTGACGAGGTCATTGAAGGTGCCGTGATTCCACTGAACGAGATGCGTCTTCATCTCCGAGTGTAACCCCCGATAGAAATGCTCCCGCTTCTTCTCCTCGGTGGAGACGTAGTCTGACGCATATTGCGCCAGATGGTTGAAGGCACAGGAGTAGTCATGGGCACTCCTCCCGCCGTGCTTCAGTTCCAAAAATTCTTGGAACTTCCTCTTCATTATCCCGGGAGGGATATGATAGGCGCGGAACGCCTCCCGGAACTCTTCCCACTCCACGGCATGGCCAGCCGGATGTGAGGTGACATAGTTCGCCCACCATGCACCAGCGGGCACCGTGAAGCTGCTGCGCTGCGAACAGAGTCTTTTGCCGCTCCGTGCATTGGAGCAGCCCGAACTTGGACTCGATGGTCCGCAGCCAGTTGTCGGCCTCCAGTGGTTCTTCTGCTTCAGTGAACACTGGAGGGTGCGTACTCATGAAGTCTGAGTACGACACCTCATGGGGCTCACGGGGCCCCCTCTCTTGACGCCCCCCCTCCTGGGACGTATTCTGCACGATCGTGCGGAGCAGGTCGGTCTGCTCCTCACGACCCCCCACCAGTGCCGCTATCACATCCGCTAGAGTAAGCGGAGGCGGCGGTGGTGGTTGCTGCTGCGGGGTGCTGTCATAGGCAGGTGGATGGGAGTCATCGCCTCCCTGCTGGCTAGAGCCACCAACCTCGTGCGTAGTCCTAGTGCGAACCATCTGCAATCATACGACAATAAACATCAGTCCCGCAACATATTTCATGCAGTCAAATGAAATAGGCGTAAAAACATAATGAAAATAACATCATGCGATACATCTCGTATGCAGATAATGTAATAACTTTGCACAAGCTACACCATTACCAGACCAAATACAAACTAGTTTACATCCAAATTGACGGACTTCCTCTTTGGAAGTTCATCACAACTAGGTTTGGTCGCTACGAGACGTTACTATCGCTTTGTCATCACGTAGATCACCCTTTTACCTTCAATACGACACAAACATGGTCTCTAGTAAAAGAAACTTGAGTGAGACCTATACTCAGATCTTTCACTAGTTAAATATAACCTCTCATGAGCATGTTCTACCCCATTGGAAGTACTCAAACCCCCTCTCGGGTACAACAATCTCTCACATGAGTTCAACTGTCATTCCTCTGTCAGAATGACCAGTTTCTATACATCCAATATTTTGACCTGGTTCTGGGCATTTTCATGACTCAAGCTTAATACCAAAGTTAAAGTTAACTTCAGTATCTTTCCAGCGACTATTTATTTGCCTTCAGATAAGCTCTGGTTAAAAAGTTATGGTAATTCAAAATCAACAGAGTTTCTGGAAGAATTTCAACAGCACCTCCTTTGGGAAGTTGCTGTTTTCAACTCTGACTTCCACTGAATTCTGTGCTGCAATTTCAGAAACTTTGAATTGCAAAAATGTAACACATCTTATACCCTTTTTAAAGATGTATCATATGAAAATTTTAGATTTTTCTACTGGGAGTTATGTTTGAAAAACAGAACAGTCCAGATAGTGTTTCACTCCGTCCTGATTCTGGACAGTTTACATTCCTCTGGAATTTAAGCCATCTTAAGGTGTGATTCAGCTCTGGAAGTCTACAACAAAGTTGTAGAGTACTTAAATACCTTTCCATAACTATATACCACACCTCCCTGGGCTAAAATACCTGTGATTTATGCTCTGTTGAAGATCAGCAAACTTGCTGCCCAAGACAGAGCACTCTGTTTTTCATTCCTTTGGAACAACACTGATCAATTATCAACTTTTTCTACGCAACCAGTCCTAAATGTTGAAAATTAGTGATTTTAATTCCTGGTCATCATTATTTTTCATGCACATGCCTATACTATGTCGGTACTACGTTCCTCACAAAAAGAAAATCCTAACCGGATTATACCGGCATATACGTCTCAAGTGTGGCACTAAACGGTCTCTCGCACACGTTGTCTACTCGGATACATACGTGGTTAGTACCTGCAGAAGACCAAACAATAGTGATGCACTCAATGGTTGTTTTCATTTCAGGCAGGTCCATATTTGAAAGTAAATACAAACGCCCGTATCATTGTCATACGGCCGTCCTTGAGTTAGGCCACGTCTCAAGGTACGTGATCGTGTTTAACACCACACGACGGGGAACCCGAGTATGTCATGAACGGGTCGTCACGGTTGAGAATGTTATCAACCCAACAGATACCACCTACTTCCCTGCAGGGCACGCCGATGACAAGCGCTGCGTATGTCCTCCTGGGCTATTTCCAGACGAACACCCTCTCGCGTTACTGACCACACGATGGGGTCTCCACTTACTTGCCTAATGCACGCTAGGGATCAACGTTTCATATGAACTCAGTAACATGAAGAGTCCAAGAGTTTCATATTGACATCTCCCACCAAGCTGTGAGACCTATCCCTGAACCATGTTCCTCGTTAGGGGAGCTAACCGAAATTGAACCGCTTTCGGTGGCGTTCCTTACCATTCTTACCAGAGCGTAGGTGCGTTGTTACATAATTAAAATTCAGAATTATAACACATAGGTTAGTCTTTGCCACTTTAAGTAACTATGCTAATATAGTCCTTACTTGGGCAAACTACCGGATCCTCACCTTAAACCTAAGTTTTCCCGAAATATAGTCCTTAAGTACTGTGCTATCCCCAATGCAGCTCTGATACCAGGCTGTGGCGGACCGGAATCCGCTCATCCAGGATCACAGAGGGTGGTGCCGCACGATGCGACACCTGACAACACACGTCATAAGGACACAATATATTACATGGGAAACCAACTGAATTGTACAAACAGGTACAACCTTCAGTTACAAACTATTGTCTTTATTACACAGCAAAAGTTTCTTTTATACAACTCACGCCCGCCTATCTAGCAAAAGTCGGTTGCCCAGCCCTAGGGCAACCCACACTAGCTGCACTCCTCAGCTCAGCGCGGCGTGTACGGCTCCCACTCAGCCGTGGTCCCCGACGGAGGGTAACCCTCGCTGGTGGACTCGTAACCCGAGTCCGTGGGTGGCTCCTCACCTGAAAAAAACACCTAAGCAGCAACCGTGAGCACGAGGGCTCAACAAGACTTAACCGACTCACCTAGGCATGAAACTCTACATGAGGTGTACAATGAACATAGGATAGTAATATTGCAGTAAATGGACACGCCTACAAGTTCATCCTTAATTCATCTTTTAGCAACAAGTTAACAGTTCAGGAATCTGAAATTTAGTAAGCAATATTTGGTGGCACACATGTAGCAATACAATTATATCATAACAGCAATATTAGATCATCACATTTCATACATTTGCCTACGTCATGACTCAGTGACCAAGTGGTACTATTCACCACGAGGGACGGCGAATCGACTCGATATACACCTGCAGGGACAGCCAAAGAGCACGTCACGTACGCCCACCCGTGGAGCTGCACAGAACGCTCACTCGATGCCATACGGGACAACCTTTCGCCCAACAGCCCAAACGTCGAACTGGTCGCACCATAACGAGCAGGAGGTTCCCTACACGGAGCATCTCTCTATGCTCGCTAGCAGATTCCCACCTTGCTGCCCTCAGCCTACACCCATAAATCGGTGCGTTATGCCTCGACGCCCGGAGGTTTAGGTTACATCAGTTTATCGGGGCCCATATATCCGATATGCCTTCGGTACGGTCAAACTTGATCAGCGTGGACCGCACACAGATCGGTCCTCAATCGACACGGACAGGGCTGCGCACACAAGACTCCCTCTTGCTGCGCCCTAGCCCCTGCCAAGTCTCATTTTTATTACTAAGGTGATCTCACATCACTCGAACCAATCCCGTGTGTCCCAAGCCTAACTCGCGAGTAGATTCCAACTAGTCGACTTGTACCGAAGTCCTATGAATCATTAAGCATAGCCTGTCTACTCGAGGCCTTAGACACTACCCTCACTCTTAGGGGAAACATCTGGTTATGCATTTGGGGTTTCATCCATCCTACACCTAATGCACATACATACTTCACACTACGTATGTAAACAAAGTAAAACTTTATAAATGGCTTAATGCAAACCGGGGCTTGCCTTGTTGCTGCTGGTCAGTAGTTAGGTCTTCGTCCGGAAGGTGGAAGTCGAGCACCTCCTGAGTCTCCTCGCCTTCAGCGACTACACGTTAATGAATATGCACATAAGTTAATTGTAATGCTTCTGCTCCAAGTTCTAATAACAAGTTTTTAACAACTGGAACTCTGTTTAAGAATTTAAAATGAAACTGGGGTTAGTGGTTTGGGTTTGGACCTAAGCACATGATTAAGTGCTAAGTGGTTTTCCCCCTCTTCCATATTGATCACCTCAAGTGGTTAAACAGAACAGGGGTGATCCAGAGCTCCAATGGAGCTGAGAAATTTCATGTGAGTTCCTTGTCTCAAGAAAACCCTCTGGACCAAAGATTGGCACTTTTCAGTGAGTGGTTTGTTCAGAATAATTTTCTAAGCAATTAAGCAAAGAAGAATTAATTCTGGGATAACACCCATGTTCATGCCAAACTTAGTGAACTACAATTTTAATTATAGCTCATAGACTTTGCATGAATTTTCCTAGCATTTTTGGAGCTAATATTTGCCCAGAACTGAATTTCCAAGTTTTGAAAATTCTCTGAAAATGTTTCTGTATTTAAGTGAATACAGCATCTTCAAATCTTAATTGCCCTGATCATATCAACTCTAAATGGTCTGAAACTTTTACAGGAGTTCACTAACATCCTAAAGAATATTCTGGCAAAATTTGAAGATTTTTGGATGAACCAAACTCCATCTAAAATTCTTTTGCTGAAAAGATTTAAAGAATTTTCTAGAATTAAATAATGGGTTTCATATTTGGATAGTACTCTATTAGAGGAATCCAACAAAATTTGTTTCACAATTTTTGGATTCTCCTACACCAAGTTGTGGCCCTCCAAAGTTTAAACTAGAAACTGAAATCCCTGAAAAGTTTAAATGCCTGTTAGTGGGTCCCACCCGGCAGGCTTTCTTCTTCCTCGCGACAAACAGGGCCTGCGGCGGCGCCCTCCGGCGAGCGTCGCCGTAATCTCTTTCCCGGCCATCTCCCGATCTCAGACTCGCCGCCCCACCCTAACTCGCGACGCTGAACTCGGCTCGGGTGTCGCCAGCAGCCGTAGCTCACCGGATCAGGGAGCCCGGCGGTGGCAGCGGCTGTTAGGGTTCCGGCATGGTCGGGAATGCGCTACACCGCGGGAGCTCGAGGGTGTCGAAAATGGCCGCCAAACCCCGTGAAAAGGTCGGCAACATGGAGCTCCACGGTGACCCGAGCTGTTATTCCACGGCGGCCCAAAAAACAACAAGAACCCGGTCATTTCTGGACCATACCACTTGATTCTTGGTCGAGGAGGGCCTCTAGGAAGTGAGGAAGGTGTGTGCAAGCTTAACCGAGCTGGTGTGGATCGTGAAATCCTAATTTCAGAGTAGACCGAACTCTACCACATGCACTAGCTTTCAGGAATCTTGGGAATTCTCTGCGCTCGATCGATCAATTGCTATGAGGGTTGCAGCTACATGATCTGGAGACTAAGGCGCACCTTTTTTGTGTAGAGAACGGGCGGTGAAAACGGCTGTGGTGTGCTGTCCACGGAGAGTAACTTCGGTTTCCCGCCGGTGGGCCTCGGTTCTCGGCGGCGATCGTCGAATTGTGGCTAATCGAAGCGCCAACGCCACGAAGTAGCAGGGTGGGTAGCTAGAGCACGCGCTGGTGCTCACTTTTTGTGTTGGTGGCTCGGGCAAAGGCCGAGCAGGTGCCGATGTACGGTGGAAATCGGAGGAGCGGCGCCGGTGAGCGAAACAGAGCGCGGTGCGGTGCTGTTCGTGCAGAGGAAGCAACGCGTATGGCTCAGCTGCGTGGAGAGGGGGTCACGTAGAGGAGGGGTGAGCTGCTGCCCGGTTGCCAGCGCGAGAGAGGAAACCAGGAGGTGGCTTCCCGGGCGGTGGCGCGCGCGGCAGCTGGGCTGTTCGGGCAAATCCCCTCGGTTAAGTGAGAGACATAGGGAAAAACTTGGGGGTTAAGTCTACTCAGCCCTATGACATGTGGGCCCCACTGGTCAGTACCCCCTCATCTCTCAAAAGATGCCCAACACTTGGCAAATGATCAGTTCAAATGTTTGGAGTCTAAAACTGAGCTACATTAGTATAGTTTGGCAAATTTCCCCCAAATTCAAATGTATATTTGAATTCTTTGCACATTTGAATCCTTTTTGGAAAAATGGGTAGCAAACCTTTTCAAAAATTACTGAAACTTTGCCTACCCACTAATTTGGGCCTAAGGAATCCAAATATGCCATTTGATTCTTGTGTTAGCTGCTGCAACCAAGAGTTTGAACACAACAGTTTTGAATCACCATTATGTCCTCCCCTCATTTGAATTTTGAGTTGGACATTTAGTTCAAATTCTGATTTTTAAACCCTCCTATTGCCGTTGAGTACTTCAACTTGCTGGCCTTAATCCAACTAGGGTCAAAACATGCAAATGACTCTAATTTGGTTTTAGAACACCCTCTCATGTGTTAACACATGTGTAGAAAGTTTGAACCAATCCCCTTTTGATGGAGATTACTTACTCTTCACAATTCTTCACAAGATATTCACAACAAAAACTGTGGTGTTGTGAGGTGATGAAAAGTTTTTGCAAGTCCATTTTCTTGGGCTTTTACACAAACCGTGGAGCATAGCCAACGAATTTTGGAATTTTGCTCCGGCAAGTTCAACCCGAACATCCGGTACAATTTCTACAGATTCCCCCTCTCTGATCCTCCATAGGTCATCAAATCTTGCATGTAGGTGCTGGACTAGCCAGCAATCATCTTTGTTTTAGCAACCATCGCATGAAAACCCTTTGGAGCGACGTATTTCGAGGTCTACCGACCACGTTTTTGGCGGGACAGGTCGGGCACACGGTGCCAGCCTATTTGTCGCCATTTCCGAGCCAATACATGGCCTTGCCGAGCCTTGTGATCACCTACTGATGCTGTAGAACTAGTTGGTCGACGTTTTGGCGGGATAGGGACCTCGGGTTACGGCGCCGAACTTCAACCAAGGCCGCCGCACGTCGCCGAGGTATCTCCGGTCGCCGACAGCCTAAACTGATCCCACAGTCATGTTCCCCGGCCTCAATAATGCCCTGACGGCGAGTTTTAGCTCGTGCGGTGGCCGGCAGCGGCGATCCGGCGAGCACCAGTTTTGCTCCGGCAAGGGGAGCGCGCGCGCGAAGTAGTGGCTGGAGGTTGAAGAAGGGGCCGGGTCCGTCTGTCAGTGGCTCAAAATTTAAATCCTCGATCGGCTGTGGCCGGGATCCGGTGTGCTGGTGTGCTGAGAGCCCTGTGAACCCGGTGTGGCTTCAATTCTATTGGCTGGGATTTAAAGAATGGGTCCAGCTGACTTTTCAGAAGAAAAACAATTCCAGAGATGGCCACAAGTTTGGAAATTCATATCTCTGTGTAGAAATTTCCAAATTGAGTGATTCCGATTGGGTTGGATTCATTTTTCAAAGGTCTATCCAAATATGAACTCAGATCTGTATGAAAGTCAATATATAATTCTGGAAAATTCTTTGAATATTTTCTGAAAAGAATTATTGAGGGAGTTTGGTTTATCCAAAAATCCTCAAATTTTTCCAGAATATTCTTTAGCATATTTTTGACCTTCTAGCAAATTTTCAGCTCATTTGAAGATCATTTGTGTAGCAATTTGCTAAATACAATCTACTATGTTCATAAGGATCCAGAAACATTTTCAGAAAATGTTTCCCACTTGTAAAATCTATTCTGGGCAATCCATAGCTCCAAAAATTATAGGACAATTTAGGCCAACTCTCTGAAACATACTTGAAACTGTAAATCACTTAATTGGGCATGAAAATGCACATTACTTCAGAATTAATTCTTTAGAATAGAAATGCTTAAAGAATTGTTCTGGAAGAACTACTCAAGTAAAAGGGCTGAATTTTGGACCAGTTGACTCTCATGTGACCAGGAACTCACATGTAAATTATCAGCACAAGTTGAGCCCTAGAAATCTCTGTTCTTATTCTCCATACTTATGTATATGTGGAAATACATAAGAGATATTGTGAGAATTATGGAGAACACAATTTGACTCCACATTAGCTGCAATTTGGCAAGCTAAATCCCTAGGTAGTATAGAACTTGCTGTAATAGTTTTGATCCCATTGGAGTTCTTGTTCTTCAGTTGCATCCAATTCTTTCCAGCTCATCTATTATGATCATTAGGTAAATTAGTTAGTGTCTAGCTAAAACTTTAAGACCAAGATAGTTCATTTCTGTTTCCTTGCACAAAGAGGCAAACCAAGCCATTCTTGGCTTTTCCACACAACCTCTGTTCCTAAGAAATTAAGTCTTAACTTCTTTCCATTTCATTCTATAAAATTGTGCATAGACATTTCATTAGGATTCGCGACGAAAGGAATTCAAAGGAGCGATTCATTGAAGTGGATCAGAGCGCTCACCAAGCTTGGAGGAGGGGGAGCTTATGTTCACCACCGCGGAGGAGCCCACGTCCTTCACCGATGCTGAGGAACACTCGTGCTGGAGACGGGCCATGCTCGAGGAGATGGAGTCCATAGAAGAAAACAAGACTTGGCAACTTGCTGATCTTCCTGCAGGACACAAGCCCATTGGCCTCAAATGGGTGTTTAAGGTGAAGAAGGACGAGCATGGGGAGGTGGTGAAGCACAAGGCTCGATTGGTGGCAAAAGGCTATGTCCAACGGCAAGGAATAGATTTTGACGAGGTATTTGCTCCTGTAGCTCGTCTCAAATCTGTTCGCTTGCTCCTTGCAGTTGCTGCACTCAAGGGGTGGGAGGTACACCACATGGACGTGAAGAGCGCCTTCCTGAACGGCGACTTGATGGAGGAGGTGTATGTCTCCCAACCCGTTGGCTTCATCATCGACGGAGCTGAACACAAGGTGTATCGGCTCAAGAAGGCTTTATATGGACTTCGTCAGGTGCCCAGGGCCTGGAATGCCAAGCTCAACGATAGCTTTCTATCGCTTGGTTTTCAGAAGAGTACGAGCGAGCACGGGATTTATTTCCGTGGGGCTGAAGATGAGAAGCTCATCGTCGGCATGTACGTCGACGATCTTGTGATCACAGGAGGAGGCGATCTCAAGAAGTTCAAAGGGGAGATGATGAAGAGGTTCAAGATGAGCGACTTGGGTCTCTTGTCAAATTATCTTGGCCTGGAGGTGCGGCAAACTGATGCAGGGATAAGCGTTGGGCAGGCGGCCTATGCTTCCAAACTTGTCTCTAAAGCTGGCCTGAAAGGATGCAATCCCTGTGCATTTCCCATGGAGCAAGGTCTCAAGCTTTGCAAGACAAGTGATAGACCATTGGTGCATGCAACGGACTATAGGAGCTTGGTTGGAGGGCTGCTACTTGGTGAACACACGTCTCGATCTTGCCTACTCGGTCGGGTACGTGAGTCGGTTTCAGGAGGAGCCCAAGGAGGATCACTTTGCTGCAGTCAAACGCATTGTACGCTACATAGCGGGTATAATCAACTATAGAGTCTTCTATGCAAGAGGAGGAGACATGGAGCTTATTGGGTACTCGGATAGTGACTATGCGGGAGACGTGGAGGACCGCAAGAGCACAAGCGGGGTGCTGTTTTGTCTTGGAAACAGCCCCGTTTCATGGCAGTCCTGCAAGCAGAAGGTGGTGGCCTTGTCCTCATGTGAAGCAGAGTATATTGCAGCAGCTCAAGGGGCATGTCAAGGTGTATGGATGGCATGGCTGATGGAGGACTTAGCTGAAAAATCGAAGGCGCCGGTGCTGCGGGTTGATAACAAGTCAGCTATAGACTTGAGCAAGAACCCGGTACACCATGATAGGAGCAAGCACATCGATGTCAAGTACCACTACATACGGGAGTGTGTGGATAGCGGTACTATTGTGCTTGAGCAAATCTCCACTCAAGACCAGATGGCGGATATCTTGACCAAGGCCCTTGGAAGACAGAAGTTCGTGGAGATGAGAAGAAGGATCGGGATGCTAGACATGCATAAGCGTCAGGATCAGGAGGAGAATGTAGATTGATCCTTCCTATGCTGGGCCTAGGCCCAGCCCAACAGCCCAGGCCCAAGCCCAGCTCGCCCAGGCCTGGCCCAATAGCCCAGGCCCAGCTCACCCAGGAGGGGCACACAGATTGAGTCAGTTCTGATCTGAACAGATCAGAACCAATTTAGATAGAGTTTGTTTGAGATAAGATTTGATTAATTTTAAATCTGTTAGGAGTATATCTGTAAAAGGCTATAAATAGCCGGGTATTCTCAAGGAATAAACACCTCCTCCCAGATTAATCCTCCACCTTTTTCCCTGCGCTGAACTCTCCCTGCTCACGTAACCTTCAGCTGGCAGAACAGATCTGCTACAGTAGATCACCTTGTGCAGCACGTCCAGCAGTCCTTGTGCTCTGTTCTCTACTGCTGTAGGGGTCTGTTCTCTCCTGTAGACACGCCAGGCTCTCCTCTCTGTTCTGTTCTACTTGCTGCTACTAGTCCCTGCTCTCAGGACAGCAAGAACAGCACCCAGGTGGGGTGCTAAACTGCTGCAGGGGATCACCAGCAAGGTGGAACAGAGGCAGGTTTTTGGTGTGTTCAACACCGGAATTGCAACACGCGCGCCTTGCCGGCCGCTGCGCGCGCTCTCCGCCTCGCTGGCGCCGCCGCCTCACGCACCGGCCGCGTCAGCGACGGGATCGAGTCCCTCAGCGCCACGGCTGAGATCGTCGACTACCTGCGGGCCACGGTGGACCACCAGCAGGTCCTCGACCTCGCTCTCGAGGCGCTCGTCCCGCTGCAGGACTACCACGGCGGGTGGTCGCTCCCCGTCGCGCGTGACCTCCGCTTCGCCAGCGCCTCTAGCCCCACGCGGGACCACCACCCCAGCGACGCCTGCTTCTACAGCGCACCGGGCAGCCCCACCTGCGCCGGCTGCCTCGACCTCGACTTTGACTTCTCCTCCCGCTTCCCGTCCCCTTCGGCCGCCGCGATGTCCGTCCGCCTCGAGTGCGGCCTTGAGCGCGGCCTCGATGCGGCCGACCAGAGCCGCCCATGTCTCGGCAGCCAGTGCAGTGAGGACGCCCACTTCCGGAGGACTGATGTTGGTGTTCATACCGCCGCTGGCTCGGCAGCGCCACCCTGGGCCGTTGCCACCTCACCAGCGCTGCCCTGGACCACCGCTGCCCCACCAGCTGTGTCGCCACCTTTCGCCTGGGCCGCATGGACTACGCCGCCATCGCCATCTGGTGGTCAGATCCGGCCACCGCAGAGAGCCGCCTACATCACGCTGCTGTCGTCCGCCCGAGCCGCGCCGCTGCCGGACACGTGGGCTGGGCTGCCACCCTCGGCCGCTGTCGCCTCGCCTCGACCGTCACCATCGGCCTACATCCGGTCATCACCGACTCTGACCTGGCAGCCGACGCCACCTTACGCCGTGCCGCCGTCTTCAGCCGACGCCGCCTTATGCCATGTACCTAAGTTGGGTGTTGCCTATTCTGTTGGCACCACCGTCGAGGGTCCGAGCGTGTTGCTTTCCTTCCCGGCGCCACCACCGCCGGGGCATGTCGCGACCCGTTCTACACCGCCGGGGCATGTCGCGACCCGTTCTACACCGTCGGTCTACCTACGGGGTCTCACGTCGTCTGGCCCTGACTGGGTGGTGGACTCCGGTGCCTCGTACCACACCACCCCTAACGTCGGTATCCTCTCTTCTACCCGCCCTTCCCGTCCCTCTGATCCTTCATCTATCGTTGTTGGGAATAGGACGACTCTTCCTGTCACATCAGTAGGTGATTTGGGTTCGCCGGATTCGTTTCAGCTACGTGATGTTCTTGTTGCTCCTAACATCATTCAGCACCTTCTTTCCGTTCGTCGTTTTACCACTGACAACCATGTTTCTCTTGAGTTTGATCCTTATGGTGTAACTGTGAAGGATCTTACTACTCGACGCGGTCTCTTTCGTTGTGATAGTACGGGTCCCCTGTATAAGATGCGTCTTCCTGCTTCCGCTCCGCCTCTTGCCCTGACTATGACAGCTTCTTCGACCATTTGGCATCGTCGGCTTGGCCACCCTGGTATTGATGCTATGTCGAAGTTGTCTGGTAGTTCAGCGATTCCGTGTACTCGGGGTACTCATGAGTCTCTTTGTCATGCTTGTTAGTTGGGTCGCCACGTTCGACTTCCCTTTCCGCATTCTGTCACTCGTGTCGAGCGCATCTTTGATTTGATTCATTGTGATCTTTGGACTCCACCTGTTCTCAGTGTTTCTGGATATAAGTATTACTTGGTGGTCGTTGATAATTTTTCACACTATTCGTGGACTTTTCCCTTGCGACAGAAGTCTGATACGTTTGGCACTCTTTCTCACTTCTTCGCTTGGGTGTCCACCTAGTTTGGGTGCATGATCCATGCGGTCCAGTGCGATAACGGGCACGAGTTTGACAACTCTGCGTTCCGTGACTTTCTGCTTTCTCGCGGCGTTCAGTTGCGCATGTCTTGCCCATACACTCCCCCCCAGAACGGCAAGGCTGAGCGCATGATTCGGACCACCAACGATGTCATGCGCTCCCTGATCTTTCAGGCTTCTACCCCTGCTCGTTACTGGGCGGAGGCGCTTCACACCGCCACCTACCTCATTAATCGCCTTCCTACTAAGGCGATTAGTGCTCCCACCCCTCACTTCGCTTTGTTCGGGACCCCTCCTCTCTACGACCACCTTCGAGTCTTCGGGTGCGCATGCTACCCTAATCTCTCTGCCACCACCCCTCATAAGCTCGCGCCTCGCTCGACTCGGTGTGTCTTCCTTGGGTACTCCCCTGACCATAAGGGTTACCGGTGTCTCAACCTTACCATTCGCTGTATCTTGGTCTCCCGACACGTCGTGTTCGACGAGTCCTCCTTCCCTTTCGCTGGGTCCTCCTCTGACTCGGTCTCCGAGTTGGACTCTCTTTTTTCCACTGACCCTGAGATCGCTCCTGTCCAGCGACCCTGTTTTTTACCTTCTGTAGGTCTTCCTCTAGCTGCACCGGACACGACCACGGTGTCTCAGACACCACCTGTCGTGTCTCCCGTGGCTCCGTCGTTCTTTCCGCCACTGGCCGTTCCCCGACATCGTCCGCTGCACCACGCGCGGACCCGGCATCTCCGACGACGTCCGCTGCGCCAAGCGCGGCCCCGACATCCTTGATGTCGCCCGCCGTGCCACGCGCGGCCCCGGCATTCCTGACGTCGTCAGTCGCACCTCGTGTGGCCCCAGCGTCGCCCGCCATGCCACGTGCGGCCCCGGTGTCCCCAACGGCGTCCCCGACGTCACCCGCCATGCCACGTGCGGCCCCGGTGTCCCTGACGTCGTCCGTCGCGCCTCGCGCGGCCCCGACGTCCACGGCGGTGTCCTCGAAGTCGTCAGCCGCACCACCCACGGCCCCTGGACCGTGGTACGCCGATCCCGTTCTCGTCTATCAGCGACGAGCGCGGGTTGGTGGACCGTCCTCTTCGCGTCCTGAGGATCTGGTATACCACCCTCCGCTGCTTCACCGGGACCCTCGTCACGTTCACCCGATGGTGACTCGACGGGCCGCCGGCGTCCTTCGTCCTGTGGAGCGCTTCTCCGGGGTTGTCCTCTCGTCCTCGACTTCCCCGCCGCCTGCCTCGTCACCCATCTCGCCTATCCCCTCCTCTGTCCGTAGCGCCCTCGATGATCCTCATTGGCGTCGGGCTATGGAAGAAGAGTATGTGGCCCTACTTGCCAACCGGACCTGGGACCTGGTTCCTCGTCCTGGTTGTGGCAATGTTGTCACGGGCAAGTGTTGTTCACGCATAAGAGAAAGGTGGATGGGTCTCTGGAGAGATACAAGGCACGGTGTGTGCTTCGCGGTTTCACGCAGCGTCCCGGCGTCGACTACGACGAGACTTTCAGCCCGGTGGTGAAGCCGGAGACGGTTCGCACCGTTCTGTCGCTGGCTCTGTCACGTTCTTGGCCTGTCCACCAGCTGGACGTCAAGACGCCTTCCTCCACGGGATGTTGACGGAGACGGTGCACTGCAGTCAGCCGACAGGGTTCGTTGATTCAGCCCGTCCAGACATGGTCTGTCGGCTGAACAAGTCCCTGTACAGGCTGAAGCAGGCGCCTCGTGCCTGGTACAGCCGGTTCGCCTCCTTCCTGGCCTCGCTCGGCTTCGTCGAGGCCAAGTTGGACACTTCGCTCTTCATCTACAGGCGTGAGGGTGACACTGTCTACCTCCTCCTGTACGTGGACGATATTGTCCTCACGGCGTCCAGCCCGGCTCTTCTTCAGCGCACGATCTTTGCCCTGCAGCGCGAGTTTGCGATGAAGGATCTCGGCCAGCTCCACCACTTCCTGGGCGTTGCGGTCAAGCACCGCCCGGGTGCTCTGTTCCTCCACCAGCGCCAGTACTGCCTGGATATCCTCGAGCGAGCGGGCATGGCTGGTTGCAAGCCGTGCTCCACTCTCGTGGACACCCAGGCAAAGGTGCCTTTGGCCGACGGCGCCTCGGTCGCCGACCCCACCACTTACAGGAGTCCTGCAGTTGCACTGCAGTACCTCACCTTCACCAGGCCGGACATCTCCTACGCGGTTCAGCAGGTGTGTCTCCACATGATGATCCGTGGGAGCCACATCTCACGGCGGTGAAGCGGATCCTTCGGTACCTGTGTGGCACTCACGACTACGGCCTTCTTCTGCGGCGCGACTCTGCCTCCGAGATGGTCGTCTACACCAACGCTGACTGGGCAGTTGCCCGGACACCCGTCGGTCCACCTCCGGCTACGCCATCTTCCTGGGCGGCAACCTCGTCTCCTGGTCCTCGAAGCTCAAGTGCCGAGGCGGAATACCGCGACGTGGCCAACGGCGTGACCGAGTCCTCCTGGCTTCAGCAGCTGCTTCAGGAGCTCCACTCCCCCCTCGCCCGGAGTACGTTGGTCTACTGCGACAACGTCAGCGTCGTCTACCTCTCCACCAACCCGGTGCAGCATCAGCGCATGAAGCACGTGGAGATCGATCTTCACTTCGTTCGTGAGCGGGTGGCTCTTGGGGAGGTGCGAGTCCTGCATGTTCTAACGTCGTCGCAGTTCGCCGACATCTTCACCAAGGGACTTCCTTCGACGGTGTTCACTGAGTTTCGGTCCAGTCTCAACATCTGCCGTAGCTAGATGTTGGGACTGCAGGGGGTGTTGGACTGTACGTATATTAGGGGGCATTTTAGTCATTTGTAGTAGGGTTGTTTAGCCCTTAAGCTGTGTCCCCCTATATATGTATCCTCCCTGACAGGCTGTTATGATTTTATCACTTTCCCTAATCCAATTCTGGCATTCTTTGAGGATATTTCAATTTTTAGCTCATCATGGACAGCACATTTGCAGCATGTTAAGTCAGCATTTCAAGTCTTGATAGAAAACAAATTAGTGCTGAAGAAATCCAAGTGTTTCTTTGGCCAAAAATCTGTCACCTATTTGGGCCATATTATTTCTAATGGCAGAGTGTCCATGGATCCATCAAAAGTGGCAGCAGTAGATGGATGGCCTGTACCAAAGAATATCAAGGCCCTTCGCGGGATTTTAGGTCTGGCCGGATACTATCGGAAGTTCATAGCTGGCTATGGAGAAATTGCTCGACCATTAATAGCGCTGTTGAAGGACTCTTTTTCATGGTCAGCAGAGGCTACAGACGCTTTTTGTAGCCTCAAAAGTGCCTTAACATTAGCACCAATTATTCACCTTTCTGATTTTCAGAAAAAAATCTATGTGGATTGTGATGCATCAGGGTCCGGTTTTGGAGCCGTTTTGCATCAAGGTGAGGGGGCTATTGCCTTTTTCAGCCGGCCAGTGGCACCCCAGCATGCTAAATTGACAGCGTACGAAAGAGAATTAATTGGGTTAGTCAAAGCTGTTCGACACTGAAAACCATACTTGTATGTCAAAGAAACAAAACAGAACATGTGCACCCAGTTGGTTTGCTACAACCTCTTCCAGTTCCTTCTGAAATATGGAGTGATATATCAATGGATTTTATTGAAGGTTTTTCTAAAGTGGGTGGAAAATCTGTTGTTTTAACCATTGTTGATCGGTTTTCTAAATATGCACATTTTATTCCTTTAAGTCACCCATATTCTGTAGCATCAGTGGCAAGAGTTTTCTTTGAAAATATTGTTAAGCTACATGGTTTTTTCCTGCTCCATAGTGAGTGACCGTGACACAGTATTTATAAGTAACTTCTGGAAAGAATTGTTTCAGATGGCTAGGTTTACTTTAAAAATGAGTTCAGCATTTCATCCCCAAACTGATGGTCAGTCAGAAGTAGTAAACTGGATTATACCTGAGATGTTTGGCAGGAGATAGACCAAGGACTTGGCTGCAGTGGCTTCCCTGGGCAGAATATTGTTATAATTCTTCTTATCAAACAGCTTTGCATACTACACCATTTAAAGTAGTCTATGGCAGAGACCCTCCAACAATATTGTCTTATGTTCCAGGCAAAGCAAAAGTGGCCGCCGTAGAAAAACATCTGCTGGACAGAGATGAATTTTTGAAGGAAATAGAGGAAAGACCGCTGCAATCTCAAGATACAAAAGAAGCATTGGGTGGTTTATAATTCTGGAGATTGGGTTTGGGTTAAATTTCACCATAGACAAGCTACTAGTATTACCTCAGAGTCATCATCAAAGTTGCGGCCAAAGTTTTATGGTCCATTTAAGATTGTGGAGAGAATTGGGAACGTGTCTTATAAATTGCAGCTACCACCAAGGGCAAAAATCCATGATGTATTTCATGTGTCTCTTTTAAATAAGTATGAGGGACTGCCTCCTAAAGAACTTACTCAAGTTCCAGATTTTTTGCATGGAAGGGTTATTCAATCGACTGAAAGAATAATTAGGGCCCGTTTAAATAGAGGCACATGAGAACTTCTAGTGCAATAGACTAGCAGTGGAGCTTTAGAAGTAAGTTGGGAATCCCTACAGAATTTCAGAGAAAACTACCCAACCTTTCAGCTTGAGGACAAGCTGTTTGTTGGGGAGGGGAAGTGTTATGGACTCCTTTTATGGGCATAAGTATGCTAGGCGCAAGAATAAAAAGAGTCAGTCCTAGGAATAGAGATAAAGCTAAAAGAAGATAGATAAGTCTCTTAAGTTGCTAAGAGAATAAATAGGAGATAGGATTCTGTTGTAACAGAATCAGATATAGCTAATAATCAGGCGCCTGTTCTGTAAAGGCAACTAGCTAGTTTGTATTAGGATCAAGAAGAAAAAAAATAAGAATCCCTACCTTAGGGCTTTTGGGGGCGCCGTGGCTGGACTATCTTCCAGCCGGGGCGACACCGGCCTTCCTGCGCCCTCCTTTTCTCTCATATATCCTCTCAGATCCAACTCTCAATCCCACCAGCACCTGTACTCAGTGCTATCCTAGACGGTAAACGGTATACAGTCGGTGGATGTCTGTTTACCGTTTAGCCTATCTAAATGGTGTTTAAACGGATTAAACAGTTTGTACTGTAGCTACATTGTTGAGCAAGTAAAATATGTAACTTTAATTTATAAATTCCCGTCTTCACAACTAAAAATCATAACTTGCATTGAATCACATGGAGGTTATTTAGATAAATTAGAACCCCATACTCTTATTGAGTTTCAGCTGTCCTGCAACCCACAAACATGAAAAATCTAGCAAGTTATAAAATAAAAGGCTAATAAAAGCTGCAACTCATATGTGCCATATGTATACTCTGTTCCTAAGAGGGGTCGCAGTTGCGTGCACCGCAGGGACTCGAGTGCACGGGGTGGGGGTGTGTGGTAGGGGGATGAGGGAGAGGGTGGCCAAGCTGCGCGTGGAAGGTGGCTGATGGCGGGCTACTTCGGTTGCGAGCCAATGGGGCGGGGGCGTACTTGGTGGCAGCAGACCGGTGGAAGCAATAGGAGTCTTCGACCGCGTGTAGCTTAATGGGTTGAAAGAACCTGGCTCTAACATTTTCACTCCGCCTAAACGGGTCTAAACACGTTTAAACACGAATAGAAATCATTTTGTTTAGTACGATTATGCAGTTTAAACGGCCGTTGATCCGTTTAAACGGGTCAACCGTTTAATTGTCCGTTTAGGGCCTAAACTACACAACAAGTGTCTGTTTACCTTTTAAACACGTTTAAACGTCCGTTTAATACCGTTTAGGATACCACTGCCTGTACTCCCCTGCGCACTCCCAAGAAGAAGCTACGTAACAGCTAGACATGAAACCCAACAAATTTTTATTTTTAAATGAAGTAAAAGAGGGGAAGAGATATACGAGTAACAAAAAAAACCTAAGATTCTGGTACATGAATTGCTACTTTCCATGCAGTTCTATGATGAGCTAAGTCTCTAGATACATTCTAATCTCTTAAATCTCGTTTTACCGCCTCCTTCCAAGTCAACCTTGGTCGTCCTTTACCCTCCTAATATTTCCTGTATCTCTTAAAATCCCACTCTTAACCGATGCTTTTAGAGGTCTCCGTTGGATATGTCCAAACCACCTTAGTCGATGTTAGACCGCCTTGCCTTCTTTTCAGTCGGCACACTTTTTCTGCTTCTCCATTCTTCATCACTTTATTCCGCTTTTCTTTGCTTTCTTCCACTTTCTCTGCCATATAAAAGGAGTGCCTTGACCTAGCAATTTCTCATCCTTGCGTCTGCAATCTGCATGTCCTTCATGCGCCCTCCCTGATCCCGCACGTGCCCTCCCTGATCTCGGCCACGGCTTCCCCGATCTTGCCTGCACCATCCCAGATTGAGCTCGCCTGCAGAGACTGCACCCAGGGCGGCGGTGGTTATGTACCAAGGTCACCAAGTTTATTCTAACATTGTACATATGTAGATTTGACTCTGTTTGCGAAATGCCTAGAACCGCCTAAGCGCTAGGCGGAGCTCCTCCACTCGCTTTTCTTCACGGCTTTCTTAAACACTGCTTTGGACATTCGGTATTATTTCTGTATGGAATACCACCACTTATCTTTCTCTGGACTGTCTGTATCCTCTAATACCTATTACCCATGTGATGTTCATTAAAGCGACTTATAACTTTACTTTTTCCCCTCAATATTAAAATGACATACCCACAAGGAGCCTTCGGCACTATATATGCCCTTTATTGAAATGATGTAAATTTTGACACAACCTGTGTGAAAGTGCATGATTTTGCTTCTCTCTAGGATATTTTCACGACAGAAGTATTTATCAGTTCTCAGGGGTAAACATCTGCAAATTTTCTCTTCAGGAGTCGTGAATTTCTTTGGCAAGAAGGGCATACAGCTTATGCCACTAAAGAAGAGGCAGACGAAGAGGTGCAATCTGCTTATTCCCATGCTTTTTTGCTACAGTTTATTTTTAATTAGTATTGGGTTAAATTAGGTGATGCTGTTGTAAAGTGTATTGAGTTGGTTTTGCCTGGTATGAATTGCTTAGTAAATTCGGCTAGTCATATTGATCAATGTAAACGTAGATCAATTCTTTTAAGCCTTGCAGGTTCTCCGTGTGTTGGAACTCTACAGAAGGATATATGAAGAATTTTTAGCAGTTCCAGTGTCCAAAGGGAGGAAAACTGAGATGGAAAAATTTGCTGGTGGACTCTATACCACTAGTGTTGAGGTATTGATATGAAAACATTGGTGGCATTCTTGCTCAAGCTTTTCCTACAGTCTGTTTGGTTTGAGTGACAGGATGAGACGAGCGGGGTCATCCCACTTTTATTCATGTTTATTTCAAGGACATGCAGAGGTGGGATGAACTCTGGAGGAAATATTCACCTTATATCCCCCTTCCTGCTTCGCTCCGTCGTGGACGCACATCATGAGCCCTGGGACTCCCATGTGGGAGTTAATCACAATTGATGGACCCAGCGGCATCGCGGGGCCGTCAAGGCAGCCAACAAAGTTGGGAGCTGCCATTCCGGCCTTTGGGACTTGACAGCCGCTCGATGCCTGTGGAGATCCTCTTTGACGCCAACTGCCATGTCGTGGAGCACATTCTCTTCCCAAGTGTTTGGCCCCTCGCATGACCAGCAGAGACACAATGGCTGGAGCTTGCATGAGCGATGCATCGCATGGAGACTAACCATAGATGAGCACTGATCAGAGGGGGTTCACAACAGGAAAACGAATTATTTTCGTCGGCTAAATATATTTTCGTCGGCCATCACGAAAATATGTGTAATTTCGTGAGCCACAACCTAGCTCACGAAGATGTGACCTAATTTCGTGGGCCTTAGGCAGAGCACACGAAAATATTTTGAACTTTCGTGGGTTAAGTCAAGGCACACGAAAATAGAAGATAATTTCGTGGGTTAAGACATGGCACACGAAATTGGAAGCTAATTTCGTGGGTCTTGTGAAGCACACGACAATATTGGACACTATTTTCGTCGGCTTTTGGGACGGCACACGAAATTAATTGATATTGTCGTCGGTTTCAGTAGACACACGAAAACATAGGATATAAATTCGTGGGCTTCGGACCGGCGCACGAAAATAAGCGCGGGATTTACTAAGTCACTCGGAACGAGGTCTTAACTTCGTGGGCTTCTGACATGCACACGAAATTATACGAGACTGTCGGCGGCTACAGAGACTTAATTTCGTGGGCTTCAGTGCGGCACACGAAATTAGCCGGATACCCGGGCAGTTTCTGACAGGCACACAAAAAGAGGCCATATTTTCGTGGGCCTCTAACAGACACACGAAATCAAGGCCCAGAATCTGACAGACACACAAAAAGAGGCAGCATTTTCGTGGGCCTCTGAACGGCATACGAAATAACGGGGATCTAATTTCGTCGGCCAACCCTATGCACACGAAAATAAGATGTATTTTCGAGGGTTTTGATGAGGCACACGAAATTAACTCGGAGCTATTGTCGTCGGCTGACATTGTGCCCACGAAAATACTTAGTGTTTTCGTGGGTTTCTTGAAAGCACACGAAATTAACCGCATTATTTTCGTGGGTTTAGGTTTGGCCCACGAAATTAGCTCTTATAACGAGACCGGGCAGAGGCATTCGGTTTCATTTTCACGCGCTGCCGCCGCCAGTACTCGCGCCGCACCGCTGCTCGCGCGCCACCGCCGCCAGCACTCGCGCCGCTGCTCGCGCTCATGCCGTCGACAGCTGCACCACCGTCCACAGCCGCAGGCGCCGCAGGAAGTATTCTCGCCGTGCAGGTGAGTGGCAGCCCGTCCTCTCTTGTCGTATTCTCGCCGTGCAATGCTGCTGCGCCGCTTTGCACGACAACTGAGGCGCTGCTCGTGCCAGGCTGGGTCGTCGGCTCTCCACCGCATCGTCCCATCACGCCACCTTCTCTTCGTGTCGTGCTGCACCCACTTGTCATCGTCGAAGCTGCTGCGCCGCGCCGATTTCGTCGCCACTGCTGCAAGACTGCACCGACCGTCTCTACTCCGAGTTCGTCTCAGACGTTGCTCCAAAGTACGTATGACATGTAGTGGTTAATCCAAATTTTGTGATCGTGGAAATAGAATGCAACCCGTGTGGTAATTAAATTTGATTTGTTTTTAGCGTAGATGATAAAAATTTCATATTTAATTTTTTGTTTCGGCTAACGTAATATATAAAGATGACATTGTTGCTGATTAGGTAGTTAATTTTTTATTTGATAGAGATTGTTAGTTCAATGACAATTTACTGGCATGTAAAGAAAACTTGTTTGATATTTTATTGTGGCTTGCCGTCGCCCTAATTCGTCGTAGTTTAATTTCTCGTTTGAAGATAATGTTATAATACCATTTATTATTTATTACTATAATTAACGTGCATGCTTTATTTTATGTGTTGTGGATTTGTTTGATGCCTTTTATGATCGTGCATGTACCATATATATCTATGCAAGAAAAGTGACTAGTGGCTCATAACAAAGTGTAACACTATTAAGAACTTTGGGCATCAATTTTTTTCGCGGTTTCATTTTAGAAAACCATAACAGGGAACCTTGGCTCGTACATAATCACTGATGGGAGGAGTATAACTTAGAAAGGCTGACCCACTTTACTATCTTTTCTTCGTTCTTTCCTACTCTTACTCGTTCTTACCTTTTTCTAGTAAATCACTTCGAAAAGTAAACCTATACAATATACGTCACCCGTTTCGGACCGGCTCGTCTCACATGCGTTATGCATGTGAGTCGTGTAGGTTCGAAATTGTCCCTTTTTGGACAGCCTGGGAGTGACCGAGGGGGTGTGCTTATGATGAGACGCGGGGTCTGGATTCGGACGAAATTTCGATGGCGTAACCCTAATGTTCTCTGCTACACCATTATCGGGCGTGCAGTTGGAGAACAATGGGGTTATGCTGCCGAAATTTCGTCTGGATCCGGACCCCGCGTCTCGTTATAAGCGCGCTCCGCTCGGTCACTCTTGGGTGGGTTTAGGACCTATCCCTTCCAATAGATGTAAAGTGAACATAATTTAACTATCTTTTTATTTTTAGTTACAACATATATATATATATATATTTATAAGTTTTATGTTCTTATATTTAATAGTTTAAAACATGGGTGATGATAGACGATGGATGTATGATGGTTGGCGTAAAAATGCTGCGCCTTCTGATGAATGGGCCATCAATACTAAGGCATTTATCAGTCGGGCTTTTTCTTTATCAACCAACCGTTTTGTGAAATGTCCGTGCAACAAGTGTCGTAACTTTTTATGCAAGGAAAAGTTTGACATGGAACGTGACCTTTGTCGATTTGGTTTTATGCTTGGTTATGAAACATGGTATGAGCATGGCGAGTTATACCATAGTAATGTTGATGGTGATAATATGGATAGTGATAACGATGACAGAATGGAAGATATGGTTGAAGCACTAAATCGTGATTGTGGTGCACAAACATCTGAAGAAATTCCTGGACCTGAAGTTCAAGAGTTTTATAGAATTCTCTCAGCATCACATGAACAGTTGCATGATCACACTAAAGTGTCTGTTCTTTCGACCGTTACTCGTCTCATGTCTATAAAATCAAAGTACAGTTTGTCGAACAAGTGCTATGATGATCTTATGAATTTGATAGCAGATATTCTTCCGATGAATCATAAGTTGCCAAGAGACATGTACCAGTCTAAGAAATTGTTGTCAGGCCTTGGTATGAAGTATGAAAAAATTGATTGTTGTCGTAACAATTGTCGATCAATTCTTCGCACCCGGTGGTAGCAATTAGGTAAGTTTTTTGTTTTCATGTGCATTATATATTATGTATCTTAATTTTAAATGGAGCTCGTGTATAATAAGGCATATAATCAAATATGTTGTTGCTTTTTATTTGAATCAATTAGTCATATGCTTCACTTTGTTTTCATATAGGAAAACAGCGAAACGACGAGCAAAATAGTGTCGGAGCAATTTTGTTGGTTTGTTGGAAAGCAAATGTGCCCATGTGATATGAGTTGCTTTGACAAAATGGTTGTATGAATAATGTGACATATGTTCGTTTATGCTATATTATGTGTACAATGTAATAATGGACAATATTGTTTCGACGACGTAATGCATTTCATATGTTGGGTTTGTTGCATTTGTTATTACGTGTTATGTATTCTGTGTTCTGTGTTTGATTTGTTATTTTATGTGTCTGTTATTTTATGTGCTTGGAACTAAATAATATGTAGCATTTTATTATATCTCAAATGTATTTTCGTGAGCCAGAAGTGGCCCACGAAAACATTGCAATACTATTTTCCTGGGCTACAGAAAAGCCCACGAAAATAAGACAATATTATTTTCGTGGGCCTAGGAAGAAGGCCCACGAAAACAACCAGGCAGTATTTTCGTGGGCCCCACTCCAGCCCACGAAAATAGCAGGACATTATTTTCGTGGGCTGCACACTAGCCCACGAAAATAACAGGACCACATTTTTCGTGAGCCTGAATGGGGCCCACGAAAATAACAGATTGATTTTCGTGGGCCCGAAGGTGGCCCACGAAAATAACAGTAATTCATTTTCGTGGGCTATATTGGCCCACGAAAATATGTATCTTCGTGGGCCCTGTAAGGCCGACGAAATTAAACTTATTTTCGTGAGCCGCCGACGAAATTAAATTTATTTTCGACGGGTTAGTTTCGTGGGCCATAGGCCCATGAAAATATATCGTTTTCCTGTATTGGTTCTCATGGGCGGGTGCCCATGCCGCCAAGACGCGAGGAGCTAGTAGTGTCACGTGTGATGTGAGGAGTGATGGCATGGCGGTTGGCAGAGCGTGTGAGAGCTCAATATGGATGCCCTGAAGCATGGCAGTGTGGATGCGCGAGCGCGCTGGCGAAGCATGATGGTTAGGCGAGGTAATGTAGGGTGTGGGGCATGTTGGCCAGATGGGGCGCCAGGGCAGTGCAGCGCGGCCATGCAGGGCTTATTGGCATCGTGGGCCAAGGCTGCATGACAGCAAGGCAGGGCGGTGGCGTGGCTGAGAATGCTCGCGCAAATGCCACCCGAGAGCGCTCGCGGGAGAGCTAGGCACAGCGTCATCTGGTTGTCGAGATTGTCGAACATGGTGATGTTGGGTGAACGCACACTAGATGTTCGATGAATTTTTTGAGCCACGTGAGCTAACGGAGCTGGGAGATGGAATCCATCCCTATCCCTCCTAATCCTTTCTAGCAAAACAAGGACCATCCTATCCCTTCAATCAAACAAGTGCTAGGAATGTCCTGTCCCTGAAAACAGGGATGGTTCTGCCCCATTTATCTCATCCCCAAACAAAATATGGCACAAAATTTTCCTGATGAAAAGACAATTGATCCTCTATTTTCTTATGATGTTTGCTGCATATCATTTTGCCAGGCCTTCGTTCCAAACACTGGTCGTGGCATACAAGGTGCAACCTCGCATTGTCTTGGTCAAAATTTTGCCAAGATGTTTGACATCACACTCGAAAATGAGAAGGGTTCAAAGGAAATGGTATGGCAGAACTCTTGGGCCTACACAACCCGCTCGGTAAGTCTTACACTTCCCAAGTCTTGCGACTTGTAGCATCTGCAGTTTTCATGTGATTCACATTAAACTTCCTTAGTCTTGCGACTTGTAGCATCTGCAGTTTTCAGAATGTTATTGCATTGAAATTGATCTTGTGTCCAGGATTTTTTTTGCATGTGTAATAGTAGCGCTTGGTCACTTCTTGCAGGTTGGGGTTATGGTGATGACACATGGTGATGACAAGGGCTTAGTACTACCACCAAGGGTGGCACCAATCCAGGTGATTGTTATTCCTGTGTCGTATAAGGATGCTGGCACAACTGCCATAAAGGGGGCATGTGAAAATCAACTGTTTACACTCTAAATCAATCTGGATTTCGAGCGGAATTGGACATCCGTGAAAATTACTCTCCAGGTTGGAAGTATTCTCACTGGGAAATGAAAGGTATTCCTTTGAGAATCGAGATAGGCCCAAAAGATCTGGCAAACAAACAGGTATTTAATACCCAGTTGTCTCCATTCATTTTAAAATTAATGTCTAGATGTGCTCAGAATTGTTAGGCTCATGATCTCACATATAGTTGTGACATTAAGTACTCCGTGGTGTGATCAATACCGGAATTACAACACTCCCTTATTCACTCTCTAGGAATATCAACAGTTTATTTCATGTATTCAATAGGGACAAACAACTTTATTAGTGGATCATCAATGTGTTCTGCCTTTGGTGATGTTACTACAGTTTATATTATAATGTGAAAATCATTGGAACCCTGTGATGGAAGGTAAAACAGAAAAGAAAATTTTGAAGGCCAATATTATTCTTAGTACGTTATTGAGTTTGTTCTTTAAGTGGAGGGTCGTGCTATATTGTTTTCTCTGGCTTCATATTTACTTAATTAATGAATTCATAATTTCATGATGCTGAAATCTGCCTTCATGATTTTCAGTGGGATTCCGACATAATCAAACACAAGTGCTTATTTTATAAATAAGAGCAGGAACATTCTGGATTATCACTATTGCTACCAAAGATGCAAGGACTTATTTTTCCATGCTAAAAGTCAATGTTATCCTAAAAGGTAAACGGTAGACAGTTGGTGGGTTTACCGTTTAGCCTGTCTAAACGGTGTTTAGATAGGTTATACGGTTTGTACTGTAGCTACACTGTTGCAACAAGTAAAATATGTAACTTTAATATATAAATTCCCGCCTTCACAACTAAAATAAATAATTTGCATTGAATCACATTGAGGTTATTTGGATCAATTAGAACCCATATTCAGCTACCCTGAAACTCGTAAACATGCAAATCTAGCACGTTATGGAAGAAAAAGCTGATAGAAGATGCAACTACCAGGTGCCTAAATTACAAACAAGTGTCTGTTTACTGTTTAAACACGTTTAAACGCCCGTTTAGGATAACACCGCTAAAAGTAGACAGACCTTTATTGATCGATATTATCTCATTAAACTTAGTGATTGCTCCGAGCCTCCAAGGTGTTCTTTTGCACTCTCTGGACTGTACTTTATCATGGATATTTGCATAACGGCAACAATGATATGATTATATTATCGTTTTGATATTTTGCTGCGCGCGGGCGACTTTGGTCGTGAGTCGGAGGGGGCGGGGGCGTACCGTTTACAAGTTCGTTTAGGGCTTAAACTACAAAGCAAGTATTTGTTTACTGTTTAAACACGTTTAAACGCCCGTTTAGGACTGTTTAGGATAACACCGCTAAAAGTAGACAGACCTTTAGTGATCGGTATTATCTCATTAAACTTAGTGATTGCTCCGAGCCTCCAAGTTGTTCTTTTGCAGTCTCTGGACTGTACTTTATCTTGGCTATTTGCATAATGGCAACAATGATATGATTATACTATTGTTTTGATATTTTGCTGCAATGTTCAAATTTGTTATATTTCTTAAACTTTTGTTATATTAAGAGAAAATATAATCTTATTTTCAGGTGCGCATGGTCAGGCGAGACAATGGTGCAAAGGTTGGTGTTCCTGTGACTAATTTGGTTGAGGAGGTTAGAACGTTAATAGATGGGATTCAAGAAAACCTATTCAATACAGCGAGAGAAAAGAGAGATGCTTGCATTGAAGTCATCAAGACTTGGGATGAATTCATGGCCGCTTTGAATAACAAAAAATTGATCTTGGCTCCATGGTGTGATGAAGAGGTACTTAAAGATGTTTTTCTCTATTTTAAAACTATTTTCAGTTCTCCATCCTACCTTGAATCCTTTATTTAAAGCCTTAGCAAAATTAATTAATTAAATAGGATTAAGCGTTACAATATGTATCAACCTTTTAAACTTTCCTACTGTGTACTGCAAATTGTAAAAGTGCAAGTGGTGATGTGAGGAAAATATGTGGCAGAAATCCCTCTAAAGAGTTCAAGTCATCATCTCAAGTATTTGTACAGAAATGTAAGAATTTGAAAAGATTATAAATAAAACGAAGATCCATTCCAGAATATAAAATATCAGGGATAACAATAATTACATGTCACCCAAGTATTCAACACACTAAAGGGGCTGAAGGCCTGGTTGATACTGATTATGGGATCCAAGTGACTCGAGATATAATATTAAATTTTCCTCGTCTTATATGCAGGAAGTAGAGAAAGATGTAAAGGCTCGAACTAAAGGGGATCTTGGAGCTGCCAAAACATTGTGTACTCCATTTGATCAGCCAGAACTTCCAGAAGGTATGCTAAGTGTGCAGTATGCCCTGGCTGCAAATTACTTTCGGTCTTGCAATGATGTTTTCCGAAGGGCAGGCCTGGCGCAGTGGTAGAGTCTCTCCACTTGTGTCCTGGGTTCGAATCAGTCTCCTTGCAAAATAACCAAGGGGAAGGCTGCCTAGAAATTCACTTCCCCAGACCCCACAACGTGTGGGAGCTTTCAGCACTGGGTATGCCCTTTTTTCTTGCGATGCTGTTTTCCGAGCATGCCACCCTTACCTGAGTTATGTGCCAATTGATTCAGGTGTTTTGTGCTTTGCTTCTGGAAAGCCTGCAAAGAAGTGTTCGTATTGGGGGCGCAGCTATTGATCTTCGGTGTTCGCATGTGGTTAAGAATTGAGCTGAAATACTAGGAGTTTTGGGTCCAAAGCCCCCAAATCAACCATATCAACTTAACAAGGATTTTTTTGAATCATTGTAAAAACATGGATGTGTGCTAGTTTTTTTTTGAATCATGTTTGAACAAGGATTCACGTGCTAGTTTTTTTCTCAAAAAAAGGATTTGCGTGCTAGAGAAAAGATTGTGCTGTATTCTAAGCCCGTCATAACAAGAAAGTTATGAGGGTATTGGCTTAAGACTTGACTCATCTTAAGTGTTTATAATACTGGGTTACTCCATTGAATTTGTAAACGTGTTCTCGTTTGGAGATTTATGGAATGTGCAGTTAAGTGGGTTTATATTTTGTAGTTCTAAGAATTTCATTGGACAACGTATCCCAGGCAAGAGTATTTCTCTTTATTAATAATATTATTGGCCAGTCCGCCCATGTGGCAAGGGAAACAAACGTATTCGACTGCTCGTAGCTGCATCAGCTCAATGCTGGGTAAGGGGAGTTTCGATACTCGCGGATGTCCCCATTTCATTGTAAGACATGGTGCAAAATAACCTGCTACTGTCTTTCAATGCAACCGAGCCCCTCTGGTCTATCTTCAAATCGTTCAATGTCCACATCATGAAGTTTTGGAAAAAGACTAATAACTACATAATATCCACAAGAATTCATTTTGCATGTTCGTGTGCCTCCTGTTCCTTCCAATTGCTGAAACGTTACAAATAAAATGCATAGAATTTGGCAAACTGAGCTTAGGTTGTGGAATCCTTTTCACGAAACTAGAGTTTCGAGTCAGTGACACTGACATAATTACATGGACTTCGTCAATTACAAAATCTATTTGTCCAATGTGTAGGTGTATGTGCATGTACATACCAATTACCCGTGCAGAAAACTGACCGTAATGGTTACCCTTTATCAGACGTCACTAGAATTCCTCTTATTTCACATGATGTAGCCAACTGATTCCAGTTGTCCCAAGCAAGACACTCCTGCCAAACGGGAACGTTGGTGATCAGAACATCACTTCTGTGGATATAAACACTCCTATGCTACACATGAAAGGTATAATTATTAGAGGCCGAGTGTCACAATTGAATTTAGATGTGATCTCGTTTTTAAACACCTCTTTATATGTGAATTTTAAAAATAGATTGCTACCTAATAAATTTATTGTGATAAAGAATCATATAGAGGACCCGGAGTTACATGGAGAGTGACTTAGAGGTCTCCTTCTATGTCAAGCACTACAAATTCAACAGGAAGAAAGCAATCCTGATTTTTTTGCCGGAATATCTTTGGTCATTCCCGCTAGATAGCGGACCAATGAATCAGCTAGCTGGAGCTGCATCTGCATTGAGGACAAGGCCTGGTAATTCAGCCTATCGAAGACCACCTTGGGCATGACGCTCACGCTTGCCCCAAGTTCACAGTGCATGGTAGAAGTGTTATGTCCCGGTTGAGCATATGATCGTGGAACACCTCGGACCCTGCTTCTTTTTAGGATACTGATTGAGTATAGCTGCGCTACACCCCACTGTAAACTTTACAATCTCCATGGTGGGCATCAGTCGCTTGTTGTTGAGGATGTACTTGAGATAGCATGCATAGCTTGGTACTTACACCACATCTAACAAGGGCACGTTGATGTGTATTGTTTGATCAATTCAACAAAATGATAGAATTGCTCATCCACCATGGGTTTCCTGTTGCGATGGGGGAACAACATGATGTTCGTGTCATAGAAGTCATGTGGGGTCGTTTTCCCATTGTGTACCACTTCATTCTTGCAAGAAGGTTATTATTCCTTCTTGTGTATCTTGTTCTTTCCTGCATGGTTAGGGTATGGTCGATCCCGAGTGGTCTTATCCCCTCTCGTGGTCACCACATTAACATTTTCAAGGGGAGATTCTGGTTGCCCCAGAATCTTTCCTGACTCTACAGGAGGCACAACAGTAGACAACTGGGCTAGTTGGGTTTCTAGAATTCTATTAAAACCTTAGTTGGTTCCTAAATGCAAAAGAAAGACATTATATCTTAGCATGGATACTTTCTAAGGTTTTATCATTGGCCAATAATTTCTTTGATAAGTTTTCATTGATTTTAATTTGGCTAATGATGACATCCTTCGAGGAGGGTTGATTGGAATTAAAACCTTTGGAAGAATTTAAATTTCTATTGTTACCTCGTTGGTAGTAGGACGAGGTTGATTCCACCATTGGCCTTCTTATTGACAGTACTCATCGTTGTTGTTAAAGTGAAGGGCCTCCTCACGGGTTTTTGGATAATCACTCCTCGAATGTCCCGTGTCGCCGCTGACCTCACATGTCATGCTAGAATCCAAGGCTTAGGCGGTTTTGTTCACTTCTCTCTTGTCTTGGTCGTCGAGGCACTCCATGAGGAGGTCGCTTGACAACAAGCATGTCTACCTCCTTGATGGTGTACATACCTCGCTAACTAGGTTGGAGAAGATCATCGCTCCACCCTTGGTTTAAAACCATAGTCTTGACTAGATCCTTTACCTTAACAATGGTCAACGAGACGAAGGATCCTCCAACAGCAATGCCAATATGATCACGAGCTGATGGAGTAAGCCCGTTGTAGAAATTCTAAATGGGGAGCCAATCATACACCCCATGGTGAGATCAAGACAAGATGTACTCTTGGAGCCTCTCCTACGTCTCATGGACTCCTTCAACCCCTGCTGGAAGCTTGAAATTCTCTTGCAAATGGCGTTGGTTCTGCCCAACAGAAAAAACTTTCACGAGGAATGTTGTAGAACACTTCTCCCCAAGTGCCCACAGCACTTCGTTTTGTGTAGAACCACTGTTCCGCCCTCTAAGAAGAGAGAATGGAAACATACGAAGATGGATAGCATCTTGAGTGCATCCTTCATCTTGAAAGTGTTTTAGATCTCCAGAAATTGTTGGACATGAGCTTTAGCATCCTCATTGGCTTTCCCATAGAATGGGGTAGTCTGCACTGTGGTTATAAGACCCTTCTTGATATCAAAGTTTGTGTCCCCGGTGTTGACAGCAGGGGTTAGTGGGCACGTTGGCAGCAGAGGGAGCAGAGAAATCATGGAGAGTCTTCTGGGCCATTGGCTTAAAGATTTATGTGCGGGGATGATGGGTTCGGTTGCTGAAAGTCACTTGAGGAGGGACGATGTGGGGTCAAACTCTTATCAAAAGTGATTTTGGATCTTCTGTGTAGTTTGTTGGCATTCAAAAACATGTCATACACTACTCTGTTTTCACACAAAAATAGAATAAAACAAAGTTAACCTGTCGGACAATGGCCGACATCTATAAATAATCATGAACATTAGTAATCTCTTGGATAATTGTACTTGGATCATGTACGTCTCTCCAATTCAAATCGAAGTTATCTCTTTCACTAAAAGATCGGGCCACCCAAGAGCTTATTACCTTGTAAGAGTTTGGTAAGACTCGACCCATTTGCTTTGGGAGTTCCACAATCATACATAGTAGTTGATAGGAATAACCTTTTTTCTCCTACATTTCTTGCTTACAATGTTAGAGTCTATTGACCCCACGGAGTGCATTCTTCTAAGTGAGATGGGGTACATGGAGCACATGATGAAATCCATTAAAGAAGCAATCACACAAGGGATACAAGATTATCTTACCGACCAGATAATACCCCACTCTCTTGAGCGGCTAGATGATATGGACGCCACAACGGTGTCCAAATATTGTGTTCTGATCTTTCACAGTACAAAGAACAAATACAAAGTAGCAACAATATATTATATATCTTTGAAGAACAACCTTACAACCATATTGGCAACACATCAAATGTGGATAAGCTCTCCCACCCGTACCTTAGAAAGTCACCATCAGAAAAGGACTCCAAATAAATCCAAATGCACGTCTAGGAATAAGTCCTTGAACACATCTCTTTTAACCACCTTGAAGGATCATCAACTCAATCAAAATCCCTCACAAAGATCGGAGATAATCATCGATATGAAGTAGCAGATTGGCCATCTAGAGTCTGGAGCAACCCTTGATAGGGGAATAAAATTCTACCATCCAAAATCTGCCTAGTACATGGCCAGACCTGAACTTTTATAGGTGCACGCAGGCACAAACTATCAGAACAATATATAGCAGAATATCTCAACATTAGTGGTCATTATTTGATGATTAACCTTGCCATATATTACATTGCATAAAGCAGGAAATAATCTAAACCCATTCCTAATGCTGATGATTTATATCCTTACTAATTTGATAACCCCAATTATTGAACAAGTTGGATTGATTCATGTCCATATATACGTGTGTGTGTGTGTCACGTGTGTGTGTGTGTGTGTTTACTTTCTTCTTTTCTCCTTTCCCCAACAGACTTATTCCCTTGAAAATCAACTTGGATGAAAGAAGACTAGTAGCACCAGCAAGACTTTTATTCCCTAACTTTGTGTAATGCTTCAGAGCAATAAAAGGTTCACCAAGCAGTATCGATGGCAAGTTTCTCATGTTATTACCTACTGAAATAATTGAGTCTTTGCACTTATTTAGTGCGTGTTTGGCATGGCTCTACTCCACAATAGAGCAACTCTCTAGGGTGTAGCAACTCTATTGTGGAGTTAGAGGTGTTTGTGGTGGTGTTTGGCTAAAAAACTGTTCTCAGCTCCAAAAAATGAGTTTTAAAGGTTCAATACCATTCTTGTCCCTGGTTAGTATTACTATGCATATTATGAATAATACAACACACATAACTATTTTTATGCAACAAAATTGCAATATATTATTAAATAATTTAAAATGTACATTATTTATATAAAATGACATTGTCTCATTTAAAAAAATAAAGTTTACACGCAGGGGAAAGAGATATCTTCACACAAGACAAAGTGTATAAAAATGAAACTTTTATTCATAGAATTCGTTGTATTCATCCGAATAACTTGAAACAGGTATATTATATTAAAATAATATATAAATATTACATACTAATTCCACGCAAGAGAAAAGAGATGTCGCCACACTATCACGAAATGCATCTATCATATGGAAACTTGATTCGGAAGTTGAATCATCGGAGGCACGTGCTGTCATGATATATTTGTTGTACTTATCCGGAATAGTAGACACAAAGTCAGGATCTCGATCATATATCAAAGTTCACATCGCCACTTGAATGTTCTCGAATAAAATTATGAAGAACCATGGTTGCAGCAATAATCTTTGTGTGTGTGTGTGTGTGTGTGTGTGTGTGAGCATTGAATATTCAAGCATCTTGTACAGGATCTGCCCTTTCATCTTCCATAGTCCAAACGATCTCTCAATAACATTATGAATAGATGAGTGTACCCAATTGAACCTCTCTTTTGGGGTACTTGGGTCCGTACCTATATGCCACTTGGGTAAGTGATAACTCTCACATTTGTATGAAGCTAGGTATCATAGATGGTTAGGATAGTCCGCATCTACAACATAGTATTTATCCTGCACACGTAAAATAAAACAACATGTAAGAAGTTACAAATGTTATAGCATTGTATTGATTATAATAGAATTACCAATTAACAAGTTTACCTAGTGAAGGGTGTGGGAAGTGATTTTCAGATTCCTTCAATGCATGATATGACACACTTGTGTCATAGTAAGAACCCGGTTGACCAGAAGCCACATAAGTGAAGCGCATATAAAAATCATATATAGCAAGCACATTTCGAGGTTGAATATCTGTTTTTCTAATGTACCTCACTTGTTCTTTCGGTGAAAGAGAGACACAAATATGAGTTCCATCAAGAGCACCAATGCAATCTTTAAACTGCGGATATGCTCTGTTATCATTCCAAATCCTCTTATTGACGGTGTGAAAAATTAGGATCGGTTGGTCTCAAGTCATTTTCAGCTATTGCAATCAAACAATCTAGCACCTCAATGATATTCTCTGCTTATAGTTTCACTAGAGTGTTTGAACCTATTTTGTGCCTTTCTATTAGATTCACAACCAGCACAAATGAAGAGAAATATTGCAAGCATCTCATAAATATGTTTGGATGATTTTAATTTATACCTCTCAACCAAAGTATCATGAGGATCAAGAAATATTTCTTTATTCATCCAAAGCATCCTGTGACACTCTCCTAGAGTGTCCATGGGCTCATGTAACCAACCCATTCCGGTTTGAATTAACATTCGAGTCGGTGCCCAACTCAAGTACACATCCGAAAATAATTTTCTAAATTTACCATCAGCGATGAGTATATCAAAAAATCGATCACCATCATCACTGAACTACTGCTCTCACTTTCAGACATATGTAGAAACAACAATTGTAACAATCAACAATATGCCAATCAACCATAAAACCGGGTAAGAGACAATGATCACAACGATACATTGTTTCATAGAAAATAATGAGTCTAAAGTAAAATAAATGAAAAAGAAATAAATGAGTCTAAGAAACTGAAATAAATCGATATATACCATTCTAATTTCCATATTTGTCCTTATATTTCCTGGTGAGCCAATTGAACCTAATCTCATTAGTCTCGGTAAGGTAATGAATATCGTCCTCTGCTCCTTTTTCACAAATAATTTATATGCAATATAATGTTGATTGCTCTCATAGGTGGCACCACAAGCAATCACATGCTCCATCACTTCATCAATAGAAAACTTCTGTTCTTTCTTGGAAGCATAAGTGCTGGCTGAAGTAGCCATACTTGACATTGCCTCTTGAATGAGTAGTGTGGTCCTTGTATTAGCCTTTTTGCCTTATCTTGGGCAACTCTTCGATCTCTTACCATTTGCATTGATGTAAGTTCTTCAACTTCATTGGTGTCACCTCCCTCAACATCAATTGCATCTTCTTGTGTTTCATTGGCCATATAAACAGACCAATGGTCCACACCAATACTAGTGATGTCTCCAAAACACGCATGGAGTTCCTCCTCATTTTGAAGGCCCATTTTTCTAAATTTCCCACAAACTAGAATATCCTAAAAGGAGAAACATATAACCACACGAATGAAAATAAAAATTTCATACAATAACAAAACAAAAACTTTGATTCAATACTTACAGCTCGTGCTTTCTTCCACCACTCGTCATCCATAACAATGGTGCCCTTTATAGGGCACCAACCAGTTCCGGTCTGCCTCAACATTAGTTTCCTCCATGCCTTAAAATCTTCCTTCAACTTGTCCCGTTTTTAGTTTGTTGCTTGGTTGCCACAATACCGAGTCTATCTTTTAATCCTTTCTCAACATCGGCATAACCAACCAGATTGAAATACGTGTTTGGATGATCCCCTCTTGCAACTTGCTCGGCAAATAGTTGACAAATTACACGGGTGGCCTCAACATTCCAATCAATTTCCACCATCTAAAAAAAACTCTGTTGACAAGTTAACAAACTCCGGCATTCAGTGCCACCATTGTACGGTCTTGACCATGTGCAAAAGGACTGCCCAAGTCAACAGGCATATGTAGTTACAGAAGATGGAGGCTACATTAGTACCTCTGATGTTGAAGACAACGTGATGAGGGTCAGTTCTTTGGGAGTGAGGACACGTCAGTCTACATGAACATCATTATTTAGTGGGTGCTCAGCACACAGGTACAATAAATTGATAAGCTGCAATGCTGTAATTTTTTTAGGTTTTCTTCGCCATCAAGAACCGACGAACACGTGTTATCATTGATGGAGGAAGCTAGAATAACTTGGTGAATATGAATTGGTCAAGAAGCATAGACTGACCACGCGATCACTCCCACATCCATACCATATTTAATGGTTGAATAATTCTAGAAAAGCTAACATAACACAAAGTTGCAGTCCCTTTTTCTATTTGTACGTATGTTGATTCTGTTGATTGTAATGTGATACCTATGCAAGCATGTCTACTTTTATTGGGTCAACCTTGCGAATATGATAATGATGCTTTGTACTATTGTAAAAGTGGTAAATATACTTGTATGCATATAAAGGACAGAAAATTACCTTGCTACCTTTAACTCTTGCTGAAATTGTACAAGCTGATAGGGAGAGAGCTGAAATTTCTAGTGATGCTAAACATAAAAATCACCAATGTAACAGCCCTAACTTTTGTAAAATTTTATTTCACATTGTGAAACAAAGTTAAGGCAAAGAAAAGCTTGAGTTGTGTCACATGAAATAATGAACCCAAAAATGGATGTGTGAGGGAGTTAAAAATTTTCTTTAACTCATGATTAGCACATGTTAACATGAGCAGGGAACTTCACTCCCTGATTTTGAATTCATGTCAACCCTCACTATGAAGAGGATGGAGGGAAATTCAAACACAAATTGAATCTTTTAAAAGGGTTCATATTCAGATTGTCCAAATGCAAACAAATGAATTCACCAATGCATTTTCCATGTATCAATGAGCTCATAATTCAAATTTGGATATTTTTGGAGCTCGTCTACTATTTATTCGAAGGGTTAAATGAGGGCACGTTCAAATTCAAACTTGAATTTGAATTTTGAACCAAACAAACTCAATTTCAAAATCTGATTTCAGATTTGAGTTCCTCATAATTCTTTTGGCCTACTCTCTAAGTTTGGTCAAATTTGGATACCGTTTGTGTGGGAATCTCAAAGCACCGCGGAGAAAAATCAAATGAAGGGGGGTGGACCCATTTGTCAGCCACACCACAGGCAAACCACCTCTGTTTTTCCTCTCTTGCTCGAGCACTCGACAGCGCGCCGGCAGAAAACTTCCCGATGAAGTCTTGGTGCCACCTCCTGCTTGCTCGGTCTTGTGCTCAGCCTAATCACCACACAGCGAGTGCAACAAAGCCATTTTGCTTTCCCAGCTCTTACTGACTCTCGGTTCGTCCTCCCGCACGTGAAGAACAGCCACCCGTGCTCTCTGTCTTTCTTCCGATCACCACAGCCAACCTAGCTCGAATGATCGAGCTCCCCTCAGCAAAGAGCATCACCAACTCGTGCTTTAGCGTCTGTCAGTGCCAACTCCCGGTTCTCCCCGCTCCTTTGCGCGCGTGAGTTCAAAGTTTCGGCTGCGCCAAGGTGAACACCGGGAAAAATCAGCTTCGGCTCCCGTGGACAGCCCGAACCAAGAGAGATCACGCTCAAGTGAGCCGCTCCATCGGTGCACCGGCGATCCTAGCTGCTCCTACCCAAATCCTAGCCCTAGCCGTGGCTTGTCGTGCGAGAATTTGGTGATCTTCTCCCGGGCGACGCAACACGACCCCGAGGTAGGAATTTGCAAAATTTATCGTCAATTCGTGTTGTTAGTGCTTCAAACTTCGCACAGAGCTTCCTCCTCCCTCGAATATAGGCCGAGAAAGTAGATGTAGAGTGAGAATTTTGAGTTCTTGCCGAGGGAAAACCGTCGGACCCCGTCGGCCGCACGGTGCCGATGTGTTTGGAGAGCTCCACGGCTCGTTTAGCCTCCATGTCTAGCTTCTACACAGTCCACTGGTGCTTTAGAGCCCAAAAACTGAGTGTTAGAGGTTGAAATGAAGGATCCCGACCTCGCCGGAACCCTAACTTGCGTTGTCACCGTTGCGGGCACGTTTCCGGTGATCTTCGGCCGCCGGCGACCCCACCAACGAGCTCGGCGGGTCAAATTAGGGGAGCGGCGAGTGTGAGGTCAGGAGGTGGCCGGGAAGGCCCTTCCGGCGACCCTCACTGGAGGGCGCCGCCGCTCGGGCTGTTGGCGTGATGTTGAAGAAGAGCGCTGACGTGTGGGGCCCGCGGCAGTGTTTAAACATTTTTAGGATTTAGCCGTTTCTGTTTAAACTTTGAAGAGCCATAACTTTGTGTAGGAGTGTCCAAAAATTCCCAAATAAATTTTGTTGGATTCTTATCATAGAGTAATATCCAAGGGTGCAGCCCAATTTTTGTGAAAATCCCTGGATTTGGCTCATTAATTCATGTAAGGAAAATCATGTAGGATTTATTTCCAGCAGCTCCGTTATTTGGAAAATTCTCAATTTTGGGCAGGAGATCCTTCCAAATATACTTGAAATCCAGTAAAAATTTAAGAGGCATTGGACCTCATTTGCTTGGTCAAATTATGTGTTAATTAGTTATGTCTCTGAAAAATAGGAAAATGAACAGGGCCAGTTTCAGACTTTTCCCCAAACCTTGTAAAATCCATATCTCCATGTAGGGAACTCCAAAAATGGTAAAACCAATTCCTATGGACTCATGGCATTTTGTGCTTCGCAAAAAGTCTACTTTTCAGCATAGAAAGCTTAATATCTAGGGGGTAAATGCAGATTAGTAAAAACCACATAAGGATTTGTTGTGATCACATTGAGCCATTTCATGAGCTCAATTTTTTCACACTGCCTAAATACGTTCCCTTGAAGCTATGGTTAAATTTTCAGCTTCATTAGACCTCTGGAACTTGAGCTACCATTCTTCAGGCCTAAGTGTTCATATGAGGACTTAATCACATGGTGATTAATTTTACCTCCCTTTCCACCTAGCTTTCTTCCTCTCTAAGTTGATAGATCCAACAATAGCAACCTTGCTGTTGTTATCCCATTTTAGTCATAGTTAACTTGTGCAACCTCATTAAAACAGTTTCTAAATTGCTTTTGAATATATGTGCATAACCGTCTCAATAGGTCACGTGACGTCGATGTTCGACAAGGATTCAACTCCGCAGAGAGGATATCCATCTCGTGACGAGTTTGGCGGATTCTCCGGAGGAAGACTAACTCCTAGCTTCTATCAAAACCATTGAACAAGGCAAGCCCTGGTTTGCATATAATTACCGTTTTAAATCTTGCTTTACTTCACCTCATGTTTATTAGACTTGATATTGTGCATTATGTCTAGGATGATTGAAACCCACTTGCATTGCTATTACATCCCTGAGTAGAAAGTTTAGTGTAGGCTTTGCCTCGTCGTAGATGCTAGGCTAATGTTGTAGCTAGCTCGGTAGAAGTCGAGTAGTAAAAAGCTACTCGCGAGAAAGGTCGAGTAATGGAGTTTACTCGCGAGAGGTTGATGATAAGAGCACCCTCATGAAAATGAGATGGGGACGGGGAAGTTCCTGTAGGATGCAGCGCTCAAGGTTGTCTCGACCTGCGATGGGTGTGACAATGCTTGAGACCACATTGGGCCTGGGCCAGGATGGTAAGGCAAATGTGGAGGTTAGTTGTAGCCCCGTCCGTGTCGGTTCAGGACCGCACGTATGCGGCCCTGCTGGACAAGATTGGGCTGTACCGGATATATAGTAGGGTATGGGACCCATGAAACCGATGTAACTCGATGGACCATAATATAGAAACTCATCCTTCGCGTGGGAATGGCGTTGAGAAGGCGGGAGGTGTAAATCCTTTAGCGGGCAACTTCGACGTGTCCGCATAGAGGACCATACTGCTCGGCGCAAAACGTTTTTCTATGTCGGGGTGTCAGTGAAAGTTGCTGCATACAACGTAAGAAAGAGCTCTTGTGAGAGTCTTTCGAGGCGGGTATAGGTGTCGTGTATTCCGGGTTGTTATTGATTCGAATCACCGTCCCTCGCGGAAGAGGATTGAGCATACTTGCCCATTGCGACGTGACGTAGTAAGAAGAGGAACTAAGTCTCTTAACATGTTGTTTATGGCTTAATCATTGTATTGGAACCTTGACTGAAGTAGATATAGAGCCAACTAAATTTCTATTCCACCTTAGGCTAGCAACATAAGGATAAGCGTTTCTTGTTTGATTGTGGACTTCCGGTGTTGTGAGGCATGAGGACCACTAAAATGAATGCTACGAGAATCTGAATATAATGATCAAGTTTAGTCAAGCTTCATTTGTAAAATTCATGTTCCTACTGTCTTACTACCCCTGCATGTAGAGTTACATGTTTAGGATTGACGGTTAAGACTTGCTGAGCATTAGTGCTCACGGTTGCTTCTGAGTTGTTTTTGTAGGTAGCAGGATGCCTGCTATGAAGAGGGTTGTTCGGTGAGACAACAAACCTCACAGGTCGTTTAACTCACCGGTGACATAGCTGCTGCCTTACTTTGGTGAAGCTAGTAGGAAGCGTTCACGGGCTGAACGACTTCTCTTCAGCGTAGTTAGGGTTGAGAGTGAGTAGATGTCTAGCTTTTAAATTCCGCTACGTGTATACATTATGTTGTAAAAGAGCTTCTCTTGAGTAATAAATGGTTTCATATGTTCTTACCGTCTTTTCATGCATTCTGTTGGGTGGCGCATTGCACGGGACCACCCAGTGCGATTCCCGGGCGGTCGGGACGACCCCATCGAGGTCGGGGGCACCCTCATAATGTGGTAACAGAGCCACTTTGGGAATAGCACGCATGAAAAGAACATATTTATGAAAACTTAGAAGTATACGAGTGAGGAACTTATAGTATGCCCACATAAGAAATATTATTAGCATAGTTACTTAAGGTGGCAACCTAATAGTGGGTTATTCTTCAGTATTTTGATTCAGTAACGACGCACCTACGTGGAGGTAAGCATGGTAAGGAACGCCACCAAAAACGGATCAATTTCGATTAGCCCCCCCCATACGATGAAAGTAGTGTGGGATGTTCCATTCAGCAATGGACGGGAAGTGAATATGTTTTTTAAGACTCTTCATGTCTTAGAGACATATGAAATGCACTAGCCTCCAGTGCGCAAACCCAGTGACGAGGAGGAGACCACATCGTGTGGTTTGTAATACGGAGTAGGTTCTCTAGGACTCTTCATGTCCTATGAGGCTTACGAAAGCGCTGTTCCACCGGTTTGCTTTATTACAAAGGTGTGGAGCCCCCGTTGGGTGGTGAATAACCCGATCATGTACCTTGAGACGTGGCCTAACTCAAGGATGACCCGTATGGCAATGATACGGGGCGTATGTTTTTACTATGATATGGACCTGCCTGAAATGACAAACCCCTTGTGTGCATCACTATTGAGTGGTTTTTTGCAGGTACCTTAACCACGAGTAGAACATTGCGTGTAGAGTGATCGTTTTAGTGCCATCACTTGAGACATATATGCCAGTATAAAGCTGGTTAGGATTTTAATTTGGTGAGAAAACGTAGTACCGTGATATGTTTTGAACTGCATGAAAAAGGAGGTTTGCAAAGAAAAGAGTAAAATTGGAGTCTAGGATTCCATTAGGGGTTAATAAACTCCTATATTGAACTAAGAGTCAATTGGGAGTATAGATTTATTCACAAAGACTTAGGAATAACCTCCCCTGTTTTTGGCAGAATTTTTGCTGAAGTTGAACAGGACATAACTTTTGATTGGTTGAACCAATGGAGTTGTGGGATACATTTCTGGAAATCTTTTGAAGTCTTCTACAACTTTTCTGTAGAAGTCCAGAACAGAATCTCCATCCAAATAGATGAAATTCTCAGATGAGTGTGAACTGCTCAAAAACAGGGCAGGCACAAATTGCTCTCTTGAAATGTCTATATTTCGACCATAACTTTCTGTAAAAAAATTCTAAGGTTTGTGTAATACACCGTTGGAAATCTTAGGATATGTGCTACGACTTTGTAGTTCAGAGTTTCTCCAGATTTGGAGTCTTATTGTATGAAGTCTTGCGGACAAAACTGCCACTTTCAAAGGAGGTGCTGTCAAAATTGTTCCAGGTTTCTGCCAACTTTGAAATATCATATCTTTTGATCCATAACTGATATGAAGGCAAATAAATACTCGTTGGAAATATATTAAAGTTAACTATAACTTTGATATTCAACTTGAGACATGAAATTGCTTTTTCATATTTAAATTCTAGGATTAAGACCAATTGATCATTCTGAACAGAATATTGTTTATTGCCATTTAGCTTGGGACTTGTTGTGGACAGGGGTATTTTAGAATTCTCTAAGTTCCCTAACATGTTCTTGAGTTAATTTTGAGTCTTTCCTACTGTTGGTATTAAGTGTTTGGACAAACTTGCTCACGTTTGATAGATTTCATAATTGTCGAAACCCTGGTTAGCTTGTGTAGTGTTGCATTATCTATGTGATGCTTTTACGGTTAATGTTTTTGAATTAAAGTTGAGTTTAACTTTGAATTTTAACCGTAAATTGCTCACCCTTGCAGTATGGAACACACTCATTCCAGGAGTGAGGTTGGTGAGTCGAGTCACGGCGGAAATAATTTGCCTCGACAACAAGAGCCGACATCATCAACTAGATTGGCGGAAATATTGGGAAAGATGGCTGAGTCTCTCGATTTGTTGGTGCAACAAAGCATCCGACAGGAGACCCTACAGCAAAAAACCCCGCCAAGCACTTATCTGGATTTTCTAGCAAGACAACCACCGGTTTTCTTGGAAGTGAAAGAACCATTGGAGTCGGCTCATTAGCTCCGATGTATTGAGGCCAAGTTTGGTATGCTTGAGTGTGATGAATATCAGAAGACTCTATTTGCCGCTTAACAACTCCACGGAGCTGCTGGAGCTTGGTGGGCGGAGTACATCTCTCCTCTTCCTGAAGGTCATCGTGTGACGTGGGTCGAATTCCGGAATGTTTTCCGGGCACGTCACATTTGTTCGGAAATTCTTCAAACAAAGTATCAAGACTTTCTGGAGTTAAAGCAAGGGGAAAGGAGTGCGTACGAGTACTTCAAAGAGTTTGAAGACTTGATGCAATACGCCACTCATATGGTAGACTCAGAAGCATTGAAGTGTGAGTATTTCTTCCGAGGTTTGAATGTCGATCTTAAGGAACAAGTTACCTTGTTCAATAACGGTATTTACAATGAATTGGTAAATGCCGCTATTATTAAAGAAGACATGCATCTCCGTTGTGAAGCGGAGCTGTAGAGGAGCATACCGCCGGACAGCGATATCGAGGTTCCTCCAAACTATCGAGTGCGATATTACTCGCCAGTCAGGCAAGAAACTCAGTCTGCGGTGCAACTCTCACAACCACAGCTGGAGTTGATCACTTATGAGCCTCCACCTCAACAGCAGCGATCAGAAATTATTCGTGCAACCCTACCGCAACCAGCTATGCACGTATCATCCCCACCTCGTGTTAGTAGAGAGCTGAAGATTTCTGCAACACGAAACCGTCGTGGAGCTGAGCAGAGCCACACTCGTGTGTCGTCTCATCAATGCTCAGATCAGCATCATGAACCTTCAAAGAAGAGTCTTTTAAAAGCTGGCAGGGTTAATTACACTGCTACTGAGGACATTGCAAAAGACGAACCAGTTTTGGCGGACATTTTCACTTTACATGAACAACCCACTTTTGTGTTGTTTGATTCCGGAGCCACACACAATTTTATTAGTAGAGACTATGTGCTGAAGAATCATCTTCTATTTAGCACAGTCAAACAACCTTTTCATATCAGATCACCTAGAGGCAAGATATGAACTGATAAAATGGTCTCTCGGGCACCGTTATGTTTGGGTGGAAACATCTATCCTGCGAGTCTTATCATACTCAAAGACCAAAGGATTGATATTATCTTGGGGAGGTCATGGTTGACACATGGAGCTATCTTTGACATCAGCTCTCGGACTGTCCAACTGAATTCCCCAATACACGGTTGCAACACATTGAATCTTGTGGATCCATCACAACGAGTTGCAACAGTGCGTCAGATTGAAGCTCCTAAGCTTGAGGATATTCTAGTGGTATGTGAATATCTAGATGTGTTTCTTGACGACTTATCGGGCATCATGCTCGAACGTGATGTAGAATTCAAGATTGAACTAGCACCGAGAACAACACCTATTTCTCGGTGGCCATACAAAATGGCACCAAAGAAGCTTGCAGAATTGAAGGAACAGCTTAATGATCTCATGGACAAAGGTTTTATATGCCCAAGTTCATCACCTTGGGGCTGTTCCGCACTCTTCGTGAAGAAGAAGGACGAGACTTTGAGACTGTGTAGATTATCATCCATTGAATGCTGTCATATCAAGAATAAGTATCCACTACCACGCATCGATATTTTGTTCGATCAACTAGTGGGTGCTAAGGTATTCTCCAAGATGGATCTTTGGTCCGGGTATCACCAGATAAAAATCCGGGCAGAAGACGTACCTAAGACAACGTTCTCGACAAGATATTGGCTTTTTGAATATCTTGTCATATCCTTTGGTTTGACCAATGCTCCGGCTCACTTTATGTATCTCATGAACTCTGTTCATGCCGGAGTTAGACAAATTCGTTGTGGTTTTCATCGACGACATCTTGGTCTATTCAAAGTCAGAAGAAGAACACGCTGAACATTTGCGTATTGTACTCCAAAGTTTGAGAGATCACAAGCTATATGCGAAGTTCAGTAAATGTGAGTTTTGAATCAGCAAAGTGCCGTTTCTTAGGCATATTATTTCAGCGGAAGGCATCACTGTGGACCCAAGTAAAACCGAGCAAGTGCTGAATTGGAAATCTCCAACATCTGTTCATGAAGTGAGGAGTTTCTTAGGTTTAGCGGGTTATTACCGGAGATTCATTCCAAACTTCTCCAAAGTCGCTAAACCTATGACGGAGCTGTTGAAGAAAAACATCAAGTATGATTGAAGCAATTCATGTGAAAAAGCTTTTCAAACTTTAGTGAAGCATCTCACCACAGCTTCAGTTTTAGCCCAGCCGTACACAACAAAACCGTTTGATGTTTATTGTGATGCATCCGACATTAGTCTTGGTTGTGTGTACAAGAAGGACGTGTGGTCGCGTATGGATCCTGACAACTCAGGGGGGGTCATGAGCAGAATTACCCGATGCACAACCTTAAACTAGCTGCAGTCGTCCTTGCATTGAAAATGTGGAGACATTATTTACTAGGCAATCTAGTACATCTCTACACTGACCACAAAAGCTTGAAGTACATCTTCACACAAAGGGAACTGAATATAAGGCAGCGAAGATGGCTCGAATTGATCAAGGACTACGAACTTGAGATTCATTACCATCCGGGCATAGCAAATATGGTTGCTGACACACTTAGTCGGAAAGCTCATGTTCACCATTTAGCCATGGTTGCGCAGGAAGAAGGAGAACCAAGCCTGCCTTAGTTCCCTACGGATCTCTGTTCAATCCTGCTCTCGTTCCTACAATCCGAGATGAGATTGTAGAGGCTCAGAAGAGAGACAGTGGTATGTCCCATATCCGTAGGAGAGTGGACAGTGGTCAATTGAAGATGTTCCGCAAAGATGAAGAGGGTACTCTATGGTTTAACAACCGCATAGTGGTACCCCGGAATATGAAATTGCGGAGGAAGATATTGGATGAAGCTCATTTATCCAAGTACTCCATTCATCCGGGAAGCAATAAGATGTACCAAGACTTGAAATCTAATTTCTGGTGGACACAGATGAAAAGAAAGATTGCAAAGTACGTATCCGAGTGTGATACGCATCGACAGGTTAAAGCTGACCATATGCGGAAAGCCGGACCACTTCAACCGCTGAAGGTCCTAGCATGGAAGTGGGAAGACATAAGTATGGACTTCATCGTCGGATTACCCATGACCAGCAACAAGCATGATTCTATTTGGGTAATCATCGATCGTTTGACCAAGACAACTCATTTTATTCCAGTCCATACCAAATATGTGGCAAAGAAGTATGCAGAGCTGTTCATCTCAGGAATCGTGTGTTTACACGGGGTTCCCCGCACCATCGTCTCTGATCGAGGTGCATTATTCGTATCCAGATTTTGGGAGCAACTGCATGTTTCCTTAGGAACCAAGTTAATTCGGGGTTCAGTGTATCATCCGCAAACTGATGGTCAAATAGAGAGAGTAAAACAGATTCTGGAGGATATGCTTCGGGCATGTGTCATCAATCATGAGAATAATTGGGATGACCATCTACCGTTACCAGAATTCTCATATAATAACGGTTATCAATCCAGTATCAAAATGGCCCCGTATGAAGCTCTATATGGTCGGAAGTGCCGACATCACTGAATCGGTGTGAGTCCGGCGAGAGAGTAGTCTACGGGATTGGTCTTGTGAATGAAGCTGAGGAACGAGTGCCAGTGATTCAAGCCGACTTAAAGGCTGCTCAATCTCGGTAGAAAAGTTATGCAGACAAACGACGTCGACCTCTCCACTTCGACATCGAGGACCATGTATATCTTCGTGTCTCTCCGATGAAAGGGGTTCATCACTTTGGAGTGAAGGGAAAGCTCGCTCCACGATTCAGTGGGCCGTTTGCCATTGTTGAATTATGTGGACCCGTGGCCTATCGTCTAGAGCTACCGGTGTCATTTTCGGGTATTCACAATGTTTTCCACGTCTCTTAGCTGCGGAAATGTCTTAAGTACCCAGCTGCAGTTCATATGGAGAACATTGAGGATCTTCAACCGGAACTCACTTATTCTAAGTATCCGATCCTGATTATCGATGAGAAGACTCGCGCCACAAGAAATCGGACATTGCGATTTTACAAAGTCTTGTGGAGTAACCATATCGCTGATGAAGCCACGTGGGAAAGCGAAGATTTTCTCCGTTTAAATTTTCCCTACTTGTTTGTACCATATGTACAGTAGTGTTTCTTCCTTTCTCTTTCTTTTTGTAATCTCGAGAAGAGATTCTTTTAGGGGGGAATGTAACAGCCCTAACATTTGTAAAGTTTTATTTCACATTGTGAAACAAAGTTAAGGCAAAGAAAAGCTTGAGTTGTGTCACATGAAATAATGAACCCAAAAATGGATGTGTGAGGGAGTTAAAAAATTTCTTCAACTCATGATTAGCACATGTTAACATGAGCAGGGAACTTCACTCCCTGATTTTGAATTCATGTCAACCCTCACTACGAAGAGGATGGAGGGAAATTTAAACACATTTTGAATCTTTTAAAAGGGTTCATATTCAGATTGCCCAAATGCAAACAAATGAATTCATCAATGCATTTTCCATGTATTGATGAGCTCATAATTAAAATTTGGATATTTTTAGAGCTCGTCTACTATTTATTCGAAGGGTTAAATGAGGGCACGTTCAAATTCAAACTTGAATTTAAATTTTGAACCAAACAAACTCAATTTCAAGATCTGATTTCAGATTTGAGTTCCTCATAATTCTTTTGGCCTACTCCCCAAATTTTGAAAACTTCCCGATGAAGTTTTGGCGCAACATCCTGCTTGTTCGGTCTTGTGCTTGGCCTAATAACCACACAGCGAGTGCAACAAAGCCATTTTGCTTTCCCAGCTCTTACCGACTCTCGGTTCATCCTCCCGCACGCGAAAAACAGCCGCCCGTGCTCTCTTTTTTTCTTCCGATCACCACAGCCAACCTAGCTCGAATGATCGAGCTCCCATCAAAAAAAAGCATCGCCAACTCGTGCTTTAGCGGCTGCCAGTGCCAACTCCGGGTTCTCCCCGCTCCTTTGCGCGCGTGAGTTCAAAGTTTCGTCTGCGCCGAGGCGAACACCGGGAAAAATCAGCTTCGGCTCCCGTGGGCAGCCTGAACCAAGAGAGATCACGCTCAAGCGAGCCACTCCATCGGTGCACCGGCGATCCTAGCTGCTCCTCCCAAAATCCTATCCCTAGCCGTGGCTTGTCATGCGAGAATTTGGTGATCTTATCCCTGGCGACGCAACTTGACCCCGAGGTAAGAATTAGCAAAATTCATCGTCAATTCGTGTTGTTAGTGCTTCAAACATCGCACAGAGCTTCCTCACTAGCTAGTTCACCTCCTGCCTCGATTCTAGGGTGAGAAAGTAGATGTAGAGTGAGAATTTTGAGTTCTTGCCGAGGGAAAACCGCCAGACCCCGTCGGCCGCACGGTGCCGATGTGTTTGGAGAGCTCCACTGCTCGTTTAGCCTCCATGTCTATCTTCTACAAAGTCCACTGGTGCTTTAGAGCCCAAAAACCGAGCGTTTGAGGTTGAAATGAAGGATCCTGACCTCGTCGGAACCCTAACTTGTGCTGTCACTGTTGCGGGCACGTTTCCGGTGATCCTTGGCCGCCGGCGACCCCACCAACGAGCTCGACGGGTCAAATTAGTGGGGGGTGGCAAGTGTGAGGTCGGACGTTGCTGGGGGCGACACCATAACTTTATGTAGGAGTGTCCAAAAATTCCCAAATAAATTTTGTTAGATTTCTCTCAGAGAGTATTATCAAGGTGTGCAGCCCAATATTTATGAAAATCCCTGGATTTGGCCCATTAATTCATAAAAGAAAATGTTGTAGGATTTATTTCAGGAGCTTTGTTATTTGGAAAATTCTCAATTTTGGGCAGGATATCCTTCCAAATATACTTTAACTCCAGTAGAAATTTCAGAGGCATTGGACCTCATTTGCTTGGTCAAATGATGTGTTAGTTAGTTATGTCTCTGAAACATAGGAAAATGAACAGAGCCATTTTCAGACTTTTCCCCAATCCTTGTAAAATCCATATCTCCATGTAGGGAACTACAAAAATGGTAAAACCAATTCCTATGGACTCAAGATATTTTTTTCTTCACAAAAAGTCTACTTTTCAGCATAGAAAAGCTTAATATCTAGGGGATAAAGGCAGATTAGTGAAAACCACATAAGGATTTGTTGTGATCACATTGAGCCATTTCATGAGCTCAATTTTTGCACACTGCCTAAATACTTTGCCTTGAAGCTATGTTTAAATTTTTCAGCTTCATTGGATGTGACACCCCTGTTCTAAGAGGAAACTCCTCGGAACCGTGACTGATGCGTATGTGTGCCCAGGATGTTCATCACACATACCCATATACTTCACAAACTGAATTTCAGAATAATACCACGAATAACTGGGTTTATTACAATGTCTCATGAGTCTTGGACTCATTCTAGCAGCGGAAGTCTTATCTTAGCAGCAGGTCTTATTCTAGCAGCAGAAATCTTTATTCTAGCAGCGGAAATCTTCTAAACTATTGCGGAAACAAACTAAGCAGCAGCAGCGGCTCCATCTCTACTCCATCCCCACAGGCAAGTTGATGGTGGATCACACTTCTAATACTCCATGTAGTCTTCATAGTACTCCTCTCCTGTTGCTGATGATGTATGATAATGCAAGTTTGAGTACATGACGTACTCAGCAAGTGCGGGAAAATATGATATGTAGCTTACAGCAAGGTAGTTATAAAAAGGCTCATTGCAGAAAGCAAAGTTTATTTCACAAAGCTGGATAAAAACAACAACTAGCATTAAATGAATGTAATCCCGACATGTATTTAAACATCAACATACCTCCATCATGATTCACCTCTTTTCATATCTCATCCGAACATTTATCTTTCTCAACATGCTCATGAATACCATCTCGTATTCACTACCATCTCATCTCATATTTAACTCCGTCTTGTACCGAGACCAATGCTTATTACCATGACTCAACAGTCATGCAACCAATCTCATTACCCGGACTCAACAGTCCTGAATACCAAATCCAAATACCAAAACATAACCAAATACCATCCAAACCATCCCAAAAACCATCCCATCTAATCATGTGGGTTGTCCAAGCGCTTGTGATCGGAAGCACGGCTATCATGATAGTTTTACACTCTGTAGAGGTGGCACCACTTTACCCACAAGTTTGTGATTTCGTCACCTGTCAGCGGCTGCAGAACCTCCATTATACCAGTACACAACCGTCGGTGTATGGCCAAGAGATCACAAAATAGCCTTTACAAAGGGGTTACTAGATGTATGGACTCATTAAGGTTTCACCGGCAGGCTAGAATCTCCAATTCTCCCACCTACGGGCCCCCTCTTGTGCCATGCAGTTCCCAGGGCAGTCCTCACTCGACTCCCATTCCCCGCGCCTTCCATGGTCCATAACAATCTAGCAACTTACCTAATTAGTCAGCTAAGCCGCACCCATATTTGGCCTTGTGGTGGCACTGTGTTCCTGGCATGGCTTGCATTAACTGGTCCTTAGATCTACGACAAGTAACCACCATCTCATACTACCTCATACGCAAACCAAGCTTGCCTAGATCTTCCTTCGATTCATGTTCATTAACAACATCAGTTCCTCATTATTCTTACGAGTGCAGTTAGCTAGACACATCTATCTCGCTTCCCATATCCCATGGACTCGGCGAAGCATAAAAGCAAAAACCATACCCGACTCATTAACTTTCCCGGTGACAAGGGTGGTTAACAAAACTAGTAAACTCCTATAAAAGGGTTTCCCATCAAGTTGACTCAAGCACACACACCTTTTCGCAAACAAAACAGTTTCAAAATCATGGAATCAATATGGTCAAGAGGAACTTGCCTTGTTCTTGCGGCTTTGGTTGTTCTTGTGTCTCGATGTTTTGGTGCTGTAGTCCTTCGTAGATAGCTCCCTGAGCTTGTCCTACTTACAATCACGCACATACAAGATTCACAGCAATCAATTATCATGCACAAACTTTACTCAGGATCCAATGATGCATATGCATGCTATTCCTATGGTGCAGTTTAGTTTGTACGTGCTCTTGCATAGCTTGCATAGGTTTTACAATGAGCAAAGGTGTACATATCAAATGTGGATGTGATAATGATCTGGACTCAAGATCTAGATCAGACCGATCAACACGTATCTATCCACGAAAAAGCTTCTGTTCAAAGGGATCGAAGAACAGATGCAAAGAAAACGCAATGACGTCGTAAGGCGGTAATGGAGACCTACTTTACTTCCTTCGAGTCCTTCCTCTAGCAAAAACAGATCATTGGCTTTCCTCCGACGATGGCGATCGTGTCTGGCTCATCGGCGGTCCCATCGGTGGTCAAACTCCGACGAAGGGGTTTAGCTCGGCGAGTTTGGGGGCTAGGGCTTCTATGTTGTCGGCTTAGAAAAGATGTTACGACCAAGGGGTTGTTTCGGGTTCTATTTATAAGAGGGAAAAGAAGAGTCCTAATCTTTTTAGATTTCAAATATGAATCCTATTCAAATTGTTTTTGAATCTTAACAAATTATCTTCAATTGATTTGGTGCGGTAGCAACGTGGAATTTGTGTCGGTTTCCTCAGTACCGGGGATTCCCATGCGTACAGAAGAAAAACCGCTTGAAATCTCGTTACCTTCGCGGCGGTGAGCTCCGGAGGCTCCACGTGTTCAGCAGGGGTCTGGTCTCCCTTTTCCGTAGAGGCGGGCTCCGGTTGTGCCGCGTGTCAGGCGGGCGAGACCTCCCTCTTCCTCAGAGGCGAGCTTCGCGTGCGCCACGCGTCCTGGCGGGTGGGACCTCCCTCTCTCCAGAGACGAGCTCCGTGTATGCCACATGTGAGTTCCGGACCTCCCCCTCTTAGGAGATGAGTTCCGATAGTGCCACGTGTCAGAGCCGGACCTCCCCTCTCTTCGGAGGTGGCTCCGAGAATGCCACGTGTCCAGTAGCGCCAGACTTCCTTTCTCCTCAGAGACGAGCTCTGAGGTTGACACGTGTCCAACAGTGACGGACCTCCTAGAGGTAAGCTCCGGAGGTGACACGTGTCCAATAGGACCGGACCTCCCGGAGGTGAGCACCGGAGGTGACACATGTCCCATAGTGTCGGACCTCTCGGAGGTGAGCTCCAAGAGCGACACGTGTCTGACGGGGCCGGGCCTCTCGGAGGTGAGCTCCGAGAGCGACGTGTGTCCCACGCGGCTGGTCCTCTCTTTTCCTCAATGCTTGCTTCGAAAGCGACACGTGTCCTGCGGGCTAGCCTCGCTCCTCCTCAGTGGCTAGCTCCGGGGCAACACGTGTCCCACGGGGTCGGACCTCTCCCCCTTCGCGGGGATGAGCCCTGAGCCTGCCACGTAGCCAGTTTAGCGGCAGACCTCTCCCCCTTTGCGGGGATGAGCTCCAAAGGCGTCACGTGGCCAGCGGACCGCGGGAGTGTTCTTCGGCGCTCTCGGTGAACTGGATTTGGCTCTTTTTGGCTTTCTTTTTTATTCTTTTTCTGTTTCCACTTCTTTTAAAATGTTTTATCTATATAAAATATGAATGCATGCAGAAATCGAAAGTGAGGGTGTCACAAATCTACCCCCCTTAAATTGAATCTCGCCCTCGAGATTCGATAGTGGAGAATAGATGAGGGAATTATGTCTTGATGTCTTCTTCTCGCTCCCATGTGGCTTCAGCTTTGGTGTGATGGCTCCATTGTACCTTGCACCAATGAATCACTTTGTTTCTCGTGACCCTTTCCTTTACGTCCAAAATTCGGACAGGGTGCTCTACATAGGTCAGATCTTCTTGTAGTTCGAGCTCTTCCATTGGTACTTGCTCTTCCAGTACTCTCAAGCACTTCTTGAGCTGGGATACATGAAACACGTCATGCACGCCGGAGAGGTGTGTTGGGAGTTCTAGTTGATAGGCTACTTCCCCTCGCTTGCCCAAAATCTTAAATGGCGCAATATAGCGAGGTGCTAGCTTGCCTTTGACGTTGAAACGTCATTGGCCACAGATAGGCGATACCTTAAGGTATATGAAGTCTCCTACTTCGAAAGTCAACTTTCTTCGCCTATTGTCCGCATAGCCCTTTTCGCGTGACTGAGCGGCCTTCAAGTTCTTCCGTATCATTTGGACTTGCTTCTCAGCTTCTTGAAGCACTTCGGGTCCAAACACTTGGTTCTCCCCGGTCTCGTTCCAAAACAACGGCGTTCTACACCATCTACCATACAATGCTTCGAAAGGTGACATCTTCAAGCTAGCTTGATAGTTGTTGTTATAGGAGAACTCGGCATATGGCAAGCTCCTATCCCAACTACGCCCATGTTTCAAGGCGCAAGCTCTCAACATGTCCTCCAAAATATTGTTTGTCCTTTTTGTTTGTCCATCAGTCTGCGGGTGGTAAGCGGAGCTAAAATCCAGTCGTGTACCCATAGCTTCATGCAGCTTCTTCCAGAACCTGGAGGTAAACTGAGAACCCCGATCTGAAACTATTCTCTTCGGAACTCCATAACGACACACGATTTGCTCCATGTACAGCTCGGCTAGTTGTGCAACGTTGTACTAGGTCTTTACAGGAAGAAAATGGGCAATTTTTGTCAATCGGTCCATGATAACCCAGATGGAGTCATAACCCAACTGAGTACAATGTAAACCGACGATGAAATCCATACTGACGTCTTCCCACTTCCACTTGGGTACCTTTAAGGGTTGCAACAATCTAGTGGGTCTTTGATGTTTGGCCTTCACCCGTTGGCATGTGTCGCATAGGGCAACATACTCGGGTATGTCCCTCTTCATACCATCCCACCAATAACAAGTTTTCAAGTCCTTGTACATCTTGGTACTTTTGGGATGTATGGAATTAGGTGAATCATGTGCCTCTTTTAATATCGTGTCGCGGATATGCTTCACGTTAGGCACACATATTCTTTTTCCTAACCAAAGTGTACCCTCTTCATCTTCCTTGAAGTCCTTCTCGATGCCTTGTTGGATCCTTTCCTTGATCTCTTTGATCTCCTCATCCGTTACTTGGCCATGTCTTATCTCTTGTTCTAATGAAGAGTGGAGTTCCATCACTTCCATCTCGTTCAAGAACCTGAGATGTAACTGTTAAAACTCGTTTCGCAGCTCGGGTGGTAGCTCCCGAACCATGAGATGGTGACATGCTCCCTTTCGGCTCAATGCATCAGCTACTACATTGGCCTTTCCGGGGTGATAGTTGATTCCAACATCATAATCCTTGATAAGCTCCAGCCATCGACGTTGCCTCAAATTCAAATCCGTTTGGGTGAAGATGTACTTGAGGCTTTTATGATCCGTATAGATCTCACATCAGTGGCCAAGGATATAATGTCTCCAAATCTTCAATGCATGCACCACGACTGCTAGCTCCAGGTCATGGGTAGGGTAATTAAGCTCGTGCTTCTTTAATTGTCGTGAGTCATAGGCTACCACTTGTCCTTTTTGCATGAGCACGCATCCGAGCCCTTGTCTTGATGCGTCACAATATATGTTAAAGCTCTTGCTCACGTCCGGTAATACTGGAACCGGTGTTGTGGTTAGGCTTTTCATGAGCTCCTCAAAGCTTTCTTGGCACGCTGGTGTCCATTGGAAGGCTTTTCCTTTCAGTAGCAATTCCGTCATAGGTTTTGCTACATTGGAGAAGTTCTTGATGAACCTTCGGTAGTATCCAGCCATCCCAAGAAAACTCCGAATATACCTCACGTTTTGCGGTTGGTTCCACTTCAGAACATCTCCCACTTTTCCAGGATAAACTGACACTCCTTCTTCGGAGATGATGTGGCCTAGGAATGATATCTCCTTTAGCCAAAATTGACATTTGCTGAGCTTGGCATACAATTGATGCTCTCGCAGCTTCTGTAATGTCAATCTCAAATGTTCTTCGTGTTCCTCCTCGCTTTTTCAATACACCATGATGTTGTCGATGAAAACCACGACGAACTTGTCCAAGTACTCCATGAAGATTTTATTCAGGAGGTACATGAAGTATGCGGATGCATTTGTTAACCCAAAAGACATAACGGTATATTCATATGAACCATACCGTGTTCGAAAGGCAGTCTTGGGTATGTCGGAGGGTTTAATCTTCAACTGGGAGTATCCCGACCGAAGATCAATCTTGGAGAAAACTCGGGCTCCCTTCATTTGGTCGAACAGGTCCTCTATATGGGGCAGAGGGTACTTGTTCTTGATCGTCACCTCATTGAGAGACCTATAGTCCACGCACATCCTTTGGGTTCCATCCTTCTTGTCTACGAAGAGCACGGGGGCTCCCCATGGTGACGAGCTTGGACGTATAAATCCCTTCTCTAACTGCTCCTGGATTTGCTTCTTGAGCTCCACTAGTTCGTTAATGGGCATTCTATAGGGCCTCTTTGCTATAGGTGTAGTCCCGGGTGCTAGGTCAATGGAAAACTCAATGTCCCGGTCAGGTGGCATACCTGGAAGTTCTTCCGGGAACACGTCCGAAAACTCTTGAACCACCGGAATGCTTTCCAAGGTTGCTTCTTCGACGTGGTTCAACGTTGCCTTCTCGGTTGCCAGTTGGGTTGACTTGAACTCAATACAGGTACTGTGCTCGTTTGTCAACTGCACGCTCCTCTCAGCACATTGGATTACTCCGTTGTGCTTGCTTAACCAATCCATTCCGAGTATTATGTCAAGCCCTTGGGAATCCAAGACAATGAGGTTGGCAAGGAAGTCTACCCCCCTTATTTTAAGGTTTACTTTTGGACATACTATATTAGTGCTCATCTCTCCACCGGGAGAATTAACCAACATAGTATATTTCAAGTGTGATATGGGTAGATTATACTTGGCAACATACTTGGATGATATGAAGGAATGCGATGCTCCGGAATCAAATAGAATGGTGGCTGGATTGGAGTTGGCAAGGAACATACCAATCACCACGTTCTCAGCCTGTTGCGCTTCCTCAGCAGAGACATGGTTCACGTTGTCGCGAGCGTAGTTCTGTTGTCCACGGTTTCCTTGATTGGTTCCTCCGTTCGGCCGTGGGCTCTGCTTGGGCACGTTGCTAGGTTGTCCAGGAACTCTATTCGGGCATTGGCTCGCAAAGTGTCATGTCTTCCCGCATGCAAAGCATGCCTTGTTGCCACAACAGCAGGTATGTTGGGGCGGGGGTTTTGAACAGGAGCGCCCATGTTGGGTCGGGGTGCAGGAGGAAAAAGCACACGAGGTGCTTGCATGGCAGGACGTTGTTGTGGTGGTTGATTAGGGCAAAAAGTAGGAGCGGACAATCCATACTGTGGTGCAGCTGGGGGCATGTACCGAGGGTGTACGGTGCTCCCCTGTGGCTGGTATGGCATCTTTCTTTTGCCCTCTTGCTCGATTTCCCGGATCTTGCTCTCAACCACTATAGCTTTGTCAACTAGCTTCTGGAAGTTGGCATAGTCATTGTTGAGGAGCTGAACCTGGATCTCATTGTTCAACCCTCTCATGAACAAGTATTGCTTCCGTTGGTCTGAGTTCACATCTTTGGGGGCATACCTTGACAGCTGCTTGAACTTGTTAAGGTACTCATTCACGCTCTTTTGTCCTTGGCGGAGACCTTCGAACTCTTGCCTCTTGAGCATCATGACACCAGCAGGGATGTAATGAGAGCGGAAACTCTCCTTGAACTCAGTCCAAGTAATAGTCTTCGGGTTGTCATGAGCACTACAAAGGGCATCCCACCAGTCAGCGGCTGCTCCCATGAGTTGGTGCAACGCGAAGAGAACCTTCTCTCGGTCATTGCACTGAACTATGGCAAGCTTCTTCTCCATGGATTTCAACCAGTCATCGGCCTCCATGGGGTCATTAGCTTGTGTAAAGGTAGGGGGTCGAGTCCTCATGAACTCTCCCAGTCGGTTGTGAGCCGGCGGTGGTGGCGGTGGTGGTGGTGGTGCAGGAACGGGGTTGTTGTTGGCTTGCAGCTGACCCAAAGTTTGGATCATTGTTTGCATGAGCTGATTCTGCATAGCCATTAACTGTTACAGGTTGTTTGCACCAGCTCCGGAGTTTTCATTCTTAGGAACCTCAACGTGGTCATCCTCTTGGTTGCCACGGACGTTCCTCACTTGACGGCCGACGTTTCCTCTCACCATCTGTGAGAGAGAGTTGAGTAGAATAGAGGTTAGAAGGTCAGATGGATCCCCCTAACTATATGAATCAAGGTGGATGGGCTACATATATTAGCTTTATATGAGGATGTGAACAAGTGCCGAAGCATCTCACATCTCTCTACTATGTGTGGATATGTACAACGCTGAAACGTCCCACAACTCACACTAAGCACACAATCACAAGCAATCATCACAAAAGTTTCACACAACTCCTATTCAAGCTTATTCAATGGGAGTCCTATAGTCAAGGTGGTTCCAATCCCAATCTATGCACTCTACCTAAGCGTGCATCCTATGGTCAGCGTGGCTTCTAATACCAATCTATTACTAGAGGTGTGTCCTACAGTCAACATGGCTCTGATACCAACTTGTGACACCCCTGTTCTGAGAGGGAACCCTTCGGTACCGAGACTGATGCCTATGTGTGCCCAGGATGTTCATCACACATACACATATACTTCACAAACTGATTTTCAGAATAATACCACAAATAACAGGGTTTATTACAATGTCTCATGAGTCTTGGACTCATTCTAGCAGCGGAAGTCTTAGCTTAGCAGCGGAAGTCTTATTCTAGCAGCGGAAATCTTTATTCTAGCAGCGGTAGTCTTCTAAACTATTGCGGAAGCAAACTAAGCAGCAGCAGCGGCTCCATCTCTACTCCATCCCCACAGGCAAGTTGACGGTGGATCACACTCCTAATACTCCACGTGGTCTTCATAGTACTCCTCTCCTGTTGTTGATGATGTATGGTAATGCAAGTTTGTGTACATGACGTACTCAGCAAGTGCGGGAAAATATGATATGTAGCTTACAGCAAGGTAGTTATAAAAAGGCTCATTGCAGAAAGCAAAATTTATTTCACAAAACTGGATAAAAACAGCAACTAGCTTTAAATGAATGTAATCCCGACCTGTATTTAAACATCAACATACCTCCATCATGATTCACCTCTTTTCATATCTCATCCGAACATTTATCTTTCTCAACATGCTCATGAATACCATCTCGTATTCACTACCATCTCATCTCATATTCAATTCCGTCTCGTACCGAGACCAATGCTTATTGCCATGACTCAACAGTCATGCAACCAATCTCATTACCCGGACTCAACAGTCCCGAATACCAAATCCAAATACCAAAATATAACCAAATACCATCCAAACCATTCCATCTAATCATGTGGGTTGTCCAGGCACTTGTTACCGGAAGCACGGCTATCATGATAGTTTTACACTCTACAGAGGTGGCACCACTTTACCCACAAGTTTGTGATTTCGTCACCTGTCGGCGACTGCAGAACCTCCATTATACTAGTACACAACCATCGGTGTATGGCCAAGAGATCGCAAAATAGCCTTTACAAAGGGGTTACTAGATGTATGGACTCACTAAGGTTTCACCAGTAGGCTAGAATATCCAATTCTCCCACCTACGGGCCCCTCTTGTGCCATGCAGTTCCCAGGGCAGTCCTCACCCGACTCTCATTTCCCGCGCCTTCCACGGTCCATAACAATCTAGCAACTTACCTAATTAGTCAGCTAAGACGCACCCATATTTGGCCTTGTGGTGGCACTGTGTTCCTGGCATGGCTCACATGAACCGGTCCTTAGATCTACGGCAAGTAACCACCATCTCATACTACCTTATCCACAAACCAAGCTTGTCTAGATCTCCCTCCGATTCATGTTCATTAACAACATCAGTTCCTCATTATTCTTATGAGTGCAGTTAGCTAGACACATCTATCTCGCTTCCCATATCCCATGGACTCGGCAAAGCATAAAAGCAAAAACTATACTCGACTCATTAACTTTTTCGGTGACAAGGGTGGTTAACAAAACTAGTAAACTCCTATCAGGGTTTCCCATCAAGTTGACTGAAGCACACACACCTTTTCGCAAACAAAACAGTTTCAAAATCATGGGATCAATATGGTCAAGGGGCACTTGCCTTGTTCTTGCAGTTCTGGTTGTTCTTGTGTCTCGATGTTCTGGTGTTGTAGTCCTTCGTAGATAGCTCCCTAAGCTTGTCCTTCTACTTACAATCACACACATACAAGATTCACAGCAATTAATTATCATGCACAAACTTTACTCAAGATGCAATGATGCATATGCATGCTATTCCTATGGTGCAATTTAGTTTGTACGTGCTCTTGCATGGCTTGCATAGGTTTTATGATGAGCAAAGGTGTACAGATCAAATGTGGATGTGGTAATGATCTGGACTCAAGATCTAGATCAGACCGATCAACATGTGATCTGTCCACGAAAAAACTTTTGTTCAAAGGGATCGAAGAACAAGTGAAAAGAAAACTCGATGACGTCATAAGGCGGTAATGGAGACCTACCTTACTTCCTTCGGGTCCTTCCTCTAGCAAAAATAGATCGTCGGCTTTCATCCGGCGATGGCGATCGTGTCTGCCTCTATGTTGTCGGCTTAGAAAAGATGTTACGACCAAGGGGTTGTTTCGGGTTCTATTTATAAGTGGGAAAAGAAGAGTCCTAATCTGATTGGATTTCGAATAAGATTCCTATTCAAATTGTTTCTTAATCTGAACAACTTATCTTCAATTGATTTGGTGCAATAGCAACGTGGAATTCGTGTCGGTTTCCTCAGGACCGGGGATTCCCACGCGTACAGAATAAAAACCGCTTCAAATATCGTTACCTTCGCGGCGGTGAGCTCCGGAGGCTCCACGTGTCCAGCAGGGGCCTGGTCTCCCTTTTCCGTAGAGGTGGGCTCCGGTTGTGCCGCATGTCAGGCGGGCGAGACCTCCCTCTTCCTCAGAGGTGAGCTTCGCGTACGCCACGTGTCCTGGCAGGCGGGACCTCCCTCTATCCAGAGACGAGCCCTGTGTATGCCACGTGTCAGTTCCGGAGCTCCCCCTCTTCGGAGGTGAGTTCCGATAGTGCCATGTGTCAGAGCCAGACCTCCCCTCTCTTCGGAGGTGGCTCCGAGAACTCCACGTGTCCAGTAGCGCCAGACTTCCTTTCTCCTCAGAGACGAGCTCCGAGGTTGACACGTGTCCAACAGTGACGGACCTCCCGGAGGTAAGCTCCGGAGGTGACACGTGTCCAATAGGACCGGACCTCCCGGAGGTGAGCTCCGGAGGTGACACGTGTCCCATAGTGTCGGACCTCTCGGAGGTGAGCTCCGAGAGCGACACGTGTCTGACGGGGCCAGACCTCTCGGAGGTGAGCTCCAAGAACGACGCTTGTCCCGCGCGGCTGGTCCTCTCTTTTCCGCAATGGCTAGCTCCCAAAGCGACACGTGTCCTGCGGGTTGTTCTCGCTTCTCCTCATAGGCTAGCTCCGGGGGCAACACGTGTCCCACGGGGTCGGACCTCTCCCCCTTCTCGGGGATGAGCCCCGAGCCTGCCACGTAGCCCGTTTAGCGGCGAACCTCTCCCCCTTTGCGGAGATGAGCTCCGAAGGCGCCACGTGGCCAGCGGACTGCCGGAGTTGTCTTTAGCGCTCTCGGTGAACTGGATTTGGCTCTTTTTGGCTATCTTTTTTATTCTTTTTCTGTTTCTACTTCTTTTAAAATATTTTCTCTATATAAAATATGAATGCATGCAGAAATCAAAATTGAGGGTGTCACATTGGACCTCGGCAACTTGAGCTACCATTCTTTAGGCCTAAGTGTTCATATGACGACTTAATCACATGGTGCTTAATTTTACCTCCCTTTCCACCTAGCTTTATTCCTCTCTAAGGTGATAGATCCAACAACAGCAACCTTGCTGTTGTTATCCCCTTTTAGTCATAGTTAACTTGTGCAACCCCATTAAAACAGTTTCTAAATTGCTTTTTAATATATGTGCATAATCATCTCAATAGCTCACGTGACGTCGACGTTCGACAAGGATTCAACTCCGCAGCGAGGATCTCCATCTCACGACGAGTTTGACGGATTCTCCGGAGGAAGACTAACTCCTAGCTTCTAACAAAACCATTGAGCAAGGCAAGCCCCAGTTTGCATATAATTACTGTTTTAAATTTTGCTTTACTTCACCTCATGTTTATTAGACTTGATATTGTGCATTATGTCTAGAATGATTGAAACCCACTTGCATGGCTATTACATCCCTGAGTAGAAAGTTTAGTGTAGGCTTTGCCTCGTCGTAGATGCTAGGCTAATGTTGTAGCTAGCTTGGTAGAAGTCGAGTAGTAAAAAGCTACTCGTGAGAAAGGTCGAGTAATGGAGTTTACTCGCAAAAGGTTAATGATAATAGCACCCTCATGAAAATGATATGGGGACGAGGAAGTTCCTGTAGGATGGAGCGCTCAAGGTTGTCTCGACCTGTGATGGGTGTGACAATGCTTGAGACCACATTGGACCTGGGCCGGGATGGTAAGGAAAATGTGGAGGTTGGTTGTAGCCCCGTCCGTGTCGGTTAAGGACCGCGCATATGCGGCCCTGCTGGACAAGATTGAGCTTTACTGGATATATAGTGGGGTATGGGACCCATGAAACCGATGTAACTCGATAGACCGTGATATAGAAACTCATACTTCGTGTGAGAATGGCATTGAGAAGGCGGAAGGTGTAAATCCTTTAGCGGGCAACTTCGACGTGTCTGCGTAGAGGACCATTCTGCTCGGCGCGAAATGTTTTTCTATGTCGGGGTGTCGGGTGAAAGGTTGCTGCATACAACATAAGAAAGATCTCTTGTGAGAGTCTTTCGAGGCGGGTATAGGTGTCGTGTATTCCGGGTTGTTATTAATTCGAATCACCGTCGCTCGCGGAAGAGGATTGAGCATACTTTCCCCCTGCACCGTGACGTAGTAAGAAGAGGAACTAAGTCTCTTAACATGTTGTTTATGGCTTAATCATTGTATTGGAACCTTGACTGAAGTAGATATAGAGCCAACTAAATTTCTATTCCACCTTAGGATAGCAACATCGAGATAAGCGTTTCTTGTTTGATTGTGGACTTCCGATGTTGTGAGGCATGAGGACCACTAAAATGAATGCTATGACAATTTGAATATAAGGATCAAGTTTAGTCAAGCTTCATTTTGCAAATTCATGTTCCTACTGTCTTACTACCCCTGCATCTAGAGTTATATGTTTAGGATTGACGGTTAAGACTTGTTGAGCCTTAGTGCTCACGGTTGCTTCTAAGTTGTTTTTGCAGGTAGCAGGATACCTGCTATGAAGAGGGTTGTTCGGTGAGACGACAAACCTCATGGGTGGTTTAACCCACCGGAAGCCTAGCTGCTGCCTTACTTTGTGAAGCTAGTAGGAAGTGTTCACGGGCTGAGTGACTTCACTTCGGCGTAGTTAGGGTCGAGAGTGAGTAGATGTCCAACTTTTAAATTCTGCTGCGTGTGTACATTATGTTGTAAAAGAGCTTATCTTGAGTAATAAATGGTGTCATATGTTCTTACCGTCTTTTCGTGCATGTTGTTCGGTGCCGCATCACACGGCACCACCCAGTGCGATTCCTGGGCGAGTGGCACGACGCCGTCGAGGTCGGGGGTGCCCTCAAAACCAAGGCGTTAATTTTTTATTCGACACCTAAAAATGAGAGAAATACACATAGTTCTAAGGCCAAGGGAATTAAATTGGAAATGATTAGATCACAAACAACACTCCGGTGCAATGCAAAAATCTTTTATATGTCACACAATCTCCATCCTAGAGTCAATGATTTTTTAACTTAAGCCCTTTCACCTAGCAATGGCGTCCATACTTCATTTTTTTCAACTTATGTTGCTAGGTGGAGGAAGTTAAGTGCAAAAATGCATTGACCATAGGTTGGTGTCGTTGACAGTCATTAAGTACCCATTTCAACCATCAAATATACTCAAAATAATGAAAATTTTGAAATTTCTTACACGCGTATTGTTTATAAATAATATAGTTCCACTTGTACTTGGACAAAATGTGCATGCATGTGATTGAACATAGAAATGAGGAGAAAACACATCTACATGGCGAAGAAACACGACTCCAACCAATGAGGGATCGTCAACTGGAGTACCCATGGGTCAAAGGGCCCACAAACAAGTGTAAACCAATTTGAACTCCGCAAAATCACCGACCACCGCCATAAGGGTCCACAGGATGGTCATCCACCAAAAGGCGGTGACCGGAGGGCCCACCAAAGGGCCGACCGATCTAGGGGATGGACCTTCCTGGTTCTGGCGCCCCTGGTCTTGTGCCCCCATGTGGTGGCTTCTGGTGGCTCTCAAGAGGCGGTTGTTACAGGTTCCGATGGAGTTATTGCCTCAATGCCGACCTATGGGCAGTATAAATATAGGGGTGTGGTTTCAGTTCTCCCACACTCCAAGAAGAAATCACTCTCTTGTACTTATATATTCTCCCATGTTTTAGTGGAGTTAGGCTTAAAATAGAGCTCTTCTAGTTTCTCAAGTCCTCTTGGAGATACTGGTGCTATTGTATCTTTTTCTCCTTTTATGATTTTACTATTCAATAATATTAGTCTTTTATGCAGGTCATGTGTTCCTTGTTTGGTTATTTGTTCCATGTTTGTGGTATGTATATGTGATATCATGATAGTCAATTATTATTTTTATACTATCATAATAGTCGTATAACACCACTATAGTTTACTCTTATATTGTATAATTATCCATGTGTAGGCTAGTTGAATTTATGCTATGACACGGGTTCAATGTTCATTACGATTGCTCTAGATTTTGCCATGTTGATTCATAAGGTTGGGGCTCATCAAGGGATCTAGTGTACTACGTAGCTATCAAGGATGATGTTTGGATAGTTTAGGTAACATTGATTATCACATAATCCATGAGTTGTAGAGGTAGGCAGCAGGTGGTGACAGCCCTGTCCATCCTTTGTAATCCTCACGTTCGGGTACATTGCAGGTGATAAAGGCAGAAGGCAATTGAATTTAAACCTGGAGATTTAGTATGGTTGCATTTGAGAAAGGATAGGTTTACTAAATTGACAAAGTCTAAGTTGATGCCTAGAGCTGACGGACCTTTTAAAGTCTTGAAGAAAATTAATGAGAATGCATATAAGCTAGATCTTGCTGCAGATTTTTGGGTTAGCCTCACATTTAATGTTGAAGATTTGAGATCATATTTGGGAGAAGAGGATGAGCTTTAGGCCCTATTTGGCACAGCTTCTGAACCAGCTTTTTTATAAAAATAAGCTGCGGTTGTACCAAATAGTCAGCTTCTCCAGCAGCTTATTAGTTCAGCTGCTTCTCAGAATGAACTAAAAGCGGGATATAAGTTTAAGCTGTTGTTCACCAGCTTTTCAGACAAGCTGCTTTTTTAACAAGTTTAAGCCGTGCCAAACAGGGCCTTAGTCGAGGATGACTCAAATGCAAGAAGGGGGGATGATGAGGACACCAACGCTATTGATACATGCACCACAACACAAGTACCGGTTACTAGTTAGATTACATGAGCTCATGCACGTCAACTTAACTACTAGGTAAGTTCACTCCTGGTTCTATCTCCTTCTCATTTAGACAATAGAAATGTGTGCACTTCTGTTTTACTTAGGAATGATGGAGAGGATCAAGAGCGGAGGATATTCGCGCAGGCTGGATTCATACAGTAGAATAGCGACAACTTGTGACGACCACCACAACCTGATACAGACTCCAATTTGAGCATTCAAGTACTCGATAAAAATATCATGATGTCCACTTTTCAATGGATCTAATGGCACATCTATATCAATTAGGAGTTGACCGCATTCGTCATTTTATTACAGACACCTATTTCTGTCAAAGGTGTTGTGCCACACTATTTGAGCCCCATGGGCCATGTATCAAGTCACTATAGGAAACCGATCAATTTACAACGGCCAGAAACCGTCATAATAATAGAAAACCGTCATAAATAATTTACGACAGTTTTTTGTTATTTATGACAGTTTCTGTTCATTTGAATTAATTGATTGTAAATAATGTTAATTACGACGGTCACGTCGTAAATAACTTATTTACGACGGTCGTTTTGAGCCGTCGTATATAAGGGTCGTCGCCTAGGCCCGTGCCACATGGCGGGCTGGGCACATAACTTACGACGGCTTGGACCACAGGCCTTCTGCTTCTGGCTGTCTCGCAATACCCTCTACAGCTTGTCCTGCAGCCGTACCTTGACCAACTCCAGGCCCAATAGAAGTTCGCGTAAGTTAAGTAGGTTAACTTACGACGGCTTAGACCTTAGTCCATCGTAATAAGGTTTTTATTTAAAAAAACAGAAAACAACTACCCTGGCACGATGGCCAGCTCACAGAACAGTTATACACAAGAAGATATTCATATACACACATCAGATATTCATCTAAAATATAAAACAAGAAGGGGCTAAACACTACCCCTTCCACTCGCTCCGGAGCCGAATAATCTGTCTACGCGCCCTCCTCCCGGTGCCGGTAGTTGTAGCGGTGGTGTTTGAGCCTCCGTCGTTGATCCCTGCAATGCAAATAAATAGTTAGAAAGAGTTTGAGCTTACAACTCACTCTCACTTTATCCCTCCCCCTCTCAGTCCCCCTCTCTCTACCACTCCCTCTCTCTCTCCCCCTCTCTCTACAACTTTGTCTCTCTCCCTCCCTCTCTCCCCTCACTCTTACTCTGTCTCCTTCTCCCTCCCCCGCACTCTCACTTTCTCCCTCGCCCTCTCCCTCCCCCTCTCTCTACCACTATCTCTCATTCCCTCCCTCTCACCCCTCACTCTCACTCTCTCCATTCTACCACACTAAGTTTTTCTTAGATTAGAAAATAGCAAATAAAAAACACATTACTTGGATATCTGAATATCCATGTGCTGGGGGCACTTGTGGCGGGGCCAACTCTGACGGCTGCCACGTAGGGATCGGGATCTGCTATCCAGTCTGTCGAGCTAAGGCCTGTAATTGCAAAATATTAGAATATAGATAGTAATGGAATGATATGAATTCAAATTAATTTACATTAAATTACTTACCTCTATCACTGCCTGCATCAGAGCCATGTAGTTTGCCATATAGGTGGCCTATTGCTCCTGTGCGGCCCTAGCTATCTCTCTGGAGCTCCTCTCTCTCCCTCTGTATCTCGTCGCTCTCCCTCTGGAGCTCTCTATCTCGCTCTGAGAGAGACGATGACTTGTGTGGCCGACGGAGGTACCCTCGGTCGATTGAGTGACGATCGAAGGTCGCGCTACCCTCGAGTCGACAACCCCATCGAATATGGCAAACCTACAAAAGAATAAAGAATAATAATCAAAATAAGCAAGATTGTAAAGAAACAAACAAAATGATCAACTAACCGTCCAAGTGCCTTCCCGCCTCCGCTAGCGTACACGGCTTGAGGGTGGATTGGCGTGTTTTTCCCAATCGTATCCTTTCCGTGTATCCTCAAGGCCTCCCTCCCATACTTTTCCTAAAAGCAGTAAAATTGTGTATTGTAACAACAATATTATTAGTAACAATTGAATTGATGAGTTTTGATAACTTACTAGTTGACCGGCCGCGACCTGACTACACTGCCCGGGCTAGGATGGGTCCTTATGACCCACTTATAGACTCGAGTGGCGGTCGGTTGTCACACCCGGTTTTTCCGAAGAACAACAAGGTGAATATCACATGTATGCCAGGATCATTTTCTCATACATGTGATGACAAATAGTGAAGCATCATTTATTACAAGCCAGGTGTCGAATATAAATAAGTCTTACATGGCAAATGTCTTGATGGACAATAATAAGTTCATCACAAATAAATAAACTAGCAGCGGAATATTATTCTTGAGGGCTCCGTCACAGGCGTTGCCCAGGGGTCTCCATGAACCTAGAAACCTTCTTCGGTCCAAAGTCTTGGTCATTATACACAACCTCATTATCTTGACCTGAGCAGCAATATAAACCAACAAATATGCAAGATTGAGTACCGATGGTACTCAGCAAGTGTGGGAAAGTTATGTCATGCATGGCTAGAACAAGAGGAGGTTGAACTCATGGTCAAAGCACTACGCAATTAATACCTATCACCTTAGCTTATTAAGCACCTACATTACTACACGGGTGAAATGGTCCCAATCTCCCATCCCATCATCATAATCAAATAACCCATATCATCATTTCTAATGTTAAGCTCGCCGCTTAACATCCACAACTTCCCAAAACCATCAATCCTCTAATCATGAATAAGTCCAAGCCGCTCTTGACCGTGAGCACGGCTGTCATGATAGTTTTGACTCTGCAGAGTTTGCACCACTGTACCCACATGTAGTGATTTCATCCCCCGTTGCTGGGTGGACTAAAAGAACATCCATTATGCCAGTGGCTACGAACCACATTCACACTTCCCAGGTGTGTAGCCAGGAGCTCACTACGAAGCCTTTACAAAGGGATTCCCGACGAGCGTGGGCTCACTAAGGTTTCACCCCTAACAGCATACAAGAGGCTCCAACCCTGTTGCAGTGGCCCCCTCTTGAGCCTTGCGGTTCATATGGTAGTCCAGCTGACACCTACTCCCCGCACCATCCAACACACCCATACTACGCCGGGGATACACCTAATTAATTGCCCAAGCTGCCCCATCTCAGCATGTGGTTGGCACGGTAAAGCCAGGTTACATGCTCCATGAACCGGTCCTTAGGATCCAGGCAAGTACTAAACACAAACCCGAGTCTCGTGCACCCAGCACACAACCAAAACATCCAACTTGCCTTGATCCCTACCTCTACATAACTCATAACATCTCATTCAAGAGTATGGTAAAATAAACTGATGATCTCATATCCCAAGTATCCCATTCTAAGCATGGCTAAGCATATGCATAATAATAAATGACATGATAAAATAAATCCCAACCCAAGATACAAGGAAACAAGGTAATGCAATTCTAGGGAAAATTCCTAGCATGGGTTTCATATTTCATTTGACAATGCAAATATTCTATCTACACATCCTAGCATAGGATCAAAGTGGTCAAGGACACTTGCCTCCTTCCTGCTGCTCTTGGAATGGATAGTCCTGATCTTGGAAAGGGAGAACTTGCTCTGGAGCAGGTTCTACATCATACCACCACACATAGCAAAAGAAAAACAACAATCCATAAGACATAGTTCACACTTCCACTTCAATCAAACCACTCATTCACATTTATGAAAGTCATTCACAATTATATGTATTGTGGTTACTCTATGTGTGTTGATCTTTGGCTTATATATACTTTTAATCATGTGTATATGATTCCTACTTTTGCATTCACATACTATATATATGAGTTTCCAATTTAAATAAATTCCTTATATTTAATTACTACACCTTTTAGCTACCAAGTATGCATGAAAGGTATTTTCCTTCTCCATATGTGTCTTCAGAATTTCTACCAACCCTAAACTGAATTCTTTGGATTTTAGAAACTTCATTTATTTTCAGATTTATTTCCTATGCCTAAATGTGAACTTTATTATGAAAATAACAAGACACATCATCTAAACAGAATAGGTTCAGATCTAAAATATTTACTAATATATTTTTGACCTTTTCCTCTGATATAAACTATTTTACATTTATTTTCCCTATTTTCAGAACTATTCTTTACTTAAAAATGTGTCCCTAAATGTGCATAATAAATTAAACAGATTCATTTCAGCCCAAAATATATTTTTATCTCACTCCAAAGTTTTCTAAATACTAAGAAATTTTTAATTCAATTATGACAATATGTTTGTCCCACTTCTTAAATTTTAAACACTAGCCACATATTCAATTTTCCTAAATTAAATATTAAACAGGGCTAAAAAGGTAAACTCACCCCACTACAGGGTCTATAATATTATTTTAACAATTCTCAGGGGTCTAGCTACACATAACAGAGGAGTTTTCCAAATTTTTATTAAGTCCAGGGGCTAAAACTGATTTTTTAATGAATTTACATGATTTTCTGGAGTTCTAGGGGCTAGATCAGAAGTTTCCGGGGCTAGCTCTTATTTCCCAAGAACCCCAGGGGGTAGCACGTAAGATTTCCAGTCTTTATAACGCGGGGCTGACGTGGACCGCCCGATTTTAAACCGACGGCTGAGATTATAACGTTGAACCGGTACGCGGGGATTTAAACTCTGCCGTGTGATTTAAAATAAACGGCGCACAAGCGGCCACGTCGCTCTGATCGAGCGCGGGTGGCGCTGCCGGCGGCGCACGGCGGCGGGAAGCGGCGATCTCGCCGGAGAGTTTCGGATCTTCGAGAATTCTTCCTAGAACTGTGATCTTATGGCATAGATCGGTGGAGGGGAGGTCGGGGATCTCACCTCGGTGGTTTTCTTGAGCTCGGAGGTCCTGGAAGGTGATCGGCGACGAGGTCCGAGGTGAATTCACGGCGAGGCTCGTCGGCGCTGTGTTTACACCGCAAATCCCCGAGTTTTCTGCACCTGCAAGGTTCCCCGGAGGCGGTGGATCAAGACCAGCGAGTTAGATCGGAATTTCCGAGCGTAGATCGGCCAGAATTCGCCGGAGAAGGCTCGGGTTCTCACCGGAGTAAAAACGGCGGATCGCGTGGGAAAAACAGAACGAGGTCGGGGTTTTTATAGACGGGGGAGGGCGGCGGGGTGGTTTAGATCGAGTTTGCGTCGCCTACGAACGGAATTCGGTGGGGATGCGCAGGAATCCGGGTCGGTTTTGATTCGGGTGAGAGAATCCCGGCGCGGGCGTGAGGTAGAAGAAGGGCTGGCGGGCCCCGCCTGTCAGTGGGTGGAAGAGGCGCGCGCGGCTGTGGGCTGGCGCGGGTGATGGTTGGGCCGGCTGGTGGGTTTCGGCCCACTGGCCGGTTTTCTTCTGTTTTCCTTTTTCTTTTTCTATTTCTTTTCTGTTTTGAGTTTAATTTGAATTCCAGTTTGAATTTGAATTTTTGCAAAACATGCAATACGTCCAAAAATTTAAATTCCCCTCTTAACATGATTTAGGATCTTAACAAGATTTTTGGGGTGTTACAGCTCTACCCCCCTTAAAAGAAATCTCGTCCTCGAGATTGGTGGTTCTAAGAAAACAACTCCGGAAATTGTGCCTTGAGCTCATCTTCCCGCTCCCAGGTGGCTTCCTCTTCTGAGTGATGCTTCCACTGCACCTTACACATCCGGATTCTTTTATTTCTGGTGAGGCGTTCCATTGTCTCCAAAATCTTGTATGGTTGCTCGGCATAAGACAAATCCTCAGCTACGTTCACTTCATTCATGGGTAACACCTCTTCAGGCGTTCTCAGGCATTTCTTGAGTTGTGACACATGGAACACATCGTGCACATGCGATAGACGAGCCGGTAACTCTAGTTGATACGCCACTTCGCCTTTCCTTTCCAGAACTTGAAAGGGTCCGATGTATCGAGGTGACAACTTACCTTTCACCTTGAACCGACGAAGTCCTCTAATAGGGGACACCTTGAGATAGACATAGTCTCCCACGTTGAAAACGAGCTCTCTCCTTCGTACATCGGCATAGCTCTTTTGGCGTGTCTGTGCTATCCTCAAATTGTTGCGAATCTCCCTCACCTTCGCCTCGGCTTCTTGGAGTACTTCTGGACCAAACACTTTACTTTCCCCTGTTTGGTTCCAAAATAGGGGAGTTCTGCACTTCCTCCCGTACAAAGCTTCAAATGGTGACATCTTCATACTAGCTTGATAGCTGTTGTTATAGGAGAATTCCGCATACGGTAAGTTCTTATCCCAACTCCGATTGTTTTTGAGTGCACATGCCCTCAGCATATCTTTAAGAATCTGATTGGTTCTTTCCGTCTGCCCGTCAGTTTGGGGATGATAGGCAGAGCTGAAATTCAGATGGGTTCCCATGGTTTCGTGCAACTTCTGCCAGAACCTTGAGGTGAACTGTGTCCCTCGATCCAACACAATCTTCTTTGGTACTCCATGGTAACACACGATCCTTGACATGTACAGCTCCGCCAATTTGGATCCGCTGTAGCTTTCCTTCACGGGGATGAAATGAGCTACCTTGGTTAGCCTGTCGATGATGACCCATATTGAATCATATCCTGATTGGGTCCTAGGCAATCCCACTATGAAATCCATGCCGATCTCTTCCCATTTCCATTCAGGCACTTTGAGTGGTTGCAATAATCCCGCGGGTCGTTGATGTTCTGCTTTCACCAACTGACATGTGTCACATAGGGCAACATGTTCCGCGACATCTCGCTTCATGCCATACCACCAATACCAGCTCTTGAGGTCCTGGTACATTTTCGTACTCCCAGGATGAATGGAATAGTCAGAATCATGAGCCTCCTTCAAAATCAATTCACGGATCTCCTTTACTTCTGGCACACAGATTCTTTTCCCGTGCCACACCGTTCCTTGTTCGTCCTCTCTAAAACCAGGAGCTTTATTTTCCTTGATGAGTTGTCTGATCTCTTGTATCTTCTCGTCATTCTTTTGGCCCTCGCGTATGTCTCGCTCGAGTGTGGAGTCCACTTCCATGGTGATGGCTTCACCCCTATTCACAAGGCATAGATTGAGTCTTATAACCTCGTCCTTCAATTCTGCAGGCATGTCCTTCAAGCTCAACTTATTGACCTGCACTTTCCGACTTAAAGCATCGGCCACGATGTTTGCTTTCCCAGGATGACAGTTGATGCCCACATCAAAGTCATTGATTAGCTCTAACCATCTCCTTTGTCTGAGGTTGAGATCTGTCTGTGTGAAAATGTACTTCAAACCCTTATGATCCATATATATCTCTGTCCTCTTCCCCATCAAATAGTGTCGCCAAATTTTCAACGCGTGTACCACTGCGGCTAGTTCTAGGTCATGTGTAGGATAGTTCTTCTCGTGCTTCCGGAGTTGTCGGGATGCATAAGCCACGACGTGCCCTTCTTGCATGAGAACACATCCCAACCCATTTCCAGAGGCATCGCAGTACACCGTAAAGTTCTTTTGCATATCTGGCATAACCAGCACTGGGGCTGTTGTCAATCTTTCCTTTAACTCCTGAAAACTCGTCTCGCACTGCGGCGTCCATGTGAATGTGATTCCTTCTCCAACAGTTTAGTGAGGGGTCTCGAGATCTTAGAGAATCCCTCAATAAACCATCGATAGTATCTAGCCAATCCCAAGAAACTTCGAACTTCCCTGACATTTTCAGAGGTCTTCCACTTCTGTATATCCTCGGTTTTGGCGGGATCTACGGAGATTCCTCCCTCCGAGATTATATGTCCTAAGAAGGGAACTCTCTTCAGCCAAAACTCACACTTGCTCAACTTGGCATATAGTTGGTGTTCTCTTAGCCTCTGCAACACCAACCTTAGATGTTTCTCATGTTCTTCTTCATCTTTGGAGAAGACGAGAATGTCATCTATGAAAACCACCACAAATTTATCCAGATATTCCATGAATACCTTGTTCATGAGATACATGAAGTATGCCGGGGCATTAGTTAGCCCGAAAGGGATGACAGTGTACTCATACAGTCCGTACCGAGATACGAAAGCTGTCTTGGGAATATCAGATTTCCTTATCTTGAGTTGGTGGTATCCTGACCTGAGATCAATTTTCGAGAACACACAAGATCCCCTCAACTGATCAAACAAGTCTTCAATGCGGGGTAATGGGTACTTGTTCTTGATGGTTACCTCATTCAAGGCACGGTAATCCACACATAATCTTTGACTTCCGTCCTTCTTGGGCACAAATATCACCGGAGCTCCCCATAGTGAGGAACTAGGGTGAATATACCCCTTCTCCGTCAATTCTCTCAAATGATCCTTGAGTTCTTCTAGCTGCTTGGAGTCCATCCGATAAGGTCTCTTGTATATCGGGGCTGTTCCAGGCACTAGCTCAATTGCGAACTCCACTTCACGATCGGGAGGCATACCTGGCAAATCCTCCGGAAAAACATCTGGATATTCCTTGATGGTCCTGATCTCCTCCACTTTCACCTCAACTTGATTCAATTTAATGTCCCTCCTAGGATCATGTATTGTTATGAACTTTACTCTTATGCCATTAGGGTGAGTTAGTTCCACCGTTCTGGTCGAACAATGGATAATCCCTTTATGTTTGGTCAACCAATCCATACCCAAGATAATATCTATCCCTTGTGAATCTATCACTATGAGGTTAGCAGTAAATACTACCCCATTAATGTCTAGGTTCACCTTGGGACACATTTGTCTTGTCCTTATTTCTCCACCTGGAGAGTTTACGGCTAGCATATGGTTCATTTTGTGTGGTTGCTAGGTCATGCTTCTTAACAAACCCTTGAGCAATGAACGAGTGGGTAGCACCAGAATCAAACAGCAGGGTTGCAATGTGTAAATTGGCAGGAAACTTACCAACTACCACGTCGGGTGCCTCTTGTGCTTCCTCCATGGTGACGTGGTTCACCCGTCCTCTCATTACATTCTGCTGTTGTGGCTGCGTGGGCTTCTTCTTTGGGCACTTATGGGCGTAGTGCCCCACTTCACCACAGCTAAAGCATTGCACCCCAACCTTAGGTGCCTGGCCTTTGTTGTCTTGGGGTTGGTTTGGGGGTCCTTGTACTGCTGGTCGAGGTGGATATGCGGGGCGAGGCTGCTGTACAAACTGACGTTGCGGCTGTGCTGGTGCTGCCGGAGGCCTGTAGTTCAGGTTGTACCCTCTTGGTGCTGAGTAGGGTACCGCAGCACGGTTCGTCTGCCCGGCGGGTTGCTGCATCAGGCGTGGGCGGGTGTTGCTCACTGAGGCTTGATGTGACCACCCGGCCTTCCTCTCATTCTCATTTTCCAAGGCCTTTAGCTTCCTTTCTACCACAAATGCTCTGTCCACCATCTTTTGGAAGCTTTCATACTCATTTGAGGACATTGCACACTGCATCTCTGCGGTAAGTCCCTCCACGAAACAATCTTGTTTCTGCTCATCAGTCTCTATGTCCCGTGGGGCATAACGGGATAGTTGAGTAAATTTAGTGAGGTATTCCCTCACCGTCATATTTCCCTGCTGCAGTCCCAAAAACTCCTTCCTCTTATTTTTAAGTTCACCTCTTGGGATGTAATGGTTGCGGAAGCTACGCTTGAACTCTTCCCAAGTGATGTTCTCAGGGTCATGATGGGCAGCCACGTAGGCGGTCCACCAATCAGCAGCAGGTCCATGCAATTGATGAGAGGCAAACAGCACCCTCTCATACCCTTGGCACTGGATGATCCTCATCTTGCTTTCAATGGTCTTTAGCCAATCATCTACCTCCAGAGGTTCAGCAGCACTTGCAAACTTTGGAGGTTGAGTTCCTAGAAACTCGCTCAACCTTGGTTGGCGTGGTGCAGCTTGTGGAGGTGGAACTTGATGCAAGTTGGCCACCACTTGAGTCAAGTTCTGTATGAGCTGATTCTGAATCTCCAGCATTTGGTGGAGGGGATCAACTCCTTCACGGCGACCACCCCGGTCCTGGCCTCCAGAAAGATGAGGGTTGCATGCCTCATCATTGTTGTTGGCGGGGTTGGCAGCACATCCTTTTCCTCTTCCGGCCATCCGGCAGAATCAACCAATGTTAATTTGAAAGCATTTAGTATCATCTTACTACTTTCACTTGTTTGTACTTTGAAGTGTTGAGGCTTTGTTATATTTTCTGAGGGTTCATTTCTCACACAAAAATAAATGCAATATTATTTCATGTGGGTTCACACACCAAAGCAAAACAATCTAAAGACGAGGCTGTGGACAATTGCTCATGGCTTCCACAACTCACGTCACACACCAAGCATTAACACACCATTAACTTAACGTAACGACTCGACTATTCGACATCTTGCTAACTAAGGGAAGGACTCTACACTACTCGTTTTCTTGAGATGGCTCCTCGGGATCTTCCTCGTCATTTCGGCTGCCTTCTGACTCCGCTTTGGGTGGGGAGGCTGCTGGTGGAGAAGTGCGACGACGCCTGATCGCTGGGCGATCTGGGGAGTCAGGAGTCCATGTATCATTCACGGTGACACACAGTTCATTCCCATCTCCTCTTTCACTCGCCCTCAAGCAGGCTCGCAGCAATGCCTCCGTTTCCTTCAGGGTGTCCCGAACATCCTGAAGCTCTTGTTGACACTCCTGCAGTCGAGTGCTGAGCATAGCAGCATCCTCCAAGCACAAGTCCATGTGCTCATGGGAAGTCCCTTGCTGCACTAGCGGGTACTTGTACTCCGTGGTACCACTCTCACGTTGTAGGACATACATGTACTCAGTCCTGTCCAGATGGTGACGATAGATGTGACTCTGGCAGGTGATGGCCTCCCAGGTGACATCTTTCTCCGCATCGACCTGTGTCGCTCTACAAGCTGGAGAGCGGTGGATCTTAAGCAGCCGATTTTCGTGTATAATCCTCATCTCTGAACTCCATTCTTCCCTCTTCTCATGGATGGTCATGGTGGAGTTATAGTGGATGATTAGCTTGCCCGTATTGCCGGCGGCTTCGAGCATACGTCGAAGACGGCGCAACAAGCCTCCTACTGCCAATCCGTAGGAAAGGTACGTCACCGGACGGCTCTCCTCTCTTTCGGCAAGGGCAACTACGGGAACTCTCCCTCCTGTGGACTTGCGAGCGGTGCGAATCATGCGAACCATCTAAAACAAAAAGCATTTAAACTTAGGTTAGATAAACTTTTAAACAAAAATCCTATTTTGAATGAAAATTGGGGTAAGATGAAGAAAGTGACTCATTAAATAACACTTTTCAACACACACCTTGTAAAAATAGTTTTAAGAAAATAAGGCCCTTAAACACGTCCATTTCTACCTAGGTCCACGTTCCTACGGGCAACCTTAGCTCTGATACCACTTCTGTCACACCCGGTTTTTCCGAAGAACAACCAAGTGAATATCACATGTATGCCAGGATCATTTTCTCATACATGTGATGACAAATAGTGAAGCATCATTTATTACAAGCCAGGTGTCGAATATAAATAAGTATTACATGGCAAATGTCTTGATGGACAATAATAAGTTCATCACAAATAAATAAACTAGCAGCGGAATATTATTCTTGAGGGCTCCATCACAGGCGTTGCCCGGGGGTCTCCATGAACCTAGAAACCTTCTTCGGTCCAAAATCTTGGTCATTATACACCACCTCATTATCTTGACCTGAGCAGCAATATAAACCAACAAATATGCAAGATTGAGTACCGATGGTACTCAGCAAGTGTGGGAAAGTTATGTCATGCATGGCTAGAACAAGGGGAGGTTGAACTCATGGTTAAAGCACTACGCAATTAATACCTATCACCTTAGCTTATTAAGCACCTACATTACTACACAGGTGAAATGGTCCCAATCTCCCATCCCATCATCATAATCAAATAACCATATCATCATTTCCAATGTTAAGCTCCCCGCTTAACATCCACAACTTCCCAAAACCATCAATCCTCTAATCATGAATAAGTCCAAGCCGCTCTTGACCGTGAGCACGGCTGTCATGACAGTTTTGACTCTGCAGAGTTTGCACCACTGTACCCACATGTAGTGATTTCATCCCCCGTTGCCGGGTGGACTAAAAGAACCTCCATTATGCCAGTGGCTACGAACCACATTCACACTTCCCAGGTGTGTAGCCAGGAGATCACTACGGAGCCTTTACAAAGGGATTCCCGACGAGCGTGGGCCCACTGAGGTTTCACCCCTAACAGCATACACGAGGCTCCAACCCCGCTGCAGTGGCCCCCTCTTGAGCCTTGCGGTTCATATGGTAGTCCAGCTGACACCTACTCCCCGCACCATCCAACACACCCATACTACGCCGGGGATACACCTAATTAATTGGCCAAGCTGCCCCATCTCAGCATGTGGTTGGCACGGTAAAGCCAGGTTACATGCTCCATGAACCGGTCCTTAGGATCCAGGCAAGTACTAAACACAAACCCGAGTCTCGTGCACCCAGCACACAACCAAAACATCCAACTTGCCTTGATCCCTACCTCTACATAACTCATAACATCTCATTCAAGAGTATGGTAAAATAAACTGATGATCTCATATCCCAAGTATCCCATTCTAAGCATGGCTAAGCATATGCATAATAATAAATGACATGATAAAATAAATCCCAACCCAAGATACAAGGAAACAAGGTAATGTAATTCTAGGGAAACTTTCTAGCATGGGTTTCATATTTCATTTGACAATGCAAATAATTCTATCTACACATCCTAGCATAGGATCAAAGTGGTCAAGGACACTTGCCTCCTTCCTGCTGCTCTTGGAATGGGTAGTCCTGATCTTGGAAAGGGAGAACTTGCTCTGGAGCAGGTTCTACATCATACCATCACACATAGCAAAAGAAAAACAACAATCCATAAGACATAGTTCACACTTCCACTTCAATCAAACCACACATTCATATTTATGAAAGTCATTCACAATTATATGTATTGTGGTTACTCTATGTGTGTTGATCTTTGGCTTATATATACTTTTATTCATGTGTATATGATTCCTACTTTTGCATTCACATACTATATATATGAGTTTCCAATTTAAATAAAATCCTTATATTTAATTACTACACCTTTTAGCTACCAAGTATGCATGAAAGGTATTTTCCTTCTCCATATGTGTCTTCAGAATTTCTACCAACGCTAAACTGAATTCTTTGGATTTTAGAAACTTCATTTATCATTTACTAGTTGCTATATTTTCAGATTTATTTCCTATGCCTAAATGTGAACTTTATTATAAAAATAACAAGACACATCATCTAAACAGAATAGGTTCTGATCTAAAATATTTACTAATATATTTTTGACCTTTTCCTCTGATATAAACTATATTACATTTATTTTCCCTATTTTCAGAACTATTCTTTACTTAAAAATGTGTCCCTAAATGTGCATAATAAATTAAACAGATTCATTTCAGCCCAAAATATTTTTTTATCTCACTCCAAAGTTTTCTAAATACTGAGAAAGTTTTTAATTTAATTATGAGAATATGTTTGTCCCACTTCTTAAATTTTAAACACTAGACACATATTCAATTTTCCTAAATTAAATATTAAACGGGGCTAAAAAGGTAAACTCACCCCACTACAGGGTCTATAATATTATTTTAACAATTCTCAGGGGTCTAGCTACACATAAAAGAGGAGTTTTTCCAAATTTTTATTAAGTCCAGGGGCTAAAACTGATTTTTAAATGAATTTACATGATTTTCTGGAGTTCCAGGGGCTAGATCAGAAGTTTCCGGGGCTAGCTCTTATTTCCCGAGAACCCCAGGGGGTAGCACGTAAGATTTCCAGTCTTTATAACGCGGGGCTGACGTGGACCGTCCGATTTTAAACCGACGGCTGAGATTATAACGTTGAACCGATACGCGGGGATTTAAACTCTACTGTGCGATTTAAAATAAACGGCGCACAAGCGGCCACGTCACTCTGATCGAGCGTGGGCGGCGCTGCCGGCGGTGCACGGCGGCGGGAAGCGGCGATCTCGCCGGAGAGTTTCGGATCTTCGGGAATTCTTCCTAGAACTGTGATCTTATGGCATAGATCGGTGGAGGGGAGGTCGGGGATCTCACCTCGGGGGTTTTCTTGAGCTCGGAGGTCCTGGAAGGTGATCGGCGACGAGGTCCGAGGTGAATTCACGGCGAGGCTCGTCGGCGCTGTGTTTACACCGCAAGTCCCCGAGTTTTCTGCACCTGCAAGGTTCCCCGGAGGCGGTGGATCAAGACCAGCGAGTTAGATCGGAATTTCCGAGCGTAGATCGGCCAGAATTCGCCGGAGAAGGCTCGGGTTCTCACCGGAGTAAAAACGGCGGATCGCGTGGGAAAAACAGAACGAGGCCGGGGTTTTTATAGACGGGGGAGGGCGGCGGGGTGGTTTAGATCGAGTTTGCGTCGCCTACGAACGGAATTCGGCGGGGATGCGCAGGAATCCGGGTCGGTTTTGATTCGGGGTGAGAGAATCCCGGCGCGGGCGCGAGGTAGAAGAAGGGCTGGCGGGCCCCGCCTATCAGTGGGTGGAAGAGGCGCGCGCGGCTGCGGGCTGGCGCGGGTGATGGTTGGGCCGGCTGGTGGGTTTCGGCCCACTGGCCGGTTTTTTTCTGTTTTCCTTTTTCTTTTTCTATTTCTTTTCTGTTTTGAGGTTAATTTGAATTCCAGTTTGAATTTGAATTTTTGCAAAACATGCAATACGTCCAAAAAATTTTAAATTCCCCTCTTAACATGATTTAGGGTCTTAACAAGATTTTTGAGGTGTTACATCGGTACCTGACCGGTCTCGTGCTCTTGTAGATATGTGTTAGTATGCTAATTATATTATAAAGGCATACAATGAAGGGTTATTACTCTTACCATGCGTTTAGCTAAACGCACATGGCTATCGGGGCCATAGAAGTGCTTCGCGTTGGAACATCTACATCTACAAGCCCACCTAGACTTAGCGATGAAAGCATCGCTAGCCCACATCTGGCAGAGAGCTCGGTATGCTTCGGGCCGACCCTCTAGCCATAAAATACTGACCTGCATATATTTATTATGTCATTGAAATACCATTTACATAACTAAGTAGTGAAATAATTGAATAGAAACAACTTACCTCCATGTACTACTCCTCCGTCAAGTACGTGTCTGAGGCCCTCCTAAACAGCTCCGACTGGAGCTCCTGATGCCGCTTGAGGTACTCTTTCACAGATTGAATACGAGTGTAGGAAAACGCTTGCGTTACAAGCTTCCGCGCGTTCTTGTTGAACAAGGATCTAGCATGGTCTAACATGCTCTGGCTGGTGTCCTCTAAAAGGTACCTCAACTATAAGAAAACAAATATTAAAGAGATATGCATTAACAATTTAAGCGAGTTGAAAAATACTAATTTACAAAATTTTATTAAGCGGACCTACCATAAAATTCGCCCACATAGCCCCTGAAGGTTGTTGTGCGCCTCGTGAGAGACACGAGCGTAGTCGTCCCACTACGTCGCAGGGACCCCGTCGATCAGACCGGGATAGTGCAGACGCACTAAAGACCCGATGCAACTAGACACCAGTGTGTGGTCCCCCTGACCTGTGAATAAGCAGTTGTACCAGGACCTACAAGGATTTAGTGAACTCATTAATGTACCCACAAATAAAAGAACCCTAAAGTTGAATACTATGTGATAGTTTGCTTATGTGTCTCTGATCGTGTGAATAGTAACACGCTCTAGAGGAACTAGAGAAGGAGACACAAAGTGTGTCCGCCTCGTCCGCTGCCTCTGCTCTCGGACCACGTCTGGTGACCTGAAAGGCTGGTCACCACTGGATCCCAAAGGCTCCACGCTAGGCGGCTCCACAAATGGTGCCTCTACGCCAGCCATAGGCGAGCCCGAAGGCTGTGGTAGCACCCTAGCCTCTGACTCAATGACTCTAAGGCAGAATGCAAAATTGAAAGATTAATAAGAACAATTAATTGGTAAGCGATATATAAGATAAGGTAATTCGCAATGGAAATTTACCTCCATGCACTGTAAGGCCAGAGGTTTATCCGCTAGGTCTGGGACGTGTCTCATCAGCTGAGAGCATCTACTCTCACCTGACAAACTGCCCCAAAAAAGGGTGTCTCGTGCTTGCGTAAGGAAGCCCCTAGCCCCCTTCCCTTTCCCCTTCTCTAGCGACATCCTGTTGTAAGGAGTAATTGATCAATATGCTAAGAAAATACACAAAGTTATTATAATTTAGTGAACAAAGCGTTACTTGTAGTCAGTTTTAGAATTCATCGGCATCACATACCCTACTCTTAAACCAGACCATCAATCTTAATTCGTAATTCTTTCCGTTTTCCTTAGCGCATATAAGAAGTTCCTACATCATCATCATCTCCAACTAAGTGATCTGAGTTCAACACCAGGCTCGACAGAAAATGAGTCTCACAACTCTTGTTCTTGGTAAACCTCATCAACGTCATTGATATCATGGTAACCATCATCTCTTGGAGTATATAACCGATTTGACATGAACCGTTTCGACACAAGTGTACTGAAACAATCATTTTATCAAACCACTTTGTGTTTCGACATTTCGTACATGGGCACTGCACCTTATTGATCATCGACAATAAAAATGCTCGATCTACAAAAGCATTTGTCTTTGCGAACCATTCATGTGAGTGACCACCTTTCTTGTTCCAATCAGTATACATCTATCGACGGTCTTCACCCATATTTGAGGCTATAGATTAAAGACAGAGAAAATATCGTTAATTTATACTTTACTATATGTCATGATCGTACTTCCATTGGGACGCATAGGTCCTAAACCCACCCAAGAGTTGCCGAGAGGAACGTGCTTCTAACAAGACGCCATATCCGAATCCAGACAAATTTCAGCAGCAGAACCCCATCGTTCTCCAACTGCATAATGGTGCAGCGGAGAACATTAGGGTTACGCTGTCGAAATCTGGTCCAGATTCAGATCCGTGTCTCGTCACAGGCGCGCCCCCTCGTTCACTCCCAGGCTGTCCAAAAATGGACAATTTCGAACCTACCAGGCTCACATGCGTAACGCATGTGAGACGGACCGGTTCGAAACAGGTGATGCATATTCTAAAGATTTATGTCACTCATTCATTTTTGAGTCACTTACGAGAGAGAGAGAGAGAGAGAGAGAGAGAGAAGAAAGAGTGAAAGAGAAAGGAGGGGGAAGAATAGGGGTGACCGTCAACGCACGGGGCCGCGGACGCTCAGGGCCGGTCGGCGACGGTCTACGAGTGGCGCCAGGCGCCAGGCGGCGACGGTTGAACAGTGGCGGGCTGTGGCTGCGGTGGCCTTAGTGCAAGTGACACATGTCGGTTCCAATGAGTGTTTTGCGTCCTCACTGGCACTGTTTGCCTCCGTGTCCGCCTCGACGGTTTTTCTACTAATTATTGTCCTACTACCGTACTAAAAAACATAATATACATGCTCTCATGACGGTGTATATAGTTAATTAACCGTCATGAAGCAAATAATTAATAATCACTTTTTTGATAAATCACTTAATCAAATAAACTGATGCAATTATTTAATTAATCAAAATTTTGTACAATTTAATCTATATTTCTAACTAATTCTAGTACATTATGTAACAATATAGGTAATTTAATAAGAAACTGAATACTAATCTAACTACATTTTCATATTCAATAAATAACTAAACAAACAACTAAGAGAACAACTAAACAAAAAATTAACAATAATACTAACTAAAAACTAATTAACTATAATGTAACTCTAATTATCAAATAATTTAGGAAAGTAAAATGCTTAAAATCTAAATTGGTAACTAAACTAGCTAAACTAATCTAGTTGACAATTTTCAACTTAATTTATACCTACAAACTACTAATCAACAAGTTTATATCAACAAATTTCAACAAACAATTTTGAACAAGAAAAAAATTACTCGACAACGGCGGCAGGGCTCGATGCCGCTGGAGCTCAGGGCCGGGGGCGCCGGGGGAGGCCGGGACCTCCAGGGGGGCGCCGGGCCGGGGGGCGGCCGGGGAGGGTTTGGCAGCGCCGGGCTAGGGGTCGGGGCCCCCGAGGCCGGGGGGGGGGGGGGGGGGGGGGGGGCGGTCGGCCGGCCGGTGGTGGGCGGCGGGGCGGGCGGCAGCACTGGGGTCGGGGATGTGCGACAGGGCGGGCGCGGCGCTGAGTGGTCGGCGGCGGCGGGGTAAGACTGGTCGCAGGGGCCTCATGCCCGGGTATAAGAGGGCTATTTACGATGGACGGAGCTTGGCCATCATAAATAAGACCTTACTTACGACGGTCAAATCCTAAAACCCTAAAACCATCATAATTAAGGTTGGCTATCATAAATGTTGTGCTTTGATGTAGTGAATTGAGTCCACTAAGGACGCATCCTAGGGTTTGAGTACGACCCCAGCACCCCTTTGGTCGTCATCCCACCTATTTATACCCCATAGCCACCGTTAGAAACACTGAGGCTTTGTTTAGATGCAAGTTTAGTTGTTGCTACTTTGTTGTAGGCGCGTGTGTCAACTAGACCATCCATTCTACTATTTTAGAACCCCACCTTATTATGATTTGAGTTTGAATCCTTCATATTTTATCTCATAATTCGGTGCTTGTTCTACTTGTTCGTGCTAGTTCTTCAATTTCTTGCAAGACAAGTACCCTCCTGGCTAGGTTATTGTGCACCGCATGTGCGCGACGACCACTGGAGTTGGTGTATCAGTTGATAAGGTGCAACATTCTTGGACGGTTGTAGTCAGGCCATTAACATCATCTCATCCACCAATCGAGTTTTTTGTCTCCACCAAAAGATGAGACCACCCCATCCCCTATCAAGTATAATCCTGATTCTTTCCTTCACTTGGAGCTAGATGTTGATCAAAAGTTTACATGCCATGATGTTCCTATAAATAATCGGGTTAAAGTATATACTATTTTATTTACATACTTTGCATCTCTATGGTGGTGATAACCTTGTACTATGCACCATAATAACATACCCACATCCTGGGTTGCTTTAAATCTTCTCATGCAACATAGATTTGTTTCATCATACTATGCTCGTGACATGTTTAACAAACTACAATGCCTACACCAAGATACAAAATCTATGGAAGAATATTTTCAGAAATTGCAAATTGGTATGTTATGTCGTGGTTTAGTTTAGAATAATGACGTGGCAATGGGGTTATGTTGGGGGTGTTGGGTGTGCGAAATGGTTGTGTGTTTTGCAGGTGGGAGACGCCAAAAAACTGGTTGCGAGAGGCCATTTTATCTTGAAAAATCGAGGTGCGAACGTCCTAGCGGGAGAACCTACCGAAACCCAAAGTTCAGCCTGCAAAAGGCGGTTTTATCTTTAAAACCCAAGGTGCGGGCGCTCGGGTGGAGAGTCAGCCAGGAAACCAAGTTTACCTTGCGGACGCATGATAAATGAGCTAAACCGCAAGATGCAAGGGCTGGAGGAAGACTTAGTGATTATAGGGTGGATCCAAATAATGTAACTCTATATATCTTCGTCGTGTCATTGTTCTAGAAGGTGTCAGCATGTTACTTTTATATATACGTGCCTTAGGGAAAATAAATTTTAGGAAGTCTAGAGTTAAAACTTAGAATAGATAGGATCGTCAAGATTTGTAAAGGGGCTATATAAAGGCAGCCCTCTATTGAGAAAGGCATCCGAATCGAAACCAAAACTTTCTTTCTCTCTTCTCTCTCTAGTTCTTAGATTAGTTCTTAGTCACTTTGATACTTCGTCGAGAAAAGTATCCGGCCCTCCTACCCGAAAGGAGAACCTATCTCGTTTTATCTAAGAAACTTTGTGTTTCATCTAGGTTCTCCACGATCATCACCGAAAAAACCAACATAATTGGCGACTCCACTAGGGAATGACATCAACCGCATCAAGCTACGCTCCCACTCGATGATCGGCACGTTTTTGCACCGATCAACCCGTGAATAACATGACAGATGCATCTAAGAGGAAGGCCGACAGCAAGGCCGTTGACGTAAGCAACGTCATCTACGTGCAGCTCAAAGATCTCTCACAAGAGGACCGCGAACGCATCCAAGAAGAGTTGGAGCGAGAGATGCAAGAGGAGAAGGTGTCACGACTGCAATCCAAGTTGGTGTGCTTCCAAAAGACTCGGGGAGGCATTGTCCAAAGGGCCAACACACATGAGGCGTCTACACGCAAGTTAAGCACACAAATCTCCCTAGATGATCTTGTACACCTTGTAGATGTGTCGGTAGCTAGCAAATACGGCGTGCACGTTGAGCATATGGCATATATGGTAAGGTATAGGCTCAAGAGTTCATTCGACACGTTTAAGACCGATGTTGACCAGAACATAGATAGAAACTTACATTGGTAGATCAGATCTACAATACAACAAGTCTAGGATGAGATGGGGGCAAACGCTTAGATTCTAACACGAGTATCACGACAGTAAACATAGCCAGTACCTCATCACCTTGCTTGCCTCTACCTTTCGTCCCAGTTAGGCAACCTATAGCGAACATGCAACAACTGTACTACCAAATCGTCGCCTGTGGTCCTGCCTTACCTCCCACCAGGAGTGGTGTACCGCTCGGGCCAATACCCAACACATTCTCCCCCCCCCCCCCGGCACAACCACAAGTTGCACCTTGCAACTTGCCCAACCCTCCCAACACTCCATGCGAAGACCTTAGGGACCAAGTAACTAGGATGCTCAGGGAACTTGGGGTAACAACTAAAGGATACATCATAGGCTACCAAAATTCCTACCCTGACTACTTTGACACCGTCCCGTATCCTAGAGGGTTTAGGGTGTCTGACTTCACCAAATTCAATGGTGAAGATGCAAAAACTAAACAAGAACACATCGGACAGTTCCTGATCTAGTCTAGCGACGTATGGGTCATGGGCATACACAAGGCTAGACTGTTTCCCCTATCCCTAACCGGCACGGCCTTCAACTGGTTCACATCACTACCTCCCAACTCTATCACCAATTGGCCATGCTTAGAACAAAAGTTTCACGAGTACTTTTAAATGGAGAGACCAAGCTTAGGTTGTTTCACCTAACAACAATTAATAAAAAGTATAATGAACTCATGACTGAGTATATTAAAAGGTTTAGGGAAACCTGCAACAAATGCTTCAGCTTAACCATAGGGGAAAAAGACCTGGCCGACCTAGCGTTTGCAGGACTTCTACCATACCTCAGGGAGAAGATGGAGGGCGCCGAGTTCAGAGATGTCAATCAAGTCTTGCAAAGAGCTGTGGCGCATGAGAACCGGGCCAAAGAGACCAAAGCACATGGTTGGTTCAAAGAAGTAAACCCCAAAGATTGAGAGAAGCAACACATCAACAACCTCGGGGAAGAATCGGCCAGTGAGGATGAGATGGATGTTTGTGTGGCTGAGTGGGTCAAAAAGCACAAGAACAAGCCCTTGGCTTGTATATTCTTGAAACCCATCCCTAGGAAGAAAGGGGAAATCGAGTTCACCTTCAACGTGACAAAATGTGATAAGCTATTTGACGTCCTCTTGCAAAACCGGGTGATCAAGCTCAAGAGTGACCCTGCTATCCCATCACCCAAGCAACTAGCTAACAAGCGTTAATGTAAGTGGCACGACTCATACTCGCATTCTACTAACGATTGCAACTTCTTGTGTCGACAGATACAATCGGCTCTCAATGATAGCCGGTTGACACTCGGTGATGGCCACCGAATGAAACTCGACATTGACCACTTCCCTGTCAACATGGTGAGATTTGAGGGGAAGAAGATCCTTGTCAGGACCGATCAAGCAGCTACAACAAAAGGAAAAGACGTGATCGTGTCCAATGATCTGTGCAAAAAAATGATCAAGTCGATAAACCCCAAAGTTGGCATTTGGAAACTTAATGAACCAACAAAGACTACTCTATTCAAGCCAACCTCCGAGTTATATGATCGATAAGTACTTGACAAGGAAGCAGAAGAGAAGTGTTTTCCACATACTTAGAGGCTGCAAGTGTGATGGGTCCCTGTCCTACATCAACAGGAGTCTTAGGAGCACTCTCGGTAGAACCGGGTCTCGGAGTCATTGCCATCTAGAAAAACCGATGATTTTCAAGGGTAAACAGCCTTCCCAAGGAGCTCAGGGGGCACAACCTGGGAACTATCAGCACCTTGAGAAATTGGTAGTTCTCCAAGGTAAACAACCTTCCCAAGGGGACCGGGAAGTACAGATACAGGAGCATCGGCTGGATGGGCATGGGCACAACACCGCAACATGGAAACCGAAGCAAAAACCTCTAGGTGATGCTGGTACTCCCACTCCACCTCAGAAATGTGTCGACGAGACCCAAATCAAAGAAAACACAAGACCTAGACACCAAGTGCTGATGATCGGATCGATACATTGTGTGATCCAAGATAAATCGGTCACTGGCAACTCGGGAAGCGAAGGCCAATTCACCAAGCAAGGGTCAAGTAAGCGACATGAGGGCGGGAGCTCCAATATGAAAACTGGTGCTGGTGTAAATGAAACCAAGAGGGCCAAAGCTGATCTAGGACCTATCAAGTGTTCCCGGTTGGTGTCTCTGGAAGGTAGGATCATCGTTAGTCCAGGCATTACACCAACACCCGAGGACAAGGTGCAAAGGTCGGTTGAATGTGCACGATAACAACAAATCAAGGCATCAACCGGCCAATCCAAGACAACTCCAAGACGACTCAACAGGTGGGATATGAAGGCAGGAGAAGTAAAGCAAAACACGATCATGTCAGTGGCTCCGAGAACGAAGCCAGAACCTCAATGGTGTCCCATAGGGCTTAACAAGACTTAGAAGAGGTGTGTACAAATACTTAGAGCCCTTGAATTTGCTAGGAAAAGGAAGGAGCAAAGGGACCATTGGTTTAACCAAGCACGACCAATGATCACCAAGAATACCTGGAAAAAGAAGAGGATTGCCTGGGAAGAAGCTGGGAATGATGAAAGAGAGGAAGACATCTCGGGCAAGAATGAAAACCAGGTTGAAGTGAACATGGTATTTCATCTACCGATCGAATTCCGCATTCCGAAGGCTGAGGTGGCCGAGCTTGATCTAGGAGCTAAGAATATTGTCTTTGAGAGGCCAAGGAAGCTCGGTCAACAAATGAAATCCCTCTACATTTGTGGTCACATTGATGGGACACCGGTTGGACGCATGTTGGTCGATGGAGGAGTCGGTGTGAACATCATGCCCATAATCACGTTTGAAATACTTGGCTACTGGGATGATGATCTCATCAAGACCAACACGACGTTAAGTGGGTTTGCAGGACATCCAATGGAAGCCAAGGGAGTGTTGTCCATCGAGCTCACCATGGTAAGTAAGACCATACCCACGGCACTTTTCCTCGTCAACGTTCGGAGTAGATACAACCTACTTCTTGGATGAGATTGGATACATGCCAATGGATGTCTGCCATCCACACTACACCAATGCCTCGTCCAATGGGTCGGCAACAAAGTGGAGATGATCGAAGCTGATAACTCAGCTTGCGTGACGATGGTCGAGTCGTCCGAGCTCCAACATGTCAACATTAGATGTGACAGGGGTCGGGACCTCACCGACTAGGATTTTGTAAGTGTTGGAAGGGATGGTTTTGTACCTGTGTGCATAAAGCCGACTGATATAACTCGGCTTAGCAATGTAGCTTGAGCATGTTAGCTAAACAAGGCCAATTAACTTAGCTACAGGAGAAAATCGGGCGATATCGTTTGGGTAAAAATGATATGGGCGAACTAATCGAAGACCTCGACGACTTGGGGAAACTTGGGCAAGGGTTTTCTTCTATGGACGAGTTAGAAGAGGTGAACCTCGGGGAGGTATCGACACATCGGCCAACCTTGATCAACACGAATCTCAGGTGTCCTCAGAAAGAATAGGTGAGTAAACTTCTCAAAGAATACATGGATTGCTTTGCATGGGAGTACACTGAGATGTGAGGGCTAAGCCTAGATCTTGTGGAACACAAGTTGACGATCAAGCCGGGTTTTAGACCTCATAAGCAGCCCTTTAGACGATTTAACACATCCATACATGATAAGATCAATGAAGAAGTAAATCACCTACTAAAAGCTAATTTCATTCGGCCATGTAGGTATGCCGAGTGGACCTCAAACATAGTCCTGGTAGAGAAGAAAACATTGGGAATCTAAGGATTTGCATAGATTTCCGAGATCTCAACCGAGACACACTCAAGTATGAGTACTCCATGCCCATTGCCGACGTGTTGATCAACAATGCCTCAGATCACAAGGTGATCAGCTTCTTGGATGGCAATGTGGGGTACAACCAGATCTTCGTGGCCGAGGAAGACACATCAAAGACGGATTTCTGTTGTCCAGGGTTTGTAGGACTCTTTGAATGGATTGTGATGACCTTCAAGCTAAAGAATGCCAGTGAAAAATACCAGAGGGCCATGAACTTGATCTTCCATGATCTGTTGGGAGACATCCTTGAGATATACATCGACGGCCTTGTGGTAAAATTGGTCGGGTTTCGAGAACATATGGCTGAAGGTATCCTTTGAGAGTATGAGAAAGTATGGACTCAAGATGAATCCTCTCAAGTGCGCATTTGGCGTGTCGGCTGGATGTTTCTTGGGTTTCATCGTACACGAGCAAGGCATAGAGATCGACCCTCGTGCCTCTCTTGAAGCTCATGCCTCTCTTGAAGCTCAAACGTGAGTAGGAGTACACTTGGGGGCATAGCAAAGGGAGGCTTTCAAAAGAATTAGACTACTTGATCACCAGTCTTGCAAGCACTAAAGATGAGACAGCCTTTTAGGCTCTATGTAGCCGCTCAAGACCAAGTTATTGGAGCCATTTTAACTGAAGAAAGCCAAGGTAAAGAATACTCTGTAGATTACTTAAGTAGAAGACTCTTAGATTCCGAGACAAGGTACATGTTTGTTGAAAAACTATGCTTGTCTCTCTACTATGCATTTCTAAGTTTTAGAATTACATTCTCCCTAGTACTTGCTTTGTGAAATTTCAACATGACATTGTCAGATATATGTTGCAACAACCAATTCCAAGTGGTAGGTAAGTGGGCGTACTCTCTGGTGGAATATGACTTGGTGTTTGAACCTCTTCGAAGTATGAAAGGCCAAGTCATAGTTGAATTCACCGTGGAGCATAATGTTCAACTTGAGGAAGAGTGCTTAGTTGAGGTATGCCCCTGGAAACTATTTTTTGATGGATCAAATTGTGACAAAGGTCAAGGGATTGGCTAATGTTCACCCACGAACACAACATATGAGTTCTCTAATTGGCTAAGCTTCACGTGTACCAACAACCAAGCCGAATACGAGACATTGTTTAAAAGTCTGGAACACCTGGTCGATATGGGAAGCCTTCGGTGATTCTAAGCTCATCGTTCAACAAATCTGTGGTGAAAGCTAGTGTTATAATGGAACTTTGAATGACTGCCGAGAATGATGCCTAGACATTATAAAAACCTTAGACACTTTCTATGCCAAGTACATTCCTAGAGGAGACAACTGGAGAGCAAATGACTTGGCACAACAGGCATCAGGTTATGAGGTGAAAAGAGGGAACTTTTACGTGAAAACGAGGCCGACATTGTCCAAAGATGTTGTGAGGGGGAACAAAGTAATTCGGCTAAGTTTGACATGTAAGCGATTGAAGATTGGAGGCCCGTGCTTATAGAGTGCATCAAAGACCCAAGCACATGCAGAGATAGAAAAGTTTAGTGCAAATCTTTGAAGTATACGTTGATCAACAATGAGTTATATCGCCGAAATATTGATGGACTTCTGTTGTGATGTTTAGACAAAGATCAAGCAAAGGAAGCCATGGGAGAGATGCACGAAGGGCTTTGTGGCACACATCAATCTGTCCACAAGATGTGGTGGATGCTCAAAAGAGCAGGGATTTATTGGCCAACAATGCAAAAAGATTGTTTTAGGTACTACAAGGGGTGTGAAGCATGTCAGAGGTAGACATTCAACAAGCCCTGGCTAGCATGTTGCATCCCAGTGTGAGGTTGTGGCCATTGAGAGGATGGGGATTGGACTTCATCAGAGAAATACACCCTGTGTCATCAAAGAAACATTGCTTCGTGTTGGTTGCTACAAATTACTTCACCAAATGGACAGAGGTCATTCCACTAAAGAGCAACATGTACAAAGAGGTAATATGCTTCGTCCTTGAGCATATTATTCATAGGTTCAGTGTTCCACAAACTCTAACTATTGACCAAGGAGGAGCGTTCATATCCTCTCAGTTTAGAGGCTTTCTCGAATCCTTTTAAGATAAAACTGATGAATTCTTTGCCATACTATGCACAAACCAATGGACAAGCTGAGGATAGCAACAAGATATTGATCACGCTCATCAATAAGAAGATCAAAGATAATCCAAGACGGTGGCATGAAACATTGAATGAAGCGTTGTGGGCTCATAGAGTCTCCAAACACGGTGCCACAAAGGTAACCCATTTTGAGCTTGTATATGGACAAGAAGTCAAATTACCGGTGGAAGTCAAGTTGCGAGCATGTTGAGTAGCTCAGCAACACAACCTTTTGGTTGTGGAGTATCAAGAGTTGATGATGGACAATATAGATGAAGCATCCGAGAGTCGGATGGAAGCCTTGAGAGAAATTGAGAAGGAAAAGATTAGGGTGGCCAAGACTTATAGTAAAAGGGTTCGAGAGAAATCGTTTCAAGTCAGAGACGATGAAGCATCCGAGAGTCGGATGGAAGCCTTGAGAGAAATTGAGAAGGAAAAGATTAGGGTGGCCAAGACTTATAGTAAAAGGGTTCGAGAGAAATCGTTTCAAGTCAGAGACTTAGTATGGGGAACGATTTTGCCCTTGGGAACTCAAGACAAGAAGTTTGGCAAATGGTCACCTATTTGGGAGGGACCTTTCAATATTGTGTGAATCATCCCCGCGAATGCATACTTCATAGAGAACTTGCAAGGAGAAAATTCAGGTAAAGCTATCAATGGAAGATACTTAAAGAAATTTTACCTGAGTGTGTGGCAAGAAAGTTGAGATAACTAGAACCTGCAAGGTAAAACAGACGATTTGTTTTATGAATCAGGGCTAAAAGGGTGTTTTTCGGCATACTCCTTTTGCCCAAACACAGGGGGGGCATGTGTTCGGTGTGCAAAATGGTTGTGTGTTTTGCAGGTGGGAGACGCCAAAAAACTGGTTGTAGGAGGCCATTGTATCTTGAAAAATCGAGGTGCAGACGTCCTAGTGGGAGAACCTACCGAAAACCGAAGTTCAGCCTGTGGGAGGCGGTTTTACCTTGAATACCCAAAATACGGGCACTCGAGTAGAGAGTCAGTCGGGAAACCAAGTTTACCTCGCGGTCGCAAGATAAACGAGCTAAACCGCAAGATGCAAGTAGCGGAGCAAGACTCAGTGATTCTCGGGTGGATCCAAATAATGTAACTCTTTATATTTTAGTCGTGTCAGTGTTCTAGAAGGTGTCAGCACATTACTTTATTTATATGTGCCTTAGGTATAAAAATAAAGTTTAGGAAGTCTAGAGTTTAAACTTAGAATAGATAGGATCATCAAGATTTATACCGGGGGTTTATAAAGGCAGCCCGCTATTGAGAAAAACATCCGAATCGAAACCTAAACTTCCGTTCTCTCTCTAGTTCTTAGATTAGTTCTTAGTCTCTTCGAAAGGAGAACCTATCTCGTTTCATCTAAGGTCTCGGTGATCATCGTCAAAAACACCAACAGGGAGGAGACATTCTTGATTATAAGGAATATAATAGCATTACTCGGTTGTTTCATCTTGCGTGCAAAGTTGAACGTGAATTGTAGGGACGTCAAACAAGAATCCAAACTAATTTTTCTTCAGGTCGCACGGGCTTCTGGAAGCTTATCTCAGCAACCACACCGCCTTCCAAATTGACTACAATTCCACCAACAAACAGCAAGCAACCTATGGTGATGCCCCTCTAACACAACAAACTTTTGTAACGCCCAAGGTTGGTCATCATGGGACAACATCGAGTACATAAGTTGCTTCATCGAGATGCGTCGGAGATATCTAATGCAGGGTCCCATAAGGCGCTAGGCGCTAGGCGGGCGGTGACCCACCGCCTAGAGCCTAGGCGTGCCTAGGCGTTCCTAGGCGGTGCCTAGGCGTTTTACACTAATGCAAATAATTAAAAAAAAATGGAAATACAAAGGTATATTCATACCTAATTTTTTGCTGCAACACTGATTTTCTGCACTCCTTTTCTTCATTTTATCAAACTCTTGCTCCTAAGAATAACATGGAAAGACAAATATTAGTGAAGTATCATTAACTTATGAGTTTTGACATAATATATCAATAAGGAAATAATGAATACTGATATAAAAGAATTGGTACTCATCTTAGTAATCTCATGTGCTCTTCTTGTTGTCTTCAATAATGGGTACTTCTGAATTCTAATTTCACAAACAAATGACAATTCATTGCAGATTCTAGCTTAGCTTAGAACTGCATGAGGAATTCATAAATAGATTTCTTGCTTAGTTCAGAATTAAAAGATACATGAACATTGAAGTCAGGAGTTCATTACACAATAAAAATACAAATGACAATTCATTGCAGATTGGTTCAGCTTGCTCAATCCTCATCCATGTCTTCCTCTTGTTCCTCAAAATCCTCTTCTTCTGAATCAAATTCCTCTTCTGCATAAATCTCTCTTATTCTTGTGCTTCGACGAACTTGAAGTTGTTCTTCCACTCCCATTGCTTCTCCAATAACAGACCAAGAAATATCTGTGCCAGCCATTTGTTCATCTTCATCCCTATAAACAACTAGTGCACAATCATCACCACCCTCAAATAGAAATCCTTGAGCTTCAGTTGTTTCACTAGATAGGAGGACATCTGTGATTGTCTTGGACTTGATTTTTGCTCTCTTGTTTATCAACTTAGAATTGAATTGGATGAAGACAAAAGCGTTGAGGCGTTCAGTAGTTAGCCTATTCCTTCTTTTTGAATGTATCTATACATGATAAGTGAATAAATAAATTTTAGCAAGCTTAACAACCATCTATTCAGTTCAGTTCATAGCTAGCAGCAAACAAATAACAGAAAACAGCAAAGAGCTAACAGAATTCAATAAGACATATATAAAAGCCAAACCATATCAAAGATGCTCCAATTTCTTTCACATCCAGAAGAGCTTGAAGTTAGTGACAGGATCCTCATAGCCATCCTTTGTAGAATAGGTGTCCCACTTCCATATAGCCTCCACCATGAAGCTGTAAAAGTGCATTACTTAAAACTGTACAATACAATTCAGAATTAAATTACATTAGCTATTGCAAATTTACCTGGATTGTAGTCAAAGTTTTGACAAGTCCTAGCAAGCTTCTTTGCAAATGAACCTTCCTTGTTTCGAAATAGCCTAAGTTCGGTGTTCACAACTTGATCTTGCTTATCCTCGTCATCATGATAGAAGATCTCAACACAATTGATGAACCCTTCTATTATAGTGCCATCATCAAAAATTGAAGTATTGGTATAACTATAATAAGGATTCAACAGATATGCCGCCAAATGCAATGGAGAGTCAAGGCGTCCATTCATCTTTTTATCAACAATAGACATGACATCTTTGTAACGAGCCTCCATATCACTATAGCATTGTTTAATCTCTCTCTTTGCCTTGATTAAATCTCCAAATAGGAAACCCATAGATGGCTTCACATCCCCATCTACCAAACGAAGGACCTTTACTAGAGGTTCAAAAACACTCAAACACATCTTGATATCCTTCCAAAAAGTTGGGCTCATCATCATTGCGGTTGCATCCTTTCCTTTTTTTGACTTCACATCTCTCAATGTGTCCCACTTGCTATCAACCACCATCTTTATTAGTTGATCTTTCTTCTCCAAAATGCTGCCCAAAGTAAGAAAAGCTGAAGCAAATCTAGTCACACCTGGCTTTATGATCTCTCTCCCCTCTGTGAAGTGCCTCATACACTCCAAGGTTCTTGTGTGCCCATACACAAAGATTGTGAATGCCTTTGCTTGATCAAGCACCTTCTTGAACCTTGGTAGGTTACCAATTCCTTACAACATCAAGTTGATTGTGTGCGTAGCACAAGAAGTCCAAAATATGCTAGGCCTTTTAGTTAACATTAGCTTCTTAGCTCCCATGTTGTTAGAAGCATTGTCTGTCACAACTTGGACCACTTCATTCTCCCCAACTTCTTCAATTGCTTTGTCTACTAGCTCAAAAATGAGTTCACTCGTGTATGACACATGTGACACCTCCTTAGAATTAAGAAAACTTGTTCCCTCGGCACAATTTGTTACCATGTTCATTATGCTTCTCCTCTTCCTATCTGACCATGCATCCGTCATGATAGAGCATCCATTCTTCATTTTTTCAGCATCACGTTATTTTAGCAAACTCTTAGTTCTTTCAAATTCCTCATTCAACAGAACTCCCCTCAGGTGCTCTTGAGAAGGTGGCTCAAACCCTACACCAAATTGACCAATTGCTTCACACATTTGTACAAACTCATCATTATTGATAGCATTGAATGGTATGGCTGCAAAGCAATATATATGAATACTTGTTAGCCACTCCGCTAAAAATCTACAATAAAAGACTATTATGGCAGTAATGTTCACTTTTTACTTACCATGTGTATACACCCATCTTGCTACATATTTTTGCACATCATGTGTTCTTTGCTTCCAAAGCTCCTTGTTAAGCTTTTGTTGCTTCAAAGCTTCGTCTTGAGTTGCAGTTGGATCAATTGACTTTGTCCACTTATCAATGGGTCCTAACTTGTGAGGCTCCGAGCTGCCAACACAAGTAACTTCATCCTCATCTGGTCCAACTCGAGACACGTTCACTTCTTCTCTAAGATTTAGAAGACGGACAGTCCTCTCCCTTCTCTTCCTTGTTGCCTCCTCAAGTGATTTCTTGCACTTCTCTTTTTCCTCCGTTGAGCTCTTCTTGCACTTAGCAACAGCAGATCCAACATGTGCTACATGTTGCTTCAGACGGTTAATACCTCCTGAGCTGACATGGTTACAAAGCAAACACTGAACCTTGTCCTTATTATTAACATCAATTAGAACTCCATACTCCCATCCTATGTCATCTGACTTTCTTTTCAGCATAACCACACTCTCGGTTTCTGCTGCCGCTGTCCCACTCATCTCCCCCGACAGTGACATCGTACAAGCTACAACAACACAACCTAGTATGATTATGAACTCAGCAAAGGTGATAACAAGTGAGGTAGCTGATAACAAGTGGGGCAGCTCATAGTACATGGACAAAAGTCCAGGGGGGACACCGGAAGAGCTCACCTTAGGTTGCTTCACGTAGCTGGACCCTGCGTAGCGGGCGCTGGAGTGGCGCACGGAATATGAGTCGACCGGAGGGTGGCAATCCGGAGCGCGCGCGGTTGCTGCCTCGGGCGCGAGCGTCGGGGGGGGGGGGGGGGGGGGGGGGGGGGCAATTCGGCGGGAGCGCGCACGCGCCAAAAAATTTCTTCGCCTCCGCGCTTTTCGTTCCCGCCTCCGCCCGCCTGGGCGAGCGCCGCGCGCCGCCTAGGCGCGGCCTCCGCCTACCCCGCGGGGCGCAGCGTGGGGGCAACGCCTACCGCGTAAGCGCGCCTAGGCGGGCGCCTTTTAACGCCTTGCTGAACACTGATCTAATGCCACTGTTGTAAAGGATATAGACATGTGATACGTAATTGCCCCAACAAGAGAGTCTTGCTATTGCGTGACAATGGTGAGTATGATTCAACAAGTGATTTTGATGATGAAATCTATCCCATGCTTGAAACTAACTTTGTAGGAAATAAGGATCAAGAAGAACATGTTGCTATCAATGCCTCAAATATATATTTGAATATTGTAGTACAACATGTGCTAAGTACTCAAATAGCCACAACATACAAGAATCAATGCCAAAATTTGTTTCAAACCAAAAGTGTGGTGAAGCAATGTTGTTCGCACCATCATAGATCACTATGAAAGAACCTCAAATTGGAGACAAAGATCAAAGACGAGCGCAAAAGCGATTGTCTCCGATCTTGAAAAACGAGACGTGCCCGCATCAGCGAGGATCAGAACTGGCTTGATGGAGGGTAAAAGGAAACGACCTGCTTCAAGGCGCGTCTCAGATAAGTTAATATCCGAGACACGCCCTATTCTCTGACAAAAGGGAGACGCACGTTCCTATAGCTCGACTCCAATTATGAAAGATAAGGAGACGTGCTCTCCTTCGTGCTCGTCTCCTTTAATCAGCGTTTCAAGATTCTTCTTTTCCGTTGCAAGAGATCTTGGAGCTTAACTTTCAGGGTTTCAAGATTCCTTTTTTCCGTTGCAACTGGGTTGATGGAATCAAGGGTATTGTATAAGACAAGTAAGGGTTCATTAGCGTTGATGTTAACCGTCAAGGATATAAGTCGAGCCTTTCGTGTTAGCAGAACACGTTGCTCAAGTGTTCTAGGTTCTAGACACAACAAATAAAAGACTTAATGTGGTTATACCTGGAAAACGACGAATCGTCGGAGTCGAGAATGTCGTCGATGAGGAAGAGTTTGATCAATTTGATGAGATTCCTCCTTTCGTCACCTCGATGATCAAGCCAAGAATACCATCGGCCAATGAAGCTCCTTACTTGCACAGCAGCCACAATGGAAAAGTCAAGAATTTCAAAAAACCAAGACCGCAACGGAGAGTGGCAAAATGATTGTGTGAAATATGCTCAATATGTGAAAATATGTTCAATTAGTGAAATTTTGACTTTCACTGGATATTTGTATGAAATATGCTCAGTTTGTGAAAATATGACCATGTGAGTGAAAATTTGACTTTCATTTGTCATATGTGTGAAATATGCTAAATGTGTGAAAATATGGCCACTTGATGCCTTGTATTCTATTTCTGAAATCTTGCTCAATTTGTGAAAGATGGAGCACTACTGAATCTGGCACTTGTTCTGCCCTGAACGAAGCCAAAGGGAGACGCGCTCTAAGTAAGTGTGTCTCCGAACTGAATAAAATGGGAGACGGGCCCCTAGAAAGCGCGTCTCCGATTATTGCGTGCGATCTCTCCCAACACTTAGCAAATCTTTTTTCTAGCAAAGGAAGCAAACTGGAAACGAGCTATAAGTACGCACATCTCGTATTTCGTGGCTCCTCGGTAATGGCAACGGCCCCACATGGCAAGGGCCTAGTTGGAGGATCTCTTTAACGATCCCCTGACATCGCAAATCTTTTTTCCCGAGAAGGAAGCAAACTAGAGATGAGCTATAAGTATGCACGGTCCCACATCGCAGCGATCTAGGAAAGTTGGAAGATTTCTCTGACAGATCCCCTGACTTCGGAGTAACTGCACATCCCGTCAGTGCAGGTAAAGAAAAATTAGGTTCCAATTATCTGTAAGAGAAGTGCTCTAAACAAACTCGTCTCGTAAGTAATTACGAAGGAAGCTAAAGGGAGATGCGCTCTTAGTAGGCTCGTCTCCGAGTATTGCATTAGGTATTTTAGCTCTCGCGCGCTCTCTCCAAACACTTAGCAAAATTTTCAGCAAATTTATGACTGTCTCGCTCTCTCGCTCTAGAAACTGCCGTGCCGCCACCTGCCGTCTATAATCCCGTCCATGGAGCACGCCGCCGCCTCGTCCCCGTCCCCAGAGCACTCCGCCGCCTCGACCCTGCCCTCGGAGCGTGCCACCGTTGTCCCTCTTCTCAAGTTCTTGGTCATTGTCACACTACCGTTGTCGACCTCGACTCCTCCGCCTCGACCTCGACCATGGTATCAAGCCCTAACTATTGATTTTGAAGATGTACGTGGTTAAGGTTCTAGGAGGACATATAAAAGAAAAACACCGATGACTTAAACATGATACTACATTCTGCATCCCACAACAAGCTCCGGGCAACACATGCAGCTTCCTTGTCTACTTAAGCATGGTTCTATTTGGAGAGTAGCCGAATCGCAATGTATTTGTAAGTGCATTTATTTTACTTTATTGTTAACCTTTTGCTAATTCTCATTTTATCTTGTGGCAGGACTATGAAACCGCCTTCATGAACACAACAGGTTCTAGCCTCGAGCACATTAGAGAGAGGCTATGCAGGTTCATTTTTTCTAAAATCATTAATCCAAAGGGATAATTTTATTATAATATACAGGATTAGATGACAATTATGATTTGTGTAATTAGTTACTTAGGAAGCAGGATGAAAGGGGGACATTCTTTTGTATATAATAGTTACTTGGTAAGCAGGATGAACAGGTGGCATTCTTTGTGTAATAGTTACTTGGTAACCACGGTTGACACTATGTTAATATTGATTGGTCAATATAACTTAATGTGTGATCTCCATTTGGCTATACATATGTTTCTGTACGTGTATGTTTCTGACGCTAGCAAAGCGGCTGCCAAAACCTGGCTAGCTCCAGCATGCAGCCGACAACTAGGATAGTCAGGGAGGATCATCTAATAGAGGACGAGCTAAAACAAAGAACGTCTCGGAGTAGTCGTTAAATCCATGACGAGCTGACATAAAGTACATCTTGGATTATTCGTCAAATCCGCGACAAGCTGATATAAAGTCCGTCTCGGATAAGTCATCAAATCCGCAACGAGCTTGTGTAAATGCGTCTCGGCTTTCTTAAACAAAGGAGATGGATTGTATTAAAGCGCGTCTCAGTTATTTTATTTAAAGGAGACGCGCTGTCTTAAAGCCCGTCTCAGATTTTTTCCGTAAAAGAAGTATCTTACAATAAGGAGACGCACTTTATTAAAGCTCGTCTCCCATGTGTCCTAATCGGTGACGCGCCTGGGCGCTCGTCTCCGACGATTCTGTAATGCAAGATGCGATGAAGCAGATGCGCGGTCAGCTCGTCTCCATTCTTTGTGCGGGCACATATCGAATGAGCCTTTTCTCACGTGGTGGATGGTGGTAGCTGTAACAATTTGGCAAGTCAAAATATGGTGGAAAAGGTAGCTGTACCAACTTGTCTACACCCTCAACCATACCACATTCAATGGCTAACCCAAAAGTGGTAAGGTGAATGTTACACGTTCAATTAACGTACCATTTGCTATAGATTCAACAAGGACTACGTAGATTGTGGTGTTGTGCCTATGCAAGCATATTCTATGTTACTAGGTACACCATGGCAAAATGATACTGATTGTGTGCATAGTGGCTACACGAATCAATATTTGTTGGAATTGATCTCAGGTTTGGTCAAATGACCAAGTCTTAAGGGATTTACTGTCATAACTACAACCGAAGATTTAAGAAAAGAGACATTCAATTTTCCTAATTAATCCCCTCTTATTGACTTGCTTTGGTTGGAGGCAACATATTTAATTCATTTCCTTGGCTTGGTCGCAGGCTACATCGTGCTATAAGAAGAGGATCCAATACATAAGGATGAGTAGAATATTTTGATAAATTGGGATTGCTAACCTCAAAACTCTAAGCAATCTAGAGAGCATGATAGTGGCTTGAAGACCAAAGCTAGCCGTCAGATCTCACCGGCATTCAAGGAGGAGCATGCCTCCTGCATCGAGCAGGACTTCAGCGGTCCAATTTGGACGAATCGTCAATCGAGTCAGTTATTTGTATATTTATTATGTAATTAGTGTGTTCATGTTCTAGTCTAGTATGATCCTGTTATGCTAATCATGATTAATTTCTAACATTTGGCACCAGAGCCATCCACGCCTAGATCTTGAATCACTAAATGACCCTAAGGGCGTGTTTGGTATGGCTCCAGAGTCTAACTCCAGTTCAGAGCTGAAAAAATCTAGCCAAACACCCTAACTCCACAAATTTGTGGAGCAGACCAACTCTACGGAGTTGAAGGAGCCCTAGTTCATTTTTTCACAGTACCTCAATTCTTGCTCCAAAACCAATCAATATGAAAGTAGACGTGGAGTTGAGAGAAATTTACCCGCAAATGCCACTGGTTACAGAAAAATGGTTCGTTTCTCCCCCCTGAGCTGGCTTCCGTAGAAACCCTACCCAGCCCGATGCATCCACCCGAGTCGCCCGCCGCCTGGCCACCCGAGCTCCCCGCCGCCTGGCCACCAGACGCCGCCGCCCGCCGCGCAGAGCCCCCTCCGCTACGCCGCCCGCCAGAAACGGTGCCGCCCTCCGCCACGCCAACCAGTCGCGCCCCCAGTGCGTTGCCGCCCAGGCCGCTCGTCAGCACGCCGCGCCCCCTCCTCCGGCCACGTCGCACGCCGCGCTCCCCCTCCGACCTCGCCGGCCAAGCCGCTCGGCCAGGCCGCCCTGCAGCAGCGGCAGTAGCCGCTCGGCCACGCCGCCCGCCGAGGGGCCCCCAACGCCTCGCCACCCACCGCCCTCCGGCCACGCCGATCTTCGATCTCCGTCGACCTCAGTGCAGATTGTCTTCTCTTCCTGTTTCGGCTGATTCAAGGTTAGATTTGTTGTGTATAGGAGGATTTGCAATGGATGTCTCATGGTTGTTGCTGATATTGCGTTGTTGTAAAATAATTTTGGAGCAACTTGTGAAAACTATGCGTGCAGGAACTTCCCGATATTCTTGTTTTAAAATGTTGATATAACTATTTTATCATGACTATAGTACAATGCTACAATTTTATACTAGCAGTACAATTGCATAATGAATATTTAGATTTTATTTTATTCTAAGAACTTGTAATGATTCAAGATGGTGGAAATTGATTGGAATATTGAGGTCACCCGTGTCCTATGTCAATTATTTGCCGAACAAGTTGCAAGAGGAAATCGTCCAAACACATACTTGAACTCGATTGGTTATGCTGAGGTTGAGAAAGGATTAAAAGATAGATTAGGTATTGTCGCAACGAAGCAACAGATAAAAAATAAATGGGACAAGTTGAAAGAAGATTTCAAGGCATGGAGGAAGCTAATGTTGAGACAGACTGGAACCGGTTGGTACCCTATAAAGGGTACCATTGTTATGGACGATGAATGGTAGAAGAAAGCTCGAGTTGTAAGTGTTGAAAAATGTCTTCATTTGATGTTTTGTAATTATCGTTATATTTATTAATTTGATTACATGTTTCATGTTTCAGGATATTCCAGGATGTGAAAAATTTAGAAAAATGGGTCTTCAAAACGAAGAGGAACTACTGAGGTGTTTTGGAGACATAACAAGTATTGGTATGGATCATTGGTCTCCTCATATGACTAATGTATCCATGAATGTTGACAACATGAAACACAAGAGGATGCATTTGTTGACACACAAGAGGTACCTACTAATGCTGAGGGAGGTGACACAAATGAAGGTGAAGAAATTCAGCCAGTCAATGCTAACAACAAAAGACCTCGAGGAGTTGCTCAAGATAAAGCCAAAAAAAATAAGACAGGGACAACACTACTCATTCAAGAGGCAATGTCAAGTATGCCTACGTCGGCGAGCACTTATGCTTGCAACAAAGAAGGAAAATGTTCTATTGATGAAGTGATGGGGCACGTGAAAGCTTGTGGTGCTACCTACGAGACCAATCAACATTACATTGCATCTGAATTATTTGTGAAAAAAGAGCAGAGGGAGATGTTCATGACCTTGCCCACAAATGAGATTAGATTCAATTGGCTCACTAGGAAATATAAGGACAAATATGGAAATTAGGGAATGGCGTATTATTATGGTTTGAAATAATTTGTATTGCATTATATCATATTATGAGACTTTATTGTCTCTTATATCCTTAATTTCACATGAAACATTGTATCGTTGTGACCTTTGTCTCTTTTTTAATTTTATTATTTGGATGACATATCATTGTATTATCAGTGACTTTTGTCTCTATTTCAATTTGAATTTGTGTGTGTCATCTCATTGTTGTATCGTTTTTGTTTCTACAGATGTCTGACAATGAGAGTGATTCTTCAAGTGAGGATGGTGATCGTCTTTTCGATATAATTTTGACTGTTGGTAAGCTTGCAACATTATATTCAAATAAATACTTAAATAAGGCAGCACCAGGAATGTCAATTCAATCCGGAATGGGCTGGTTGGACGAGGCTATGAACACTCCAGGAGAGTGTCACAGGATGCTTCGAATGAATAAAGAAATATTTCTTGATCTTCATGATACTTTGGTTGAGTGGTATAAGCTGCAATCATCAAAACATATGAATACATATGAATAAGCTGCAATCATCACTTTATTTTTCATATATGGTTGAAACTAGTGTTGGAAGAAAGAATATTTGGTCCCACATCATTATGGTATAAGGTGTATCAATAAAGAAATAGGTACATATACCTTGTTATTACACATTACATTTTTTTCCAAAAAACGTAAATACAAATCATATTTTAAATTACATACACTTTACTATTCACAAAATAAATACAATCAACATAACAGGACTAAAACTGGTATGACACCCTCAAAACTCTATTTCCTGAAGCTGAGAAGAATATTTTAGCCAAACACAACTATGAACAGCTCTAACTCCACAGCAAAGTTGCTCCATATCAGAGTTTTGGAGCAGAGCTGCTCTGCATTGAAGTGGAGCTATACCAAACACGCCCTAAGTATGTACCTTCATCTTTAATCAGCGCACCTCCAAGCGCGCGCATGGCCTCACTGCAGGCGCGCACACTGCATGTTCACCAGCACCGCACACTTGTGTTGGTAGCTCCGCCTGCTAAGGCACCGGTCCCACACATCTCACTACCATCTAAGCTGTTCGTACAGAGATGGCTGAATCAGTCGTACCAGGCGGAGTTGATCCCAAACCGTGATCAGAAGAAGCATGTCCCGGTATAGCTGGGAAGGACCTCCAGCTTGAGCCCATGTGCATTGCACATTTTTCCATCTTAGCTAGTCGCTCGCCCTAAGGAGCCTTAGGCTAGGCTACTCGCCTCACATGTCATGTGTGCTTCTGTGTGCTGCCTGCCCGTGTGGCAACTCGGTGTTGCCCGACCGTTTTTCACTTTATTTCACTTCTTTCCACTTCTATTTAGGCCTTGTTTGGCACGGCTTAAACTTGTTAAAAAAACAGCTTGTCTGAAAAGCTGGTGAACAATAGCTTAAACTTATACCATGCTTTTAGTTCATTCTGAGAAGCGACTGAACTAATAAGCTGCTAGAGAAGCTGACTGTTTGGTACACCCGCAGCTTATTTTTATAAAAAAGCTGGTTCAGAAGCTGTGTCAAACAGGGCCTTAGTGTACCCAAACAAGCGCTTAGCTTGTCTTAGACTGTGACCTCGCTGCCTCTTCAGCTGAGCGCAAGCCGCCTCCACTAGGGATTTTGGGGAGGAAGAAGAAAGCAATTAGGGTTGCTACCAGATTGGATAAATCTAAGGCATTCAATTCGATTTATGGCTTTGATCAAATTAAACTAAAGGTGGAATGCGGAATAAATGAGCCGGTCACTTATTGTTTAGAAAATAAGAAAATAGTTATGGGTCGGTTTAAGACTGGGCTACTTATTCTTAATTGAAAATCTGTTTTGGGCCGCACAAAACAAAATGAGAAAGGACTATAGGCAGAGTTTTTAAGACTTTGGATCTAAATAAGAAAGTATATCTTTATAAATTTTGGTTAATTCTTAATTGAATTATCTAAGTATTTTTATAACTTATTTAGAATTATTTTTTGAATAATGGTTAGTAATTATTAATAAAGAATATAATTATCAAAATATTACTTATAAAAAGAGTTCTATTTATGAGAAAAATTTATTACCTTAAAGTTATTTTATTAATGATTCGGCTATTATTAAATATTAAAACAATATTTTCTAATGATAATTAAGGCATAGTAATTTTTATCTTCTCACGTAAGTGATAAAATTTACTATGATTTAATGAGTTATTAAGTTAATTTATGAATTTATTCTACTTCTACCCAACAGTGATGTAGAACTAATGTTTAAATGTGCAAATTTATTATGTCTAAATTTTGAGCTCATATGTTGATTTTCGGATTAAATCAGATTCAATATATGATTACTGTTTTGGGACCCATGAGGTTCTTTTAATGGCTAAATCTTAATGGGTCATAAAAACTAACAATTTTGAATCACAATAATCAAGCAATCACCTCAAGGCATTGTTTTATCATAATTATGACCCAAGTAATTGTTGGTATTCTTAGCGTCTACAGTTTATCCCGGCAATGGATGACAAAAATGCTTGTTACAACTAGGCTAACCTAGGACCAAAACAAGATGAGTTCCGCAAGCGCACCAAAAATACCGCTGTAGCATTTCACATAAGAGTATTCTGTAGGGTATCGTATTTCCCAAAGGAAGGTGAAGTGTAGCAAAGTTATAGATAGAATAAAGTATTCTAGTAGGAAGCCAAGTAGGATGGATAAAAGGATATCAAGAGGTAGTGTGTCAAACATTTAAGCAGTCTACTCTTAAGATAAGATAGTTCTAGTGAGAGTTAAGCTAAAGAAAGGCTTGTTCCAAATGTGCTTTTAGTATACATATGCATAGCCTAATAGTGTGTATATGAGTATGCTAGTAATGAAAACTAGGGCTTAGTCGTCCAATATATCGGGTACGGGCTTACCCCTGGTTTACCATAGAGACTCTCGCTAAGAGCCAGTGGCATAGCCGAACGTGGGAGAGTACAAAGGACGAACAGGGTTGTCACCACCTACCGCCTACCACTACAATCCGTGGGTCTACGAGACATCCAATGCTACTTAACTATCCAAGCACCACGCTTGCATGCCAAGTAAATACCTTAAGAGTTGTAGTACAACTACCACCCTAAGGCAATGACTAATCAAAACATCGTTGAACCAATACTAGGACGAAACACTATATTATTCATACTAAAATATTAATATCATACCTAATTAGACTATAGTGAAAACCTATGATGTTTATGATAACATAATAACATAGTTACTATACTATCATAAGAACTACTAAACCTACCACCACTACAGGAACTGTCGCACCTTACGAGGGGCATGTTATTTACGACGGCCCGCCGTCGTAAGTTAATTAACTTACGACAGTCGTTGTGGGCCGTCATAAGTAAACTAACTTACGACGGCTACAGGCCCATGGCTATCTTAAGTCACTGAGCCGTCGTAATTTACCCGTAACTTATGACGGTCGTAACGGTAAACCATCGAAAGTTACTACACCGTCGTAAACGAAGTGTAACTTATGACGGCCATAACCTAAGCCGTCGTAAGTGAATGGTTTTAACTGCCGCCTCGTCCCGGGCTCAGGCTCATTTAGCCCGAGCCCGCACCACCGCCACCGAGCCCGCACCGCCGCCGTCGTCACCGAGGACGTCGTCGCCCTGCACCGCCGCCGGGCGCCACCGCGCCGCCCCCCCCCCCCCCCCCGCCCCACCGCTCGGCGCCGCCTGAGCTGCCCGCCACCGCCGCCCCACCGCCCAGTGCCACCCCGAGCCGCCCTAGCGCCGCCCAGGCGCCGCCCGAGCCAACCCGACGCCATCCCGACCGTTTAGTAATTAATTTAGTTCATTTAGTAACTTCGAGGTACATTTTATTTAGTAATTAATTTAGTTCATTTAGTTGATTTAGTAACTAATTTAGTTTATTTAGTTCAGTAAGTAATTAATCTAGTTCATTTAGTAATTAAATTAGTATATTTAGTTCATTTAATAATTAATTTAGTTTATTTAGTAGTAATTTAGTTCATTTATTTCATTTAGTAATAAACTTAGTTATTTTAGTAAGTAATTTAGTTTATTTAGTAATTAATTTAATTCATTAAGTTCATTTAGTTCTTAATTTAATTTTTATATTAATTAGTTTAGTTAATGATTTAACTTATTACTTAATTAGATCATAGTTATTAACAGTGTTACCCTAAACGGGTCTAAACGTGCGTTTAAACGGGTTTAAACGGTAAACAGGTAGTCCCAACACAGTTTAGGGCTTAAACGGGTCTGTAAACGGTTGTTCCGTTTAAATAGGTCAACGGTCGTCTAAACGTTGTAAAGAACGAAACGGTTTTGGGTCGGGTTTAAAAGATGTTTGTCTTGTTTACGTGAAGTATCTAAAACCATTAAAAATCGGACACTATCTGCACCCGTTAAGCGTCACCCAAATTGAGCATGCGCCGCAGCTCGCAGCTGAGATGCCTTCCGTGCGCCGCCAGCGCTGAGCCCGCGCTGCTGCCGCTGCCGATCGCACGCTGCCGCCCCCGCCACATAAGGCGGTAAGGCGACATAAGGCGACCTACCCCTTTTTATCTTTTAAGGGGTAAAGCGTAAGGCGAGGTGACGCCTTAGTAATATATAAATATAGGAAAATTCTAAATAAATAAGAATAAAAGTATTAATTAGTAAATATAAAATCAATTTATATCTCCGCGCCGCCCTCAACTCGCCCGCCCCTTCCCCCGCCGCCCTCTCCTCGCTCGACCCTCCCCCCGCCGCGCTCTCCTCGCCCGCCCCTCCCCCGAGCCGCCCTCCTAGGTCGGCTCGCCCTCATCCCCGCCCGCCCCTCCCCTCCGCCGCCCTCCTAGGCTGGCTCACCCTTTGCCCGCCCCCGCCCCCCCCCCCCCACCGCCTTACGCTGGGACGCAAGGCGACCGGACGCCTTATCCTCCGACGACGCCTTTCCGCTTAAGCGTCGCTTAAGCGACGCCTTAAAAACTTGGAATTAGATTACTTAATTTTTTGTTTAGTTGACTATTAAGTTAGTTTAGTATTTCTTTTGAAATTTTGAGTTTGTTGATTATTAAGTTAGAAATTTTAGTTTAGTTTGATTGCTTGAGATAATATGTATATATAAATAATAAATGTGCTTCGGGCCGGCTCAGCCCGGCACAGCCCAAATATGGCCCGACACAACAATTTAAAATTCAATGGCCATGGCCATGGCCGCCGCCAAGACAACCGTCGACAATCGTGTGGTTTTCGATCAAGAAGCGTAGTTGGTGTCATAGCCATTGCCATCGCCGCCGTAGCCAACTAGTTTAGCGCTTCTTAGTTTTTTTATCCAAGATTTTTTGTTTATTTGTGTTAGAGAACAAGATCGTCGGAGTTCCTCCGCCGTCGTCAAGTACTCTCCGGCCATTTTTAGCCCTAATCACCTCGTTCTTATGAGGCGTGTAGGTTCAAAATTATCCCTTTTTTAGACATCGTGAGAGTGACTGAGGAGCCGTGCTTATGACAAAACGTGGAGTCTGGATTCGAACAAAATTTCAACGGCGTAACCCTAATGTTCTCCGCTGCACTATTATCGGGAGTGCGGTTGGAGAATAGCGGGGTTATGCTGCCAAAATTTTGTCTCGATCTGGACCCCACGTCTTGTTATAAACACGTTTCTCACGGTAACTCTTGGGTGGGTTTAGAACCTATCCCTTCCAATAGATATAAAGTGAACGTAATTTCTCTAGCTTTATACCGTAGAGTAAAACATGGGTGAAGACCACCGTTGGATATATACTGGTTGGAAGAGCAGATCTAGTGGTCACTCAGATGAGTGGTTCGCTAAGACCGATGCTTTTTTAGATCAAGCATTTTCGTTGTCAAATACCTATAAGGTGCGGTGCCCATGTACGAAATACCGGAATACCAAGTTTTTGGATAAAGTGGAACTTTTGATACATTTATGTCAAAACGGTTACACGCCATGTTATGAGGTCTAGACCTTTCTTGGCGAGATAGCTTCTAAAGCTGTACAAGAAGTGGAAGAGGGCATTGATGATATTACGGGGGATAGATGAGATGCTAGAAGCTATACAACCAGACCTTACGGAGGATCCACCTACAACGGAGGTTGAAGAGTTCTTCAAACTTCTCAAAACTTCAGAACAGCCGCTCAATAAACACACGGAAGTGTCCCTCCTCACTTTCATGACTAGACTTATGGCAATTAAGAGTTCTTCAAACATCATGAGAGTGACTGAGGAGCCGTGCTTATGACAAAACGTGGAGTCTGGATTCAAACAAAATTTCAACGGCGTAACCCTAATGTTCTCCGCTGCACTATTATCGGGAGTGCGGTTGGAGAATAGCGGGGTTATGCTGCAAAAATTTTGTCTCGATCCGGACCCCACGTCTTGTTATAAACACGCTCCTCACGGTCACTCTTGGGTGGGCTTAGAACCTATCCCTTCCAATAGATATAAAGTGAACGTAATTTCTCTAGCTTTATACCGTAGAGTAAAACATGGGTGAAGACCACCATTGGATATATACTGGTTGGAAGAGCAGATCTAGTGGTCACTCAGATGAGTGATTCGCTAAGACAGATGCTTTTTTAGATCAAGCATTTTCGCTGTCAAATATCTATAAGGTGCGGTGCCCATGTACGAAATACCGGAATACCAAGTTTTTGGATAAAGTGGAACTTTTGATACATTTATGTCAAAACGGTTACACGCCATGTTATGAGGTCTGGACCTTTCTTGGCGAGATAGCTTCTAAAGCTGTACAAGAAGTGGAAGAGGACATTTATGATATTACGGGGGATAGATGAGATGCTAGAAGCTATACAACCAGACCTTACGGAGGATCCACCTACAACGGAGGTTGAAGAGTTCTTCAAACTTCTCAAAACTTCAGAACAGACGCTCAATAAATATACGAAAGTGTCCCTCCTCACTTTCATGACTAGACTTATGGCAATTAAGTCTAAGTATTTATTTTCTAATAACTGTTACAACGACCTCATCAAATTGATCAGCGATGTCCTTCCATAGCCCCATAAAGTGCCTGAAGATATGTATCACGCAAAGAAATTGCTTTCGGGTCTCCGTATGAAATATGGTAAGATTGATGTGTGTCCAAACAACTACATGCTTTTCTAAAAAGAACATGCAAAAAGAGAAGAAATGTTTACAATGTGGTGAATCGAGGTATGTCGATGTCGTTAATGAAGATGATGAAAATGTTACGAGGGAGTGGCATGTAAGCAACTTCGATACTTACCTGTGACACCTCGGTTGAAGTGTTTGTTTCTTTCGAAAAAACTGCCAAACACATGAGATGACACAAAGAAGGTGTACTCCCTCCAGTGCACGAAAAATTGTCGTTCTACACAGAAGCCATGAGTGCACAAAAAATTGACGTTGAAGCAGAACCGAGAAGTTTGTCTCGTGAAAAAACGTAATAAACGCGTGGTAGTGTGTGTGGCTAGGAACTTGCATGAGAGGCCTGGTAACTAGTGAAGTAGAACAGTTAAGCTATTAAATGGACTACGATAGTAATGAAAAGAAAGTTTATTTGATACTTCCTTGATATGCGAGAACATGTCCAAAACGATAATTTTTTGTGCACCGGAGGAAGTACGTCAGAACAAAAAATTCATGACGCACCCGTCCGACGGTAAGGCATGGAAGGCGCTGAACCTGTTTGATCCAGAGTTCAGCCGTGATCTGAGAAATGTTTGGATTGGGTTGCGACGGATGGATTCTCGTTGTTCAGTACAAACGCTTCACCATACTCCTGTTGGCCTGTCTTTGTCATTCCGTACATTCTACCACCGTCCCTCTGTATGAAGTATGAGTTCATGTTCCTTAGCCTCATTTTACCTGGGCCGGATCATCCTGGGTCACGTCTCAACGTGATGTTGAGACCGCTGATCGAAGAATTGAAAATGTTGTGGACAGGAGTCGAAGCGTACGACAATTACAAGAAGCAGCGATTCAATCTTCGAGCTACTTATTTGTGACCTGTCCATGGTTTTCCGGTGTATGGCATGTTTTCTGGATGTAGCACTCATGACCTTTTGATGTGTCCAATATGTGCTTCTGACACTGACTGTTTTTGACTTACTCATGGAGGAAATATATGTTACTTTGATTGTCACAGACGTTGGCTTCCTTTGAATCACATGTTTAGGCAACAGAGGAATGTATTCAGAAAGGACACCGTTGTCACTAAAGGACCACCGAAACGTCTTAACGGGTCGGGAATATATGATATGTTGGATAAACTGTTCTGAGAAAAAATCGTCCTGGATATTTTTCTCGGTTTTAAATATGATCACAATTGGGCTCATATATGTGGACTATGGGAGCTACCATATGTGAAGTCGTTGATACTAATCCACAACATTGATGTCATGCTTTAAGAGCGTAACATGGGGGAATGTATCATAAGCACATGCATGAACATGACTGGTAAAATGAAAGACAATATAAAGGCTCGAAAGGATCAAGCTAATCTTTGTAACAGTCCAACTCTTGAGCTTTCTCAAAGTGGTGGTAAAACACGTGCTTCTTTTTGTCTTCGACCCAAAGAAAAGGAAGAAGTACTCGAATGGTTGAAAAGTTTGAAATTTCCATATGGTTACGCAGCTAGTCTGAAACAAGCTGTGAATGTGAAAACTAACTAGGTTAAAGAGTCATGATTATCACATAATCATAGAAAGACCTCTACCTGTTATGTTTCAGGGCTATTGTGACAATGCGGTGTGGAACGTGCTAGCTGAGCTTAGCCACTTCTATAGACAGATCTGTGCTAAAGAAATCACGATAGAGATGATAAGTAAGTTGGAGAAGTAGATATCGGTATTATTATGTAAGATAGAAATTTTTTCTCTATGCTTCTTCAATTTAATGCAACATCTCCTTATTTATCTTCCATATGAAGCTAAAGTGGGCGATCTCGAGCAATATAGGTGAATGTATCATATTGAAAGAGCGCTAAGATATCTGAAATCAATTGTTTCGTAACAAGGCAAAGGTAGAAGGGTGCATCGCTAGAGCATTTACTCTTAAGAAAATAGGATATTTTTCAAGTGTTTACTTTGTAGAGGAACACAATGTCAATACTTCGGCAATGCGGTATAATATGCATGATCAACCTCCTTGTAGCGATCTCTCCATTTTGTAACAAGAGGCACTGTAGTTGGTAGTTGCAATTCCTACAACTCTACCGCAGAAGTAATGTTGCTTTCCTCTACATGTATGCTAATATAGGTCAGATGGACAAATATTTCGAGTAAGTGTTTGTCCTACATTTATGCTACTCATTATAAATGGAACAGGTCTGTTCTAAATTTTTTTTTTGTATCGAGAGTTTCACAAATAGAATTGAATACATAAACATCAACCTACGAGCAAACAAATAGAAGTAATGCGACAAGATGGAATCAACGGAAGAACTAACTTCCTATCATATTTTTGTGATCACGTAACATTTTCTTATAACTTACGAGTATTTACAAATTTTTCTTATAACTTACGAGTATTTACAATTTTTTCTTATAACATACGAGTATTTACAAAGTTTTCTTATAACTTCATATTTTCGACGGTGCATAAAAGATGTCAAAGTCCATAAAGACTTACGACAACTATCCTACGCATTGGTTAAAGTTAGAAGTTATGGTCGATATGACGTCAATGGCTTCCGATTCTGTACAATTCAATTCGAATCTCATCGTCCACTCAGGGCAACATCAAATATCGGAGTTATGACGAGAGCTATCGCTCTCAAGAACGTGAAACTAATTACTATAGGATCATTAAAAAAATTCTTGAATTTGCTTTTATCGGTAATAAGGATCTTTGAGCAGTATTCTTTGACTATGATTGGTTTGATAACAATCATGGAATTCGTCAAAACCAATTTGGTATGGTGGAAGTAAAACACAAGGAACGGCTAAGGATACGATTCATTTGTTCTTGCTCACCAAGTGGAGCAAGTGTATTATCGACCTTATCCATGCAAAAAAACTCGATGCTTGGTGGGTGGTACATAAGGTGAATCCTCATGAGCGGTTATACACTCTAGGAGATGATGGATACCATGATACTAATGAAGTTGATGAGATTTACCAAGAAGAAGAGTTGCTAGAGTCGTTCATCATCGAGGCTGGTGTAGGACTCGATGACTTGGTTGGAGACGCTCAAGATGTCGAGACTTGTGATATACGGAAACGAAAACAAAAACAAAATCTAGTCCAGACTCTCAGAAAAGAAGATTGACGGTCTGGTTTATGAAGTAGGGTACATGATCGTGACATTGATGAATTTTGAAATTGATGAAGTAATGTTTTCTTCACTAACTGATCATGAATTTTCTATATTTTCTTAGTATATTTATCAATTACTAGTTGCATCAGGATGTCGTCGTCAAATGGAAAGGTGAAGGGGAGAAAGGGGGTGAAAGGGTTCCTCACCCAGCCCGGGGACTTGGTCTTCTCACGTACCTCGTCAGGTGTGAGGAGACGCTCTCAACTGATGAGGCACCTTCCAGACTTTTTGGACCGAGGTTTTGCCTTTCAGCGCACGGAGGTAAAATTCAGTTGCCAATCACATTATTTGAAATTCTATTTATCAATTATTTTTTTTCTTATGAATCATTTATTTTTGTAGTCCCACTCAGAGTCTTCTGAGTATGAGCCGGAGGTTGGGGCTACCCAGCCCTCGGAGCCAGCTACGCAGCCCTCGGAGCCAACTACGTAGCCCTCGGAGCCGGCGAGCGTGGATCCTTTGGGCTCTAGTGCTGACCAGCCGTCCGGGTCATCGGACGTGGTGCCGTTGAAGAGGCGACGCACGAGGAGGACCCAATTTTCTGCTCCTCCTCCTATTCCTGGCCCTGACGACGGCCGGGTTCAGGCCGTCGTAAGTAGTATGGCCCAGCCCACCACGTGACCCAGACACTTAAATACGACGGCTACGGGCCGCCGGCGTAAGTTAATTAACTTACGACCAAATCCTGACGATGGTAAGGAACCGTTGTAATTAGGCTAAAACCATCATAATTAAGCTAATTACGACGGTTTAGATATTACTTACGATGGTTTTGGCCGTCATAAGTGAGTCGTATTGCTGTAGAGCACATGCAAGGATTCCACAATCAAACAAGAAACGCTTCACCCAAGCATATGAATATAAAAGTCTAATATTATAATTAAGAATAAAGTCAAAAATACAAGAAAAGATACATAGACATACCTTTCCCAACATAACTTAGGAACTAGAGGCTCCTTCCTACTACCTATACTTCACCAAGGACTTGGATAGAGTATGTATACAATAGAGTGATTACTCAAGTGGTGTGTGTTGCAGTGAGGGGTATGGAGTCCTATTTATACACAAGTTGAGGTCGGTTCCTGCTACTAATCGCGTCGAGAAACAGTTAGAATTGCTTTCAAGGAGCCAAAGGGGGTCAATAAGTGGAATATGACTAAGTTTGGAGGAAGGACCAGTTCAGCCAAACCAGAGGTTCGTCCGACCCTAGCTCGATCCCATTCGTACTAGTTTTCCTCCAAGTGGATACCGGGTACTACATCATCGGATTCCCTTACATACCTCTGTAGGTGGGCCATTGGATCCATGGACTTCCATGTGTCGTCCTCTAATTGGCTAGAGGTGTATAATTCAGGATTGCTCCCCTAAATCCTCCTCAATTCTATATATACTGATTGCAGGCACAATTCTTTACATGTAAAAGTGGAACAATGTTATTTATAAATATAATGCGTGCAAGAAATGTTTACCCCTCCACATAATTGAGTTATATTGATGGTCAAAATTGGTACTTAACCACCGTAAAAAAACTCCCCCAAGCTTACCCTTTGCTCATCCCAAAGCAAAGATTAAGACTTTGATTGTTGATTATGAGTAGCTACAATGTTCTACTTTTCAATAGTACTGACGGCGTAACGGACCCTGGGTACTCGAAGAACAGTGGAACAACTAAACTAATGAAGCCACGCGACCCCGACAGGACGACCAAGTCGCCCAAAGGATGAACCGCACTGGGTCCTAGCTCGGGCCTTACGCGCGGGGTTCAGAAACGACGACACACGACCCCGAGGTCGAGACAAGACGATCGACTCCCAGCGCCAAGGGTCAGGATGGGATGACTGACCCCTGAGGTCGGGCAGCGATGTCAGCACGTAAAAGATGGAAGGCTTTAAATACTGACGTGAGAAAACGAAGGAGGGATATCAAGGCGAAGCGGGAAGCCACACACGAAGAGGCATGCATGAGACTTGCACTTATCGCCCCCGTCCCGTCCCATCCGAAGCAGGTGTACAGGGGTAAAAAGCAGACATCGACCGTGGACAAGATAAGAGCAGAAGTACTCATTACCCGCGTGCCGCGACTAGGCATACTAGGCCCATCTTGTAAACCCCTGGCCCATTTATGAGGAAGCGGTGGTAGGCATAAGGAAAGGAGGTATAAGAAGGAGAGACGCGTAGAGAAAAGGGTGGATTCACACAGAGATACACGAGAGAGTCTCGCTTGTAACCCTAGTTGTACAAGCCGTATGAGCTAATAGGAGGCCGACGAACCCACCAAGCTGGACGTAGGACACATTGTCCGAACCAGGATAAACCTCTGTCTTTGTTAGCTAGCCATCCAAAGAAAGATCGTGAGGCATTCGATTTCAAGTCGGAAATCTGAATGCCGATAGTTGGCACACCAGGTAGGGTGCACCTCATGTTTCTTCGTTCCTCCTGTGATGGCATTCGCAGGATCAATCATCATCACCGGTGTGAAGTCCTGCCTCAAAAGCTTCGAGTTTGCCAATGCGCCCAACAACGAACTCGAGATCGAAGCCTCTTTCACGCTACACCAGGCTTCATGTCCCAAAATACGGGAATCCACAGCCAGCAACAACGACGTCCTCCGTCGGACGGACAACATGGCCATTGACACCACCGGCAGCCCTCTTAAAGAACGCTCCATGGGCGCAGTTGGTCAGCCATCGTCATCTCTCCTCTCACTTCTAGAGGACACAACCGGACACGGCTACAACACCGACACAGGATCCGAAGAGGACCGTCGCCCTCCCCACAAGCGCAACATCGCGAGAGTTGGCAATGTTTCTCTGATTGCTCTTACCACTAGCACCTCGCCTCCACCAACACTCGTGCGGCGGGAAGCACCACAACAAAACCACGATGAGGAGCCAACAGTCGTGCGAAGACTAGCCAAGCGGTCCGAGGCGCACCACGTCATGCTCAAGGTAGAAAAGGGGCAGCTAGAGGCCGACACGGCCGCGTTCAAGGCCTTATGAAGCCTTCACCCACACTTAGACAGAGCATGGATGCACAGTTGCCAAAAACAGGCAAGCGTCACCATCAACACGCACGACCCGTCGTGCTTCGAGCGATCGAGCTGGAACGTGGCAGCCGCGGTTTCTATGCTGCGCAACCTCCTAGAACCGGAAGACCTGAGGCGCAACACACGTATCGATACCTCCGCTTGCTGCTAGAGGGGGCCGCACCCCAATTCGCCAAAAGCTCGCTTATTCACCGGCGAAAGGCGCCCTCTCACGATCACCCCAACAGGCGCATCAAGAGCACCGCAAAGACACTAGAGATCTGTGCACCGAGCCACATCCCTGGAACTTCCCAGTCCAAAATGGATCGAGGGATTCCAATGCACGGGCCCAACCGCACCGGTCCAAATAACACTGTGAACCTTCCCACCATTGTTTCCATCCATGCCTCTGCGAAAGTGGTTTTCGGGGCAGTACCCAGCCAGGTGATCCCAATGACCCCTCGCACGGGAGAAGGCGCATCGCCGGGTCTAAAGGGAGAGAAAATAGGGAGGCCCGGTGTCGGCAAACGACAATGTCAAGCCAAGCCGAACTCGGGCTCGGGCGTCGGGGCCGAGCGCGACGAAGGCAAGAAGCCAGCCCCGAAGCAAACCAACAATGTTCGAGAGGCTGCTCAGAAGACCGTGCACCAATCACGCCTTCCAGGTGAAGCACGCCCTCAGGTATTGCGCCCTCCTCAAGCATTTTTGGGCAGAAGGTTCGGACCCCCCCCCCCAAGCGACAGAGGTTGACAAACCCATACAGACGACTGCCGGGCGAGAGGGAGAGCTTGCTCTCCCCAACACGATCATTCGCCTCATCAACTTCCGGTACCTCTGCTGACTTGTAATTTTGAAACGGTTTTTAACTACACATGAACCTAACGGGTCACACTCTTAAGGGGTTAGAATATTAAAAAGCTTGCCTATATGATTGTCTTTAGTGCAAGTGGGAGATTGTTGGTGATATGCCCAGGAGTCAATCATAACAATTCGGATTAAGGCATTTTGGATATTTGATCCATAAGCAATTAGGGTACTAATGGGCCTGCGACCTAAAAGTCTATTAGCGCGCCTATAAATATGAAGGGTAGTGTTAGGGACAGATTACTCCACCACGTGACAACCCTAGCCGCCACCCCTCGCAGGCCTCAAGCCCAAACCCTTGCTGCGTGCGCGGTGCTAGCACACCGGCGCATGACGTTCCTCCTCGTACGTGTGGACTCCGTAGAGCCACTGCTGGGCTAATCGGCTACGTCAACGTCATCGTCAGCTCGCTGCTGTGACGAGGACGTGGAGAAGACGAATGTGAGTGTCTACCTCCTGTTGTGACGAGGACGGGGAGGAGAGGAATGTGGTTGTCTACTTTCCCTACACGACGCACATCTACGACTAGATCTTCTGCTGCGATGCACGTCTAGTGGTAACAATCTATGACGATTGTACTCACATGTTTCCTCAATGATACGGTAGAATTGGTATACTAGCGTACCGCGTATTTCCCTACAGAGCCTCACGCATTCCACACTGGTGACAACGGTCTCAGATCGCGGGACCCATGGCCGGCCTTCCCGCCGCTGGTCCACACAAGAGAGAGGGGATCCTGGTCGCAAGACTAGGGATGAAAACGGACGGATAAAATGCTTTTCCATATCCATATCCATATTAAAAATTTCAGAAACGGATTCGGATTGGATGTTGTTGGAAACGGATATGGTATCGGATATATCGGATGTATCAGAAACGGATTCATCGGATCAGAAAATTATGGATATCGGACGAAATTCGGATATTTATTTCAGAAAAACAATTCATAAGTAACATAAATTCATAGTTCATACATATAATTTAAAACACATCCACATCAAATTTATACATGATTCATACATGAAACTTGAAACATGTCGGTACCCGCGATATGAGGTACCCCCGCGCACAAGGGAAAATGCCTAAGGATCTCGCCCTTCTCCGTAGGGAGAGCTCCGAAGGCACCACGCGTCTAGCGGGGCCGGTCCTCCCTCTCCTCAGAGGAGAGCTCCGGGCTCGCCACGTGGCCTGCAGAAGCCGGACCTCCCCTCTCCGCGGGGGAGAGGTCCGAAGGCGCCACGTGTTCAGCGGGGCCGGACCTCCCTCTCCTCAGAGGAGAGCTCCGGGCCCGCCACGTGGCCGACAAGAGTCGGACCTCCCCCTCCGCGGGGAGAGGTCTGAAGGCTCCACGTGTCCTGTGGGGCCGGACCCCCGTCTCCTCCGAGGAGAGCTCCGGGCCCACCACGTGTCCAGCAGAAGAGCGTTGCCTGCCCCCGAGCGGTTAGCAGCGGGCGTAAAGACGCCCCATACCTTGCCCGTACAAGGGGCGAGGTTTGAAGGCGCCATGTGTCCAGCGGGGCCGGAGCTCCCCTCCCCATGGAGGATAGCTCCGGGCCTGCCGTGTGGCCCAGGAGGCCGGACCTCGCCCCCTCCGCAAGGGCGGGCTCCGAAGGCACCACGTGTCCGGTAGGGCCGGGGCTCTCCTCTCCTCAAAGGATAGCTCCGAGCCTGCCACGTGGCCCGGAAGACCGGACCTCGCCCCCTCGGCGGGGGTGAGCTCCGAAGGCTCCATGTGTCCAGCGGAGCCGGAGCTCCCCCTCCTCAGAGGAGAGCTACGGGTCCGACACGTGGCCAGCAGAACAGTGCTGCCGACCGGCGCGGTAGGCAGCGGGAGTAAAGGCACGCCATGCCTTTACCGTACAAAGCATTCAAGACCCGCGCCTTCCCGAGACGAAGAGGCGCAGCGCACGCCTGTCAGGAGGCGCTGTGACCAGTCACAGTCAGGACAGGCGTACAGTGTCTGAAGCTGCAGGCCATTGAAGGCAACGACAAGACCAGACAAGACATGCCCTGCCGCCCCTGCCATCGCCAACGACTACACGCTACACTTAGCCGGCGGCATGGGTAAGGCGGCAGGACGAGGACTTCGACGCCAGCGCCAAGACATAATAGCTGGTAGGAAATCACCCCGGGGCCACCTGTCGGGTCCCGGGCCCCCCTTGTAAGCCACTCGAGCCTTGGACTATAAAAGGCTCGGGTAGGCAACGTTAGCAAGGGTTCGACCCCTGTTGGTTCGAACTCTGTTGGTTCGCACTCTAGCCATTTGCACCTTGGGTTCACACTCCCGCAACTCATACGCTAGCCATTCACCCCCAAGCTGTAACTCATCCTCAAGCTCAGGACTCCGGTTCTGAGCAGCAAGCAATACAGCGAGCTCCATAGCTCGCCGTGGACGTAGGGTTTTACGCTCCGGCAGCTTGAACCACATAAAACTTGCCGTGTCAAGCTCTTACTAACTCATCCATACGCTCAAGCTCTCCGCAAGGGTCTAGCCCCACCGAAAAAAGAAGCTCCGCGGGCTGCCCAGTGCAGGCCCGGGGGAAGTGTCAACCGAACACTTCGACATTTGGCGCGCCAGGTAGGGGGCTTTTCCCTTGCGCGACAAGCTTCTGCCGACGAAGATGACCAAGCTTCCTTCAGCGGCAGACTCTCCTCCCCCGCGCTCACGACAGACCGTGACCAGCGGAGAGTACGTGTCGACACACTCAGGACGGAGTGTGTCGGCGCAAGCTGGAAGCCAGCAGCCGACTCCGGCAAAGCGGGCTCCAACCAGCGTCAGATCTTGTGCAGCGCTGAGCGTACCCCACGGGGGTGCGCTAGCTGCAGCAAGAGCACTACTGCGCAATCCGCCTGCTGGGGACGCGCCTCAGGCAGCGACCCAGCGGTGGATTCGCGAGGTAGACCGTCTCGTCGTCACCGCCGCAAACCCTCGACTTCAGCGGGGACGACGCTCTGGCCAACCGACTGTGTCGCTGATGCGCACGCGCAACGGTTGACGGGCAGACGGCAGATTCCAGCTCCACCAGGCTCCAGTCAACGGACCTGAGGACAGAGCTGGAATGGTGCCACTTGGGCCAGGATGCCCGAGTGTACCTCGAGCGACGTCAAGAAAGGCGTCGCAACCAGGAGGCTGGCGACAACATGTCGTCAGCCTCGACCCAGCCTGAAGAGCAGACCTACGCCACACGATCTCTGCCCCAGGCATACGCCGCGCGACATATGCTACAACCATATGCCCTGCAAACGGCGCCCCCGGTCTATGGATCTGCCTTGCCCATACCAGGATACACCGTGCCAACGGCAAACCAAGTGTTCGTGGCACCAACACCTGCGGCAGTAGGGGCAGGATGTGCGGCCCTGGCATCCCACCTTCGCTTCGCGAAGTAGCCGCGCAAGTTCCGGCCGCACCTGCCCGAGAAGTACGACGGCAACGTCAACCCGGCGGAGTTTCTCCAGACCTACTCCACCGTCGTACTTGCCGCAGGAAGGGATGAGGCCGTCATGGCCAACTACTTCCCCGTCACCTTGACCGGCCCAGCCCGGTCTTGGCTCATGAACCTCCCCTAGGGTTCCATAACTTCCTAGGGAGAGCTCTGCCGACAGTTCGTCTCCAACTTCGGCAGCTCCTACACCCGTCCCGGCACGGAGCTTGACCTCCACGCCGTCAAGCGACAGCCTGGGAAATCATTGCGCTCCTTCATCCAGCGGTTCTCCCAGGTACGCAACACCATCCCGCATATTCAAAGTGCTTTTGTGGTGGTGGCACTTTGACAGTGTGCGGGACGAGAAGATGCTTGAGAAGCTCGCGACCAGAGAGGTCTGCGATGCCTCTGAGCTCTTCAGCCTGGCGGACAAATGCGCCAGAGCAGCCGAAGGGTGGAATTGGCACTCACTGCCAGCTTCCGAAGCCGGAAGACAGCCCGAAGACGGCGAAGTTCAAGCTGAGCTCCCGACCACGTCAGACAGCCAAGAGCCAAGCACTAGCTGACTTCGTGGCTGAGTGGACGCCAACGAAGGCTGACCCAGGGGGCCGTGAAGACGGTGAACCAAAGTACCGAGCTCCGGTCTTCACCGGGCCTCACTGGACGCTCTTCTTCGATGTCTCCTAGCGAAAGCAGGGGGCCGGTGCCGGCGTACTGCTTCTCATGCCATCGGGGGAGCAGTCTGGGTACATGGTGCGTCTCAATTCCAAGGCAATCAACAACTTGGCAGAGTATGAAGCACTCATCTTTGGCCAAAAAGACAGTCCTGTCTCTGGGCGCTCGCCAGTTGTTGGCGCAGGGCGACTCCCAGCTAGTTATCAAGCAAGTTAAGGGTGAATGCCCCTGCAATGACCCACAACTAGCTGCTTATCTGCTCCACGTGCGGATGTTGGAGAAAGACTTCCTCGCCTTGGACCTGCGCCATGTACCGCGCGCTGGCAAGGCCGCAGCTGACGACCTCTCAATGAAGGCCTCCATCGGAGCCCCTGCGCCCGAAGGAGTCTTCGAGAGGACGTTGCTGCGGTCCACAGCCCGACCCGCCGAGCCGGGCGAAGGGGGCTGAACCAGTGCCTCGAAGCTAGGCAGTCCCGGCGGCCCTGCAGCCATGGATGCCGCCAAAGGATCGTAAGTGTCACTGGGGACTCTGTGCAACCCAGCGCTCAAGATCCAGAAGCTCAAGTAGTCCTGATGCATGGACCACGGAGGTCCGGGACTCCTTGAAGGACATCCTTCCTGATGAACGTGCATTCACTGAACGGGTGGTGCGGATGGCTAAGTGCTACGCGCTGGTATCTTTACTGGCGTGGCGCCACGACATCCTATTGCGGTGCATAACCCAGGAGGAAGGCTGCGACTAGCTCGCAGTAGTCCAAGGAGGCGAGTGCTGGGAACGCTCATCGTCCCGCACGTTGGTCGGTTAAGCCACCCGGCATGGCTCCTACTGACTGAGAGCCACCTGGACGCCGTCAAACCGGTTAGGGATGCAATGCGTGCCAGGTCCACGCCAAGCAGACCCACACAACCGATGCAGACGCGCACCCAGAGCCGTCGGGGGATACCGGCTCCTCCATGTCGAGGGCCAGCCGGACTTCCCAGGGCCGGGTCACGGGAACTACCCTTCCACATGGTATGCGGGGCCGAAGCCATGCTTCCCCCTGAGATCGCCATGGGGGTCCCCCCGTGTCCGGCGTACGACGAAGCCACGCATGACCCGCTCTACGTGAAGACAGGCGCTCCGACGCTACCCCAGTAAGTTCACCATGCTTACTTAGGTGTTTATTTAAATTACGCATTAATTCATATGAACACCTCCCCGCGCTCTAGACAGTGTGCGTCCATTGTACACTCGGTTCCTCTTTCCTGCTCTCATGCATAGTCGATATTTGCCGTCCTGCCGAAGGCGGTAGTGCTTGGGGTACCTGCCAGAGGCCCGGTGGCCTTTTGGATCTCCCCCTGTAAGGGTACTGTACCGCCAGTTGGTCTCCTCCGAGAAAAGACCTACGCTAGACCGGGGGGTCAGGAGCCTTGCTTTGCCCGGTCTTGCACCCAAAGCATGCGCACTCTGCCCCCCGGCGCTACGATCTGAGTACCAGGGGGCCGGACGGTTACACCCTGACTGGGGTTGGGGCCAGACCTCAGTGCACTGGATTACCCAAGCCCCGTATTCCGGCCTGGGACAGTAAGCCAAATGAGACTAAGGGACAGGAAAGGGGGGACCACTGAGCAGTGCCGGACTCCGCCTCCACAGCCAGGTCGAGCTCCGAGGCGAGCCCTCGCCCTCCTTTCAGAGGCGAGCGTTGATGCCGGACCTCACGCCCTTCGTTGGCCTGAGCTCCGATGACTTCCGGACACCGCCCCCACAGCTGGGCCGAGCTCCGAGGCCAGCCCTCGCTCTCCTTTCACAGGCGAGCGCTGATGCCGGACCTCACGCCCTTCGCTGGCCTGAGCTCCGATGACTTCCAGACCTCCGCCCCCACACCTGGGCCGAGCTCTGAGGCCAGCCCTCGCCCTCCTTTCAGAGGTGAGCATTGATGCCGGACTTCACGCCCTTCGCTGGCCTGAGCTCCGATGACTTCTGGACTTTGCCTCCACAGCCAGGTCGAGCTCCGAGGCCAGCCCTAGCCCTCCTTTCAAAGGCGAGCGCTGATGCCGGACCTCACGCCCTTTGTTGGCCTGAGGTCCGATGACTTCCGGACTCCGCCTCCACACCTAGGCCGAGCTCCGAGGCCAGCCCTCGCCCTCCTTTCAGAGGCGAGCGCTGATGCCGGACCTCACGCCCTTCGCTGGCCTGAGCTCCGATGACCTCCGGACCTCACGCCCTTCGCTGGCCTGAGTTTCGATGACTTCCGGACCTCTGCCTCCACAGCCAGGCCGAGCTCTGAAGCCAGCCCTCGCCCTCCTTTCAGAGGCGAGCGCTGATGCCGGACCTCACGCCCTTCTTTGGCCTGAGCTCCGATGACTTCCGGACTCCGCCCCCACAGCTGGGCCGAGCTCCGAGGCCAGCCCTCGCCCTCCTTTCAGAGGCGAGCGCTGATGCCGGACCTCACGCCCTTCGCTGGCCTGAGATCCGATGACCTCCAGACCTCACACCCTTCGCTGGCCTGAGCTCCGATGACTTCCGGACCTCCGCCCCCACAGCTGGGCCGAGCTCCGATGCCAGCCCTCGCCCTCCTTTCAGAGGCGAGCCCTGATGCCGGACCTCACGCCCTTCGTGGACCTGAGCTCCGATGACTTCCGGACCTCCACCCCCACAGCCGGGCCGAGCTCCGGTGCCAGACTTCACCCTCTCCTAAGAGGCTGAACTCCGAAGCCGTCAAGACCCTGCCAGCACAGGGAATACTCAAGACAAGAAAGTGCGCGGGTAGGAGAAGGCCTCACCTCGGGCTCGTTACCTCCCCCGAGGTGAGCCCGGGGGCCACTGTCGGTACCCGCGATATGGGGTACCCCCGCGCACAGGGGAAAATGCCTAAGGATCTCGCCCTTCTCCGCAGGGAGAGCTCCGAAGGCACCACGCGTCCAGCGGGGCCGGTCATCCCTCTCCTCAGAGGAGAGCTCCGGGCTCGCCACGTGGCCTGCAGAAGCCGGACCTCCCCCCCTCCGCGGGGGAGAGGTCCGAAGGCGCCACGTGTTCAGCGGGGCCGGACCTCCCTCTCCTCAGAGGAGAGCTCCGGGCCCGCCACGTGGCCGACAAGAGCCGGACCTCCCCCTCCGCGGGGAGAGGTCCGAAGGCTCCACGTGTCCTGCGGGGCCGGACCCCCGTCTCCTCCGAGGAGAGCTCCGGGCCCGCCACGTGTCCAGCAGAAGAGCGCTGCCTGCCCACGAGCGGTTAGCAGCGGGCGTAAAGACGCCCCATACCTTGCCCGTACAAGGGGCGAGGTTTGAAGGCGCCACGTGTCCAGCGGGGCCGGAGCTCCCCTCCCCAATGAGGATAGCTCCGGGCCTGCCATGTGGCCCAGGAGGCCGGACCTCGCCCCCTCCGCAAGGGCGGGCTCCGAAGGCACCACGTGTCCTGCAGGGCCGGGGCTCTCCTCTCCTCAAAGGATAGCTCCGAGCCTGCCACGTGGCCCGGAAGACCGGACCTCGCCCCCTCGGCGGGGGTGAGCTCCGAAGGCTCCACGTGTCCAGCGGAGCCGGAGCCCCCCCCCCTCCTCAGAGGAGAGCTCCCGGTCCGACACGTGGTCAGCAGAACAGTGCTGCCGACCGGCGCGGTAGGCAGCGGGAGTAAAGGCGCGCCATGCCTTTACCGTACAAAGCATTCAAGACCCGCGCCTTTCCGAGACGAAGAGGCGCAGCGCACGCCTGTCAGGAGGCGCTGTGACCAGTCACAGTCAGGATAGGTGTACAGTGTCTGAAGCTGCAGGCCATTGAAGGCAGCGACAAGACCAGACAAGACATGCCCTGCCGCCCCTGCCATCGCCAACGACAACACGCTACACTTAGCCTGCGGCATGGTAGGGCGGCAGGACGAGGACTTCGACGCCAGCGCCAAGACATAATAGCTGGTAGGAAATCACCCCGGGGCCACCTGTCGGGTCCCGGGCCCCCCTTGTAAGCCACTCGAGCCTTGGACTATAAAAGGCTCGGGTAGGCAACGTTAGCAAGGGTTCTACCCCTGTTGGTTCGAACTCTGTTGGTTCGCACTCTAGCCATTTGCACCCTGGGTTCACACTCCCGCAACTCATACGCTAGCCATTCACCCCCAAGCTGTAACTCATCCTCAAGCTCAAGACTCTGGTTCTGAGCAGCAAGCAATACAGCGAGCTCCATAGCTCGCCGTGAACGTAGGGTTTTACGCTCCGACGACCTGAACCACGTAAAACTCGCCATGTCAAGCTCTTACTAACTCGTCCATACGCTCAAGCTCTCCGCAAGGGTCTAGCCCCACCGAAAAAAGAACCTCCGCGGGCTGCCCATTGCAGGCCTCGGGGGAAGTGTCGACCGAACACTTCGACAAAACACATAAATAGTTCGTATATAATGCATATATGATTCATACATTTTATTGTTACGCATCAATGATAACACTACAATAATATTTTGTAACTTTTACCCGCGGGGCTACCGGGTTGGGTTAGCCTGTTAGAATTTTTGTTGGGTCGTATATATTTCAGATATTATTCGGATATATCCGACCCAACATGCATATCCGACAAAACGGACGGATTTTGATTAAAACCATATCCGATCCGATATCCAATTTAAAATATCCGAATTCGTATCCAAATAAAAAATCTAACAAAAACGGATATGAATCAAATATTTTCAAAAACGATTGCGGACGAATCGAAAAATATCCGATCCGTTTTCAGAGCGCCCCCATCAATCGAGCATCTAATAAAGCCAAATCCCCGCCGCGGCGTGGGGCCCACAAGCCTGCTCCACCGAATAAGCAGAACAGCCTCAGCTTCATCGCTCAAAAGTCAAAACAGAGCTCGGTTTCACCCACCACAATGGCACGCTGGTCCCACCTGTTGCCTGTCCCACATGGTGGTGAGGAAGATGGGCCTGGCCGGCGTCCGGAGTGGCGGGGCAGAATCTATCGGCAATGGGTCGTCCGTCGCTGCTCGCCCGTTATTTATACGGCGCACAGCCTAAACCCCCGAAAAGCCGCCACACACAGAGCCCGAAAGGGGAGCCCTAATCTCAAGGCCGCCGCTGTCAGCAGCTTTCCTCCCCTCCACCCCGCCGCCGAGCTCGTCCGCTCTCTCCGCTCCACCTCCACACTTCCTCCCCCCCTTGACGCTGCGGGATGGAGATTGATGCGGCGGCCAAGAGGGCGCGGGAGAGCGGGGACGCGGCTGAGGTGGCGCCGGAGGGTGCGGCCGCCGCGGGGGCCGGTGAGCAGGCGGGCATTTCCGCCGTCATCCCGGGGTGGTTCTCCGAGATTAGCCCCATGTGGCCTGGTGCGTCCCGCATCTCTTGGAATTTTGTTCCATCCTCTTCTGCACGCTCTTGTACGCATCCCCTTGTCCCTGGTAATCCGTCTTCTGCCTTGGGGAAGCAGTCGTTCGTGTAGTTGATAGATCAAATGATCAATCATCATGCGGGTACTTCGTTCTCGACATCGTCGGGTTATGGACGCCACTTCTATTAGACGGCAGCTAAATTCGTTTAGCGATTTGTTACGCTGTTGACAGAGGAGGCTATTATTGAACGGATTTGAGATTACTGTTCCTCCTGCTTTTAGTTGTCTTTGTTTAGGACTTAAGGGAAAAAGATATTCCTCTGTGATTGCTGGTATATTAGTGATGGAACTTGCCCCCAAACACACTCCGTTCTCGTGCTTAAGCTGTCATTTCCTCATGGACTCTGTTATCTCGATGGTAGGCGAGGCGCACTCTTTGAAAGTGGAGAAGGTGCTATTCCAAGGAAAGTCGGACTACCAAAATGTGATGGTGTTCCAGGTAAGCTTCTTTTATCTACAGCATTCTATTCATCATTGCTTAGAGTGGAAAATGAATCCATGTTGCTTCCAGTCATCCACCTACGGCAAGGTGCTCGTCCTTGATGGAGTGATTCAGGTGACAGAAAGGGATGAGTGTGCGTACCAGGAGATGATCACCCACCTTCCCCTTTGCTCCATTAAAGATCCCAAGAAGGTATATGGCATGCCCCCCTCATAGCTCATCTGTTTACTAACATATCTATTTTCTGTGGGCCAAGCATATTGCAACTGTTGGAAATTTGGTGACCTCAGCCTGAATCATTGCTGTCCTCGCTGCTGGGACTGGTCCGTGGCAGCAGATCAGATGGCTGGGTGCTGTACTCGCGAGAGCAGAACAAAGAGGGGCATAGGGGGTGCTGTTTGCGTTAATCAGGGGTGATCCGTGTGTAGCAGATGTGATCTGATTAGGGCCTTGCCTGCGCAGGGGCTGGGGTGCTCTGGCGCAGGATATTCAGGTAGAGAAAATAAAACTGAAAGAGGATGATTTATTTATGAGGGACTGCCGGCTATTTATAGCACGGTTATACCCAATTTATATCTAACTAGGAATCTAGTCCTAGTACAAGTCGCAACAAATTTTTATCTCTAGTACTCTTATTCCTGTCTAAACTAGAAGTCCTAGTCCACTGCAATGCTGCCGCCTCAGGTTGAATCAGAACAGGCCTAACCAGGCCTGCAGCAGGAGCCTAGCATCATCCAACAATCTTTCCCTAATCTTGTGCTCACGCTTTCCTCATCCTTGATGTGTCCCATCGTGTCTGCTTGCGCGCCATGTCATCCTTGTCTCGATGACCTGTTGTGAGCCTTGTCCGTCATGGGCTCTGTTGAGTCCTTACTGCCTTGATCTGCTTGTGGACGCTTCTTCCGCCGCAGCAGTCCAGCTCCTTGTGCCATCGTGACCGCACCGTCACTCCTCTACGTGCTGGGCCTCCCACACTTGCTCAAGCTGCTTGCCTGCCTATGACCCCTACACTACAAATGTGCCTGCTGCTAACTTCCCATTGTGCCCGTGTCGCTATTGCAGCTCTAGCTCATGGGGCACACAAAATCAGGATTAAATTGAGAGGTTTGTGCTATTCCAAAGGTATTGCTGACATTATATAGCTGGGTGTACACGCAACTTGACTCTAATTAGGACTCTAACCCAACTCTAAGCTGTAGAAATTTCTATAACTAGGAATCCTTATTCTAATCTAACTAGGACTCGTTCAATCGAGCCAGGACTCCTAACCCGCTGCCTACAACTCCAACCACGCCTATAGCCCACAATGTCTAGGATCATCCAACAATCTCTCTGATCCCGACATTTGTGCTTGTCTCATCCTTGGCGTGTCCTACTGTGTCTGCCACACGTGTTGCGTCTCTGGACATGGTGTCCTTGACACGGTGTCCTTTGCCCTAATGACCTATCACGTCGCCGCGTGTCAAGCCCTTTGTGCGCATTGTTGAGTCATTTCTGTCTGGAGTCATTACAACTTCGTCCTCGATCCCCGTACCGAGTCCCCCTTGCATCGAACCTTGTACGTGTGTCCGAGCTCTAGATCCTCCCGATCTGAGCTGCCACTCCGCCTTGTAGCATCCACTGTCGAGTGCTCGCTGTCGTGCGTACTCATGTGCCTCCTGTTGCACCTGCATTGCCTCCCTTGATGCGTGTGTCACTCTGGCCTCCCCGTTGCCCAAAACTCCTCTAAACAAGAACATGGGTGAGGTTTATGCCTCACTTAATTTTCTCTCTTGCACACTAGGTGTTTTCCTCTTTTCCCTCTGTTTGCCTCCTATTTTCTATTCAAGGCTGAACTTAGTGGGTATGAGAGATCTAGCTAAGCTGCTTTGAGGATGAACACTTCACCTCCTTTTATATTCCATCATCTGCTACAGTAAGACGGTTTGCTATAGTACAATGACTCTACGACGAACGATTTGCTAAAGTAGGTGGTTTGCTGACGGACTGATTCCATAACACATTTGACTCACGACCGCTGCTCCACTGACTCCTTGTTGGCCGGCGCCACAACATCCGCACGTTTTACCGGGCATGCAATGTTGAGCCAAATTAAGTATGTTGGAGGTGCGTTGTACCTCTTCGTGGAACAGAAGATGGAGTCCCCAACAGATGATCAAAGTCACTTGTACTGCGGCAAATTTTGATGTTAGTCACCAAAATTTGGATAGATGCAAGGTCCATGAGATCATGAAGGTGATAAGTCTTACTTACGTGAAGAGGGACGAATGCTTTTCTCGGCAAAGCAATAAAGAGCTACGAAAACTAAGCTACAAACTAGATAAACAAAAATTTTGTATTGATCGACTTGATTGGTTCTTTCTTCTTCGGCAGAGAGCTGCCTTTATATAGACTCGATACAATCTGGTAGATCCAATCTCCTAAGTTTAAACTAGACTCAATTTATATCTAAAACACGACCGAATGTCGTGCAAGACCTTGTAAAACGCTGACACAATGCTATCTAATATTTACAACGTTTTTGAGTTCTACCGGAAATGACTAAGTTCTACTCGGCCTTTGTATCTTGCGGTTTAGCTGGTTTATCTTGCGGCCGCGAGGTAACTCGATCTTCTCGGGTTGAACTCCCACCCGGGCGCTTGTATTTTGAGTTTCCAAGGTAAAAAGACTTCCTGCAAGCGATCCTCCAGTCTCGGGTAGGTTCTATCGCCGAAGTCTTCTGTATCTTGAATCTTCTAGATAAAAGACCCCTTCTATCTTGTTTTTTGGCTCCTCCAACCTACAAAACTTACTACCATTTTTCACTCCCAATAGTACCTGAGCAAGAAGTTGACCACACTCCTCACGTATCTTCGTCATCCCACCATGGATGTTGACGTCGTATCCCTCCTCATCCAGTTGACCGATGTTGATGTCCTTATCGAGATGAGGAATGAGGTACACGCTAGTGGGCTTCCAAAGCTCCCTCGTCTTAGAAACGTACGTCACTATGCTGATGACCTTGCCGTAAAACTCAAAGAATGTCCTAGTCATGTGATTGGTCGCCCTCGTGTTGAAATAGCAGTGTGTTGTCGAGGCTATCGTCGCAACTAGATGCGTGAATATGCGCACTTCTACCAGTTCCACTGGTTGTGGCTGTGGGCTGATCTGTCCCTGGCCGCCCGGTGGGCTGGTCAGCCCTGGCCCAGGCCGGCCCCCTTTTTAGAAGGAATTTGAGTTTAATCTTCTTAGAGATAGATTAAAAGATCCTTTTTGTAACAGATTAGGACTCTTGTAAGGGGGGGCTATATATACAAGCCAAAAACACCCCAAATTGTGTGAGTTGAAATAAAAGAAAAAATCCTCCACCTCCCTCCTGCCCTAGCCGCAGCCACCTCTCCCTCTCTTGGAGCCGCCGCCTCCCTCTGCCCTAGCCGCCACCAGGGGCTAGAACCAGCCGCCACCTCTGTTCCCCACCTCTTCAACACCAGAACAGATCGGACATCTCCTGATCTCTCCCCTGATCTGTTCTCCCAAGAACAGAATCAATCTGCTCTACTTCTTACACCAGGATTGACTCTCCCCTGCTGTTCTGTACACCCAGAACAGAGCTGTTATTCCTCTCTTCTTGGCTGAAAAAAATTCTGGTCTGTCTTTAGGGAAGACAGATCGACCTGCTAGGGCAGATCGGTTTATTCAGCAAGAACATAGACAGTTTCAGCGCCGGAATTGCAACATTCGTGGTATCAGAGTCGGTTTCAACCCTAGGCTGAATTCTGCAAGATGTCGTCTACACCTACAAGCAGCGGCAGCGCCATCAGCCATGGCACACCCTCACCGGCAGCTCGTGAGGTGAACACCGGGACGGGGTTCCCCGTGCTCACCAAGACCAACTACGCGGAGTGGGCTGTCATGATGAAGATCAAGCTGAAGAGACGGCTGCTTTGGAAGGCCGTGGAGGAGGGGAACGTAAGCGAGCAGGAAGACATGATGGCGCTTGACATCTTGGTCAGCGCTGTCCCGCCGGAGATGATCATGACGATCGGAGAAAAGAGGACGACGAAGGAGGCATGGGACATGATCGCCATCATGCGGGTCGGGGCCGACCGCGTGAGGAAGACAACAACACAGCAACTCCGGAAGGAGTTCGAAGACGCTGTCTTCAAGGATGGCGAAAGCGTGGAGGACTTCTCCCTCTGCCTGAGCGGCACGCTATCACGGCTTGCGTTGCTAGGGGAGGAGATAGGAGAAGAGAGGGCCGTGGAGAAGCACCTGCGAAGCGTTCCAGAACGCTTCCAACAGATCGTGGTGGCGATCACGACACTGCTGGACGTGTCGACCCTCACCTTGTCGGAGGTGACGGGGCGTCTCAGGGCGGCTAAGAACGCTTTCGACTCGACACAACGGAAGGGAGGAGTACACAACGGCCAGCTGTACCTCACTCGGGAGGAGTGGGAGGCACAACGGAAGGAGGAGCGGTCTACCCAGTCCGCGGGTTCTTCTAAGAGGGGCGGCCGAAAGGGCCCGCCCAAGAAGAACGGAGGCAAGAAGGGAGGTTCCGGAAAGGATATTCCGCGAGACCAGTGCAGGAAGTGCGGGAAGAAGGGCCACTGGGCCAGGGAGTGTCGGTCGAAGCCTAAGGAGGAGCCACAGCAGCAGGCTTTCGTGGCAAAGGCGGAGGAGGAGGGCGCCTTGTTTATGACAAGGGTGGCCTCAGTACAGGAGGAGCCTGTACAGGAACGTCCTATGCGCCCACTGGAGATAGTGGAGGGACGTGTCTTCGCTCACCGCAGCAACGACGATGACTTTGATGACACTCGTTGGTACCTCGACATGGGCGCGACCAACCACATGACGGGTTCGCGCGCCGTCTTCTCCGAGCTCAACGAAAACGTCGTCGGAACCATCAAGTTCGGCGATAATTCCATTGTGCGTATCCAGGGGAAGGGTACGGTCCTATTCGCCGCCAAGACGGGTGAGCACAGGAGGCTCACCGGCGTCTACCTCATCCCACGCCTCACCACCAACCTCATCAGCGTCGGCCAACTGGATGAGGATGGCTACAACATCACGGTGCAAGGAGGAGTGATGCACATACGAGATGAGCAGCAGCGTCTCCTCACACGAGTTCAGCGCGACGACAGCAAGCTGTACTCCGTCAGGCTCAACATCACACGTCCGGTTTGCCTAACTGCAAGGCGTGATGATGTTGCGTGGCGTTGGCACGAACGCTACGGACACGTCGGCTTCCAGGCGCTTCGGAAGTTGGCACGAGAGGAGATGGTGCTCGGGCTTCCGCAAATTGATCATGTCGATCAATTGTGCGAAGCTTGCTTGGTCGGGAAGCAGAGGCGCTCTAGCTTCCCCAAGCAAGCTCGGCGGCGCGCGGAGGGCGCGCTCGACCTTGTCCACGGTGACATCTACGGGCCTATCACGCCGACGACTCCAGGTGGCAAGAAGATGTTCTTGTTGCTTGTGGATGACATGAGCCGCTATATGTGGCTCTATCTCCTAGCAACCAAGGACAAGGCGCCAGACTTAATTCAGCAATTCAAGGCGTCAGCTGAATTAGAGTCCGGGAGGAGGCTGAAGCTACTCCGTACTGATCGCGGAGGGGAGTTCACCTCACAGGAGTTCGGCGAGTACTGTGCTCAGCACGGAGTACAACGTCAGCTCACAGCCCCGTATACGCCGCAACAAAACGGGGTTGTGGAGCGGCGCAACCAGACGGTGGTCGGCATGGCGTGGAGCATGTTGAGGGCGAAGGGTATGCCCGGGATATTTTGAGGTGAGGCAGTTATCACGGCTGTCTATCCTAAATCGATCCCCTACCCGCAGCCTCGACGGGAAGACGCCATATGAAGCTTGGCATGGAGAGCGACCGACCGTCAATTATTTTCGAACTTTTGGGTGCGTGGGGCATGTCAAGAACACGCGCCCCCACCTGAAAAAGTTGGAAGACCGGAGTACTCCGATGATTTTTCTTGGCTATGCTGCAGGGACGAAGGGCTATCGAATGTATAATCCGGCTGATGGGTGCACATACATATCACGTGGCGTGATATTCGACGAGGCGGCCAAGTGGGACTGGGGAGAAGGAGTAGGAGAAGAGGACTACACCGCCTTCCACGTCGACTCCTTAGGTCCAGCAGGTGCTGGACCTGCTGTTTCAGCACCCGGAGAGGTGCTGCAGGGTCCGGAGGGGCTGAACAGCATCCCTGCAGTGCCCAGGAGGGGCACAGAAGGGTCTGTACAGACCCTAGGAGTTCCTGCGCCAGCCTCCAGACCTGCGAGAGAGAGTCCAGCACCTGCAGCGTCGCCCCAAGGGCCCCTGCAGGGGCTGTCCAGCGCAAATCAGGGCTGGGACAGTCCTGCACGGGGGTCAGCAGCAGCGGGGGATTCCGGACTTGAAGATTCCAGCACCTTCGTCACGCCCCGGAATCCTCCACGGCCCATCTGCTTCGCCTCACCGCTGTCGGACCCCGACAGCAATGTTGTCGACGCCTACTACGACGACGGCGTGAAACTACGGTTCCGCACGATGCGCAACATACTCGGAACCCTCACCCTTCCTAGTCGGGCTGAGCGCCCACCAAGCTTGGAGGAGGGGGAGCTTATGTTCACCACCGCAGAGGAGCCTACGTCCTTCGCCGATGCTGAGGAACACCCGTGCTGGAGACGGGCCATGCTCGAGGAGATGGAGTCCATAGAAGAAAACAAGACTTGACAACTTGTTGATCTTCCTGCAGGACACAAGCCCATTGGCCTCAAATGGGTGTTAAGGTGAAGAAGGACGAGCATGGGGAGGTGGTGAAGCACAAGGCTCGACTGGTGGCAAAAGGCTATGTCCAACGGCAAGGAATAGACTTTGACGAGGTATTTGCTCCTGTAGCTCGTCTCGAATCTATTCGCTTGCTCCTTGCAGTTGCTGCACACAAGGGGTGGGAGGTACACCACATGGACGTGAAGAGCGCCTTCCTGAACGCCGACTTGATGGAGGAGGTGTACGTCTCCCAACCCGCTGGTTTCATCATTGACGGAGCCGAATACAAGGTGTATCGGCTCAAGAAAGCTTTATATGGACTTCGTCAGGCGCCCAGGGCCTGGAATGCCAAGCTCAACGATAGCTTGCTATCGCTTGGTTTCCAGAAGAGTACGAGCGAGCACGAGATTTATTTCCGTGGAGCTGAAGATGAGAAGCTCATGGTCGGCGTGTACGTCGACGATCTTGTGATCACAGGAGGAGGCGATCTCAAGAAGTTCAAAGGGGAGATGATGAAGAGGTTCAAGATGAGCGACTTGGGTCTCTTGTCATATTATCTTGGCCTGGAGGTGCGGCAAACTGATGCAGGGATAAGCGTTAGGCAAGCGGCCTACGCTTCCAAACTTGTCTCTAAAGCTGGCCTGGAAGGATGCAATCCCTGTGCATTTCCCATGGAGCAAGGCCTCAAGCTTTGCAAGGCAAGTGATAGCCCGTTGGTGCATGCAACGGACTATAGGAGCTTGGTTGGAGGGCTGCGATACTTGGTGAACACACGTCCCGATCTTGCCTACTCGGTCGGGTATGTGAGTCGGTTTCTGGAGGAGCCCAAGGAGAATCACTTTGCTGCAGTCAAACGCATTGTATGCTGCATAGCGGGTACAATCAACTATGGAGTATTCTATGCAAGAGGAGAAGACGTGGAGCTTATTGGGTACTCGGATAGTAACTATGCGGGAGATGTGGAGGACCGCAAGAGCACAAGCAGGGTGCTGTTTTGTCTTGGAAACAGCCCCGTTTCATGGCAGTCCTGCAAGCAGAAGGTGGTGGCCTTGTCCTCATGTGAAGCAGAGTATCTCGCAGCAGCTCAAGGAGCATGTCAAGGTGTATAGATGGCACGGCTGATGGAGGACTTAGCTGAAAAATCGAAGGCGCCGGTACTGCGGGTTGATAACAAGTCAGCTATAGACTTGAGCAAGAACCCGGTACACCATGACAGGAGCAAACACATCGATGTCAAGTACCACTACATACGGGAGTATGTGGACAGCGATACTATTGTGCTTGAGCAAATCTCCACTCAAGACCAGATGGCGGACATCTTGACCAAGGCTCTTGGAAGACAGAAGTTCGTGGAGATGAGAAGAAAGATCGGGATTCTAGACATGGGCCAGTGTCAGCATCAGGAGGAGAATGTGGGCTGATCTGTCCCTGGCCCAGGGCGGCCAGAACTGAGCCAAGTGGGCTGGTCAGCCCTGGCCCAGGCCGGCCCCCTTTCTAGAAGGAATTTGAGTTTAATCTTCTTAGAGATAGATTAAAAGATCCTTTTTGTAACAGATTAGGACTCTTGTAAGGGGGGACTATATATACAAGCCAAAAACACCCCAAATTGTGTGAGTTGAAATAAAAGAAAAAATCCTCCACCTCCCTCCTGCCCTAGCCGCCGGCCTAGCCTTTGCCCTAGCCGCAGCCACCTCTCCCTCTCTTGGAGCCGCCGCCTCCCTTTGCCCTAGCCGCCACCAGGGGCTAGAACCAGCCGCCACCTCTGTTCCCCACCTCTGTTCTGCATCTCTTCAACACCAGAACAGATCAGGCACCTCCTGATCTCTCCCCTGATCTGTTCTCCCAAGAACAGAATCAATCTGCTTTACTTCTTACACCAGGATTGACTCTCCCCTGCTGTTCTGTACATCCAGAACAGAGCTGTTATTCCTCTCTTATTGGCTGAAGAAAATTCTGGCCTGTCTTTAGGGAAGACAGATCGATCTGCTAGGGCAGATCGGTTTATTCAGCAAGAACAGAGACAGTTTCAGCGCCGAAATTGCAACAGTGGCTGCGTCTGGTTCACCGTCATGCGTGTCTCAACATGACACACCCTTGTCATTAGCAAGGTGCCTGCCTCAATCCTCGCTCCAAGCATCTTCTTGCTTGGGTTTAGAGCGGCACTCCTTAGCCCAATTTGTGTCAATATTAGTTTATGAAGAAAAAACACAATTAAGGGGTGATTGTTAGTTTTAATCTTGTTTTAGGAATATTAGTTGGTTTAGAATAGAAGTCATAGCCGGTTTGGCTGAGTAGTCCTCGTTGTATTGGTCTAGGTCTCTATTTAGTAAAGAAATAAAGAGCCATAGGGTTAGAAATAAATGCCGTAGTCACTGTTTTTAATTCGTCCGACTAATCGCGATTAGTTATCCTTATCGGTCATTGACACGATCAGGGCAACCGAAGCGATCAGGGTGACTAGAAAACTAGTCGTCCAATCAGGGTGACTAATCGAACGACTAGTGGTCTGGGCGACTAGGACGACTTGAAATTATTGAACTATTGCTGGACATGTTTGAATTCTCCATCTTGTTTATTATGATATCTAAAGCCTCAATTTGGTAGACAACAATTTTGTAAATCTAGAGTCTCAATCTGATACGCAATCTGTTTTCTAAGCTAATTCTGCACCGAACTGTTGTTATAGTTGCTGATCTGAAGTTTTGTTTGCTAATTGCAATGCTCAATCTCTATTTGTCGAAGTGTAACCTGCGACACTTCCTCTGGTACCGCTACTGGAGCAGTCCGTGGAGGTTCGTTGTTTAAGGGGCTAACGTCGCTAGATGGATCGAGCCTGGAGAACAAGGGTGAGCATCGAGATTTACGTGGTTTGTGACGTTGGAGCGTGAAACCCTATTTCCATGGTAGTGAGTGTTGTATTGCTTGAGCTTGCATGTGTGAGTTCGAGAGTCCGGAATTGGATCCCATCTGTCGGAGGCTACCCGGTCTTTTTATGTCTCAAGGCCGAGCGGTTACATTGTGCCTCGGGGCCTGACAGGTGCCCTGCGGCTGTCCGTACCCTATACACGATCTAGTGTATTTACAACTACTTCTAGTGTCGCTGTCGATGGAGTTAAGGCGTGCCGCCTGACTCGTCGGGCACCTCAGACCGAGTAGTGGTTGATGATGGCGGGAGAAGGCCCCATCTTGTCGCCGCGTCCTACTTAGTCAGCTGTGCAGCACTGTGCTGTTGTCACGCCATACCACCCTGTCTTGTCACTGTAATGACTGTCAGGAGTGGGCGAAGACGTGCGCCGTGTGCCATGCTTCCGGGGAATGTGAGTCTTAAATACGTGATTGGACTGCGCACGTCTTCCTTAAATCCTGAGGCCCACGATCCATGACGGATTGTGGGACACGTGGCAGCTCCAGAGCCCTCCTCAGCGGAGAGGTTAGGCCCGGAGCTCGGGGACACGTGGCAGCACCAAACCTCGCCTCAGCGGGGAGGCTAGGTCCGGGGTTGAGGGCACGTGGCAGATCTAGAGCCCTCTTCAGCGGGGAGGTCAGGCTCGGAGCCCGGGGACACGTGGCAGCACTAGACCTCACCTTAGCTGGGAGGCCAGGTCCGGGGCCAAAGGCACGTGGCAACTCTGGGGCCCTCCTCAGCGGGGAGGTCAGGCCTGGAGCCTAGAGACACGTGGCAGCACCGGACCTCGCCTTAGCGGGGAGGCCATGTTTGAGGTCGAGAGAACGTGCAGCTCCGGAGCCGTCCTCAGCGGGGAGGCCAGGTCCGGGGTCGAGGGCATGTGGCAGCTCCGGGGCCTTCCTCAGCGGGGAGGTCAGGCCCGGAGCCCGGGGACACGTGACGGCGCCAGAGCCCGTCTCAGCAGGGAGGCAGGGTCAGGAACCTCTTCAAGCATGTATGCGGGGGTACCCGGTCTGCAGGGTACCGACAGTGGCCCCCGTGTCCACCTCGGGGGAGGTGATGACCCCGTAGGTGGAACCTCCGTCTTTTCTCCCCGCGTGGCTGGCCCCCTGAGAGGTCCGGGATGCTAGAACCTGCACAGACATGACAGATTGAAGGAGTAAAAGTGCTCACTGATCACAATTTCTTGCTCCTAGTTTCGTTGTGGCCTACGATCCTTAGCCGAGCTGCGGGGCTTGGGTAATTCGGTGTGAGAGCATTTGGGTTATAGTTACTACTTTGCTCAGGAGTATGAGCTGTTCGGCTCCCTGGTACTCAGCCGCAGCGTTGGTGAGGCAAAGTGTGCACGCTTAGGGTGCAGGACCAGGCTAAGTAGGCTACACACTCTGGACCGTATGAGCCGTCCGGCTCCCTGGTACTCAGTCGCAGTGTTGGAGAGGCAAAGTATGCACGCTTAGGGTGCATGACCAAGCTAAGCAAGCTACACACTCTGGACCTCCCGTTGGAATTAGCTTTTCAAGGGAGGGACCATTTGGCGTCATAGGGCCCTCGAGCAAGGAAATAACCGAAGGACCTTGGGTACACCACAGGTACCTCAAGCGGGCCTGCCCGCAGAAGGTTAGCACAACTCCCACTATGGGTAATCATAGGGAAAAGCGACTGACCGTACGGCCAGAGCGGTATGGGAAAGTAAGTACAAAAATGAAAGAGGCGATGTCCGGGGTTCGGTTATTCCCTTGTCCGCAAGTGTGTGCCGTCCGACCTCCAAGCACTCAGTCGTAGCGCTTAGGAGGCAAAGCGTATAGGCTTAGGGTGCAGGACCAGGCTAAGCAGGCTGGACGATCTGGACCTCCCGCGGGTGTTAACCTTTCAGTGAGGGGACCTTCCAGCACCACGGGACTCCGAACAAGCAGATAGAACAAACTCTGAACATGCTATGAGACAATTGATATGCAAAAGTAAGCATAAACTGCAATGTAATGAAAAGAGATGAGAGCACGCAGGGTGAGACAGATTTTTCTCGGATCATGTTAATTCATAGGAAGTAGACAGGCTTTTCAAGAAGGCAACGACCCGCTTCGGATGACAAGAGTAGCAGGACCCCTCCGGAGCTTAACTTTTTCGATCGCTGCTCCTAGACTCTGACACCCTAACAGAGAAAAAAGAGTCCTATCGCTGCCTTAAGGGTAGAAGTTACGGAAGGTGCTCTATGTTCCATGGATTGGGTAGAGGTACTCCATCCTCTGTGGCTAGGCGGACGCACCCGGGGCGGGATACTTGTGTTACTCGGAAGGGACCCTCCCAACAGGGGGATAGTTTGCTTGCCCCATCACAAGAAAGTATGCGACTGGGCGGCGTCCGAGCCGATCTAGATGACTTTGACTGGGACATCCCTGCCGTATGAGGGCTGCACACAGGGTGCATATCTCGTCCCTTGCTAGCGCGTGCTTGGAGGCGACCGACTAGCTTCACCATAGCCGGAAGCAGCCTCTTGTGCTACTGCCAACGCCTGGAGCTTCTCCAGCGTTGAGACGCCGGCAGAGCGGTCTTCACGGATCTTGAGGACGCCGCTAGGTGTCGGCATCTTTAAGACCAGGTAGCCGTAGTGGGTTACAACCATGAATCAATACAAGGTTGGCCTGCTAATGATGGCGTTGAAGGGGAGGCTAACCTCCACAACGTCGAAGACGACGCTCTCCGTGCGGTAGTTCTCATGCGTCCCGAAAGTCACTGGGAGGGAGATGCTACCGCATGACCAGATAGGGTCCTGACCCACCCCCGAGAATGGACGTGAGGGGGTGAGCCTGGACATGGGGATCTGTAGCTTTTTGAAAGCCGCAAGGCTGATGACGCTGATGGACGCCCCACCATCGATCAGCACGTGGTAGAGCTTCACGTTGGTGATGGTGGGGGCGACGAGGAGCGGCAGCTGCCTAGCACCCACCATGTTCTTCGGGCAGTCGGAGGCGTCGAAGCTGCTCGGCGTCTCCATCCACTTATGATGGGGCGCTGGCCTGGGGGCAGGAGCAGTTGCTGCCACCGCCCGTCGCAGGGTCTTGACGGCACATCGGGACGTGATGTTCCAGGAACCTCCATACATCACGTGGAGCGTCTTGTGACACTCGTTGTCTGCGCTGGAGTCGGAGTCCGTAGACGGCCTTCAACACTCGCTTGGTGTCTTGACATTCTATCTCTTGCTTCGTGCCGGCCTTAGGGTCAGCCTTCTGCTTGCCTTCTCGCTGGCGGAAGGGCGCGTCGTCTAGGCGCTGCTGCTCGCGGAAGCGCATCGCGAGCTTCTTGATCTCGCGGCACCGAGCACCATTGGTCGTCGTCATTGACAGACGATTGTCGCGGGCGCTCGTTGGTGCGCGGGACACGACCCCCACTGGTCGCTGCAGCGGCGACTGTGGGTGCCCCTGCTAGAGGCTTATCCTTGCCTCCAGCCTTCTTCTTGCCGCTGTCCTGAGCAGCAGCTTCACTGGCACCTCCTGCCTCGAAGGCAGGTCACAAGTGCTAGTCTCGGCCTTTCGTGGCTCTGGCGCACTTGTCCGCCAGGCTGAAGAGCTTGGAGACGTCTTGCACGCCATGTGTGGCTAACTTCTCGAGCATCTTTTTTTCTCTAACGCTCATTTGAAATGCGACGACAACGGAGGCGTTGGAGATGCGGGGGATGGTGTTCTTCACCTGGGAGAATCGTTGGATGAAGGATCGCAGCGACTCCCCCTCACGCATGGCGTGGAGGACGAGCTCGCTGTCGGGGTGCGTGTAGAAACTCCCAAAATTAGTTGTGAACCGCCAGCACAACTCTTCTCAGGAGGATATGGAGCCTGGGGGAAGGTTCATGAGCCATGACCGGATAGTGCTAGACAAGGCCACAGGGAAGTAGTTGGCCATGATGGCCTCATTCCCTTCTGTAGTTAGGATGGAGGTGGAATAGATCTGCAAGAACTCGGCGGGGTTGACAGTCCCGTCGTATTTCTCCGTTAGGTATGGCCGAAACTTGGATGGCCAGACCACCATGCGAAGGTGCGGCGCGAGCGCCATGCAATTCCCGCCTGCTCCTGGAGAGGCAGGGGTCTGCGCAGTGCGTCCTGCTGGTACAGCACTCGGGGTGTTGTACTCGCCCTCGAGGTTGCGGTGTCTCTTGCCACGTCGCTCGATAGTAATGTGGCCATCTTAACTCACGCGACGGCGGTCTAGCTCGACCCTGAGGTTGGCTGTGGCCTGCCTGGCCGTGGTTGTCGCGTGCGTCGTAGCCGTCTCGCCAGCCACCGTCTGCTTATGCGACTGCCCCTGCGATGGCTCGGCCTGCTGCCTTCTGTAGGCAGGCGTATTCGTGGCGGCGGCGACGAGGTGGTCGACGTTGTTGTGCCACTGCTCTTCCACCTGTAGGGGAGCACCTTTGCCCTGAGGGTTGTAGAGAAGAGCGCGTGCTGTGGCTAGCACGCTCTCCGAGCTTTCAACTGGCGGTGTCGTTGCTGTTGTGGAGGTGGAAGGTCGCTGCGTAGTAGCAGCAGTGGGTGCCACGGGAACGGCGACCGTCTAGTTGCCTGCTCGGCCAGATCTACCCACTTTGGAGCGGGAAGTGGCCTCCTCGTGCCTTCCCTGGAGACGACAACGAATGGGCGAGAGGAGTCGGCGATGGAGTGAATGTTCACCATGGTGGTGACGCTTGGTCGTCTAGAGAGTGTGAAAGCCTCCCTTTCTGGCGCGCCAAATGTCGAAGTGTAATCTGCAACACTTTCCCCGGTACCGCTACTGGAGCAGTCCGCGGAGGTTCGTTGTTTGGTGGGGCTAACATTGCTAAATCGATCGAGCTTGGAGAATAAGGGTGAACACCAAGATTTACGTGGTTCGGGCCGCCGGAGCATAAAACTCTACGTCCATAGGAGTGAGTGTTGTATTGCTTGAGCTTCCGGGTGTGAGTTCGAGAGTTCTGAATCGGATCCCCTTTGTCGGAGGCCGCCCTGTCCTTTTATGTCTCAAGGCTGGGCCCCGGGGCTCGACAGGTGGCTCCATGGCTGTCCTTTCCCTATACACGATCTAGGGTATTTATAGCTTGTAGTGTCGCTGTCGATGGAGGCGCAGTGGTAATGTGTCTCCACATAGGAGGGCAGACCTGGCGCAGTGGTAGTGTGTCTCCACTTGTGTCCTGAGGTCTTGGTTTCGAACCAGCCTCTCTGCAAAAGCAGGGGTAAGGCTGTCTAGAAATAACCCTTCCCCTAGACCCCACATGTGTGGGAGCCTTCGGCACTGGGTACGCCCTTTAGTGTCGCTGTCGATGGAGGCGCGCCGCCTGACTTGCCGGGCGCCTCAGACCTAGTAGCAGTTATAGCGGGAGAAGACCCCCCCTCTTGTCCCCGTGTCCTACTCGGTCAGATGTGCAACACTGTGCCGTTGTCACGCCATACCGCCATGTCCCGTCACTGTAATGGCTGTCAGGAGTGGGCGGAGGCGTGCGCCGCGCGCCATGCTTCTGGGGAACGTGCGAGTCTTGAATGGGTGACTGGACTGCGCAGGTCTTCCTTGACTCCTGAGGCCCACGGCCCATGGCGGATCGTGGGACACGTGGCAGCTCCGGAGCCCTCCTCAGCGGGGAGGTCAGGCCTGGAGCTCGGGGACACGTGTCAGCACAGGACCTCGCCTTAGCGGGGAGGCCAGGATCGGGGCGGAGGGCACGTGGCAGCTCCGGAGCCCTCCTCAGCAAGGAGGTCAGGCCCGACATGTGGCAGCTCTGGACCTCACCTTAGCGGGGAGGCCAGGTCCGGGGCCGAGGGCACGTGGCAAATCCGGGGCCCTCATCAGCGGGAAGGTCAGACCCGGAGCCCAGAGACACGTGGCAGCACCGGACCTCGCCTCAGCGGGGAGGCCAGGTTCGGAGCCGAGGTCACATGGCAGTTGCGGAGCCATCCTTAGCCGAGAGGTCAAGCCCGAAGCCTGGGGACACGTGGCAGCACCGGACCTCGCCTCAGCAGGGAGGCCAGGTCTGGGGCCGAGGGCATGTGGCAGCTCCGAGGCCCTCCTCAGCGTGGTCAGGCCCGGAGCCCGGTGACACGTGGCAGCACCGGACCTCGCCTCAGAAGGGAGGCCAGGTCCGGGGCCGAGGACACATGGCGACGCGTAGAGCTTGCCTCAGCAGGGAGGCAGGGTCTAGAACTTCTTCAAGCTTGTACGCGGAGTACCCGGTCTGCAGGGTAGGGAGACTACTACTGCTAAAAACTGTTAAAAACTGTTTCTGATCTGTGTATTACGGCTACCATATTATTATATTATGTATATATATATATATATATATATATAATATACACACACACCATCGACTAGAAATTGCTAAAAAACCAGGACAAATTGGAGGTTGACTAGGGTTGATTAGGCGATTTAAAAACATTGGCTGCAGTTTTGGAATAGGTTTAAAGACTCCTACATTATGTAGGAATAAGATTCCTAGTTAGAGATAGAAATTATTAGTTAAGGAAGGAACTAGATGAAAACAAATCAAGGTGTAACTAGCTATATAATGCCGCCCAATCATTGCATAAATGTATCATCTTGTTACTGCTGATTTCTCTCGTCCATATTTTCAACATCTGCAACAACAGATCAGATGGCTGGGTGCTCTACTCGCGAGAGCAGAACGAACAGATGGGCATGGATGCTGTATGTGTTTCTAGGTATAGCCGGTCACAAGCCCGGATAAAGGAGGAGGGTTGTGATAGGCTTGGTAAGCCAGCATCAAAACCACCCGTTACAATGGATATGAAACCTAGTTTGGGTTCATATCTAGCCTACCTCAACATGTTTGAGACAAAAGCTTTGTTGTTGTTGTTGTCGTTGATTCCACGGACAAAGGCTTTGTGGCTAAGGATGATCATTTTATGATTTCACTTTTAAACATGGGTACTGATCCTATTGATATTTGAAGGGTGTAATATGATCATTTTTGTATCAATCGAATCATGTTTTTAAGACATCCCAGCTTTACTAAAGAAAGGGCAGCCCGGTGCGTGTAGCTCCCGCTTGCGCAGGCTTCGACCCATTTGGGTGTTTTGTATGCAGCCTTTCCCTGTATTTCTGCAAGAGGTTGTTTCCAGAATTCGAACCTGTGACCTCATGGTCACAAGGCTAACAGCTTTGTCGCTGCGCCAAGGAAATCAATTTTAATTTAGAATTGATTCTACCCTATAATGCCTGAAGAAGACTATAGCAATAATTTGTAATAACATAGTTGTAATGTCAAATTTCAATACAAGGTGATTGTATTCTGTTTCTAAAATTTATTGGAGTTAACCTCTAATCTTTTCTTGATGTATAGGTGTTAGTTATTGGCGGGGGAGATGGTGGTGTTCTCCGTGAGGTTTCAAGACATTCCTCAGTCAAACAAATTGACATTTGTGAAATTGATAAGATGGTTGTAGATGTAAGACTCCTTTACCCCTCTCTTTGTGCATAATATAAATATTTTGAGCCCTTGACCACATGTTATAGTTCCAGTTCCAGATGTGACATTTAATTGATTTCAACAAACCTGGGCACCTGTTTTCCTTTGCCTGTGGGTTTGATAATTTTGTTGCCATTACCGATGGTTCCTTTTATATTTACTCTCCTGCTTCTTATGAATATGTATGATTTGAGTGACACCATTACTTTGTCTCACAATGCAATGCTGTTATAATGTTTTATACTGTATACCCTTAGCTAATCAAAGAGGTTACTGTAAATGAATCGATGTTCAACTATTCTTTGATATTCCCATCTTATTGTACATTTGTTTTGATAGACCGTTTTTACTTGATATGTAACCCGCTCATCATTTCATTTTTGATAATGGAAATTTGAATTCATTCATATATGTACCTTTATATTGTTCTTTTCTGTGATCAGCTATGAAATGCTAAATTTTGGATAAGTCGAGTCAAATTATACTTGGTTCTCATTGAAAATTTCATTCTTGTAATCATGTCTTTTTGGTAGAGCTTACTTGTTATTCCAAAGTACAGCTTTGCAAAATCATTGTTTTCCTTCACGTCTTTTTGCATTGTGGGTTAGCAGCAGTAATATATAATGATTCTCCATAACTGATTTTGTATGCTTTTTTAAACAGCATACCACTGCAGTCCTTACCTGATGTTGCACAATTTTCTTTATTAATTACTCTAAAGTAACTTATGTTTAATTGTTTATGCATCATGGCAGTTTTGCATATTATATTTGCTAGCCTGTCATGGTTTTGACAAATACCATCCTTTGTGATAATTGCTCTGGCTGACCATATTTTAATATATGTTCTCAATGTCATAACTATTATCGTTCCAGTGAACAGGAGTTTGTTTTTATACATTTTTAGATGTTCATTATATGTTTAGTGATTTGAATATTTTATAAAACTACTCGTTCAATCTTGTCTGCTGTGCTAGATATTGACTGTCTGTTCTAATATGCAGGTCTCCAAGCAATTTTTCCCTCATCTGGCTCTTGGTTTTGAGGATCCTCGCGTGTCATTACACATTGGAGATGGTAAGTACCATCAACTTGCATGTTGAGTATTATGTGCTATCAAAGACGGAATAGTTTGTGGCATACTAAGATTTTGTGGCAATGACAGAACCTCCTTTTCACCTGAATCAAAACATCTAGAATTCTATGACAGTTATTTATTTGGTAAACAAAATTTTGTTTCAGCATTACTTCTGTTAGTTTCTGTAGTATAGTTTGGCTTTTGCCTATTCCTATTCCAAACTCGTTTTGGACTTATGATTGACCAATTTTCCTTTTGCTCATCACCATAGTTATTAAGGTGTCTCTTGAGCGTCGCTTAAGCAGTAAGGCACCCAGGGAGGCCAAGGCGTCCCCGTCGCCTTGGATGCCTGAGTAAGGCGTCGGGGCGTCCTTGGGGTGATGACTTGCCGTCCCTCGGGTAGGATATTGAGACAAACTTGAGAGATGAGAGTGTTATCTAGTACTATCTATTATATGTTGGACTTTTAGTCTATTATGTTGGTTTATGTCGAACTTCTATTTGCTAATTGCTACTTTATCCTTTATATACTTGGGATTTGGGACTGTATTCCTATATTTTTCTATTTTTATATATTACTAAGGTGTCGCTTCGCCTTACGCCTTATCGCTTAAAAGGTAAAAAGAGGGTCACATCATTGTGAATTTTGGTGAACATTTTTCTTCACCATATGATCTGTAAAGAATAATTGGCTATGCTACATAAGTCCCTGCAATAATAAATTGCATCCCCTTCAAAACTGTTTGAGCTCCACCACTGCACCGCCAAGCTTGTTCTCCACTGTTCACCAAAAAAGAGCTTGCACCCTGTTGACTAATTGTTGCCTGGAACCTCTACCAGACTACCACAAAGTCATGGAGCTCATCCGTGACACAGGCAAGGAGTTTGAACTGTGTCACTGTCGGTTGTTTTTTGTCCACCGAGCCATTGTGAAATATGTCATCAATCTCTAGCATTTTTGTAAGGTGTTATTGTCCAGTATTTGTGGTCCCCCTTGCTGGATTTTGCTTCTCCATCACTTCTTCACCACCACACACCTTGTTGACGAGCACCCTCCTCCAAGGCAACTGTCCCCTAGCCATGATCAATCTCAGCAAGTTTAAGCTTCCAAGTATTTTTTTTCTGCCTCGCCCTGCAGCCTGGACGCCTTTAAGACGTTGCCATTGAGCTGCGTTACCATGGATTAGCAAGCTGTGAGTTTGACCTCGGCAAGACCTGCTGGTCAAGTCAGCCGGTCCCCTGGTCCCATGTTCATCCTGCCATGCCAAAAGGCACGTAGGTCATTTTGCAGGCCTCACCAGCCATATATTGTATTTTAATGGCCACAGTGTGTTAAAGGTTAGAATTGAAGTGTGTCTTGGGCCTTTAGCTAAAAATGACTTTCCCAGTGTTGTGGATGGAGCTACCGTTTCTCAGTGTGCTACAGACAAATTTGCCTTGTTTATTCAATCAATGTCTGTTTAACCTATTTCTAAGTTATTTAAATTCTCTGTTGCAGGGGTTGCATTTTTGAAGAATGTTCCAGAGGGTACATATGATGCAGTTATTGTGGATTCCTCTGACCCAATTGGTAATTGTTGAATATCATTGCATTTTGTATCTCCTTTCATTTAGTCATTGTTTGCTGATTCATCAACATTACCCTTCCTAACTAGGTCCTGCTCAAGAACTTTTTGAGAAGCCTTTCTTCCAGTCGGTGGCCAGAGCTTTGCGTCCAGGTGGAGTTGTCTGCACCCAGGCAGAGAGCATATGGCTGCATATGCACATCATTGAGGATATTGTTGCCAATTGTCGCCAAGTTTTTAAAGGCTCAGTCAACTATGCTTGGACAACAGTACCAACATACCCTAGGTATGTTTTGCTGGTTCTTACTGAACTAGTTTTACTGTTTAGCCACCTATGTCTCACATGCTTCCACTGCAGCGGAGTTATTGGGTTCATGCTTTGCTCCACTGAGGGACCTACTGTTGACTTCCAGCACCCTGTTTTTAACATTGAGGATGAGCACTCAACAAAATCGATAGGACCACTGAAGTTCTACAACTCAGAGGTGTGTTTTTTTGCGTCCTAAAGTTTTTGCATGAACTTGTACAATTTCTTGACTGTAACTGTAATATCCAGATCCACTCTGCGGCATTCTGTTTGCCATCTTTTGCCAAGAGGGTCATTGAGTCAAAGGCCAAGTAGAAGATGCAAAGAGCTCATCAAACGCAAGGTCAGTGGGACTTGGCTCCCTTAGACACTAAACAGAATTGGTTGTAGCTTCAATCGAGGATGTTCCCCTCTTTTTTCCCCATTGAATAAGCACTGGAGACGCTACTGGTTATCAAAGTCGTCAGTGGATATGAAGTATTCCTCAGCTGCCTGGTGCAGATGTGAAAACTATTTGTCCACGGCAATCCTCAGATCATTTGTGCGATCAGGTTTGCATCATTTTCATGTGATCACCAGCTACTTTTTTGGGTTGCATTTTACCAGTGGTCCTTAGTTCTGTCGCTAGCTACTCCAGCATGCCTGGAATGAATAAAGAATGGTTGCCCTTCCAAATTGATTTGAGGCTGCTAAATGTCTGATAAATTGTGTAGTTGTTCACTTATCCAAACCTTTACTGTCTGGTGCTATATGCAAAAGCTCCCCTATGCCATTGCTCTATTCAATTTCTTCTTATTACTTGGATGTGCGGGTATACGAGGAATTGTTTGCCATTTCTCCCTTACATTCAAGGGGCCCAAGACTGAAATCCTGAGTCTGAGAATTTGTTTGCTACATCAATATCTTGTTTCTTCTTTAAACCCCAACTTTAGTCGGAATATATTCACACCAATCAATCAGTCAAAGAATGGACGGGTTGTGGTTACATGCACACGCTGATTTGTTGCGGGAGATCTTAGCTCGGAGTCAGCTTTGGTTCGGGAATGTAAGATGTGGGACAGTCCTGAAGACGTGCTTCCTGCAATTCTGGAAGATGCTGTCGTAGATGTGGTCGAACTGCACGCCTCCCCTTTGCTTGTTGATGACGAACGTCATATGATCCGCCTCCACGATCTTGTAGTACCTGGATTTGCACCAACCGAGCGGAGGGAATCTGAGCCAACGGCAACAGAATTGCCATGGAAACTGAGCGTGAAAGCTGCGCACGAACCAGATGCCCGGTCGCAGCGCAGCGCAGTATGAATCGTTCTCGACCAGGAGGCTCGGATGTTCCTCGGGGATCCGAGGATGGGTCATGGAGAAGGTGTTCAGCGCGCCGTCGTTGTCCTCCCAGTCCTCGCCCCTGCGACCACAAACCAAAAGGATTTATGACGTAGCTGAAATGTTCCTCGTTCTGCAAGCAACAAACGAACTGCATGCTCTAACGACGAGGGTGAGGCGGTTACGGCTGGTGTTCGGGTTTCCAACGCAAACAACCAATCTCGCTGAAAGAAAGCACTGACCTGTAGCCTTTGTACGGCGGCTCGACGTCGGCGGGGAAGCGCCACCAGCACATCTGCAGGACGCGGATGAAGAGCAGCGGGTGGATCCTGAGCACGCCGGACGGCACGGTGACGCCCCTGACCCTGGCGGTCCGCTGGCTCGCGTAGCTGAAGTAGAACGTGCCCGGGAACGTGCGCGCCCGGGCGTTGATGCGGGCGGCGCCCTGGATCGTCAGGTCCGGCAGGATCCAATCCCCCGTGGCGAATGGGTCTCCAGCCGCCGCGGCGCGCGACAGCAGCAAGTCCACGAGGCCCCTGGCACCGACGAGGCGGCGCGACATGCCGAAGTGGTCGAAGCCGAAATCATAGTAGCGCTTGAGCCAGGGGAGGTCGAGCCAGTGGTACAGGATGCTGCCCGCGCGGCAGATCTGCAGCAGGCACACGGGCCGCAGCGACCGCCCGTCCTCCGGCCTGGCGAGCACGTCACGTCAGCAGTTTGCCATTTGAATTGAGCAGAGGGAATTGTGGCGCGATCGATGGCCGGGCATGCTCACCGCATTCCGTCGAGGTAGGCGCGTGTGCTGCCGTTGAGCGCGCCGGAGAGGGAGGTGACGCTCAGCACCCAGTTCTCGGAGGTGTCGTCGTGCCCCTCGAACGCCTGCCCGGAGTTTTTCGTTTGATTTTTTAGTGAAGCGAGGAGTCAAGGAATTCAAAGGGAGCTCAATTGAGAGAGGAAGAAAGTTGGTGCACCTTGTTGTGGAGCATCTGCTGCAGGAGGCGGATGACCTGGGCGCCGGCGGAGTGGCCGACGAAGTGCACCGGGTGCTCCTCGTCCCAGGTCGGGTAGTGACCGCGCTCGTAGACCCTGCCGAACCGGGAGTGCCCACACGCCCGGCTGTGCTCCTCGCCGTAGTCCACCTGCCCTCCTTTCAGGTAGTAGAACAGCTCTCGAGCCCTGTGGTTCATCATGTGTGGAGTTACATGCTTGCGCTTGGCTAGCTGATTCAGAACAAAATTAGTGGCAGTGAAGCCTATAACAACTTCTTAGCTTGGTCGCTCACCTGTCATGGACGCTGGTCAGAGAACCCAAGTCCGGCACCAGCACCCGATCGTCCTTCTTCTCCGCCCCGGCGAAGTACGATAGCCCTCCCAGCCTCTGAAACAAAATATCCCTGCTAATTTTTCCATGCATGGCCTCAAAAGTTTGGTTCTCCCGCGGGAGCGAGTTCATCGATAGGAAAACAGAGCATCCGACGAGCGAGACCATCACAAGCGAACAGAGCAGCGCGCATCAAGTTATCAGAAGTACGACGTACACGTACGCCTTTGCCGAAGCCGAAGATGCCGTGCACCAGCACGATTGGCGGCACGGCCCCTTGGAGCACAGCCGCCGCCGCTGCCTCGTCTTCGCCCTCGACGACGTTGCCCTTGGCCACGACACCGCCGCCGCAGCCGGTCAGTCCCTCGACGAGGGACACGGTGATGTCGGGTACGACGGCGGCGCCGAAGATGTAGAAGCCATAGCCTAGGTGGACGACGGCGCTGACGAGCAGCTCGACCGCGCCCAGAGCGCCCAGCAGAGACGCCCTCAGCCACCTCCACATAATGACGACGAACCCCTCGCGCGCCACTTGTCTATAGGTTGATTTCGCTTCTCACTGGTGCTGTGTTGCGTCGCATAGAGGCCTTTCGGTGGCCGGTGCAGCGCGGATTCATTTGGAGGGAAATGATCTGGAGAAGTCTAGTGGTTTGTAGATGCAAGTTTGTGTACAGAGAGTGCGACGGCTCCACGCTGTTCTCGTGCTTCCCTGTCCAGTGTCCACAAGAAATAGTAAGGCATCTTTCTAGTTTCCGCCTGTATTTTGAAAGGCATGTCATGTTGAAAGCCTACCGTGTCTGTATGATGATATATGCATGCTACAATCTAGCGTACTGGTGTCTGCCAGGACAAGTTCGCAGTTGATTGCTTCTGAGATGAGAAGGTGCACAGTGCACTAATGTAGAATTACTACATATATTACCTATAAATCTAAGGAAGAGTTTATTTTTCAATAAGCTGAAAATAAAAGATCATTTCACTCAACGTCCACAGCTCGATCTAGATCTAACAACTGCAACTTATAATTTTTCTACAGTCAATACATCAACATTTTTCTATAGCCAATACAAAATCATATAAAAACCCAATAAATAAATAAATAACAACAAGCATGTAAATCTTGAATTATACCAGACATCTTGCGTATCGGGTGAAATAATTCTAAACTTTAGATGATTAAAAATTATCATTTCTGTAAACCTAAAACTTGTAAGATTGCCCGTTATATGTGCAGTTTTGGTCCTATATTTTTGAAGGCCCGAGCCCTTAAGATATTTCACTTGCAAATATATATATATAATTAAACAATTTTTGTTTAATTATTTTCATATGCCTAGATTGCAAAATAAAATTAGTATTGATAGGCAACACTATAAATACAATTTAAAAGTTACAATCTATAAAGTAATAACATTAAAACTTTGTCTTCATGAAAGAATTAGATATATGCACAAATGAACTCTAATACACTCCAAGAACAAATTTATTGCTGCAAAACTGCACAAAACAGTTAAAGTATTTGGAGAACTCAAAGCTCTTTTGCTTTGTGCATGTATCATAAGTTAATAAGGTTCATGTAAGCCTTTCATGGATTGAAAGAAGATCTGGCATCATATGGATAACGAACTCTAGATTTTGATTATACACGGTATGCATTCATGGGTTGAACAAGCTAGTATTTTCCTCATCTACAAAGATATCAGAGTCCGTGTCGGCGTTCGGATTCCCGACTAGTAACGAATGTACCACGCGTTCGTCCTCGAGGTGAACTAGCTATCAACACAAGGGATTTATACTGGTTCAGGCAAGGTGCCCTACATCCAGTTTCGAGTGTCTCATCGCTCTTTGTTGAGAATGGGAGTGGTGTTTTTACAAGTGCGAGAGTTCTCCTCCTCGAGGGGGATGATCGATCCCCCCTTTTATACTCGCGTCCGTCGACTCCCTCTTAACTCTCTGCAAGTGGGGAGGGAGTAGTGGCTACAGGGTCAATGATCCTATCGTACGTCGGACAGAGCACCCGACGAGGTCGTCGCATTGGAAGTACGCTGTTCCGCCCTCTCTCGTCTTCTCGCTGGGGTATGCCATACCGGGGCGCACGCACGCCCCACACACTTCTGCTCATCCATTCCATCTGACGTGATGGGGCTTCAATGTGCGCGTCAAGGAAGGAACTCGAGCCCCCCCCCCCCACTTGGTCATGGAAGCGCCTGCTCTGCATTGAAGGCTATCTGCTTCGTCCCCTTCCGAGCTCGGGCTTGGACCTTCTCCCTCGAGTCCTCCCTTCGCTTGGGTGCCAAGGAGGGGATCGTCGCTTCATCTAAAGGTCGGGGTCGGGGACCCCATCGTTCCTGCTTTGTCCCCTACGGAGCTCGGGCTCGGCCTTCTCCTCCAGGTCCGCCCTTCGTCTGGGCGCCGATGGGGAGAATCGTCGCTTCCCCCCGAGGTCGGGGTAGAGAACCCCGTTAGTAGCCTCCGAGCCTCTGGTCAATCGTAATGATCGAGCAGGGGATGAAGACCGGCCAACTCTGTTCCTGTATAGTAAGGACAAGAAGAAAAACATCGTTAGGGCTTGATTTGAACATTGCGACCACGACGAACGGGCTTCTGATGGCTGGTCGCGACCTATGGTCGCTCCCACAGGGGTCCTTCTACGAGTCTCAGAGCCTCCTTTCGGGGGTCGGGTGTCGTTATGGCAAATTCACCCCCCCCCCCCCCCCGCCCGTGAGCCGTTCGTGACTCGGAGGGGTCGGGACAATTGGGGCCTTTCCTTGGTGGTCGAACCCCCGAGCCCGGTGAGTTGATTATTGGGTAGAAACGAGTGAAACATGTCCGTCCTGTTCGTGTGGGCGGTCGAAACTATGTGCCCTGTTTCGTAGGGGGTTTTCTGCTTGGGGCTCGGTGCCTGCATTTCATTAGATCCCTGCTTGAGGTGAGCGCGTAGTTCTCAAGCTTATCGTCGGCTCGGGTGACTCGATGCCGACCCCTTGAAGGGCTACTTCGGCGCTCGCGGGTCTGGGACTTGGCTACGAACTTAGAGGTGTCGGAGGATTCATCCTTCCCGAGATAGTCTCTGTGGTGGACTGCCTCGCGTCTATTGGGGGTGAAAAATGGTTGAGTTTTGCAGGTCGAAGGAGCCAAAAAGCAAGGTAGAAGGGCCTTTTATCTAGAAGATTCAAGGTACAAAAGACTTCGGCAAGAGAACCTACCTGAGACTAGAGGATCGCTTGCAGGAAGCCTTTTTACCTTGGAACTCAAGATACAAGTGCCCGATTGGGAGTTCGACTCGAGAAGACCAAGTTACCTCGTGGCTGCAAGATAAACCAGCTAAACCGCAAGATACAAAGGCCGAGTAGGGCTTAGCCATTCTCGGTAGGACTCAAAAAGTTGTAAATATTACATATCATCGTGTTAGCGTTCTAGAAGGTTTTGCACGATATTTGTCCGTGCTTTAGAGATAAGTTGAGTCTAGTTTAAACTTAGGAGATCGAATTTTCTAGTTTGTATCGAGTCTATATAAAGGCAGCACTCTGTCGAGGAATTATAAAGTCTATCAATACAAAAACTTTGTTCAATCTACTTTCTTTTCATGTTTTCGTAGTTCGTAGCTTAGTTCTCGTAGTCCTTTGTTGCTTTGCCAAGAAAAGTATCTGTCCCTCTTCATGTAAGTAAGACTTATCACGTTCCTGATCTTAGGAACCTTGCATCTATCCAAGTTTCGGTGACTAATGGCAAAATTTGCCACATTACAGGTGACTTTGATCATCTGTTGGCGACTCCATCATCTGTTCCTCGAACATAATTGGCGACTCCACTGGGGAGAGACACGAGCCGCATCACCAGGACACATCTACTCGACGATCGACACGATCGTGTACCGACCACAACTGGGAGAACATGGAAGATGCGTCTAGGAGGAAGGCCGACGACAAAGCCGTCGACATGAGCAACATCATCGACGTCCAGCTCGAAGATCTCTTGCTGGAGGACCGTGAACGCATCCAAGAAGTGCTGGAGAGGGAGATCCAGGAGGAGAATATGGCACATCTGCAAACCAAGCTTCTTGTTTCCAAAAGCGAGGAGGCATCATCCAGAAGACCGACACGCACGAGGCGACAACACGCAAGGTAAGAGCACCGATATCACTCAAAGAACTCGTTCAACTTGTATATGTACCGGTCGCCATGAAGTACAACGCCGATCTAGAGCAGATGGCATCATCGGTAGTGGTCAAACTCAATAATTCATTCGACACATTCAAATCCGACGTAGAACACATGATAGATCGGAACCTTCATTGGCAGATCTGATCTACCGTAGAGCAAGTGCAAGACGAGGCAGTAGATAAATGCACAGATGCTAACTCAAGTAGCGCAACACGGAACGTAGCTAGCACTTCGCCGCTTTGCATGCCATCCATGTACGCGCAAGCCAGGCAGCCTACCGTGAACAAGTAGCAGCCATACTACCCAACGGTGGCATATGGACCTGCCGTTCCACCCACAGGGAGTGGTATACCGCTCGGGCCAGTACCCAAAGCGTACATTCCTCCACCACCCCCACAAGTTGCACCTTGCAACTTGATTGAACCTCCCATGCCACAAAACAACCCACTACACGATGAAACCAGGGATCAAGTGGCTAGAACGCTTAGGGAACTCGGCGTAGCAGCCATAACAACCATTAGAAACTACTGAAAGCCTTATCCCGACCACTATGATATGTCCCGTATCCTAGAAGCTTTTGGTTTCCGGATTTCACTAAGTTTAGTGGGGAGGATTCAAAAACTACTCAAGAACATGTAGGCCGATTCTTGATCCAGTGCAATGACATAGGAATAACAAACATACACCGGATCAGGTTGTTCCCTTTGTCCCTAACTGGACAACTTTTAGTTGGTTCATGTCACTAGCTCCCAATTCTGTCCTAAAATGGTCGTGTTTATAGAAAAAGTTCCACGAGTACTTCTTCACTAGTGAGGTCGAACTAAGATTGTTCCATCTAACCGCAATAAGACAAAAATATAACGAACTTGTAGTTGAATACATCAAACGGTTTAGGGAAACCAGAAACAAATATTTTAGCTTAACCATAGGGGAGAAAAATTTGGTCGATCTAGCGTTTGCAGGACTTCTACCGTATCTTAGGGAGAAGATGGATGGCGTCGAGTTTGGAGACGTTAACCAAGTTCTGCAGCGGGCTGTGGCACATGAGAACCAAGCCAAAAAAGCTAAGGCACACGGCTGGTTCAAAGGAGATCAACCACAGGGACCGAGAGAAACAACACGTCAACCAACTCGGGGAAGACTTAGCTAGCGATGAGGATATGGAGGTTTGTGTGCCCGAATGGGTTGAAAACCACAAGAACAAGCCTTTGTGTTGCACTTTCTTGAAACCCAGCCCCGAGAAGGAGTTGATGAAGTTCACCTTCGATGTTACAAAGTGTGACAAGCTTTTCGATGTGCTCTTGCAAAACCAGGTCATCAAGCTCAAGAATGGACATGTCATACCATCACCCAAGTAGCTGGCCAACAAAAGATGTTTTAAGTGGCATGACTCCTATTCTCATTCAACTAACGAATGTAATTTCTTTGTCAGCAGGTACAATCGGCTATAAACGATGGCCGGTTGACACTCGGTGATAGCCATCGAATGAAGATGGACACAAATCCTTTCCCTATCAACGTGGTTATCTTTGAAGGAAAGAAGATCCTTGTGAGGACCAATCAGGCATCGACAACAAAAGGAAAGAACGTGATCGTGTCCGATGACCTACGAAATATGATGATCAAGCCTCAGAACCCTGAAGTCGGTAGATGGAAGCTTAACGAGCCAAGAAAGACGACTCAATTCAGGCCAACTTCAGAGTATTTGATCACCAAATACATCAAGAAGAGGCAGGCAAAGAGCGTCTTCTACAGGCTGAAATATTGCAAGTGTGACAGGTCGAAGATCTTCACGAACAGAAGCTTGGGGAGTACTCCCGGGAAAACCGGGTTTGGGAGGCATCGACACCTTGAGGAGCCGATGATTTTCCAAGATAAATCACCTTCCCAAGGGGCTCGGGAGGCACGGTTCGTAGATCAGCACTACCTCGGGAAATCGGTGGATTTCCAAGGTAAAACGCCCTCTCGAGCGGCTCTAGAACCCCGGGTGCGGGAGCATCATCCGGGTAAACGAGGAACCAATGCTACAACTTGGAAATCAAAGAAAATACCACAGGAAAATTCTGATTCCTCAACCCAACCTCAGATACACGATGGGAAGGCCCATACCAAAGGAAACACGAGCTTGGGACACCAAGTACTGATGATTGGGTCGATACCTTGCGTGATCCAAGATGAACTGGCCCCTATCAACCCGAGGAGTGAAGTCCAGTTCACAAAGCAAAGTTTGGGTAAACGACCTGAGGTTGGCAGCTCCAATATGAAGATGGGTGTTGGTCCAAATAAAGCCAAGAGAACCAAGGTCGAGCCAAGGCCTCCTAGCAAACATTCTTGGCCGGTGTCTCTGGAAGGAAGGATCATCGTGAGACCAAGCATCACACCGGCACCCAAACACAAGATACAAATGCTGGTTGGATGTCCACGACCACAACAACCCAAAATATCAACCGACCAGCCCAAGGCAGCTCCAAGATGATTCAGCAGATGGGATGTGAAACAAGAGGGGATGAAACAAGACGTGACCAAAGCAGTGGCTTCAGGAAGAAAGCCAGAACCCCAACGGTGTCCCACAGGGCTCAAGAAGACTCAAAAGAGGCATGTCCAATGACCGATGGCCCTAGAACTTGCTAAGAGAAGGAAGGAGGGGCAAAGGGATCATTGGTTCAACCAAGCACGACCAATGATCACCAAGAAGACCTAGAAGGAGAAGAGGATTGCCCGAGAGGAAGCTGGAAACGATGAAAAAGAAGAGAACATCTCGAACAAAGAAGAAACCCACGTTGAGGTAAACATGGTGTTTCATTTACCATCTAAATTCTATCTTCTGGAAGTTGAGGTGGCCGAGCTCGATCTAGGAGCTAAGAACGTGGTTTTTGAGAAATCAGAATAGCTCAACTAGCACATGAAGACCTTGTACATCCGATGACACATCGATGGAACACCAATTAGAAGGATGTTGGTTGATGGAGGAGCAGGGGTGAACATAATGCCTATATCCATGTTTGAGAAACTTGGGTATCGAGACAGTGACCTCATCAAGACCAACACAACTTTGAGTGGGTTTGCCGGAGACCCAACCGAAGCCAAGTGAGTATCGTCTGTGGAACTCACAGTAGGGAGCAAGACAATACCCACAACTTTCTTTGTCGTTAATGTGAGACTTTGGTACAACCTACTTCTTAGGCGAGACTAGATTAATGCCAATGGGTGTGTTCCCTCCACACTTCACCAATGTCTTTTCCAGTGGGTTGGCGATGAGATGGAAGTGATTGAAGCTGATATTTCGGATTGTGTGGTGATGGCCGAGTCATCTGATCTTCAACATGAAGATATTAGATGTCTCACAGGTCGAGACTCAACAGACTATGACTTTGTGAGCATAGGAAGGGACAGGTTTGTGCCCGTGTGTGTAAAGCTAACTGATATCACTCGGCTCATCAATGTATCTTGATAATGCAAGCTAAACGAGGTCATTGAACTTGGACGCAGGAGAAGACTGAGCGATATCATTTAGGCAAGAACGATATGGGCGAGTTAGTAGAGGACATCAACGACCTTGGGAAATTTGGGAAAGGGTTTTCTTCTATAGACAAGTTAGAAGAAGTAAACCTCGGCGAGGGATCGGCACATCAACCAACTTTCATCAATAAGAACCTCGGGCATTCCCAAAAGCAAGAGGTAAGACAACTTCAAAGAATATATGGATTGATTTGCATGGGAATACACCGAGATGACAGGACTCAGCCGAGACCTTGTGGAACACAAGCTGCCGATCAAGACAGATTTTAGACCTCACAAGCAACCATTCATACGATTCAACCCGGCCATACACGACAGGATCAAAGAATAAGTGAATAGTCTACTCCAAGCCAAGTTCATTCGGCCCTGCAGGTATGCCGAATGGGTGTCAAACATAGTCCTGGTAGAGAAGAAAAACACAGGAAAGTTGATGATATGCATATACTTCCGAGACCTCAACCGGGCTGCACCTAAGGATGAGTACCCCATGCCCATTGCCGACGTGTTGATCAACAATGCTTCGGGGCACACGATGATCAACATCTTGGATGGCAATGCTGGTTATAATCAGATCTTTATGGCCGAGGAGGACACGTCAAAGACAACCTTTTGTTTCCCCGGGTTTGTGGGATTGTTTGAATGGGTTGTCATGACCATCGGGTTAAAGAATGCCAGTTCAATATACCAAAGGGCTATGAATATGATCTTCCACGATCTATTGGGAGACATCCTTGAGGTGTATATCGATGATCTTGTGGTGAAGTCGGCTGGATTCCAAGGGCATATGGCCGACTTAAGGATAGCCTTTGAGAGGATGAGAAAGTTTGGACTTAAGATGAATCCTCTCAAGTGTATGTTTGGCGTGTCGGCTGGACGTTTCTTGGGTTGTATCATGCATGAACACGTCATAGAGGTCGACCCCAAGAAAGTCGAAGCTATCAAGAGGATAGGAGAGCCGACATGCAAGAAAGGCTTACAAAGTTTGTTGGGAAAGATCAATTGCCTAAGAAGGTTTATTGCAAACTTGGTTGGAAAGATCGGAACCTTCATGACTCTTTTGAAACTCAAGCACGAGTAAGAGTTTACTTGGAGGGCAGAGCAGAAGGAGGCTTTCGAGAGGATCAAAGAGTACTTGATGAAGCCACCGGTCTTGCGTGCACCACAGATGAGGCAGTCCTTCCGGCTCTATGTAGCTGCCCAAAGCCAAGTTATCGGGGCCATTTTAACTTAGGAAAGCCAAGTTAGAGAACATTATGTGGTTTAATTGAGCAGACGACTCCTTGATGCAGAAACCAGGTACACCTTCATTGAGAAACTTTGTTTATCTTTGCATTACGCATGTTCCAAGTTTTGGCATTATCTCCTTCATAGTACGTGCATTGTGACATGTCAACACAATATTGTCAAATACATGTTGCAACAAACGATCATGAGTGGCAGGATAGGTAAATGGGCGTACTCATTGGTGGAATACGACCTGGTGTTTGAGCCTCTCTGGAGCGTGAATGGCCAAGTTGTAGGAGACTCCATTGTGGAGCATAATGTGCAACTCGAGGAGGAATGCATGGTGAGGTACGTCCCTGGTGTTCGTGGAATAGATGATGGAGTCGCCAACAGATGATCAAAGTTACCTGTACTGCAGCAATTTTTTGCGTTAGTCACCAAAACTTGGATAAAAGTAAGGTTCTTGAGATCAGGAATGTGATAAGTCATACTTACATGAGGAGGGACGGATGCTTTACTTAGCAAAGCAACAGAGAGCTAAGAAACTAAGCTATGAACTACAAAAACATGAAAGGAAAGTAGATGAACAAAAACTTGTTTGTATTGACTTGATTGATTCGTGCTTTTTCTTCGGTAGAGAGTTGCCTTTATATATACTCGATACAAACTGAATGATGTGATCTTCTTAAACTAGACTAAACTTATCTCTAAGGCACCGCCGAATGTCATGCAAAAACCTTCTAGAACACTTGACACGACAATCTAATATTTACAACGTTTTTAGTTCTACCGAGAATGCCTAAGTCCTGCTCGACCTTTGTATCTTGCGGTTTAGCTGATTTATCTTGTGACCGAGAGGTAAATTGGTCTTCTAGGGTCGAACTCCCACCTGGGGTAGGTTCTTTTGCCGAAGTCCCCAAGGTATCTTGAGTCCCCAAGGTAAAAGGCTTCTCGCAAGCGTTCCTCCGGTCTCGGGTAGGTTCTTTTGCCGAAGTCTTCTGCACCTTGAATTCTTGAGATAAAAGGCCCTTTCCACCTTGTTTTCTGGCTCCTCCTACCTGTAAAATTCACAACCAATTTTCATCCCCAACACATGCCCCTATTTTTGGGCAAACGGAGTATGCCAAAAAACATCTTCCCAGCCAGGATTTACTAGATAAATCAGCTGTTTTACCTTGCTAGTCTTAGATTTTTTAAATTTCTTGCAACACACTCGCGTAAAATTGTTTCATGTATCTCCCATTGATAGCCTTTCTCTAATTTTCTCCTTGCAAGTTTTAAACAAAGTAGTATTTCCAGAAATAATACCTACAATTCTAAATGGTCCATCTCAGCTCGATGACCATTTGCCAAACTTATTGTCTCGAGTTCCTAAGGGCAAAATTGTTCTCCATACTGTCTCCGATCTGGAACGATTTCTCTCGAACTCTCTTGTTGTAATACTTGGCCACCTTGAGATTATATTTCTCAATCTCCCTTAAGTCTTCTATTCAGCTCTCAGGAACTTCATCTAACTTGTCCATCATCAATTCTTGATAATCCACAGCCGAAAGGTTGTCTTGTTGATCTACTCGAAACGCTTTCATCTTGATTTCCATGGGTAACGCGACCTCTTGTCCATACTCACGCTCAAACGGGGTACCTTTGGTGGAACCGTGTCTTGACACTCTATGAGCCCATAAGGCTTCATTCAAAGTCTCATGTCATTGTCTGGGTTCTCCTTGATCTTCCTTTTGAAGAGCTTGATGAATATCTTGTTACTAGCCTCAACTTGTCCACTAGTTTGAGCATAATATGGAGAAGAATTCAAAAATTTATCTTAAAAGATTTGGCAAACTCTCTAAGTTGAGAGGATATGAAGGCTTTTCTTGGTCTGCGGTTAAAGTCTGTGGAACACCAAATCTATAGACAATATGCTCAAGGACAAAACTGGTTACCTCTTTGTACGTGTTGTTCTTGAGTGGCACAACTTCTGTCCACTTGGTGAAGTAGTCCATGGCAACTAACACAAAGCGTTGTCTCTTCGATGATGCCGGATGGATTTCCCCGATGAAGTCCAAAACCCATCCTCGGAAAGGCCAAGGCTTCACAATGGGATGAAGCATACTAGCTGGTGCTTGTTGGATATCTCCAAACCTCTGGCAAGCTTCACATCCTTTGTAATACCTGAAACAATCCTCCTGCATTATTGGCGAATAGAAACCAACTCGTTTGAGCATTCACTTCATCTTGTGGGCCATCTGATGCGTGCCACAAAGACCTTCATGCACTTTTCCCATGGCCTCATTTTCTTGATCTTTGTCTAAACACCTCAACTAAAGTCCATCTATGGTTCGGCAATATAGTTCATCGTTGATCAATGTATATTTTAATGCTTGACGCCGAACCTTCCGATCTCTGCACGTGTTTTGGTCTTTGATACATGCTATGATCGTTGGCCTCCAATCTTCAACAACTAACACGTCAAAACTGGCCAAATTGTTCTTCTTCACCTTTATCCTATCGTCCTTGGACAATATCGACCTTGTTCTTACGTGAAACTTCTTTCTTTTCATTTCATAGTCTGATGCCTGCTGTGCCAAGTAATTTGCCTTCCGGTTTTCTTCTCTTGGTATATGTTTGGAACAGAATGTATCCAAAGTCTTGATGACATCCCGACATCTTTCTCGGTAATCATTCAAAGTTCCATCATAACATTGGTTTTCACCACTGACCCATTGGATGACAAGCTTGGAATCGCCAAAGGCTTTGGCGCCTTTGATCCCCATGTCAACCGAATGCTCAGCCATAGCAGTGCCTCGTATTCGGCTTGGTTTTGGTGCACACGAAGCTTTGCCGAACATAGAACTTGTACACCGCACTTGTAGGTGAAACCAACACGTACCCAATCCCTAGACCCTTGTCGCAAACCAATTCATCAAAGAATAGCTTTCAGGGACGTACCTCAACCATGCATTCCTTCTCGAGTTTGCACATTATGCTTCCATTGAAGTCTACTACAACTTGGCCCTTCACGCTCCGGAGAGGTCGAACACCGGGTCGTATTCCACCAATGAGTACGCCCATTTACCTATCATGCCACTCAAGATCTGTTGTTGCAACATGTGTTTGACAATATCGTGTTGACATGTCACAATGCATGTACTATGAAGGAGATAATGTCAAAACTTGGAACACACGTAATCCAAAGATAAACAAAGTTTCTCAATGAAGGCGTACCTGGTTTCGGTATCAAGGAGTCGTCTGCTCAATTAAGCCACATAATGTTCTTTAATTTGGCTTTCCTGAGTTAAAACGGCCCCGATAACTTGGCTTTGGACAGCTACATAGAGCCTGTAGGATCGAAAAGCACGTGAAAAGTTACCAGAGGGGGGGGTGAATGGTAGATTTAAATCTTTTTAGTGGAAGCAACAAAAACCCCCTCGGCAGAAAATCGATCTGTTAAAGAAACCATGTATGCGACTGATATAAATTTGTTCAACCATGACAAAAGTGGTATATATTATAGAGAATCAAGTCACGAATACAAGACAACAAGAATCACGTAAATCCGTCAAGAAAAACTCAAGTTATGATCGAAAGATCGAACGAGGGCCAATCTGTTCTACTCGAGTAAAAACCAGATCTGCAACACTGCAAAAAAACTCATGTAGATCGGAAACTACAAATCAAATGACCGTGAAATTTTCAGAGATGATATATAATCAAGTTGTGAAGACAACATAAAAAGAATCACGTCAATTGGATCTGTAAAACTTGAGTTATGATCAAAACACTGAAGCACTGTCGTGCTGTCCAGAAACTCGACGAGAAAGACTTGACAAAAACAAGTCGGACGAACAAGTCACAAAAGCTCCACTAAATTATGAATTTTATTGATCAAAACATAAGAGGAACATCCCAAGGTCATCTTACCACGAGCTCTGGCCTCCCTTGCTTATATAACCAGCCCGGAGGCCAACCCAATTCAAACTAGGACTCTAATCCTACTCAGTTTCTAAATCTAAACTTTCCATAACTGCTCAAGACTCTTCTATACGCAGATAGAAGCAATATTAAGACTTCCAAACACCTTAGTAACATATCCCACATTCCTAAAAAAACTCAACTTCGTGTCCCACACGAAATCCTATCATAACCAACTCAAATCTTTCCATATTTGAGCCATAACACCCAGCCGCAGTCTGAGTCCATAATCCAGCCGGTTGGACATTTCCTACCAATTCTTTATGTCTACATCTCTTCATCACACCTTAGAACCATGTTGCCACGTCCATACACCCCTTGCTCACGTGCAAACACCTTTCAACAACGTCCACGATACCTTCATATGCATTCTTCTTGATCCAAACATGTTGCGCAACCTCCCGATCAACTCAACCACAATTCCTCCCGAACTTGGTTGTTGAACCTCATCTTCTCCCTAAGACTAGTTCAATGGATCCCGTCACCAGCCACATCTTGAACTTAACCAACACCTGCACATGAATAAACAACCAATACTTTCAAGCACAAGTCCGCGACTTGACTCATGTTAGTTCCGATAACCACAACACCTTACGTGAACACCTCACATAAGTATGTTGCAAACCATAGTAAAATGTTAACCACCGTAAACAGCCATAACACTTCAAAAACTTAGTAAAAGAATACTAAGCAAACTTTCCATATATGTAAAGCAAGTTCGAAACATTTGCATGATAAAAACAGAACCTTTGCGATTTAGCTCCTGACCTTGCCAAAGCTAACCGGACCTTGAGCCGGAGCTTACCAAAGCTAGTAGAACCTAGCACCGGAACTTACCAAAGCTAGTCGGACCTATCACCGGAGCTAACCAAACACATGTTGTACCTAGCCATAGCAAGTCGGACCTTACGTCGGATCTTGTCGGAGCTCGGACCTAGAGTTAGACCTTGACAAAAAGAGTGTTTTGGCAGAATTTAAAACTTTTATCGTCAAAACCAATGTATTCAGCACACATAGGTCTCACAATCTCCCCCTTGATGAATGCATTGGCAACACCACTTAAAATCCGAACATTGGCTTATTCACATGAAAAGTTTTGAAAACAATCAAATGAGAAAGAAATTTTGAAACAAAAATTTCTTCCCCTATACATATTCCCCCCTTTGTAAATCAGAAATAAAATGAGAAGAAAAAAAATGCTCCCCCTGAGAAGAATCGTGTCAAAACACTTGTGAATCGTGCAATGTGTGATCAATTTCTCCCCCTTTGACAATGTATTCAGCAAGGTTCAAAAGAGAAATTTTAATTGTTATTAGCATATTTATAACATATACATATAAAACAAAGCTCATCCAAGCCATACTATCAAATAACTTACACTATCACATGAATGAGATACATAAAGTAGTGTAAGCATGCTAGAGATCAAGTGTAATTTTTAATTTAAGCAAGTCATGATCTCACAAACTTAACTATGCCAAGACCTGAAAGCATGACACTTGCTGCTACATTTTAATTATTTTTCAAAGCACAAATTAAGATCATATGACATTTGTAAGATATTATATGCCGCATCAGCCTTATTCTAACCAAACAAGCCAATTCTATGTCATTTGACAATCAGAAGCTTAAGGACATGGTTTTTGTCATACACAACTTCTTCCAAGTTCATATCTAAGTGCAATGGTAAGCCATCTCAAAAGAAGAAGTGCGATGTATGCATATTCTCTTGATCTTTTTTCTTCATTTTTTATTTGAACATAAAATCTCAACATGTGAATAGTTGATTGATTATTTTTTTGTTAAAAGCACTTGTGAGCATGCAACAAGTTTAAAACAAAAGAAAGTTCGATCATGACCAGATTTAGTGTAAATAATTATTCTAATTACTAGTCATGGCAAAAACTACAAAATGTATAACATGAGTAATGTAGTAAGAACTTTCAGCATATAAAAGGAATCAGAAAGTCATATATGTATAAAATACTATGCTCATATTATTTTAAATTCAGATTCACATGTTGACTTCCCAAGTTTCAAAACTCCCCCTCAATTTAAGCCATGAGGATGCATAACCCTTATTTCACCACGAATGAAAAAAAAATGAGTGAAATCCAAAGGTTTTGTAAAAATATCAGCCAATTATTGTTCGGTATCTACATGGTGAAGCATAATGTTTCCTTTTTCAACATTATCACGGAGAAAGTGATACCTAATGTCAATGTGCTTTGTTCTTGAATGTTGCATGGGTTTTTTAGCAATGCAAATGGCACTAGTGTTATCACAAAATAGTGGAACACTATCTAGATCACCCCATAGTCCTTAACTATTTGAACAATTCGAAGAATTTGTGAGCAAGCGCTAGTAGCAGCTACACATTCAGATTCGGTTGTGGATTGTGCAACTGAATTTTGTTTTCTAGAGGACCAAACAACAAGTGAATTACCAAGAAAATGAAAAGCACTCGAAGTACTTTTCCTATCAATTCTATAACCTCCAAAATCAGCATCTGAAAAAGCTTTCAAAGTAACGGTTGAGGAAGAAGGAAGAAAAATCCCAAATTCTTGAGTTTCATGTAAGTACCTGATAATTCTTTGACGAATTGACGATGTGAAGCATGTGGGGAAGCTTGAAATCATGCATAAAGACATACGCTGAATTGTATGTCCGGTCTTGATGCCGTGAGGTACAAAAGTGATCTAATCATACTCCTATATTCTTTTTTATCCACGGGTTCACCATCTTCATCAAGTTCAAGTGTCGTTGCTGTACCCATTGGTGTCTGAAGAGACTTGCTTTTGTCTATGTTGAAGCGCTTAAGAAGGTCTCTTGTATACTTTGTTTGATGTACAAAAGAACCCTCCTTGGTTTGCTTGATTTGCAGCCCCAAAAAGTATGTGAGTTCTCCCATAATACTCATCTCAAATTCTGAACTCATAATAGCTGAAAACTTGGACACAAGATCATGAGAAGCACAACCAAAGATAATATCATTGTGACGCCCTCGTTTCTATGGAAAGCCACGGAACTGAGAACTGATGCATATGTGTGCCCAGGATGTTCATCACACATATACATATGTTCTACAAACTGAATTCTGAATATATATTACCACGAATAACAGGGTTTATTACGAAGTCTCATGAGTCTTGGACTCATGCTAACAGCGAAATCTTATCTAAGCAGCGGAAGTCTAAATCTAGCAGCGGAAGTCTTTATTCTAGTGCGGAAGCAATCTAAGCAGCAGCAGTGGATCCATCTCTACTCCATCCCCACAGGCAAGGTTGAGGACAGATTACATGCCTGATGCTCCACTTGGTCTTTATAGTAATCTTCTCCTGTAGCTGATGATGAAGTAATAATGCAAGTTTGAGTACAATGATGTACTCAGCAAGTGCGTAAAAATATGATATGTAGCTCAGAACAAGAAAGGTATAAAAAGGCTCATTGCAGAAAGCAAAGTTATTTCTCAAAAACCACAATTAAACAACAACTTAACTTTAAGTGAATGTAATCCTAACATATATTAAAATACCAACATACCTCCATTATGTCTCATCACTTTCCATATCTCAACCAGACATTAATTAACTTTGCTCATGAATACCATCTCGTATTCACTACCATCTCACGAATACCTTCTCGTATTCGCTACCATCTCACGAATACCATCTCGTATTCGCTACCATTCAATTCTGTCTCATTTCGAGACCCAATCTCGTTGCCACGACTCAACAGTCATGCAACCAATCTTATCACCCGTACTCAACAGTCCCAAAAACCAAACCATAACCAAAACCATCCAAAACCATAACCAAAACCATCCAAAACCATAACCATCCCAACTAATCATGGAAGTTGGCCAGGCGCTCGTGACTGTAAGCTCGGCTATCATGATAGTTTTAAGAACTCTGCAGAGTTTGTACCACTTTACCCACAAGTTTGTGATTTTATCACCCATCAGCGACTGCAGAACCTCCATTATACCAGTACACAACCATCAGTGTATGGTCAATAGATCACAAAATAGCCTTTACAAAGGGGTTATTAGATGTATGGACTCACTAAGGTTTCCCCAACAGGCTAGAATCTCCAATTCTCCCACCCACGGGCCCCCACTTATGCCATGCAGTTCCCAGGGCAGTCCTCACTCGACTCACATTCCCCGCGCCTTCCACGGTCCATAACAATCTAGCAACTTACCTAATTACTCGGCTAAGCCGCGCCCATACTTAGCCTTGTGGTGGCACTGTTATCCTGGCATGTGCTCGCTTGAACTGGTCCTTTGATCTACGGCAAGTAAACCACCATCTCATTCTACCTCATTCACAAACCCAGGCTTGCCTAGATCTCCTTCCGGTCCATGTTCATTAACAACATCAGTTTCTCATCATTCTTACGAGTGCAGTTAGCTAGACACATCTATCTCACTTCCCATAATCCCACGGACTCAGCGAAGCATAAAAGCAAAAACCATACCCGACTCAATAACTTTCCCGGTGACAAGTGTGGCTAACAAAACTAGTCAACTCCTATGAAAGGGTTTCCCATCATATTGACTCAACACACACACCTTTTCGCAAACAAAACAATTTCCCAAAACATAGGATCAATATGGTCAAGGGGCACTTGCCTTGTTCTTGCGGTTCCTGTTGCTCTTGGATCTCAAAACCTTGTTGTTGCAGCTCATCGTAGACAGCTCCGTGAGGTTGTCCTTCTATACACGATCACACACATACAGGATTCATAACATTCAATACCATGCACAAACTATAATCAGATACGATGATGCATATGCATGCTAATCCTATGATGCAGTTTTTATTATTAGATCAGTTGTACATGTCCTTGTATGTTTGCATGGGTTTTACGATGAACAGAGGTGTAAAGATCAATTATGGATGTGACAATGATCTTGACTTTAGATCAAACCGATGAACAAGTGATCTGTCCACGAAAAAGCTTCTGTTCGAAAGGAATCGAAGAACAGATTCCTTACGCGGTGATGAGCTCCGGAAGCTCCACGAGTCCTGCGGGAACCTGGGCTCCCTTTTCCGCAGAGACAAGCTCCGGTTGTGCCGCGTGTCAGGCGGGCGAGACCTCCCTCTTCTCAGAGGTGAGCTCCACGTGCGCCACATGTCTGGTGGGTCGGGACCTTCTCTCTCAACAGAGGCGAGCTCCACGAACACCACGTGTCAATTCTGGACCTCCCCTCTCTTCGGAGGTGGCTCCGGATGTGCCACGTGTCCTAAAGCGCCAGACTTCCCTTCTTCTCAAAGACGAGCTCCGAGGTTGACACGTGTTCAACAGCAACGGACCTCCCGGAGGCGAGCTCCGGAGGTGACACATGTCCAATAGGACCGGACCTCTCGGAGGTAAGCTCCAAAGGTGACACGTGTCCAGTACGACCGGGCCTCTCGGAAGTGAGCTCCGAGAGCGACACGCGTCCCGCGCGGCTGGTCCTCTCTTTTTCGCGGTGACTATCTCTACAACCGACACATGTCCTTCGGGACTAGCCTCGCTCCTTTGTAGAGGCTAGCTCCGGGGTCAACACGTATCCCACGGGGTCGGACCTCTCCCCCTTTGCAGGGATGAGCCCCGAGCCTACCACGTAGCCAGTTTAGCGGCGGACCTCTCCCCATTTGCGGAGATGAGCTCCGAACACGCCACGTGGCCAGCGAGCCATGGGAGTTGTCTTTGGTGCTCTCTGTGAACTGCAATTTGATCTTTTTAGCTATCTTTTTGATATTATCTCTGTTTCTATTTATTTTAAAAAATGTTTTTCTACATGAAACATGAATACATGCAAAACCCAAAAATAAGGGTGTCACAAATCTACCCTCCTTAAATTGAATCTCGCCCTCAAGATTTGTTAGTAGAGAATACATGAAGGAATTCTGCTTCCTGGGTTGTTGGCTAGGCTGACTCAAACTCGATGCGAGTACCGTGCTCGTTTGTCAACTGCACGCTTCTCTCAGCACATTGGATTACTCTTTTTTGCTTGCTTAACAATTCCATTCCGAGTATTATGTTAAGCCCTTGGAAATCCAAGACAGTGAGGTTGACAAGGAAGTCTACCCCCCTTAAATTAAGGTTTACCCTTGGACATACTATATTAGTCATCATCTCTCCACCGGGAGAATTAACCAACATAGTATATTTCAAGTGTGATATGGGTACATTATACTTGGCAACATACTTGGATGATATAAAAGAATGTGATGCTCCGGAATCAAATAGAATGGTGGCTGGGTTGGAGTTGGCAAGGAACATACCATTTACGGCGTCTTTAGCCTGTTGCGCTTCCTCAGCAGAGACATGGTTCACGTTGCCACGAGCAGAGTTCTGCTGTCCACGGTTTCCTTACTGTCCAGGACCTTTACTCGGGCACTGGCTCGCAAAGTGTCCTGTCTCCCCGCATGCAAAATATGCCCTGTTGCCTACGGCAGCAGGTACGTTGAGGCGGGGGTTTTGAACAAGAGCACCCATGTTGGGACGAGGCGCAGGAGGTAAAGGCACACGAGATGCTTGTGCAACGGGTTGTTGCTGTGGTGGTTGGTCAGGGCGATATGCAGAAGCGGTCGATCCATACCGCGGTGCAGCTGGGGGCATGTACCGAGGTCGTACGTTGCTCCCTTGTGGCTGGTATGACATCTTCCTCTTGCCCTCTCGCTCGATCTCTCGGATCTTGCTTTCAACCACGATAGCCTTGTCAACCAGCTTCTGGAAGCTCGCATAGTCATTGTTGAGAAGTTGAACCTGGATCCCATTGTTCAACCCTCTCATGAACAGGTACTGCTTCCGTTGGTCCGAGTTGACATCTTCGGGGGCGTACCTTGACAACTGCGTGAACTTAATAAGGTACTCATTCACGCTCTTCTATCCTTGGCGGAGACGCTCGAACTCTTGCCTCTTAAGCATCGTTACACCAGCAAGGATGTAATGAGATCAGAAACTCTCCTTGAACTCAATCCAAGTGATCGTCTCCGGGTCGACATGAGTGTTGCACAGGGCAGCCCACCAGTCTGCGGCAGCTCCCATGAGTTGGTGCGACGCAAAGAGAACTTTCTCTCCGTCGTTGCACTAAACTATGGCAAGCTTCTTCTCCATGGACTTCAACCAATCGTCGGCCTCCATGGGGTCATTAGCTTGAGCAAAGATAGGTGGTCGAGTCCTCATGAACTCTCTCAGCCTGTTATGAGCCGGTGGTGGTGGCAGTGGTGCCGGAATAGGGTTGTTGTTGTTGGCCTGCAGCTTACCCAAGTTTGGATCATGGTCTGCATAAGCTGATTCTGCATAGCCATCAACCGTTCCAGGTTGTTCTCACCAGCTCCGGGGTTAGCAGGAACTTCGACGTGGTCCCCCTCTTCTTGTTTGCTGCGGACGTTCCTCCCTTGACGGCCAGCGCTTCCTCTCACCATCTTGAGTGGAATTGGATAGAATAGAGATTTAGAAGTTTAGATGTATCCCTCCCAACTATATGCATCAAGGTGGATGGAATGCATATATATTAGCCCGTATGAGGATGTGAACAAGTGCTGAGGCATCTCACACCTCTTTACTATGTGTGGATATGGACAACGCTGAAACGTCCCACAACTCACACTAAGCACACAAGCACAAGCAATCATCACAGAGGCTCACACAATGGGAGTCCTATGGGGTTTTTAGGGTGATATCAATCTGTGACTTCACCCTATGTCAAGGTGGTTTGGGTTGATACCAATCTGTGGTCCAAGTATGACTTCTCCTAGGCTTGCATCCTATATCAAGGTGGTTCCAATGCCAATCTATGCATCCTAGGGTCAGCGTAGCTCCTAATACCAATCTGTTACTAGGGTTGCGTCCTACAGCCAACGTGGCTCTATAACCAATCTGTGATCATTCTAGGTTTGTGGCTTACAGTCAACCGTGGTAGCTTGGTACCAATCTGTGGATTGTACCAATCTGTGACTAGGCATGGCAGATTTAATATCGATCTGTGACCTATCTAGGCCGTGTGATCTACAATCAACCCGTGGCAGGTTGATACCAATCTTTGTCTGATACCAATCTGTTTTTTTCTATCTAAGCGTGTAACCTACCGTCAACCCGTGGCATTGATACCAATCTGGGGTTGTATCTAGGTGTGTAATCTACCCTCAACCGTGGCTCTAATACCAATCTGTGACGCCCTTGTTTATGTGGAAAACCACGGAACCGATAACTGATGCATATGTGTGCCCAGGATGTTCATCACACATATACATATGTTCACAAACTGAATTCAGAATATATATTACCACAAATAACAGGGTTTATTATAAAGTCTCATGAGTCTTGGACTCATGCTAACAGCGGAAGTCTTATCTAAGCAGCGGAAATCTAAATCTAGCAGCGGGAGTCTTTATTCTAGTGCGGAAGCAATCTAAGCAGCAACAGTGGCTCCATCTCTACTCCATCCCCACACGCAAGGTTGAGGACAGATTAGACGCCTAATGCTCCACTTGGTCTTCATAGTAATCTTCTCCTGTAGCTGATGATGAAGTAATAATGCAAGTTTGAGTACAATGATGTACTCAGCAAGTGTGGGAAAATATGATATGTAGCTCACAACAAGGAAGATATAAAAAGGCTCATTGCAGAAAGCAAAGTTATTTCTCAAAAACCATGATAAAATAGCAACTTAAATTTAAGTGAATGTAATCCTAACATGTATTAAAATACCAACATACCTCCATTATGTCTCATCACTTTCCGTATCTCAACCAGACATTAATCAACTTTGCTCATGAATACCATCTCGTATTCACTACCATCTCACGAATACCTTCTCGTATTCGCTACCATCTCATTAATACCATTTCATATTCGCTACCATTCAATTCTGTCTCATTCCGAGACCCAATCTCGTTGCCACGACTCAACAGTCATGCAACCAATCTTATCACCCGGACTCAACAATCCCAAAAACCAAACCATAACCAAAAACATCCAAAACCATAACCAAAACCATAATCAAAACCATACAAAACCATAACCATCCCAACTAATCATGGAAGTTGGCCACACGCTCGTGACCGTAAGCTCGGCTATCATGATAGTTTTAAGAACTCTACAAAGTTTGTACCACTTTACCCACAAGTTTGTGATTTCGTCACCCGTCGGCAACTGCAGAACCTCCATTATACCAGTACACATCCGTCGGTGTATGGTCAAGAGATCACAAAATAGCCTTTACAAAGGGGTTACTAGATGTATGGACTCACTAAGGTTTCACCGGCAGACTAGAATCTCCAATTCTCCCACTCACGGGCCCCCTCTTGTGCCATGCAGTTCCCAGGGCAGTCCTCACTCGACTCCCATTCCCTACGCCTTCCACGGTTCATAACAATCTAGCAACTTACCCAATTACTCGGCTAAGCCGCACCCATACTTTGCCTTGTGGTGGCACTGTTATCCTGGCATGTGCTCGCATAAACCGGTCCTTAGATCTACTGCAAGTAAACCACCATCTCATTCTACCTCATTCACAAACCCAGGCTTGCCTAGATCTCCCTCCGATCCATGTTCATTAACAACATCAGTTTCTCATCATTCTTACGAGCGCAGTTAGCTAGACACATATATCTCGCTTCCCATAATCCCACGGACTCAGCGAAGCATAAAAGCAAAAACCATACCCAACTCAATAACTTTCTCGGTAACAAGGGTGGCTAACAAAACTAGCAAACTCCTATGAAAGGGTTTCCCATCATATTGACTCAACACACACACACACCTTTTCGCAAACAAAACAGTTTTCCAAAACATAGGATCAATATGGTCAAGGGGCACTTGCCTTGTTCTTGCGGTTCCTGTTACTCTTGGATCTCAAAACCTTGTTGTTGTAGCTCGTAGTAGACAGCTCACTGAGCTTGTCCTTCTATACACGATCACACACATACAAGATCAATAACAATCAATACCATGCACAAACATTAACCAGATACGATGATGCATATGCATGCTAATTCTATGATGCAGTTTTTATTATTATATCGGTTGTATGTGTCCTTGTATGTTTGCATGGGTTTTACGATGAACAGAGGTGTAAAGATCAATTGTGGACGTGACGATGATCTTGACTTTAGATCAAACTGATCAACAAGTAATCTGTCCACAAAAAAAGCTTCTGTTCGAAAGGAATCGAAGAACATATGCAAAGAAAACGCGATGACGTCGTAAGGTGGTATTGGAGACCTACCTTACGTTTTTCTGGGTCTCGGGATCCTTCTCCTAGCAAGACAGATCGTCGGGGCTCCTCCAGCAATCTTCGGCGACTGAACTCCGGCGAAGGGATTTACTCGGCGAGCTGGGGCTAGGGCTCCAAGTCGTCGGCTCAGGAGTTGAAAAGAAGTTTGTGGTTTCGGCCAAAGGTTTTCGGTTCTATTTATAATTGGGAAGAGAAGAGTTCTAATCTGATTGGACTTCATATAAGAGTCCCATTCAAACTTATTTTGGATCTTAACAACTTATCCTTAGTTGATTTGGTGCGGTAACATTGTGAAAGTCGTGTCGGTTTCCTGAGTACCGGGGATTTCCACGCGTACAGAAGAAAAACCGCTTCAGAATCGTGTCCTTACGCGGTGATGAGCTCCGGAAGCTCCACGTGTCCTGCGGGAACCTGGGCTGCCTTTTCCGCAGAGACAAGCTCCGGTTGTGCCGCGTGTCAGGCGGGCGAGACCTCCCTCTTCTCAGAGGCGAGCTCCGCATGCGCCACGTGTCTGGTGGGTCGGGACCTCCTCTCTCAACAGAGGCGAGCTTCGCGAACACCACGTGTCAATTCCGCACCTCCCCTCTATTCGGAGGTGGCTCCGGATGTGCCACGTGTCCTAATAGCGCCAGACTTCCCTTCTTCTCAAAGACGAGCTCCGAGGTTGACACGTGTTCAACAGCGACGGTTTGTTGTTTAGGGATTGTGGAATAGGTGAGCAGCAAGAAAAACAAGGAAGAAAAACGATAACTACGACCCAAAAACACAAAGCTAAACCAGCAACAAGACTCGACCACACGAATGCAAACTCAACAATGCAAACTGAAAAACGAAAACTTGCATGCACTATAGTCTAGGAATCGGTAACACGATATGTTTTTTTTTGTGTTTTTTTTCTGTGGACTCTAGGTATGAAAAACAAAAACTAATTTAGTGGGAAATCAAAGTACCTCACGGGCAACCTGAAATCTGATACCAAATGATGAGTGGTTTAGGCCCGATCTTCCGAAAGGTAGGTCGATTGAGGTGGAGAACTCGACGTTGATGATCCGCGGCACTCGAGCAGTTCGAACACCCCTACAATCACTACACCACTGCTCCGTTGGTTATCAACCGTGCAGCACATGCTTGACCTCGCCAAGAAGGCTAATCCCTGCAGGTGCAAACGAGAACACGAGCAAGAACGTAGAAGATGTGATATGAAAATCACGAAGTTGGGGTTTCACACAAACTGTAGAACGGCGGCTGTTTATCTAAGCAAAACCCACCAAATATGGCTGGCGGCTACAGTACTTAAAGGCTAGGGTTCGACCATAAGACCTTTAGACGCGTCCCTAATGGACTCATACGGGATACAAGGCCCAAAAGCCCAATACGGTGGTGCAACACGGGACAGAACTCCGAATTCAACTTGTTTCGACAACTCCCAACGACTCCCGGCGAATTTTAATGTGGGACCAGAACCATTGGAAAGTTTATCTTCTCATCTTTCCATTCATATGTAGAACGTCAAAAACGGAGTCCGTATGCATCCTGGGCGTCCGTTTTAAGATGTACTGCTCCTGGACTCCGAGTTGAACTCGAGTCCGAGTTGGTGACTGTTTCCATCAACTTGTGGACGTCCCATATGATTCTCCACGTCCCCAAATCCTTCTCCCTTTACTTGTTGATCATGTCCATGGTTCCTAATAACAATTAAATCATTCAATAGCAATCCATTCTCAAAATCACATGGGTAGGAAGTTAGGAACGAGTTCACCTGCTGATTTAGTAACCGTGCTCGTCCTCTTGTGATTGGTCCTTGTATATCAATGTGAGTATCCACTGTTGTGATGTCCTCATCAGCTCACCGCCGTGAAGGTAATGAGATTTGAAGCGGTTTTTGCTTCTGTACGCGTGGCAATCCCCGGTACTGAGGAAACCGACACGATTTCCACAATGTTACCACACCGAATCAAATTAAGATAAGTTGTTAAGATTCAAAAACAATTTGAATATGACTCTTATTTGAATTCTGATCAGATTAGGACTCTTCGTTTCCCTCTTATAAATAGAACCCAGAACCTTTGGCCGCAACCACGTACTTCTTTTCCACCTCCTGAGCCGACAACTTAGAGCCCTAGCCCCCAACTTGCCGAGTAACCCCCTTCGCCAGAGTACAACCGCCGGAGAGACCGCCGACGAGCCTGGATCACGATCACCATCGCCGGAGGAGCCCCGACGATCTGTTTTTTTAGGAGGAAGGACCCGAAGGAAGTGAGTTAGGTTTCCAATACCACCTTACGACGTCATCACATTTTCTTTGCATCTGTCCTTCGATCCTTTCGAACAAAAGTTTTTTCGTGGACAGATCATGTATTGATCGGTTTGATCTAGATCCTGAGTCCAGATCATCGCCACGTACACATTTGATCTATACACCTCTGTTCATCGTAAAACCCCATGCAAGCCTATTAAAACATGCAAGAACGCGTACAAATAGATCTAATACAAACTGCATCATAGGATTAACATGCATATGCATCATCACATCCTGAGTAAAGTTTGTACATAATGATTGATTGCTATATATCTTGTATGTGCGTGATTGTAATTAGAAGGACAAGCTCAGGGAGCTATCTACGACGAGTTACAACAACAAGGTTTCGAGATCCTAGAGCAACAGGAACCGCAAGAACAAGGCAAGTGCCCCTTGACCATATTGATCCCATGTTTTTGTAAAACTGTTTTGTTTGCGAAAATGTGTGTGTGCTTGAGTCAATATGATGGGAACCCTTTTCATAGGAGTTTACTAGTTTTGTTAACCACCCTTGTCACCGGGAAAGTTATTGAGTCGGGTATGGTTTTTGCTTTTCCGCTTCGTTGAGTCCATGGGATATGGGAAGCGAGATAGATGTGTCTAGCAAACTGCACTCGTATGAATAATGAAAAACGGATATTGTTAATGAACATGAAACGGAGGAAGATCTAGGCAAGCTTGGTTTGTGGATGAGGTATTATGAGATGGTGGTTACTTACCGTAGATCTAATGTGACGCCCTCAATTTCGTGGAAAAACCACGGAACCGAGAACTGATGCATATGTGTGCCCAGGATGTTCATCACACATATACATATGTTCACAAACTAAATTCATAATATATATTACCACGAATAACAGGGTTTATTACAAAGTCTCATGATTCTTGTACTAATGCTAACAGCGGAAGTCTAATCTTACAGCGGAAGTCTTATTTCTATGCCGCGGAAGTCTTCTAACTAGTGCGGAAGCAATCTAAGCAGTAGCGGCGGCTTCATCTCTACTCCATCCCCACAGGCAAGGTTGAGGACAGATTACACGCCTAATGCTCCACCTGGTCTTCATAGTAATCTTCTCCTGTTGCTGATGATGAAATAATAATGCAAGTTTGAGTACAATGATGTACTCAGCAAGTGCGGGAAAATATGATATGTAGCTCACAACAAGGTAGGTATAAAATGGCTCATTGCGGAAATCAAAGTTATTTATCAAAACCACGATAAAACAACGACTTAACTTTAAGTGAACGTAATCCCAACATGTATTAAAATACCAATCATACCTCCATTATGTTCATCACTTTCCATGTCCCAATCAGAGATTAATCAACTTCATTCTTGCTCATGAATACCTTCTCGTTGTGAGAGCCCGCCGCCCCGATCACTCACGGGGACGGGGCACCTCGTCCGGGAATCGCATTGGTTGGTGCCGTGCGATGCGGCACCCAACAGCACACATAATAAAGCATCATATTACATAAATCAAGCGGAAGCATACAAAGTGTTATTTGTTATTTTTACAAATACTTCTCAAAATAATCTACAACGGAAGACTATTACAACTCACGTCTCATACCTATGCTAAGCAATGGAGAAGGTGTTCAGCCCGCGGACCCTTCCCGCTAGCAACACTATCACAATAGCATCGGCAGGGGTTGCCATGAGTTCACCACTCGGGGAGTTCCGAGTCTCATCGGGGACCTATACATATCAGCCTACAGTTATTACCTGCAAAACAACTTAGGTAGTATCTGTGAGCACGAAGCTCAGCAAGACTGACCTGTCACCCTAATCATGAAACTCTACATGATGAAAATAGAGGGCCGAATATAGAAGTTTACATAAAAGATGACTTTGAGCTAAAAGAAAATCCTTACTATAAGTTTTTTAAGCAACTTTTATAGTCCTCACGCAATTTACATCGAGACTCCACAATCAAACAAGAAACGCTTCATCTCGATGTCACTTGCCTGAGGTGAAAGTAACTTTAGTGAGCTACCCTAGACTCATACAGGCCTTGCGCCATTACCGTCGAGACTCCACAATCAAACAAGAAACGCTTTGCCTCGACGCTACTAGCCCAAGGTGGAAAGTAAATTTAGTGAAGTATTGATCTTTCCTCATCTCCATTATGAGGATTACTCACGGAGCATATTACACGTTTCCTTATTTATTACTACGTCACGACTCAGTGTACAAGTATGCTCACTACCGCGAGCGACGGTGATTGCAATAAAAACACCCGGCTGACACGACACGTACGCCCGTACTCGACGTTGCACACAACAACCATCACTGACGTCGTACGTGGCAACCTTTCACACGACACCCAAATGTCGAACCGGTTCCGACTGGGATTAAGTCTCTCTACGGCAAACCCTCGTAGAGCCGACTTCTCTATCCTTTCAGCATCGGCATCAGACGGTGAGGTATGCCTCGACACCTAGGTTAACATGTTACATCGGTTTCCTAGGTCCCATATTGCCAGTATGCATCCGGTACACATCTCAAACTTGTCTCACAGGGCCGCACACGAGTACGGGCCTTACTCGACTCAGACATAGACTAGGCCCACAGGACCACGTCATTGACCTTCCATCCACTGCCCGGTCTCCATTCCCAACTATGGGGATCAATTCCCAACTCTTCCGATTGATCCCCCCTTAACCCCGTTTCACGAGTAGGAAACTGCCTACTCGAGTTTTTCTTCTTTTAATCCACTTTGTTAACTTGAGATCATCAGTTATAATCAATTTATAACCTATTCTACATTTAAACTCCATGGTTTTCTGGGTCATGCAGTTGGAGCTTCATACCTCCTAGACTTAATGCAATAATTAATTACTAGACCAAGTAAAGTGAATACAAATAAAAGCTTGTAAATTTTGATGCAAACCGGGGCTTGCCTTTGTTTTGCAGGTGACTTATATATATATGCAGTTAGTGAAGACCACTTGACTTGATCTCTTGCCTCCCTCCTTTGATCTCTCCTCCGATGACTTCAAGTCCTTCACGTAGATGCTACACATAATGAATATGCACATATATTTATTTGTAAAGATTTTGCTACAAGTTCTAATGACAAGTTTACAAAAACTGGAACGCTGTTTAAGAATTTAAAATGACACTGGTGCTAGTGGTTTGGGTTTGGGTCTAAGCAACATGATTAAGTGCTAAGTGTCTTCCCCCTTTCTATATTGATCACCTTAAAGGGTTGAACAGCACAGGGGTGATCCAGAGCTCCAATGAAGCTGAAAATTTTCATGTGAGTTCCTTGTCACAAGAAAATCCTATGGACCAAAAATTAGCACTTTTCATTAAGTGGTTTGTTCAGAATAATTTTCTAAGTAATTAAGCAAAGAAGAATGAATTCTGAGCTAACACCCATGTTCATGCCATACTTTGCGAACTACAATTTCAATTATATCTCAGAGTTTGCATGAATTTTCCTAGCATTTTTGGAGCTAATATTTGCCCAGAACTGATTTTTCCAAGTCTTGGAAATTCCCTGAAAAAGGTTTCTGCATTCAATTGAACACAGCATCTTCAAAGCTCAATTGCTCTGATTAAATCAACTCCAATTGATCTGAAATTTTTACAGGGGTTCACTAATACCTTAAAGAATATTCTGGCAAAATTTGAGGATTTTTGGATTAACCAAACTCCCTCTAAAATTCTTTTTCTGAAAAGTTTTAATGAATTTTACAGAATTAAATAAAGGGTTTCATACAAATTGGGTTCCATATTTGGATAGCACTCTATCAGTGGAATCCAACAAAATTTGTTCCACAATTTTTGGATTCTCCTACACAAAGTTGTAGCTATTCAAACTTTGAACTGAAATCTGAAATTCCCAAAATGTTCAAATGCTGACTGTGGGTCCAGGGGACAGGTGTCATTCGCCGAGGCAAGCCACACGGGGCCATTGGGTATTTCCCGCGCGGCAACACCAGATCCCAGCGCCGCAGCCGATCAGAAATTCAATTCCCGGTCGCTGACACGTGGGACCTGCCGGGTCGTCTTCTACCTCCGGCCACCCGCGCCCGCGTGCCGCCGGGCTCGCCGGAGTTCGACGGATTCCGGTCTCCCGGCCATCCCCCAAGCCCTCCCTCGCCGTCAGGGCCTAATTTCACGTGCTGAACAAGATGGGACCCCCTCCCCTGGCCGGCGGTGGCTCTAACCTAGCCGGCCACGGTGCGGCGGCTCTGTGCAAGTTCGGCGACGTCGCCCGGCCAACCTAGCGCGCCGAGACATCGGTGGAATGGCGCTACAGAACCAGTGAACCATGGAGATGCTCGACCTAGCCTCAAAACTGCTCGGGACCGGCGGCTAATGGTGTCTCACCATGCACCCGAGACCTCCTCCGTGTTTGAGCTCGGAAATTTTGAAATTCATGCGGTCTACGTGCGTGTTTCCAGCTAGGGTTGTGAAGGGATAACGATCGCCAATTATTGGCGGTCCCGTGTGCAAGAATTTACGAGCTAAGAACGAGAAAAGAGATCGAATTTGTGATTTCCGTACCGGAAGGTCGGATTGCGCCCACCAGAGAACTTTCCTCAAATTCGAGCCCGGTAGATCATCTCATGGATTGAGCTTCGGGGACGGGCATCAGGGGGTCCTAGCGCATCCGCGGGTGCTCTTGCTCGGGTCTGAGAAGCTCTTGGTAGGTCTGTCCACGTGAGACCACTTCGGTTTCCCGCCGGTGGAGCCTCGGTGCTCGGCGGAAATCGTCAAACTGTGGCCAAACGAAGCGACAATACAGCGGAGTGGTGAGGTGGTTAGCTGGGGAACGTGTTGGTGCTCACTTTTGCCGTGGATCACTCCCTCAGCGGAGGAACAACACCGGATTGCAATCGGCCGAATGGGAAGCGGCACCGGCAGGTCTCTGCTGTGCGCGCGAATGGGGACTGAGACGACGCGCGAGCTGCGGTGATAAGCGCGGGGAAAACAGGTCGCCAGCTCGACGATCCTGAGGGGGGGAGGTGGCTCTGGTCGCCCCGGTGTCGCGCGGTGAGAACACCCGAGGCTGTCTCGGTGGCGCGGCGACTTCGCGGTGAGGAGAAAAACAGCGATCGTGCACTGCCTGAACTGAAGATCTTTTGCACACTCACTTCCCCAATGACATGTGGGCCCCACTAGTCAGTACCACTTCTCCTCAAAAGATCTCCAAAGTTTGACAATTATCCTACCCAAATGTTTGAAAGTTGGAAACTGAGCTCATTTGGAATAGTTTGGACAAATTCCATCCAAATTCAAATGTTTATTTGAATCCCTTGCACATTTAACTCCATTTGGAAAAATGGGCAGCAAACTTTTTCAAAAATTAACGAAACTTTGCCTTCCCACTAATTTGGACCTAAGGAATCCAAACATGCAATTTGATACTTGTGTTAGCTGCTGCAAACAAGAGTTTGAACACAACAGTTTTAAATTACCATTGTGTTCTTCCCTCATTTGAAGTTTGAGTTTAACCTTTAGTTCACACTCTTATTTTTAAACCCTCCCAATGCACTTGAGTTCTTCACTTCTGTGGTTTTAATCCACATGAGGTCCATCCATGCAGTAACCCTAAGTTTGTTTAGAAGAATCTCACCTATGATATCATATTGGAAAAAATTTCAACTAAGCCCCTTTTTCATACACATGACTCCAACATTTGTGCAAACTCATGTTTCTTTGTATTTACATTTTTGGGACCTTTACAATCCTCCCCCTTTAAAAGAATCTCGTCCCGAGATTACAAAAGAAAGATGAGGCGGAAGGTAATTACAACAATTATGACAAAAGTTCCGGATAGTTCTTGTGGATGTAATCTTCACTCTCCCAAGTCGCTTCTTCCAGTGTGTGATTACTCCACAGGACTTTGTAAAATTTCAAAGTCCGATTTCGAGTGATCCGGCTCTTCTTGTCGATAATCTTGATGGGCTTCTCGGCGTAGGTGAGATCCGGTTGCAATATCTCCATGTCTTCCGAAAGGATGTCCGTCGGCTTTTTCAAACACTTTCTCAAGTGTGAGACATGGAAGATGTCATGGATGCCCGATAAGGATGGCAGCAGCTCCAAACGGTAGGCCACTGGTCCACACCGTTCTGTAATACGGAACGGACCCACAAAGCGAGGCGCTAGCTTTCACTTGACCCTGAATCGATGAATTCCCTTCATCGGGGATACTCGGAGATAGACGTGGTCTCTGACTTCAAAACACAAGGGTCGGCGTCGCTGGTCCGCATAGCTCTTCTGGCGAGATTGAGCGGCTCTGAGGTTTTCTTGAATCAGTTGGACTCGCTCTTCGACATCTTTTACAAGATCAATGCCGAAAATCACCCTCTCGCCTGATTCACACTAATTGAGTGGTGTGCGGCACTTCCTGCCATAAAGTGCTTCGTATGGTGCCATTTTAATACTGGATTGGTAACCATTGTTGTAGGAGAACTCTGCTAAAGGCAAATGGTTATCCCAGTTCTTTCCATGATCTATGGCACATGCCCTCAGCATATCTTCCAAAATCTGGTTCACCCTCTCCGTTTGACCTTCTGTCTGGGGATGGTATGCTGAGCTTTTGATTAATTTTGTCCCAGAGATTCATGAAGTTGCTCCCAGAAACGAGCAACGAATATTGAACCTCGGTCCGATATGATGGTCTTGGGGACTCCATGTAAGCATACAATTCTGGAGAGATATAACTCTGCATATTGCTTAGTCTAGAATCCCGTATTTACTGGGATGAAGTGGGCTGATTTTGTTAAGCGATCAACAATCACCCAAATGGAGTCATGCTTTCTAGACGTGAGAGGTAGTCGACAATGAAGTCCATGCTGATGTCGTCCCACTTCCATGCCGGAATACTTAACAGTTGGAGCATTCCTGCTTTCTTAATATGATCAGCTTTGACTCGCCGACATGTATCACACTCGGATACATACTTGGCAATTTCTCGCTTCATCCGAGTCCACCAAAATTTTGTCTTAAGGTCTTGATACATCTTATTGCTTCCTGGATGTATCGAGTACTTGGACATATGAGCTTCATCGAGGATTTTCCTCCTTAGTTTCAGGTTCCGGGGTACCACGATACGGTTGTTAAACCATAACACACCTTGATCATCTTCCCGGAAACATTTCATTTTATCCTCATTGATTCTTGCTCGTATATTCCGCATCCCTCTATCACTCTTCTGGGCTTGTACAATCTCCTCTCTAATGGTAGGCACAAGAGCAAGATTATACAACGCCCCATACGGAATCACCCGCAAGCTTGGTTCTTCCTCCTCCTCCGGAACAATTGACAAGTTATTAACGTGGGACTTACGACTGAGTGCATCAGCCACCACGTTAGCTTTGCCCGGATGGTAATGGATCTCGAGCTCATAGTCTTTAATTAATTCCAGCCATCTCCGCTGCCTCATATTAATATCCTTCTGAGTGAATATATATTTGAGGCTCTTATGGTCGGTGTAGAGGTGCACTAAATTCCCAAGTAAGTAGTGCCTCCACATCTTCAATGCAAGCACCACCGCAGCGAGCTCTAGGTCATGAGTGGGGTAGTGTTGCTCGTGGTTGCGGAGTTGGCGAGACCCATACGCGATCACGCGCCTATCTTGCATTAAGACACAACCAAGTCCAATGCCTGAGGCATCACAATAAACATCAAATGGCTTTGTTATATCCGGTTGGGCTAACACCGGTGCCGTTGTGAGATGTTTCTTTAAGGTTTGAAATGCCTCTTCACAGGCCTCTGTCCACACATACTTGCTGCTCTTCTTCAATAACTCTGTCATTGGTTTAGCCACCTTCGAGAAGCTAGGAATAAATCTCCGGTAATAACCCGCTAGTCCTAGAAAACTGCGGATTTGATGAACCGATGTTGGAGACTCCCACTTCAAGACTTGCTCAATTTTAGTTGGATCCACGGCCACACCCTCTGCTGAAATAATGTGGTCTAAGAAGGGTACTTTTCTGATCCAAAATTCACATTTACTGAATTTGGCATACAGCTTATGTTCCCGTAAGCGTTGGAGCACAATATGAAGATGTTTGGTGTGCTCCTCCTCCGATTTGGAGTATACGAGAATGTCGTCGATGAAAACCACGACGAACTGATCCAACTCTGGCATGAATACTGAATTCATGAGATACATGAAGTGTGCGGGTGCATTTGTTAGACCGAAAGACATGACTAGATACTCATAGAGCCCGTATCTAGTCGAGAAAGCCGCCTTCGGTATATCCTCCGCTCTGATCTTTCTCTGATGATAACCAGACCGTAAGTCCATCTTGGAGAATACCTTGGCACCCACTAACTGATCAAATAGTATATCGATCCGCGGCAATGGATATTTATTTTTGATCGTCACTGCATTCAGCGGCCGATAATCCACACATAACCGAAGTGACTCATCCTTTTTCTTCACAAAGAGGGCTGAACAGCTCCATGGCGATGAGCTTGGTCGGATGAACCCCTTATCCATTAAGTTCTTTAGCTGTCCTTTCAGTTCAGCTAATTCCTTCGGAGACATTTTGTACGACCTCCGAGATATTGGTGTGGTCCCCGATGCTAACTCGATCTTGAATACCACATCCCTCTCAGGCGGCATCCCTGGAAGATCGTCGGGAAACACATCTGGGTACTCACGGACTACTGGAATATCCTCCAGTTTCGTGGTCACACTGTGGTACACCACTGGATTTTTAGAATCCACGGCTTCAAGTATGAGCGTTTGGAGACCGTAGATCGGAGAGTCCAAACTAACAATCCGTGGACCGATGTCAAGAACAGCCCCGTGGTAGTTCATCCACGCCATTCCTAGAATCACGTCAATCTTCTGCCCCTCTAACACAATGAGGGTTGTGGGGTATACGTTTCCACCTAAGCACAAGGGTGCTTTGATCACTACTTCATTAGCAGCTATATTTCCACCAGATGAGCGGATAAGATAGTGATCCTTCGGTGTAGAGGTCGAGAGCTCAGCTTTGCACACAAACAACCTGCTGATGAAATTGTGTGTAGCTCCCGAGTCAAATAAAATTAACACGGGCAGTCCATTGAGGGTGAACATTCCCGCTAGCACGGGTGCCCCATCTGGCACATCCTCTAGAGCTGTATGATAAATGCACCCGGATTTTGGTGCAGTTCCTTGAAGCTGAGCCCGGGGTTGATTTATACCCTGCTCCGGTGTAGTATCTCTGTGGCGTATCCTTTCTGGACACTTTCTGCTGATGTGACCCAAGTACCCGCACGTGAAGCATGGTTTCTCAGCCGGTTCCTGGTTGCTATGTGTACGGACACTAGTTGTATTCTGCTGCAGCAAGAACCCTTGAGGAACAGAATAACGTGGCTGCATATACCGTTGTTGCAGCTGTCTGACTTCAGAGTATTGAGCTGAACGACCCGAATGTTGCGGGAGTCGTCGAGCCGGCTGTATCAGCTGACAGTTCAAGGTACTGTCCACCACCCTGTATTTCTGCGGAGCACTACTGCTACTCTCCGGTGGTATATGGTTCTTTCTTTTCTCCGCCTGAACTTCCCGCTGAGCATCTTCAACCATGATGGCAGCACTCATCAATTCGTTGAAGTTCTTTCGATCAGCTAAAACGAGTCTCTCCTTTAGCTTGGGGTTGAGGCTGCGGAAGAACCATTCACACTTTTGTGCTTCGGTGTTCACATGTTGAGGCGCATACTGTGCCAGCTTGTTTAACACTCGCGAATGCTCGTATGCACCCCTCCCTCCTTGTTTTAAGGCCAGAAACTCCTCGAGCTTCCGCTGAATTATTCCGGAAGGAACATGATACGCGAGAAACACTTTCCGGAATTCTGCCCATGTAAAGTCATGTCCAGCTGGTAAGGAGGCGAGTTGATTTGCCCACCATGCACTGGCAGACCCGTGAAGTTGTTGCGCTGTGTATAAAACCTTCTGATGTTCGGTGCATTGAAGCAACCCGAACTTAGACTCAATGGTACGGATCCAGCTATCCGCCACCAGAGGATCCTCAGCTTCAATGAAAATCGGTGGTTGAGTTGCCAGGAACTCAACATAGGAGTTCAGTTGAGCTTGGCACAAGTCCTCATCTTGACATCCCCCTTGACGGGATGTATTCATCACCAGGGTGCGGAGCAAGTCGGTTCGCTCATCGCTTGCACCCGTCATGGCAGCCAGAATGTCCGCCATTGTGACCGTGGGTGAAGCTCCTGGTGGCGGCTGCGGTTGCGGAGCTCGCTGCTCCCGCTGTGGAGAGTTATCACCACGATCACCACTGGAACCACCCACCTCACTCATGGAACGAGTTCGCACCATTCTGCAATTACACGAGTTCATTATCAGCTCAACACTATCACTTGATTTACTCCATAAACAAAGTAGTGCAACACTGATAATGAAATCTTAACATGTAAGCAAAACGATTTAAGCGCAAACTGATGTAGCTAACCGTAAGGATTTAAAAGCAGATTGACCGGTCCTTAAACAAACCAGATTTCGATCCAGTTAAAAGCATTTTTCATACTCATGTTGAATACCAAAGTCAAAGTTAACTTCAATATCTTTCCAACGAGTATCCAAATGCCTTCATATCACTTCTGGATCAAAAGTTATGATTTCGCAAAGTTGACAGACTTTCTGGATAAAATTTGCCAGCATCTCCTTTGTATGTGGCTGACTTTATCACAGTTGTGTATGAAAATACTACAGGAATCTGAACAACCCTTGCACTACAACAAGGTTGCATATCTCATAACCTTTCCAACGGTGTATCACAGGCTCCTTAGGGATTTTTCTACAGGACGTTATGGCTTAAAAACAGAAAGGTCCAGAGAGGTTTTTGGTACTGTCCTGGTCCTGAACAGTTTGCCATCATCTGGACTTTTCACCAACTTAATTTGTGATTTTGCTCTGGAGGTCTACAAGAAAGTTGTAGAGCACTTGAAACTCTTTCCAGAACTGTATCATACACCTTAATTGGTTAAAGCTACTCAGAGTTATGCTCTGTTAAATCCAGCAAAAAATTCTGCTAGAAACAGAGCACTCTATTTTTGAAATCTTTGATACCTAGACATTCTCTTATTTGAATCCTAGTTCAAAATAAGAGTTCAGTAACTAATATTTGTTTCAAACTTCCATTTTTAGTTGAAAGTTAGCTCATGAATCATTTCTTCATAGGGAAGAGGTTATTATGGGTGGTACGGTGTCGATGCACCGTAAGAAACATGTCCGTACTACGTTGCCTCACCAAAGAAAATCCTAAACCGGCTTATACCGGCATATTCGTTTAATCAGTGGCACTAAGACGGTCTCTTGCACACGTGTACTACACGGGATACGTACGTGGTTAGTACCTGCAGAAGAACACTCAATAGTGGTGCACTCAAAGGTTGTTTCATTTCAGGCAGTTCCATATTTGAAAGTAAATACAAACGCCCGTATCATTGCCATACAGCCGTCCTTGAGTTAAGTCACGTCTCAAGGTACGTGATCGTGTTTCGACACCACACGACGGGGAACCTGAGTATCTCATGAACGGGTCGTCACGGTTAGGAATGTTATCAACCCAACGGATACCACCTACTGCCCTGCAGGGCACGCCGATGGCAAGCGCTGCGTATGTCCTCCTGGGCTATTTCCAGATGAACAGACTCTCGCGTTACTGACCACGCGATGGGGTCTCCACTTACTTGCCTAATGCACGCTAGGGATCAGCGTTTCATATGAACTCAGGAACATGAAGAGTCCAAGAGTTTCATATTAACGTCTCACACCAAGCTGTGAGATCTATCCCTGAACCTCATTCCTCGTCAGGGGAGCTAACCGAAATTGAACCGCTTTCGATGGCGTTCCTTACCATGCTTACCTGAGCGTAGGTGCGTCGTTACGTAATCAAAATTTCAGAATTATAACAAGTATGTTAGTACTGCCACCTTAAGTAACTATACTATTATAGTCCTTATGTGGGCCTAATACCGTTTCCTCACCGTATCCTAAGTTTTGTCATAATACGATCCTTATTCCATGTGCTATTACCAATGCGGCTCTGATACCACGTTGTGAGGGCCCGCCGTCCCGATCACTCACGGGGACGGGGCACCTCGCCCGGGAATCGCATTGGTTGGTGTCTTGCGATGCGGCACCCAACAGCACACATAATAAAGCATCATATTACATAAATCAAGCGGAAGCTTACAAAGTGTTGATTTTACAAATACTTCTCAAAATAATCTACAGCGGAAGACTATTACAACTCACGTCTCATACCTATGCTAAGCAATGGAGAAGGTGTCCAGCCCGCGGACCCTTCTCGCTAGTAACACTATCACAATAGCAGCGGCAGGGGTTGCCATGAGTTCACCACTCGGGGAGTTCCGAGTCTCATCGGGCACCCGTACATATCAGCCTACAGTTATTACCTGCAAAACAACTTAGTTAGTATCTGTGAGCACGAAGCTCAGCAAGACTGACCCGTCACCCTAATCATGAAATTCTACATGATGAAAATAGAGGGCCGAATATAGAAGTTTACATAAAAGATGACTTTGAGCTAAAAGAAAATCCTTACTATAAGTTTTTTAAGCAACTTTTATAGTCCTCATGCAATTTACATCGAGACTCCACAATCAAACAAGAAATGCTTCATCTCGATATCACTTGCCCGAGGTGAAAGTAACTTTAGTGAGCTACCCTAGACTCATACAGACCTTGCGCCATTACCGTCGAGACTCCACAATCAAACAAGAAATGCTTTGCCTCGACGCTACTAGCCCAAGGTGGAAAGTAAATTTAGTGAAGTATTGATCTTTCCTCATCTCCATTATGAGGATTACTCACGAAGCATATTACACGTTTCCCAGTTTATTACTACGTCACGACTCAGTGTACAAGTATGCTCACTACCGCGAGCGACGGTGATTGCAATAAAAAACACCCGGCTGACACGACACGTACGCCCGTACTCGACGTTGCACACAGCAACCATCACTGACGTCGTACGTGGCAATCTTTCACACGACACCCAAATGTCGAACCGATCCCACCGACTGGGATTAAGTCTCTCTACGGCAAACCCTCGTAGAGCCGACTTCTCTATCCTTTCAGCATCGACATCAGACGGTGAGGTATGCCTCGACACCCAGGTTAACATGTTACATCGGTTTCCTGGGTCCCATATTGCCAGTATGCACCCGGTACACATCTCAAACTTGTCTCACATGGCCACACACGAGTACGGGCCTTACTCGACTCAGACATAGACTAGGCTCACAGGACCACGTCCTTGACCTTCCATCCACTGCCCGGTCTCCATTCCCAACTATGGGGATCAATTCCCAACTCTTCCGATTGATCCCCCCTTAACCCCGTTTCACGAGTAGGAAACTGCCTACTCGAGTTTTGCTTCTTTTAATCCACTTTGTTAACTTGAGATCATCAGTTATAATCAATTTATAACCTATTCTACATTTAAACTCCATGGTTTTCTGGGTCATGCAGTTGGAGCTTCATACCTCCTAGACTTAATGCAATAACAAATTACTAGACCAAGTAAAGTGAATACAAATAAAAGCTTGCAAATTTTGATGCAAACCGGGGCTTGCCTTTGTTTTGCAGGTGACTTATATATATATATGCAGTTAGTGAAGACCACTTGACTTGATCTCTTGCCTCCCTCCTTTGATCTCTTCTCCGATGACTTCAAGTCCTTCACGTAGATGCTACACGTAATGAATATGCACATATATTTATTTGTAAAGATTTTGCTACAAGTTCTAATGACAAGTTTACAAAAACTGGAACCCTGTTTAGGAATTTGAAATGACACTGGTGCAAGTGGTTTGGGTTTGGGTCTAAGCAACATGATTAAGTGCTAAGTGTCTTCCCCCTTTCTATATTGATCACCTTAAAGGGTTGAACAGCACAGGGGTGATCCAGAGCTCCAATGGAGCTGAAAATTTTCATGTGAATTCCTTGTCACAAGAAAATTGTCACACCCGGTTTCTCCGAAGAACAACCGAGTGAATATCACATGTATGCCAGGATCATTTTCTCATACATGTGATGACAAATAGTGAAGCATCATTTATTACAAGCCAGGTGTCGAATATAAATAAGTCTTACATAGCATACATCTCGATGGACGATAATGAGTTCATAATATGTAAATAAAACAGGAGCGGAAATATTATTCTTATGGGCTCCGTCACAGGCGTTGCCCAGGGGACTCCATGAACCTAGAATCCTTCTTCGGGTCCGAAGTCTTGGTCATTGAACACCACATCATCCCCTTGACCTGAGCAGCAATTTAAACCAACAAATATGCAAGGTTGAGTACCGTTGGTACTCAGCAAGTGTGGGAAAGTTATGTCATGCATGGCTAGAACAAGGAGAGGTTGAACTCATGGTTAAAGCACTACACAATTAATACCTATCATCTTAGCTTACTAAGCACCTACATTACTACACAGGTGAAATGGTCCCAATCTCCCAACCTATCATCATAATCAAATAACCATAACATCATTTCAAATGTTAAGCTCCCAGCTAAATATCCACAACTTCCAAAGTCATCATCCTCTAATCATGAATAAGTCCAAGCCGCTCTTGATCGTGAGCACGGCTGTCATGACAGTTTTGACTCTGCAGAGTTTGCACCACTGTTCCCACATGTAGTAATTTCATCCCCTGTTGCCGGGTGGACTAAAAGAACCTCCATTATGCCAGTGGCCACGAACCACATTCACACTTCCCAGGTGTGTAGTCAGGAGATCACTACGAAGCCTTTACAAAGGGATTCCCGACGAGCGTGGGCCCACTAAGGTTTCACCTCTAACAGCATACAAGAGGCTCCAACCCCGCTGCAGTGGCCTCCTCTTGAGCCTTGCAGTTCATATGGTAGTCCAGCTGACACCTAATTCCCCGCACCATCCAACACACCCATACTACGCCGGGGATACACCTAATTAATTGGCCAAGCTGCCCCATCTCAGCATGTGGTTGACACGGTAAAGCCAGGTTACATGCTCCATGAACCGGTCCTTAGGATCCAGGCAAGTACTAAACACAAACCCGAGTCTCGTGCACCCAGCACCAACCAAATCATCCAACTTGCCTCGATCCCTACCTCTACATAACTCATAATATCTCATTCAAGAGTAAGGTAAATAAATTGATGATCTCATATCCCACTTGTCCCATTCTAAGCATGGCTAAGCATAAGTAATATGAATGAATGACATAATAAAACAAATCCCAACCCAAGCTACAAGGAAACAAGATAATGCAATTCTAGGGAAACATCCTATCATGGGTTTCATATTTCAATTGACAATGCAAATAACTCTATCTACTCATCCTAGCATAGGATCAAAGTGGTCAAGGACACTTGCCTTCTTCCTGCTGCTCTGGGAATGGATAGTCCTGATCTTGGAAGGGGATAACTTGCTCTGGGGCAGGTTCTACTCATGCCAACACACATAGCAAAAGGAAACAACAATCCATAAGACATAGTTTCACACTTTCATTCCACACATACATACATATGAAAATCATTCACATTTCTATGTGTTGTGTTTACTCTATATGTGTTGATTTCTGGTCTATATGCACTTTTAAACATATGTATATGATTTCTAACTTTTGTATTCAGATTTTTATTTGCACACTTTATATATGAATTTCAATTCTAAACAATTTCTTTATATTCAATTAACACACCTTTTAGCTACTAAGTTTGCATGGAAAGTATTTTCCTACTCCAAATGGGTTTTTCAGATTTTCTATCAAACCCTAAACTAAAGTCTTTGGTTTTGGAAACTTCATTTATCATTTCCTAGTTATGCATACCTATTTTCCTATATTTTCAGATTTATTTTCTATGCCTAAATGTGAATTTTATTATGAAAATAGTAAGACACCTCGTCAAAACAGAATAGGTTCTGTTCTAAAATATTAAATAATATATTTTTGAACTTCTCCTCTGATGTGAACTAATTTAAATTCATTTTTCCAATTTTTAGAACTATTTCCTAGCCTAAAATATGTTTCTATACTAATAAATATGAACAATCAATATAACAGATTCATTTCAGCTTAAAATCTACTTTTAACTTATTCTAAAGTTTTCCAAGTGCTAGGAGAGTTTAAATTTGAATTTACAATGTGTTTGTCTCACCTTTTAAATTTTAAATCATAATCACATAATCAAATTCCTAAATTTAATATCATATAGGGTTAAAAAGGTAAACTCTCCCCACTCTAGGGTCTATTATATTATTTCATAAATTTCAAGGGGTCTATCTACACATAACAGAGGGGTTTTCCTTATTTTTATTAAGTCCAGGGGCTAAAACTGTCATGAATTTCTGAAGTTCCAGGGGCTAGATCAGAAGTTTCCGGGGCTAGCTCGTATTTTCCGAGATCCCCAGGGGGTAGCGCATAAGAATCCCGGCCTTTATAATGCGGGGCCGACGTGGACCGTCCGATTCAAAACAAACGGCTGAGATTATAACGTCGAACCGGTACGCGGGGGTTTCAGTTCTACCGTGCGATTTAAAATAGACGGCGCACGAGTGGCCACGTCGCCCTGGCCGTGCGCGGGCGGCGCTGCCCGGCGGCGGGAGACGGTGATCTCTCCGGAAAACTTCGGATCTTCGTCTATTCTTCCTAAAACTGGGATTTCATGGCATAGATGGTAGAGGGGAGGTCGGGGATCTCACCTCGGGGCTTTTCTTGAGCTCGGAGGTCCTGGAAGGCGGTCGGCGGCGAGGTCCGAGATGAAATCGCGGCGATGCTCGTCGGCGCTGTGTCTGGAGCGCAAACCACCGATTTTTCTGCACCTGCGTGATTCCCCGGAGGCGGTGGAACAAGCTCGGCGCGTTAGATCAGAAATCCTGAGCGAAGATCGAGAGAAAACGGCCGGAGAAGCTCTGGTTCTCACCGGGAGGAAAAACAGCCGATCGTGGGGAAAAAATGGGGCGATGCCTGCATTTTTATAGACGAGGGAGGGCGGTGTGTTTGTTTAGATCGAGCCGGAGTCGTCGGGGACCGGGAGTCGGGCCGGGGACGCGGAATTTTGGGGTAGTTGCGATCGGACGCGCGCGGAAGAGTCCGGCGGTTGGCGCGAGCGGGAGGTCAGGGATGACACGCGGGCCCCGCGTGTCAGTGAGAGGGAGAAGGGGGCGCGCGGCTGCGGGCTGGCACGGGGGTGGGTGGGCCGGCTGGTGGGTTTCGGCCCACTGGCCGGGGGGTTTAGTTTTTTTCTTTTTCTTTTTCTTTTTCTTTTCTGTTTTGAGTTGAATTTGAATTCCAATTTGAATTTGAATTTCTGCACCACATGCAATACGTCCAAATTTTTTTAAATTCCCCTCTTAACAGGTTTTGGGGTGTTACAAAAATCCTATGGACCAAAAATTAGCACTTTTCATTAAGTGGTTTGTTCAGAATAATTTTCTAAGTAATTAAGCAAAGAAGAATTAATTCTGAGCTAACACCCATGTTCATGCCATACTTGGTGAACTACAATTTCTATTATAGCTCATAGAGTTTGCATGAATTTTCCTAGCATTTTTGGAGCTAATATTTGCCCAGAACTGATTTTTCCAAGTCTTGGAAATTCTCTGAAAAAGGTTTGTGCATTCAATTGAACACAGCATCTTCAAAGCTGAATTGCTCTGATTAAATCAACTCCAATTGATCTGAAAACTTTACAGGGGTTCACTAATACCCTAAAGAATATTCTGGCAAAATGTGAGGATTTTTGGATTAACCAAACTCCCTCTAAAATTCTTTTTCTTAAAAGATTTAAAGAATTTTCCAGAATTAAATAAAGGGTTTCATACAAATTGGGTTCCATATTTGGATAGTACTCTATCAGAGGAATCCAACAAAATTTGTTCCACAATTTTTGGATTCTCCTACACAAAGTTGTAGCTATTCGAACTTTGAACTGAAATCTGAAATTCCCAAAATGTTCAAATGCTAATTGTGGGTCCAGGGGACAGGTGTCATTCGCCGAGGCAAGCCACACGGGGCCATTGGGTATTTCCCGTATGGCCACACCAGATCCCAGCGCCGCAGCCGATCAGAAATTCAATTCCTGGTCGTTGACACGTGGGACCCGCCGGGTCGTCTTCTACCTCCGGCCACCCGCGTGCCGCCGGGCTCGCCGGAGTTCGATGGATTCCGGTCTCCCGGCCATCCCCCGAGCCCTCCCTCGCTGCCAGGGCCTAATTCCACATTCTGAACAAGATGGGACCCCCTCCCCTGGCCGGCGGTGGCTCTAACCTAGCCGGCCACGGTGCGGCGGCTCTGTGCAAGTTCGGCGACGTCGCCCGGCCAACCTAGCCCGCCGAGACATCGGTGGAACGGCGCTACAGCACCAGTGAACCATGGAGATGCTCGACCTAGCCTCAAAACTGCTCGGGACCGGCGGCTAATGGTGTCTCACCGTGCACCCGAGACCTCCTCCGTGTTTGAGCTCGGAAATTTTGAAATTCATGCGGTCTACCTGCGTGTTTCCAGCTAGGGTTGTGAAGGGATAATGATCGCCGATTAGTGGCGGTCCCGTGTGCAAGAATTGACGATCTAAGAACGAGAAAAGAGATCAAATTTGTGATTTCCATACCGGAAGGTCGGATTGCGCCCACCGGAGAACTTTCCTCAAATTCGAGCCCGGTAGATCATCTCATGGCTTGAACTTCGGGGACGAGCATCAGGGGGTCCTAGAGCATCCGCGGGTGCTCTTGCTCGGGTCTGAGAAGCTCTTGGTAGGTCTGTCCACGTGAGACCACTTCGGTTTCCCGCCGGTGGAGCCTCGGTGCTCGGCGGAAATCGTCAAACTATGGCCAAAAGAAGCGACAATACAGCGGAGTGGCGAGGTGGTTAGCTGGGGAACATGTTGGCGCTCACTTTTGCCGTGGATCACTCCCTCAGCGGAGGAACAATGCCGGATTGCAATCGTCCAAACGGGAAGCGGCACCGGCAGGTCTCTGCTGTGCGCGCGAATGGGGACTGAGACGACGCGCGAGCTGCGGTGATAAGCGTGGGGAAAACAGGTCGCCAGCTCGACAATCGTGAGGGGGGGGGGAGGTGGCTCTGGTCGCCCCGGTGTCGCGCGGTGAGAACACCCGAGGCTGTCTCGGTGGCGCGGTGACTTCGCGGGGAGGAGAAAAACAGCGACCGTGCACTGCCTGAACTGAAGATCTTTTGCACACTCACTTCCCCAATGACATGTGGGCCCCACTAGTCAGTACCACTTCTCCTCAAAAGATCTCCAAAGTTTGACAATTATCCCACCCAAATGTTTGAAAGTTGGAAACTGAGCTCATTTGGAATAGTTTGGACAAATTCCATCCAAATTCAAATGTTTATTTGAATCCCTTGCACATTTAACTCCATTTGGAAAAATGGGCAGCAAACTTTTTCAAAAATTAATGAAACTTTGCCTTCCCCCTAATTTGGACCTAAGGAATCCAAATATGCAATTTGATACTTGTGTTAGCTGCTGCAAACAAGAGTTTGAACACAACAGTTTTAAATTACCATTATGTTCTTCCCTCATTTGAAGTTTGAGTTGAACCTTTAGTTCACACTCTTATTTTTAAACCATCCCAATGCACTTGAGTTCTTCACTTCTGTGGTTTTAATCCACATGAGGTCCATCCATGCAGTAACCCTAAGTTTGTTTAGAAGAATCTCACCTATGATATCATATGTGGAAAAAGTTTCAACTAAGCCTTTTTTTCATACACATGACTCCAACATTTGTGCAAACTCATGTTTCTTTGTATTTACATTTTTGGGACCTTTACACCCGTATTCGCTACCATCTCACGAATACCATCTCGTATTCGCTACCATTTCATCTCATAAACAATTCTGTCTCACACCGAGACCAATCCCGTTGCCATGACTCAACAGTTGTCACACTCGGTTTCTCCGAAGAACAACCGAGTGAATATCACATGTATGCCAGGATCATTTTCTCATACATGTGACGACAAATAGTGAAGCATCATCATATTACAAGCCAGGTGTCGAATATAAATAAGTCTTACATAGCATACGTCTCGATGGACGATAATAAGTTCATAATAGGTAAATAAAACAGCAGCGAAATATAAATCTTGTGGGCTCCGTCACAGGCGTTGCCCGGGGGACTCCGTGAACCTAGAATCCTTCCTCGGGACCAAAGTCTTGGTCATTAAACACCACATCATTCTCTTGACCTGAGCAGCAATATAAACCAATAGAAAAGCAAGTTTGAGTACCGTGGGTACTCAGCAAGTGTGGGAAAGTTATGTCATGCATGGCTAGAGCAAGGTAAAGTTTTAACTCATGGTTAAAGCACTACGCAATTAATACCTATCACCTTAGCTTATTAAGCACCTATATTACTACACAGGTGAAATGGTCCCAATCCCTCAACCCATCCTCAATATCAAGTACACATAGTCCCAACTCAAATGTTATGCTTCCCACTTAACATCCTCAACTTCCCAATCCATCATCCTCTAATCATGAATAAGTCCAAGCCGCTCTTGACCGTGAGCACAGCTGTCATGACAGTTTTGACTCTGCAGAGTTTGCACCACTGTACCCACATGTAGTGATTTCATCCCCCGTTGCCGGGTGGACTAAAAGAACCTCCATTATGCCAGTGGCCGCGAACCACATTCACACTTCCCAGGTGTGTAGCCAGAAGATCACTACGAAGCCTTTACAAAGGGATTCCCGACGAGCGTGGGCCCACTGAGGTTTCACCCCTAATAGCATACAAGAGGCTCCAACCCCGCTGCAGTGGCCCCCTCTTGAGCCTTGCGGTTCATATGGTAGTCCAGCGGACACCTATTCCCCGCACCATCCAAAACACCCATACTACGCCGGGGATACACCTAATTAATTAGCCAAGCCGCCCCATCTCAGCATGTGGTTGGCACGGTAAAGCCAGGTTACATGCTCCATGAACCGGTCCTTTGGATCTAGGCAAGTACTAAACACAAACCCGAGTCTCGTGCACCCAGCACCAACCAAATCATCCAACTTGCCTCGATCCCTACCTCTACATAACTCATAATGTCACATTCAAGAGTAAGGTAAACAAGTTGATGACCTCATATCCCACTTATCCCATTCTAAGCATGGCTAAGCATAAGTGATATGAATGAATGACATAATAAAACAAATCCCAACCCAAGCTACAAGGAAACAAGATAATGCAATTCTAGGGAAACTCCCTAGCATGGGTTTCATATTTCAATTGACAATGCAAATAATTCTATCTACACATCCTAGCATAGGATCAAAGTGGTCAAGGACACTTGCCTTCTTCCTGCTGCTCTGGGAATGGAAAGTCTTGGTCTTGGAAGGGGAGAACTTGCTCTGGGGCAGGTTCTACTCATTCCAATACACATAGCAAAAGAAAACAACAATCCATAAGCCATAGTCCACACTTTCACTGCATGCAAACCACACATACATACATATGGAAGTCATTCACATACTAAGTGTTGTGGTTACCCTAGATGTGTTGATTTTTGGCCTACATACACTTTTAAACATATATATATATATATATATATATATTATTTCTAACTTCTGTATTCAGATTTCTATTTGCACACTATATATGAATTTCCAATTTGAACAAATTCTTTATATTTAATTAATACACTTCTTAGCCACAAAGTTTGCATGAAAGGTATTTCCCTACTCCAAATAAGTTTTCATATCTTCTACAAAAACCTAAATTGAAGTTTTTGGATTTGGAGACCTCATTTATCACTTTCTAATTATGCATACCTATTTTCCTATATTTTCTATGCCTAAAAGTAAACTTTACTATTAAAATAGTAAGACATATCATCTAAATAGAATAGGTTCTGATCTAAAATATTCAATAATATATTTTTGAACTTCCTCTCTGATGTGAAACAATTTAAATTTATTTTACTAGTTTTTAGAATTATTTCTAGACTAAAATTTGTCTCTAGAGAAAATAAAAATGAGCAACACTTAGGCAGATTTCGTTTCAGCCTAAAATCTATTTTTAACTCATTCTAAAGTTTTCCAAGTGCTAGAGAGTTTAAACTTGAATTTGCACATGTGTTTGCCTTATCTTTTAAATTTAAATCCTAGTCACATATTCAAATTTCTGAATTTAATATCCTATAGGGTCAAGAAGGTAAATCCACCCTACTGCAGGGTTTAATTTACTATTTCCTAAATTTCCAGGGGTCTAACTACACATAACAGAGGGGTTTTCCTAATTTTTGTTGAGTCTAGGGGCTAAAATTTATTTTTAAATTAATTTACACGGATTTCTGAGGGTCCAGGAGCTAGATCAGAAGTTTCCGGGGCTAGCTCGTGTTTTCCGAGATCCCCAGGGGGTAGCGCGTAAGAATTCCGGCCTTTATAATGCGGGGCCGACGTGGACCGTCCGATTTAAAACAGACGGCTCAGATTAGATCACCGAAACGGTACGCGTCGATTTTATTTCTACCGTGCGATTTAAAATAGACGGCCCTCAAGGGGCCACGTCGCCCTGGCCGGAGCCAGCCCGCGCGCGGCGGCGGGGGTGGCAATCTCGCCGGCGCAGCCTCGGTTTTTGCCGCTACACGCTGGAACTCGCATCTTTTTGCACGGATCGGCTGCGGAGGGTTAGGGTATGCTCCACGCTGCCGGCTATACGGGCAAGCTAATCATACACTACAGCTCCACCCGGACCATCCGTGAGAAGCGGGAAGAATGGAGTTCAGAAATGAGGATTGTCCATGAAAATCAGCTGCTTAAGATCCACCGCTCTCCAGCTTGTAGGGCGACACAGGTTGATGCTAAGAAGGATGTCACCTGGGAGGCCATCACGTGCCAGAGTCACATCAACCGTCGTCACCTGGACAGGACTGAGTACATGTATGTCCTCCAGCGTGAGAGTGGTACAGCGGAGTACAAGTACCCGCCAGTGCAGCAGGGGACTTCCCATGAGCACATGGACCTGTGCTTGGAGGATGCTGCTATGCTCAGCACTGGACTGCAGGAGTGTCAGCAGGAGCTTCAGGATGTTCGTGACACCCTGAAGGAGACCGAGGCATTGCTTCGCGCCAGCTTGAGGGCAAGAGAAAAAGGAGATGGGAATGAACTGTGTGTCACCGTGAATGACACATGGACTCCTGACTCCCCAGACCGCCGGGCGAGAAGGCGTCGACGCACTTCTCCACCAGCAGCTTCCCCACCCAAAGAGGAATCAGAGGGCAGCCGCAATAATGAGGAAGACCCCGATGAGCCAGCTCAGTGATACGAGTTGTTCAGAGTAATTTCCCTTATTTCAGCAGGTTATCGAATAGTCGAGTCAATACCCTATTTATTTGTGTGTTAATGTTTGGTGTGTGACGTGAGTTGTGGAAGCCATGGGCATTTGTCCACAACCTCATCTTTAGGTTGTTTTGCTTTGGTGTGTGAACCCCTATGAATCAATAGTGCATTTATTTTCGCGTGAGACGTGACACCCAAAGATCTATGTGAAATCTTCAGAAATTGTCTAAATATTAAGGCCTCAAAAGTTTAAGTTTAAACAAACAATTCATGAAGTTAACACATAATGCTTTAAGTTAACATTTGGTTGACCAAACATAAAGGTATCATCCACTGTTCGACCAGAACGGTGGAACTAACTCACACTAGTGGCATGAAAGTGAAGTTCATAGCCGTGCAAGAGCCTAGGAGGGACATTAAACTCAATAAAGTTGAGGTGGAAGTGGGAGAGATAAGGATTATCAAGGAATATCCAGATGTTTTTCCGGAGGAGTTGCCAGGTATGCCTCCCGATCGTGAAGTGGAATTTGCGATTGAGCTAGTGCCTGGAACAGCTCCAATATACAAGAGGCCTTATCGGATGGACTCCAAACAGCTGAAAGAACTCAAGGAGCATATAAGAGAATTGATGGAGAAGGGGTATATTCGTCCTAGTTCCTCACCATGGGGAGCTCCAGTGATATTTGTGCCCAAGAAGGACGGAACCCAAAGGTTATGTGTAGACTACCGTGCTTTGAATGAAGTAGCCATCAAGAACAAGTACCCATTACCCCGTATTGAAGACTTATTTGATCAGCTAAGGGGATCTTGTGTGTTCTCAAAAATTAATCTCATGTCGGGATACCACAAACTTAAGATAAGACAAACCGATATTCCAAAGATAGCTTTCGTATCTCGGTATGGGCTGTATGAATACACTGTCATGCCGTTTGGGCTAACTAATGCCCCGGCATACTTCATGTATCTCATGAACAAGGTATTCAGGGAATATCTGGACAAATTTGTGGTGGTTTTCATTGATGACATTCTCGTCTTTTCCAAAGATGAAGAAGAACATGAGAGACATTTAAGGTTGGTGTTGCAAAAACTGAGAGAACACCAACTATATGCCAAGCTGAGCAAGTGTGAATTTTGGTTGAAGAGAGTTCCCTTCTTAGGACATATAATCTCGGAGGGAGGAATCTCCGTAGATCCCGCCAAGATCGAGGATGTACAGAAGTGGAAGACCCCTGAGAATGTTGGGGAAGTTTGAAGCTTCTTAGGATTGGATGGGTATTATCGACGGTTTATCGAGGGTTTCTCCAAGATTTCGAGACCCCTCACCAAATTGTTGGAGAAGGGAATCACATTCACATGGACACCGTAGTGCGAGACGAGTTTTCAAGAGCTGAAGAAAAGATTGACAACAGCCCCAGTGCTAGTCGCCAGATATGCAGAAGAACTTTTCAGTGTACTGCGATGCCTCTGGAAACGGGTTGGGATGTGTTCTCATGCAAGAGGGGCATGTCGTGGCTTATGCGTCCCGGCAGCTCCGGAAACACAAGAAGAACTATCCTACGCATGGCCTAGAGCTAGCCGCAGAGGTACACACGTTGAAGATTTGGTGGCATTACTTGATGGGGAAGAGGACAGGGATATATACGGATCATAAGAGCTTAAAGTATATTTTCACACAGCCAGATCTCAACCTCAGACAAATGAGATGGTTAGAGCTGATCAACGACTTTGATGTGGGCATCAACTATCATCTTGGGAAAGCGAACATCGTGGCAGATGCTTTAAGCTGGAAGGTGCAGGTCAATAGGTTGAGCTTAAAGGACATGCCTACAGAATTGAAGGAAGAGGTTATAAAACTCAATCTATGTCTGGTGAATAGTGGTGAGGCCATCGCCATGGAAGTAGACTCCACATTAGAGAAAGACATACGCAATGGTCAGAAGAATGATGAGAAGATACAAGAGATTAGAGAACTCATCAAGGATAATAAAGCCCCTGGGTTCAGAGAGGATGAACAAGGTACGGTGTGGCACGGGAAAAGAATCTGTGTGCCTGAAGTGAAGGAGATCCGTGAATTGATTTTGAAGGAGGCTCATGATTCCGACTATTCCATTCATCCTGGGAGTACGAAGATGTATCATGACCTCAAGAGAAGATATTGGTGGTATGGCATGAAGCGAGATGTCGCGAAACATGTTGCTCTATGTGACACATGTCAGTTAGTGAAAGCAGAACATCAACGACCCGCAGGACTATTGCAACCACTCAAAGTGCCTGAATGGAAATGGGAAGAAATGGGTATGGATTTTATAGTGGGACTACCCAGGACCCAATCAGGATATGATTCGATATGGGTCATCATCGACAGGCTAACCAAGGTAGCTCATTTCATCCTCGTGAAAGAAAATTACAGCGGATCCAAATTGGCGGAATTATACATGTCAAGGATCGTGTGTTTCCATGGAGTGCCAAAGAAGATAGTGTCAGATCGAGGGACACAGTTCACCTCAAGGTTCTGGCAGAAGTTACATGAAACCATGGGAACTCATCTAAATTCTAGTTCTGCCTATCATCCCCAAACTGACAGGCAGACGGAAAGAACCAATCGGATCCTTAAGGATATGCTAAGAGCGTGTGCGCTCAAGAACAATAGGAGTTGGGATAAGAACTTACCGTATGCGGAGTTCTCCTATAACAACAGCTATCAGGCTAGTATGAAGATGTCACCATTTGAGGCTTTGTATGGGAGGAAGTGCAGAACTCCACTATTTTGGAACCAAACAGGGGAAAGTAAAGTGTTTGGGCCCGAAGTACTACAAGAAGCCGAGGAGAAGGTAAGGGAAATCCGCAACAACTTGAGGATAGCACAGACCCGACAAAAGAGCTATGCCGATGTATGGAGAAGAGAGCTCGTTTTCAACGTGGGGGACTATGTTTACCTCAAGGTGTCCCCTATCCGAGGACTTCGTCGGTTCAAGGTGAAAGGGAAGTTATCACCTCGATACATCGGACCCTTTCAGATTCTGGAGAGGAAAGGCGAAGTGGCATATCAATTCGAACTACCGGCTCGCCTATCGGATGTGCACGATGTATTCCATGTGTCACAGCTCAAGAAATGTCTAGGAATGCCTGAAGAGATGTTACCCATGAATGAAGTTGACGTACGAGAGGATCTGTCTTATGCCGAGCAACCGGTCAAGGTTTTGGAGACAATGGAACGCCTTACAAGGAATAAAAGAGTCCGGATGTGCAAGGTGCAGCGGAAGCATCACTCGGAAGCGGAAGCCATATGGGAGCGAGAAGACGAGCTTAGTGCATAGTTTCCGGAATTGTTTTCCTAGAACCACCAATCTCGAGGACGAGATTTCTTTTAAGGGGGTAGAGCTGTAACACCCCAAAACCTGCTAAAGAGGGGAATTTAAAAATTTTTGGACGTATTGCATGTGGTGCAGAAATTTAAATTCAAACTGGAATTCAAATTCAAATCAAAACAGAAAGGAAAAGGAAAAAGAAAAAGAAAACCCCAACCGGCCAGTGGGCCGAAACCCGCCAGCCGGCCCAAGAACCCCCGCGCCAGCCCAAACCCGCGCCCCTCTCTTCCTCTCACTGACACGCGGGGCCCACGTGTCATCCCTCACCTCCCGCGCGCCCCACCCGACCCTGGACTCTTCTCTCGCGCCCGATCAAAAGAACCCCTGGAACCCACGCTCCCAGCCCCGATTTCCAGTCCGGGACGCCCCCAACATGATCTCAACAGACCGCCACCCTCCCTCGCCTAAATAAACGCCGACAATCGCCCTCTCTCCCCCCCCCCCGATCGGCTGTTCTTCTCTCCGGTGAGAACCAAAGTTTCTACAGCTGATATCTTTCGATCCTTGCTCAAATTCCCTGATCTAACATGCTAATCACGTTCCACCGCCGCCAAGGAGCCCTGCAGGTGAAGGAAACGACGTGTCTTGCGCCCCAACGGCCACCCCGACGTGCATCGAAGATCGTCGCCGTTGAAGCTCGCCGCCGACCGACTTCCAGGGCCTCCGAGTGCTGGAAAATCCCTCGGTGAGCATCCCCTACCCCTCCGCAGCCGATCCATGCAAAAAGATGCGAGTTCTAACGTGTAGCGGCAAAAGCCGAGGCTGCGCCAGCGAGATCGCCACCCCCCCGCCGCCGCGGGCCGCCGCGCGCGCGGGCTGGCTCCGGCCAGGGCGACGTGGCACCTTGAGGGCTGTCTATTTTAAATCGCACGGTAGAATTAAAACCCGCGTGTACCGGTTCGGCGATCTAATATGAGCCGTCTATTTTTAAATCGGACGGTCCACATCAGCCCCGCGTTATAAAGGCCGGGATTCTTACACGCTATCCCCTGGGTATCTCGGCAAACACGAGCTAGCCCCGGAAACTTCTGATCTAGCCCGTGGAACTTCAGAAATTCGTGTAACTTCATTTAAAAATCAGTTTTAGCCCCTGGACTTAATAAAAATTAGGAAAACCCCTCTGTTATGTGTAGTTAGACTCCTGGAAATTTATGAAATAGCAAATTAGACCCTGCAGTAGGGTGGATTTACCTTTTTGACCTTATATGATATTAAATTCAGAAATTTGAATATGTGACTAGGATTTCAATTTAGAAGGTAAGGCAAACACATGTACAAATTCAAATTTAAACTCTCCTAGCACTTGGAAAACTTTAGAATGAGTTAAAAATAGATTTTAGGCTGAAATGAATCGGTCTAATTGTTGTTCATATTTATTAGTTATAGAAACACATTTTTAGGCTAGGAAATAATTCTGAAAACTGATAAAATAAATTTAAATTAGTTAACATCAGAGGATAAGTTCAAAAATATATTATTTAATATTTTAGATCAGAACCTATTCTGTTTAGACGATATGTCCTACTATTTAATATTAAAACTCACTTCTAGGCATAGAAAATAAATCTGAAAAATATAGGAAAATAGGTATGCATAATTAGAAAATGATAAATGAAGTTTCCAAATCCAAAAAATTCAGTTTAGGAATTGGTAGAAGATCTGAAAACCTATTTGGAGTAGGAAATTACCTTCCATGCAAACTTGGTAGCTAAGAAGTGTATTAATTAATATAAAGAATTTGTTCAAATTGGAAACTCATAGTGTGCAAACAGAAATCTGAATACAAAAGTTAGAAATCATATACATATGTTTAAAAGTGCATGTAGGCCAAAAATCAACACATGTAGAGTAACCACAACACTTAGAAATATGAATGGCTTTCATAGGTATGTATGTGTGGTTTGTATGAAGTGAAAGTGTGAACTATGTCTTATGGATTGTTGTTTTCTTTTGCTATGTGCATTGGCATGAGTAGAACCTGCCCCAGAGCAAGTTTTCCCCTTCCAAGACCAAGACTTTCCATTCCCAGAGCAGCAGGAAGAAGGCAAGTGTCCTTGACCACTTTGATCCTATACTAGGATGTGTAGATAGAATTATTTGCATTGTCAATTGAAATATGAAACCCATGCTAGGAAGTTTCCCTAGAATTGCATTACCTTGTTTCCTTGTAGCATGGGTTGAGATTTATTTTATCATGTCATTTATTTATATGCTTATGCTTAGCCATGCTTAGAATGGGATAATTGGGATATGAGATCATCAATTCATTTACCTTACTCTTGAATGAGATATTATGAGTTATGTAGAGATAGGGATCGAGGCAAGTTGGATGATTTGGTTGGTGCTGGGTGCACGAGACTCGGGTTTGTGTTTAGTACTTGCCTGGATCCTAAGGACCGGTTCATGGAGCATGTAATCTGGCTTTACCATGCCAACCACATGCTGAGATGTGGCAGCTTGGCCAATTAATTAGGTGTATCCCCGGCGTAGTATGGGTGTGTTGGATGGTGCGGGGAGTAGGTGTCAGCTGGACTACCATATGAACCGCAAGGCTCAAGAGGGGGCCACTGCAGCGGGGTTGGAGCCTCTTGTATGCTGTTAGGGGTGAAACCTCAGTGGGCCCACGCTCGTCGGGAATCCCTTTGTAAAGGCTTCGTAGTGATCTCCTGGCTACACACCTGGGAAGTGTGAATGTGGTTCGCGGCCACTGGCATAATGGAGGTTCTTTAGTCCACCCGGCAACGGGGGATGAAATCACTACATGTGGGTACAGTAGTGCAAACTCTGCAGAGTCAAAACTGTCATGACAGCCGTGCTCACGGTCAAGAGCGGCTTGGACTTATTCATGATTAGAGGATGATGAATTGGGAAGTTGTGGATGTTAAGCGGGAAGCATAACATTGGAGATGAGACTATGTTTATTTGATAATGATGATGGGTTGAGGGATTGGGAAACATTTCACCTGTGTAGTAATGTAGGTGCTTAATAAGCTAAGGTGATAGGTATTAATTACATAGTGCTTTAACCATGAGTTCAACCTCTCCTTGCTCTGGCCATGCATGACATAACTTTCCCACACTTGCTGAGTACCAACGGTACTCAAACTTGCATATTTGTTGGTTTAAATTGCTGCTCAGGTCAAGGGGATGATGTGGTGTTCAATGACCAAGACTTCGGACCCGAAGAAGGATTCTAGGTTCATGGAGTCCCCCGGGCAACGCCTGTGACGGAGCCCACAAGATTTATATTCCGCTGCTGTTTTTATTTACATGTCATGAACTTATTATCGTCCATCGAGACATATGCTATGTAAGACTTATTTATATTCAACACCTGGCTTGTAATAAATTATGCTTCACTATTTGTCATCACATGTATGAGAGAATGATCCTGACATACATGTGGTATTCACTCGGTTGTTCTTCGGAGAAACCGAGTGTGACATCATGATGGGCTGCCACGTAAGCGGTCCACCAATCAGCAGCAGGTCCATGCAATTGGTGAGAGGCAAACAGCACCCTCTCATACCCTTGGCATTGTATGATCCTCATCTTGCTCTCTTTGGTCTTTAACCAGTCGTCTGCCTCCAGAGGTTCAACAGCACTTGCAAACTTTGGAGGTTGAGTCCCCAGAAACTCACTCAACCTTGGTTGGTGTGGTGCAGCTTGTGGGGGTGGAGCTTGGTGCAAGTTGGCCACCACTTGAGTTAAACTCTCGATGAGCTGATTCTGATTTTCAAGCATTTGGTGGATAGGATCAACTCCTTCACGGCGACCACCCCTGTCTTCTCCTCCAGAAAGATGAGGGTTGCGGGCCTCATCGTTGTTGTTGTTGGGGTTGGCACCGTGACCCTTTCCTCTTCCAGCCATCTATCGTGATCAACCAAATGTTAACTTAAAGCATTACGTATTAACTTCCCAAATTGCTTGTTTAAACTTAAACTTTTGAGGCCCTAATATTTAAACATTTTCTGAAGATTTCACGTAGATCTTTGGGCTTCATGTTTCACGCGAAAATAATGCACTATTGATTCATAAGGGTTCACACACCAATGCAAAGCAACCTAAAGACGAGGTTGTGGACAAATGCCCATGGCTTCCACAACTCACGTCCCACACCAAACATTAACACACAAATAAATAAGGTATTGACTCGACTACTCGATAACCTGCTGAAATAAGAGAAATGACTCTAAACAACTCGTATCACTGAGCTGGCTCGTCGGGGTCTTCCTCATTATTGCGGCTGTCCTCTGATTCTGCTTTAGGTGGGGAAGCTGCTGGTGGAGAAGTGCGGCGACGCTTGCTCACCCGGTGGTCTGGAGAGTCAGGAGTCCATGTGTCATTCACGGTGACACACAGCTCATTCCCATATCTTCTTTCTCTCGCCCTCAGGCTGGTGCGAAGTAACGCCTCAGTCTCCTTCAGGGTGTCACGAACATCCTGAAGCTCCTGCTGGCACTCCTGCAATCGAGTGCTGAGCATAGCAGCATCCTCCAAGCACAGGTCCATGTGCTCATGGGAAGTCCCCTGCTGCACTGGCGGGTACTTGTACTCCGCGGTGCCACTCTCACGCTGGAGGACGTACATGTACTCAGTCCTGTCCAGGTGGCGACGGTTGATGTAACTCTGGCAGGTGATGGCCTCCCAGGTAACATCCTTCTCAGCATCGGCCTGAGTCGCCCTACAAGCTGGAGAGCGGTGGATCTTGAGCAGCTGATTTTCATGGATAATCCTCATCTCTGAGATCCATTCTTCCCGCTTATCACGGATGGTCCTGGTGGAGCTGTAGTGTATGATCAGCTTGACACGACCCCACGGTCTTGTCGAGCCAGGATCACGCTGAGGGGTGCTGCGTTGCACAGCACCGGATAACACACGTCAAAGGTACAAAGCAGAAGCGGAATTTTATTACATAAACAGGTTTATGAACATGTTTACATCAAAATAAGTTTAGTATACACTCGCGGGCATAGACTACACATCAAGTCCACGTTCAGCCCTCGAACGTGTCCTTGCTAGCACACACGCACACTAACTCTGCGGCGTGCATGACTCCCACTCGACGGGGTTCCCCTCCTGGGGTTCCGTCTCCTCTTCGGGAGTCCCTTCCTCATAGAACCCTGCAAAAGCTTCAAACACAAGCAGTGAGCACGAAGGCTCAGCAAGTCTGACCCGTCTCACCTAAACATGGAACTTCTACATGAGGGGTGATAGGTACATGAGGTAAATATCATTTGCAAAGGACTCGCCTAATTAGTGGAACCTTACTTTCATGTGTTTAGCAGCAGGTTGTGGAGAACCTTACGCTAAGGCACATGAGAGAGCCGCAATCAAACAAGAAACGCATGTCTCTCATGTACTTTGCCCAAAGTTGAAAAGAACTTTAGTTAGCTCTAAACTACAACAAACCATTAACAAGCAAGTCCACCTTTCAATCAGCAGCATTTTAACATGTAAGTAGCCTGTTCTTTCTACGTCATGGTACAGTGAACAAGTGGTACTCACTGACCGCGAGGGACGGCGATTATAATCGATTTACACTTGCAGGGTTACCCGAACAACCCGTCACGTACGCCCGTACTCGATGTTGCCTACAGCAACCATCACGGACGCCGTACGCAACTACCTTTCACCCGTTAGCCAAATGTTGAACCGGTCCAATCGTCCCGAGCAAGAGGTCTCTGCACACGCATCTCAGTGCCGCCAGCTGATTTACACCTCGAGCTCTCAACCTACCCTCTGAACGACCAGCTATGCCTCAACACCCAGCTACCCGAGTTACATCAGTTTCCCGGTTCCCATATAGCCGGTAGGTCTTCGGTACTGTTCTAGCTTGTTCAACAGGCCCGCACATGAATCGGTTCTCAATCGACACAGGTGGAGCTACAGCACACAGGCCCCAAAGTCCTGCTGCCCTTACCCTCCGCTTGGTCTCATTTTCTTGCCATATGTTTCATGTGCTATCACTACCCGAGTCGAGTGCCTCTAGCCTATGCTCGCGAGTAGTTCCAACTACTCGACTTGTACCGAATCCTACTCTATCTTAGCATTGCAGCAACTAACGGGGTTTTTCAATCCTAAACCCTACCCATGGTTTTCTTGGCTATGCAGTTGGGTTTCCAATCAAGACTCTAATGCAAAGAATCATAACAGTATTCAAAGATGTGCTCAAAACAATAAACATTTGTAAAAAGGTTAATGCAAACCGGAGCTTGCCTTGCTGCTCTTGGTCGTAGGCTAGCTGCTCCTCCGGAGTAACGAAGTCTAGGACTTCGGGTTCCTCCTTGACCTTAGCGACTACATGATAGAAGGAATACATGTATCAATTTAAATGCATTTGTATTAAGTTGAAGTGGTAAAGTCTATAACCCTTGCAAGACAGACCCAATGACCGTGAAACTTTTACTGGGGCTTGGTTACAACCTAAACAGAGATTTGGTCAAGTTTTAGTTGCAGTAAAGCTCATTTGAGCCCTCCACAATTAATCATGTACTTGACCTTAATTGAAGGCTTTTAGGGTGTTCTACGGATTTTCATGAAACAACTATGACTTTCTGAAAACTAGATTTTCAGAGGGTTCCAATGGAGTTGGTCTCACTTAATTTGAAGGTTCCTAACTAAATTTATGAGCTAAACAATTTCAGAGAAAATTCTGAAAATGTTTCTGAACATTTTCTATTTTCTCTAGAACAGTTTCACTAATCACACCATTAGGTGGATCAACTGAGCTCAAATGGGTCTGAAATTTTTATGCTAGTTCAAGGATATTTTGGTGAACATCCTAGCAAAATTTCAGAATTTTCCTCCAAAGGATTCTCCAGTTAAAATTCCAAACAATTTAAATTTTGAGGAATTAAATCTGGACAAATAAGAGTTTTCATGAAGTGAAACTTGATTTCCTGGAAAGTTCTCAGAGAGCTGAATCCAACAAAATTCGGTTCACTCAATTTGGAGCTTTCTCGCCAAAGTTATGAGGATTGGAAGTTTGAAGGAAATCTGAAAATCGGGGAAAAGTTTAAACTCGCGCGTGGGCCCTGGGGACACGCGTCGCACGCCGAGGCGACAGCACACCGCGGCCCACAAGGATTTTGCGCGCCAGCACACCCTATCCCAGCCGCAGCCCGACCCCGATTCAAAATATCGGCCGCTGACAGCTGGGGTCCACCCCCTTCTTCAACCTCGCGACGCCCGCGCTCTGCCGCCGAGGGACCTCGCCGGAGAGCTCGCCGCCGGCTCCTGTACAGCTCCAAACCTCGCGATTTTGGCCTCCCCTGCCTACTTTCACTCGGGGAAGATGTTTCTGGGGTCAGCTCTTCATGACAACGGCCGGTACATGGTCGGCGACGAGCCGCCGCCTCGGAACAACTTCAGTCGTGTCGGCTGACTCCCCTAGCTCCTCAACTACTCGAGGAACCGGTCGGGAAGCATCAGTGGACCTCAGGGAAGGTCGACATGAGCTTGAGGCAGCTCGGGGAAGGCCCGAAGTAGGTCCTCACCGTGCGCCCGATGCCTCCCGTTTGTTCCACCGTTGGTAAACCTCGAAATACGTCAGGTACAGAGGTTCTCCGGCCAAGGGTTCTGAAGGCAACTTGTGCGTTACCGTGTCTAGTTTATGTGAGAGCTAATTGAGGCCCTCTAATCCTTTCTAGAGTATGAATTCGACGGAATCGCACCTGAAGGTCATTCTGCACACAGAAAGGGGAAAACTGGAAATTCGCCGCCGGTGAGCAACCACTCGGGCTGTGGCTCAGGGGTGAGCAGCACCGGTTACCAGCGCGTCCAAGGGTGCCTTGGCTCGGGCGTGACAACACCCTGGTTGGACTGTCCACGGGAGCCTGAGGTGCGACGGTTCTAAGTCACCGAATTGATCTTTCGGCATAGCCGATATCAATCGGTTTCAATTGAATTCTAGCAGCGGGGAAGACGGAGGAAGGTGTCTAGTACCTTGCCGTGGCTCTGGAGGGGACGGAGAAAGCTGTGATCGGCGCTCTCCGATCGATTCCGAGCTGCAGAAAGTGTTTACCGGCGCTGAGTTCTTGCGGGAGAAGAAACGGGTGAGGCTTCGGCCGAGGAGGGGGGAAGGCGCCTTAAGAAGGCTCTGCACCGCCTCACGCCCGCGCGTGGCCAAGCAGCTTCTGGCGCGGCGGCTCCCCTCGGTGGCGATCTCAGCGGCGGCTCGGCTAACCGAGTGAGAAAGTCTCAGTCGGTTTGATTTGGAGTAGTGGCTGACATGTGGGTCCCACTTCCAATTTTAACCTCTGAAATTTACTCCTAATCACTGTTGTAAACAGTGAGCCCCATAATACCCCTGGTAATTCAAATTATTCACCCATGAGCCATTTGAATTGATCAAAGTTCAAATTGGGTTTGGTTTGAATGCATTTCAGCACAAGTTCAGTTTTGAATTCAAACAAAGTTTGAATTTGTCCCTCTTAGCTCATGTCAAGATCAACTTCAAATGGAGTGAAAATTGGTGTGTGAGCTCACAAAAATGTGCTGAGTAAGAATATGCCTCCCAATTTCAAATTCATGGGATACAAACAGTTTGAATTTGAATATGGTTTCAAACTGCCCTCTTTCTAGCTATACCTAAAATGACCTCAAAAAGGTTTTGAATTTGGGTGAATCTTGGCATGGACATTCTTAGCAAGGTGTAGGAGTTTTCATATGTCCAGCCCACCTATATCACATGTGGAAAATACCACTTTTGCAATGTGTGAGTTTGTTCTCTAATGAGCATGTTGATGGTGGTTACTTGCTCTTCATTTGTGTTCATCAACTTTCCTCAAATGAGGTGTGTGGTGTGGTGATGAACACTTCCATTATGTGTCAAAAAACTGAGGCCCTTACATTCCTCCCCCCTTAAAAGAATCTCATCCCGAGATTATAAGGTGAAAATGAGAGAGAGGACGGTGGAAAATTACCGGATATGCGACGTGAAAAAGTCGGGGTAGTTAGTGCGAAGGAATTCTTCGCTCTCCCATGTCGCTTCTGAGACGGCCCCACAGGACCTCGTCGGGTGGTGCCGTGTTATGCGGCACCCAACAGCACACGGGTTGCAGAAACACATCATATTACATAAATAGTTTAGCGGAAGCGTACAAGATTATTTTACAAATAAGTATATCGGAGTAAACTACAGCGAAAGAATATCACTCTCACGACTCATGTCTAAACTAGCAACAAAGAAACGGTCCAGCCCGCGGACGTTTCTTACTAGCAACACGAAGATCAATCTGCAGCGGCGAGGATGCTCTTTGAGTAAGCACTCGGAGGTTCCCGAGTCTCATCGGCATCCCTTCTCATAAGCATCGAGTCAATTACCTGCAAAACAACTCGGATAGCATCCGTGAGCATAACGCTCAGCAAGACTTAACCGTCACCCTAAACATGAAACTCTAAGTGAGGTTATGAACCTAACATAGGATGGCATAAGAATAATTAAACTCGCCTAAAAGTGAATCCTTACTTTCAGATATTAATTGCAGCATTTTAAGTAACCCTGGGTACGCCACATCGGGAGTCCACAATCAAACAAGAAACGCTTTCCCCCGATGTAAATTGCTCATGGCATAAAAGAATCGAGTGTGCACTAGCCTATTCATCAAGCTCCAATACAAGGTAGAATAATACTTCACATCAAGATGATTAGTTCCTTTCTCATGCAAGTTCTTACTACGTCACGACTGTGAGAACAAGTATGCTCGGTCCATTCCGCGAGCGACGGTGATTCGAATCAATAACACCCGGACTACACGACACGTACGCCCATACTCGACGTTGCCTACAACAACCATCACTGACGTCGTACGTGGCAGCCTTTCCCCCGTTTCACCCCCGCTGAATCGATCAAGTCACCCCGTACAGTAGCTACTCTCATGATGCACCTTCCGACGTGAGATGTCATGAGAATATTCCCCACATACTGCACACCGGCCGTCTGCCTGAGGCGACCCGAAAAGTCCCAACGACAGCTTCTCGAGGTACATCGGTTTACTGGGTCCCATATAGCCAGCATGAGTCCGGTACACAACTCAAACTTGTTCAACAGGGCCGCATACGGATCGGTCCTTGACCGACACGGACAGGTCTACAGCACCCAGGCCCCTATGTCCTGCTGCCCCTACAACCTTCCGGTCTCAACTTTAACTTGCTAATTCAATTATGAACCAATCCCGTATGCCCCTGTTGTTCCTGAAACTGCGAGTACCATCTCACCACTCGACTTCTACCGAACCGTACTTAAGCATGGCAGTTCTACACGGTGAAGGACACCTACCCAATACTCCATTTGTCGTTTGGCTATGCAAGAGGAGTATCAAACACTAGACCTAATGCACAGTTCATATCATGACCGAAGTGAATACAAAAGAAAAACTTAACAGCTGTTAAATGCAAACCGGAGCTTGCCTGTTTTGCAGGGTAGTCGTATATAATAGTTAGTGTCCTTGCAGATCCACCCTTGACTCTCCGGAGCTTGATCCACTTCGATGAATCACTCCTTTGAGTCCCCTTCGTTGTGGTTCCTATTGAAATGCATATGCACATATTTTATAGAATGTAATAGAAAGAAGTTATGGAATTAATTTCTTAAGACAGAGGTTGTGTGGAAAAGCCAAGCATGGCTTGGTTTGCCTCTGTTGTGCAAAGAACAGAAACAAACTAAATTGACCTTAAGGCCCTTAGCTATACACTAACCCTTTTCTCTAATGAACATAATAGATAAGCTGAAAAGATTTGAGTGCAACTGAAGAACACGAATTCCAATGGCCTCAAAACTTTTACAGCAGGTTCTATACTACCTAAAGATTTAGCTTGCCAAATTGCAGCTAATGTGGAGTCATATTGTGTCCTCCATAATTCTCACAATATCTCTTGTGTATTTTTCCCTTATACATAAGTATGGAGAATAAGAACAGGGAGTTCCAGGACTCATCTTGGACTGATAATTTACATCTGATTTCTTGATCACATGAGAGTCATCTGGTCCAAAATTCAGCCCTTTTACTTGGGTAGTTCTCCTAGAACAATTCTTTAAGCATTTGTACTCAATAGAATTAATTCTGTAGTAATGTGCATTTTCATGCCCAACTAAGTGAACTACAATTCCAAGTATGTCCCAGAGAGCTTGCCTAAACTTTCCTATGATTTTTGGAGCTATGGATTGCTCAGAACAGATTTTTGAAGTGGGAAACATTTTCTGAAAATGTTTCTGGACTCTTATGAACACAGCAGATTGTTTTTAGCAAATTCCTACTCAAATAATCTTCAAATGAGCTGAAAATTTGCTATAAGGTCAACAATATGCTAAATAATATTCTGGCAAAATTTGGGTATTTTTTGATAAACCAAACTCCCTCAATAATTCTTTTTCAGAAAACTTTCCAAGGATTTTCCAGAATTAAATAATTCGTTTCATACAAATTGGGTTGTATATTTGGACAGAGCTATTCAATATGAATCCAACCCAATTTGAATCACTAAATTTGGGGATTCCTAGCAAGATTTATGAGGTTCTAAAGTTTGGGGAAAAATTCTGAAATTGACCTCTGTTTATTTTTCCCATTTTCAGAGACATAAGGAATTAACACCACATTTGGCCAAGCAAATGAGGTCCAATGCTTCTGAAAATTTTACTGGAGTTCAAGTATTTGTGGAAGACTCTCCTGCCCAAATTTGGGGATTTTCCAATACATAGAACTCCTGGAAAAATTCCCACAAGCTTTTCCTTCTACGAATTAATGAGCCAAAACCAGGGGTTTTCATAATTATTGGGTTGTACCTCTGGATAGTACTCTCTTAAAGGAATCCAACAAAAGTTATCTCACTATTTTTGGAGCTTCCTACACCAAGTTATGCATTTTACAAGTTTGCACAACTCTCTGTTTGATTTTAAACAGCACAGTCGCACGTGGGGCCCACGGGTCAGGTGCTTCTTCAACCTCCCGCCAGAGCCCGCGGGTGCACACTGGCAGAAAACTTGGCATGGCTCGTTCTCTCTCATTTCTCCACCAAATGAGCTCCGGTTTCGCCCTACATGCTCCTGGGAACGTGGCGCAGCTGCCTGACAAGGTTTCCCCGCGTGAAAACGGCTGTAGGTGGGTCGGCACCGGCGGGGCGGCTCGGGAGCTCGACATGGACGCGTTCCAGCGTGTCCAAGGCATCTCCCAGCGAGCTACGATGTCCTACAGCATCCCTATGATTCTAGGCACATGGAACGGAGGTCAGATCGTGCAGGAAGTGGCTGCAACCTAGTCGTCACCGTGGACCGTGGCAGTTTTGACCGCCGGCGACGATTTCTCGTCGCCCGGGGCATAGGAGGGTCGGTTTCCTTTGGTTTTCGGCGTGGGAGGGCGCTAGGGCATCTAGTTGCTGTGGTTTGAATTGTAGGAGGTATGATCAATCGGTTTGGGAGAATTTCACGAATTAAACACAGGCTGTTCTATACGTGCGCCGGTGCCAAAAATCGAATTCCGGCGAGCCGGCGTCGGGGGAGAGCAAGAGGACGACGGGATGAGGATCGGTACCTCCTGGGGCACCTCTGTGACCTCTTGAGCCTGCCGGAGAGGCGCTGGGCTGGCCGGGAGACAGGGGCAGTGGAGCAGCGCCGATGAGGTGCTCTGCTCTCGGTTTGTTTGCGAGGAGGAGAAAGCAATTGTGCCTTGCTTCGGCCGGGGGGGGGCACATTATCACGTTGGGGGCGCGGACAGGACCGACCCCAGGGCGCCAGCGCGTGGAGACCGGCAGCAGGAGCTGTCACCGGCAAGCTGCTCGGTGGCGCTCGCAAGCTGCTCGGGAAAAGTTCCCACCGAGAGCAAAACTTAGGGAGTAAGTCTCCTCCTTTAGCTCTATGACCTGTGGGTCCCACCCCCCATTTATTCACCAAATATCTTCTCAAGCTGATCTTTTCACTCCCCAAAATGCTAAGTTTTAAAAAGGTGTGCTAGAATTTGAATTCTTCAAATTCAGTTTGAATTTGCAAGACTAAACCTAAATTTGGTTTAGAATTTGCAATTTCTTCTATTTTAGTTCTCTTTTAAGCCCACCCTACAAATGGAAAGTTGGTGATAACCTTTTCCCTAAAAACTCAACTATATGGCTGCATGTTAATTCAAAGTTTTTGGGTCACCATATGTGTGAACTTTGAATTTCAAATCTGAATTTTAAACTTACATGCAAAGAGATATTTAACTCCTTATTGGTCCAACACTTTTAAATAAAAAGGTGAGCCTCATCATGGATGATCATCCATGTATTACTTTGCATGAAGAAAAGTTTTAGCAGGTCCCATTTTTCATGTCTTTGCCACACATATGAACTCAAACTTTAGTTTTTATTCATACACATTTTTGGGACTTTTACAGCTTCGTCCATTGAGTGATTACTCCATAGAACCTTGTAGAACCATCTAAAACATAAAGCATTTAAAATTAAGTTAGATAAGAGTTAATTAAAAATTGTATTTTGAATAAAAGTTGGGGCAAGATGAATAAAGTGACACCATTAAATAACACTTTCAACCCACACCTTTGTAAAATAGTTTTTAAGAAAATAGGGTCCTTAAATACATCCATTTCTACCTAGGTCCACGTTCCTACGGGCAACCTTGGCTCTGATACCACTTCTGTCACACCCGGTTTCTCCGAAGAACAACAGAGTGAATATCACATGTATGCCAGGATCATTTTCTCATACATGTGATGACAAATAGTGAAGCATCATCATATTTCAAGCCAGGTGTCGAATATAAATAAGTCTTACATAGCATACGTCTAGATGGACGATAATAAGTTCATAATAGGTAAATAAAACAGCAGCAGAATATAAATATTGTGGGCTCCTTCACAGGCGTTGCCCGGGGGACTCCGTGAACCTTCCTTGGGACCAAAGTCTTGGTCATTAAACACCACATCATTCTGTTGACCTGAGAAGCAATATAAACCAACAGAAAAGCAAGTTTGAGTACCATGGGTACTCAGCAAGTGTGGGAAAGTTATGTCATGCATGGCTAGAGCAAGGAGAGGTTGAACTCATGGTTAAAGCACTACACAATTAATACCTATCACCTTAGCTTATTAAGCACCTACATTACTACACAGGTGAAATGGTCCCAATCCCTCAACCCATCCTCAATATCAAGTATACATAGTCTGAACTCAAATGTTAAGCTTCCCTCTTAACATCCTCAACTTCCCAATCAATCATCCTCTAATCACGAATAAGTCCAAGCCGCTCTTGACTGTGAGCACGGCTGTCATGATAGTTTTAACTCTGCAGAGTTTGCACCACTGTACCCACATGTAGTGATTTCATCCCCCGTTGCCGGGTGGACTAAAAGAACCTCCATTATGCCAGTGGCCGCGAACCACATTCACACTTCCCAGGTGTGTAGCCAGGAGATCACTACGAAGCCTTTACAAAGGGATTCCCGACGAGTGTGGGCCCACTGAGGTTTCACCCCTAACAGCATACAAGAGGCTCCAACCCCGCTGCAGTGGCCCCCTGTTGAGCCTTGCGGTTCATATGGTAGTCCAGCTGACACCTATTCCCCGCACCATCCAAAACACCCATACTACGCCGGGGATACACCTAATTAATTGGCCAAGCTGCCCCATCTCAGCATGTGGTTGGCACGGTAAAGCCAGGTTACATGCTCCATGAACCGGTCCTTAGGATCCAGGCAAGTACTAAACACAAACCCGAGTCTCGTGCACCTAGCACCAACCAAATCATCCAACTTGCCTCGATCCCTACCTCTACATAACTCATAATGTCTCATTCAAGAGTAAGTTAAACAAGTTGATGACCTCATATCCCACTTATCCCATTCTAAGCATGGCTAAGCATAAGTGATATGAATGAATGACATAATAAAACAAATCCCAACCCAAGTTACAAGGAAACAAGATAATGCAATTCTAGGGAAACTTCCTAGCATGGGTTTCATATTTCGATTGACAATGCAAATAATTCTATCTACACATCCTAGCATAGGATCAAAGTGGTCAAGGACACTTGACTTCTTCCTGCTGCTCTGGGAATGGAAAGTCTTGGTCTTGGAAGGGGAGAACTTGCTCTGGGGCAGGTTCTACTCATGCCAATACACATAGCAAAAGAAAACAACAATCCATAAGCCATAGTCCACACTTTCACTGCACGCAAACCACACATACATACATATGGAAGTCATTCACATACTAAGTGTTGTGGTTACCCTAGATGTGTTGATTTTTGGCCTACATGCACTTTTAAACATATATATATTATTTCTAACTTCTGTATTCAGATTTCTATTTGCACACTATATATGAATTTCCAATTTGAACAAATTCTTTATATTTAATTAATACACTTCTTAGCCACAAAGTTTGCATGAAAAGTATTTCCCTACTCCAAATAAGTTTTCAGATCTTCTACAAAATCCTAAATTGAAGTTTTTGGATTTGGAGACCTCATTTATCATTTTCTAATTATGCATACCTATTTTCCTATATTTTCAGATTTATTTTCTATGCCTAAAAGTGAACTTTACTATTAAAATAGTAAGACATATCATCTAAACAGAATATGTTCTGATCTAAAATGTTCAATAATATATTTTTGAACTTCCTCTCTGATGTGAAAAAATTTAAATTTATTTTACTAGTTTTTAGAATTATTTCCTAGACTAAAATGTGTCTCTAGAGAAAATAAAAATGAGCAACACTTAGGCAGATTTCATTTCAGCCTAAAATCTATTTTTAACTCATTCTAAAGTTTTCCAAGTGCTAGATAGTTTAAACTTGAATTTGCACATGTGTTTGCCTTACCTTTTAAATTTAAATCCTAGTCACATATTCAAATTTCTGAATTTAATATCCTATAGGATCAAGAAGGTAAATCCACCCTACTGCAGGGTTTAATTTACTATTTCCTAAATTTCCAGGGGTCTAACTACACATAACAGAGGGGTTTTCCTAATTTTTATTGAGTCCAGGGGCTAAAACTGATTTTTAAATGAATTTACATGAATTTCTGAGGGTCCAGGGGCTAGATCAGAAGTTTTCGGGGCTAGCTCGTGTTTTCCGAGATCCCCAGGGGGTAGAACGTAAGAATCCCGGCCTTTATAATGCGGGGTCGACGTGGACCGTCCGATTTAAAACAGACGGCTCAGATTAGATCGCCGAAATGGTACGCGTCGGTTTTATTTCTACCGTGCGATTTAAAATAGACGGCCCTCAAGGGGCCACGTCGCCCTGGCAGGAGCCAGCCCGCGCGCGCGGCGGCGCGCGGTGGCGGGGGTGGCGATCTCGCCGGCGCAGCCTCGGTTTTTGCCGCTACACGCTGGAACTCGCATCTTTTTGCACGGATTGGCTGCGGAGGGTTAGGGGATGCTCACCGAGGGGTTTTCCTGCACTCGGAGGCCCTGGAAGTCGGTCGGCGGCGAGCTTCAACGGCGATGGTCTTCGGTGCATGTCGAAGTGGCAGTCGGGGTGCAAGACACGCTGTTTCCTTCACCTGCAGGGCTCCCCGGCGGCGGTGGAACGTGATCAGCACGTTAGATCAGGAAATTTGAGCAAGGATCGAAGGAAATCGGCTGTAGATGCTTCGGTTCTCACCGGAGAGAAAAACAGCCGATTGGGGAGGAAAAAGGGGCAGATTTCGGTGTTCAAATAGACGAGGGAGGGCGGCGGTCTGTTGAGATCACGTTGGGGCATCCGGGACCGGAAATCGGGGCTAGGAGCGTGGGTTCCGGGGTTGGTTTTGATCGGGCGCGGGAGAGAGTCCGGGGTCGGTTGGGCGCGCGGGGGAAGAAGACGACGGAGGGCCCCGCACGTCAGAGAGAGGGAGAGAGGGGGGCGCAGGTTGGGCTGGCTGGCGCGGGGTCTTGGGCCGGCTGGCGGGTTTCGGCCCACTGGCCGGTTTCGGTTTTCTTTTTCTTTTCCCTTTTCTTTTTCTGTTTTGATTTGAATTTGAATTCCAGTTTGAATTTGAATTGCTTTATCACATGCATTACGTCCAAAAATTTTTAAATTCCCCTCTTTAGCAGGTTTTGGGGTATTACAACAGTCATGCAACCGAATCTTATCACCCGGACTCAACAGTCCCGAAAACCAAACCATAACCAAACCATCACCAAAACCATAACCAAATACCGACCCATCCCATCTAATTATGGAAGTTGGCCAGAGGCTCGTGACCGTAAGCTCGGCTATCATGATAGTTTTAGACTCTGCAGAGTTTGTACCACTTTACCCACAAGTTTGTGATTTCGTCACCCGTCGGGCGGCTGCAGAACCTCCATTATACCAGTATAAAACCGTTGGTGTATGGTCAAGAGATCACAAAATAGCCTTTACAAAGGAGCTACTAGATGTATGGACTCACTAAGGTTTCACCGGTAGGCTAGAATCTCCAATTCTCCCACCCACGGGCCCCCTCTTGTGCCATGCAGTTCCCAGGGCAGTCCTCACTCGACTCCCATTCCCCGCGCCTTCCATGGTCCATAACAATCTAGTAACTTACCTAATTAGTCAGCTAAGCCGCACCCATACATGGCCTTGTTGTGGCACTGTTATCCTGGCATGTCCTTGCATGAACCGGTCCTTAGATCTACGGCAAGTGACCACCATCTCAGGCTACCTCATTCACAAACCCAGGCTTGCCTAGATCTTCCTTCGGTCCATGTTCATTAACAACATCAGTTTTTCATTATCATTACGAGTGCAGTTAGCTAGACACATCTATCTCGCTTCCCAACCCTATGGACTCAGCGAAGCATAAAAGCAAAAACCATACCCGACTCATAAACTTCCCTAGCGGCAAGGGTGGTTTAACCAAAACTAGTAAACTCCTATAAAAGGGTTTCCCATCATGTTTGACTCCGCACACACACCTTTTCGCAAAAAAATAGTTTTCCCAAAACATAGGATCAATATGGTCAAGGGGCACTTGCCTTGTTCTGGCAGTTTCCGGTTGCTCAAAATCTTGTTGTTGTAGTCCGTCATAGGTAGCTCCCTGAGCTTGTCCTTCTATACACGATCACGCACATACAAGATTCACAACAATCAATACCATGCACAAAGTTTAACTAGATACAATGATGCATATGCATGCTATCCTATGATCAGTTTTTATTAGATCAGTTTGTACGTGTTCTTGCATGGCTTGCATGGGTTTTACGATGAACAGAGGTGTTCAGATCAAATGTGGACATGGCGATGATCTTGACTTTAGATCAAACCGATCAACACGTGATCTGTCCACGAAAAAGCTTCTGTTCGAAACAAATCAAGGAACAGATGCAAAGAAAATGCGATGATGTCGTAAGGTGGTATTGGAGACCTACCATACGTTCTCCTTAGTCTCGTGGTCCTTATCCTATTAAGACAGATCGTTGGGGCTCTCTTCCGGCGATCTCTCGCGACTGAACTCCGGCGAAGGGTTTACTCGGCGAGCTGGGCTAGGGCTCTAAGTTGTCGGCTCAGGAGGTGGAAAAGAAGTTCGTGGTTTCGGCCAAAGGTTCTGGGTTCTATTTATAATCGGGAAGAGAGGAGTCCTAATCTGATTGTATTTCGAATAAGAGTCCTATTCAAATTGTTGTTGAATCTTAACAACTTATCTTTAGTTGATTCGGTGCGGTAACATTGTGGAATTCGTGTCGGTTTCCTCCCGTACCGGTATTCCCACGCGTACAGAAGCAAAAACCGCTTCAGAACTCGTTACTTCCGTGGTGATGAGCTCCGGAAGCTCCACGTGTCCTGCGGGAACCCGGGCTCCCTTTTTCCGCAGAGACAAGCTCCGGTTGTGCCGCGTGTCAGGCGGGCGAGACCTCCCTCTTCTTCAGAGGTGAGCTCCGCGTGCGCCATGTGTCTGGTGGGTCGGGACCTCCCCTCTCAACAGAGGCGAGCTCTACGAACGCCATGTGTCAGCTCCGATATTGCCATGTGTCCTAGCAGCGCCAGCCTTCCTTTCTCCTCAGAGACAAGCTCCGAGGTTGACACGTGTCCAACAGTGACGGACCTCCCGGAGGTGAGCTCCGTGGTTGACACGTGTCTGGCGGGGCCGGACCTCTCGGAGGTGAGTTCCGAGAGCGACACGTGTCCCGCGCGGCTGGTCCTCTCTTTTCCGTGGTGACTAGCTCCACAGCCGACACGTGTCCTTCGGGACTGGCCTCGCTCCTCTGCAGAGGCTAGCTCCGGGGGCAACACGTGTCCCACGGGGTCAGACCTCTCCCCTTTTGCGGGGATGAGCCCCGAGCCTGCCACGTAGCCAGTTTAGCGGCAGACCTCTCCCCATCCGTGGAGATGAGCTACGAACACGCCACGTGGCCAGCGAGCCGCGGGAGTTGTTTTCAGGGCTCTTTGTAAACTGGAATTTGCTCCTTTTGGCTAACTTTTCGACTCTTTTCTTGTTTTCAACTTATTTTAAAAGTGTTTTTCTACATTAAACATGAATACATGCAGAATCCGAAAATGGGGGTGTCACAAATCTACCCCCCTTAAATTGAATCTCGCCCTCGAGATTCGTTAGTTGAAAATAGATGAGGAAATTCTGCCTTGATGTCTTCTTCACGCTCCCATGTAGCTTCTGCTTCCGTGTGATGGCTCCATTGTACCTTGCACCATCGGATCACATTGTTCTTCATGACCCTTTACTTTACGTCCAAAATTTGGACAGGGTGCTCTGCATAGGTCAGATCCTCTTGAAGTTCAAGTTCATCCATCGGTACTTGCTCTTTTGGTATCCTCAAGCACTTCTTGAGCTAGGATACATGAAACACGTCATGTACGTCGGAGAGGTGCGTTGGGAGCTCTAGTTGATAGGCTACTTCTCCTCGCTTGTCCAAAATCTTAAACGGCCCGATGTAGCGAGGTGCTAGCTTGCCTTTGACGTTGAAACGTCGTTGGCCACGGATAGGCGATACCTTATGGTATACGAAGTCTCCTACTTCGAAAGTCAACTTCCTTCGCCTATTGTCCGCATAGCTTTTCTGTCGGGACTGAGCAGCCTTCAAGTTCTCCCGTATGGTTTGGACCTGCTTCTCAGCCTCTTGTAGCACTTCGGGTCCAAACACTTGGTTTTATCCAGTCTCGTTGCAAAACAACGGCGTTCTACACCGTCTACCGTACAATGCTTCGAAAGACGACATCTTCAAGCTAGCTTGATAGCTGTTTTTATAGGAGAATTTGGCGTACGGTAAGCTCCTATCCCAACTACGCCCATGTTTCAAGGCGCAAGCTCTCAACATGTCCTCCAAAATTTGGTTTGTCCTTTCGGTTTGCCCATCGGTTTGCGGGTGGTAGGCGGAGCTAAAATCCAGTCGTGTACCCATAGCTTTTTGCAGCTTCCTCCAAAATCTAGAGGTAAACTGAGAACCCCAACCTGAGACTACCCTCCTCGGGACTCCATGACGGCACACAATCTGCTCCACGTACAACTCGGCTAATTGTGCAACGTTGTACTTGGTCCATACAGGGAGAAGATAGGCTGTTTTCGTCAATCGGTCCACGATAACCCAGATGGAGTCGTAACCCAACTGAGTACGTGGCAACCTGATGATGAAATCCATACTTATGTCTTCCACTTCCGCTCGGGTACCTTCAAGGGTTGCAACAATCCAGGGGGTCTTTGAAGTTCGGCCTGCACCCGTTGGCATGTGTCGCATAGGGCAACATATTCGGCTATGTCCCTCTTCATACCATCCCACCAATAACAAGTCTTCAAGTCCTTGTACATCTTGGTACTTCCAGGATGTATGGAATAAGGTGAATCATGTGCCTCTTTTAATATCATGTCGCGGATGTGTTTCACGTTAGGCACACAAATCCTTTTTCCTAGCCAAAGCGTACCCTTCTCATATTCCTAGAAATCCTTCTCTATTCCTTGTCTGGTCCTTTCCTTGATCTCCTTGATCTCCTCATCCGTTGCTTGGCCACCTCTTATCTCTTGCTCCAATGAAGAGTGGAGTTCCATCACTTCCATCTTGTTCAAGAATCCGAGGTGTAACCGTTCGAACTCCTTGCGTAGTTCGGGTGGTAGCTCCGGAACCGTGAGTTGGTGATATGCTCCCTTTCGGCTCAATGCATCAGCTACTACATTGGCCCTTCCAGGGTGGTAGTTGGTTCCAACATCGTAATCCTTGATAAGTTCTAACCATCGACGTTGCCTCAAATTTGAGACAGGCCTGATACCAACTGAGACAGGGCTCAGCTAATGAGACCACTTGTCACAGTTCTGATACCACGATGAGACGGCCCGACGCCGCCCATTTAGTCACGGGACGGGGTACTCGCTCGGGAATCGCATTGGGTGGTGCCGTGTTGTGCGGCACCCAACAGCACACATACAAGGAACAATGTATTACATAAAACAATAGCAGAAGCTTACAAGTTATTCTTTGTAAATAGTTTACATCAAATAGCTACAGCGGAAGTCTATAACAACTCACGTTGAATAACTAAGAGCACTCGTGATGGAGTCCAACCCGCGGACTCCTCTCGCTAGCAACACGAAGACAACAACAGCGGCTGGGTTCTCCTTGTGTTAAACGACTCGGAGGTCACCGAGTCTCACCGGACAACCTTCTTCTTAGCATCGATGTTAACCTGCAAAACTACTTATATAGCAAGCGTGAGCACATAGGCTCAGCAAGACTGATCCGTCTCTCCTAAACAAGAAACTCTACATGCACGACGGTTGCAATTGGGTTAGCTAGATTTGCATAAAGGACTCGCTTAAAGTTGATCCTTAACTTTCAAATTTTTGGCCTCATTGTGCAGACTTTGAGCCAAAAAGCATCGCAACTCCACAATCAAACAAGAAACGCTTTGTTGCGATGCTCCTTGCACAAAGTGAAAGTAAAGTTTAATGAGCCTATCTCTAAATCAGTCATGGTTGCAATACAAGTTACATCACAGTCTTATCAAGTTCAAAAGATAACCAGTTCCAGTTGTTACTATGTCAAGACGCAGTGGGCAAGTATGCTCATATGACCGCGAGTGAAGGTGATTCGAATAAGTACATGCCCGGACTACACGACACGTACACCCGTACTTCGAGTTGCCAGCAGCAACCTCGACTGACGTTGTACGCGGCCACCTTTCCCAAGATCTTCCACATTGGATGCAGTCCAACTGCCCCGAGTACGCAAGCTCCCTCAAGGTACATACCTGCAGTGGTATGTTCTTAAGCGAGTTACCTCCTGCTACCCTGACACCGAAAGCCTAAGGCAGTTGGAAAAGTTCCACTATGGATCTCCCAAGGTACATCGGTTTCCTGGGTCCCATATAGCCAGTATGCGCCCGGTACACAACTCAAACTTGTCCAACAGGGCCAAGCACGGACGGGCCTTAACCGACACAGGCAGGGCTATGCACGCACGGTCCGCAACCTGCTGCATCTAAACCTCCCTGCCCGGTCTCCATTTCTTATGTGTGAACTTTCCTCATATTTTCTATTTTGGACCCGTTCCGAGTAAACCAGCCGTAAACTCGCGAGTAGCTTCCAACTACTCGACTTCTACCGAACCTTTCCTACTAACATTTAGCGTAGCCAAATTCACTCACGGAGGTGCTATTCTACCCTTTCTCTCTTAGGTAATTCTGGTCATGCAAGTGGGGTTTTCAATATCAACTAGACTTAATACAAATCAATGATGCAAAGCTATGATCTCTAAAAATGAAAATGCTTTATAAAACTGTTCAATGCAAACCGGAGCTTGCCTGTTTTGCAGGTGACTAAGAATACAATCAGTTAGTGACGATCACTTGGAGCTTGATCACTTGTTTTCCTCCCTCCTTGATCTTCACTTTAAGTCCTTCTCACGTTCTCCACGTATATGCTACACATATGATCATGCATATGTATTTAATTGAAAAACTTTTACTAATAAGGTCAAATGACAGTTTTAAAACTGGAACTCTGTTTAAGAATTTAAAATGACACTGATGCTAGTGGTTTGGGTTACGTTTAAACACTATGATCAAATGTTGAGTGCTTCTCCCACTTAAGTGTTGATCCCCTTAAGAGGTTACACATAACAGTGGTGATCTAGAGCTCCAATGGATCTGAACATTTTCACATGAGTTCCTTATCACAATAAAGTTATCTGAACCAAAAATTAGCACTTTTCATTGAGTGATTTATTCAGAACAATTTTCTAAGCAATTAAGCAAAGAAGAATAAATTCTGAGGTAACACCTATGTTCATGTCAAACTCAGTGAACCACAATTTCAATTATAGTTCACAGAGCTTGCATGAATTTTCCTATGATTTTTGGAGCTAAGAAGTGCCCAGAACTGAATTTACAAGTTTTGGAAATTCTCTGAAAATGTTTCTATATTCAATTGAACACAGCACCTTACAATCTGAATTACCCTGATCAAATCAACTCCAAATGACCTGAAACTTTTACAGGAGTCTAATAACACCCTAAAGAATATTCTGGCATATTTTGAGGATTTTTGGATAAACCAAACTCCCTCTAAATTTTTTCTGAAAAGCTTTAAAGAATTTTACAGAATTAAATAAAGACTTTCATACAAATTGGGTTGCATATTTGGATAGAGTTTGTCAATCTGAATCTAAACCAATTTGAATCACTAAATTTTGAGGTTCCTAGCAAAAGTTATGCTCTTCTAAAGTTTGGGGAAAATCTGGCGTTTGAATAAATCCGGGAAAATTTTTAAAACTGACTGTGGGACCAGGGGACACGTGTCTGTTGCCGGGAGGGCGCCACACAGGGTCACAGGAATGTTTCCCACGCGGTCACAGCTGATCCGGCGTTACAGAGGATCCGGCCCTTCTCTCGACTCACTGACACGCGGGCCCGGTGGTCTTCTTCAACCTCCAGCTGCCCGGGCGCCTGCGCCGCCGGGGCTCGCCGGAGCACTTCGGTTTCCGACTCCCAGACCTTCTCTCGAGCTGCTACCCGCCGCCAGTGCCTAACTCCACTCGGGGAACACATTGGTGCGGTCCTCCCGAGCCGGCAGAGCCTCCAACTCAACGCCCGACGGCGCGGCGGCTCGGAAGAAGTTCGGTGGCGTTATCCCGATGAGCTAGCCCGCCAAAAGCCTCCTGGACAGGTCCTACAGCACCAGTGAGGACCGGAGGAGCTCGGCATGGCCGCACATGGGCTCGGGAATGGCTCCAAGCTAGGGTTCACCGTGTGCCCGACGTGTCCCGCTAAAACCGCCGTCGGAAAGATCAAAATTACGCCGTGCAGGGTGTATTTCTTGCTAGGCTTCAAAAGAAAATTGGTGCGCCCTCAAGTCTAGTCCTTGTGTGAGAAGTTTCGTGATATCTAACCAACAATCGATCGGGAATTTCACGGAAACGTACCGGAAGGTCGGTTTGCACCGATCAGAAGAGGATCTCAAAATTCTTCGTCGAGGATCCGCGGTTGGTCCTGAGCTTTGGGGGTGAGTTGAGTGGACGTCGTGTGCGTCCAGCGGTGGCCTAGCTCGGTCGTAACAAGCCGCGGTTGAAGCTGTCCACGAGAGCACTTGCTCTGGGTTCTATGCGGCCGCCGCGGGAACTGGTTTGTCTCGGTTTGGGAAGGCGGAACTCACGTAGGAATGGCGTGAGGACGTTGAAGGAAGGTCCGTGGTGTTGTTTGGACGCTCAGTTGAGGCTCGCACGTGAGCTTTTGGTGTGGCTGACCGATCGGAGCACGGCGGCAGCGGCTCGGTTTGTTTCTCGTGCGAGGAGGAAATAACAGGGCCGAGGCTTCAGTGATGAGGCGAGAGGAAGCACGGGAGAAGGTATAAGACGCCTGGGCTGCCCTCCAGTGCGACGGGAAGTCAACAGGAGGTGGCTGCCGGCTGATCCTCGGTGTCGCCCAGTGGAAAGTCGGCTCTGCCGATTGCTTCGTGTGGGGGTGAACAAATAGAGACCCAACACTGTGACATCTTTTGCAATTTAATATGTTTCATTGACATGTGGGTCCCACAGCTCAGTCCCTCCTTATCCCTCTCCAAAATATATCCCAAAATTTGCAAATTTTGAAATCAAATTGTGGGAGTTCAAATCTGAGGTGCATTTGGATAATTGGACAAGTTTCATCCGAATTCAAATATGCATTTGAATTCTTTGTTATTTAAAGTCCATTTTCAAAAATGGGTTGCAAATCATTTCCATAAATCATGAAACTTTGCATACCCCCTAATTTGGACCCAAGGAATTCAAATATGAAATCTGATTTTTAATTTAGCTGCTGCAAATGAGATTTGTAGCACAACAGTTTTGAAATTCATAGTGTTGCTCTCATTTGAATTTTGAGTTTGAACAAGTTTGTTCCAAATCTGATTTTAGTTTTCTCACACATATGGGAACTTCCCACCTTGGTTTTATACCCCTCTTGGGTTATAAGTTCTCAAACAAACATTTGAACTTGTGTGAAGAAAGCCCTCATGTGGGTTATCATATGTGAAAAAGTTTTTAACAAGTCCCAAATTTCATACATATGAAACCAACTTTTACGAACAAGAGTTTCTTTGTATTTACATTTTTGGGACCTTTACAAAATTCAAGTCCATTTGTGTGAATATGTACTTGAGGCTTTTATGATCCCCATAGATCTCACATTGATGACCAAGGATATAATATCTCCAAATCTTCAATCACTACAGGATTCCCGTCAGCATACGACGGCCAAAACCGTCGTATATCAAGTAGAAGCCGTCATATATAACCTATATACGACGGCAAGTGTTTATATATTGTCGTATATATAGTTATATACGACGGTGCCGTTGTATATAACAGTATATATACGACGGCCCCTATATACAACGGCCCGTTTCGTAGACTTGGGCTAGTGGGCCGGGACCTTTATATACGACGGCTGTGCCCAGGCTGTCGTATATAAGAGCTTAGATACGACAGCCTTGGCCCAACCGTCGTATATAATTTAGGCTTATTTACGATGGCCCTGTATAGCGACCGTTGTATATAAACTATACAGGCCGTCGTATATAAGCTTTTCCATTTAAAAAAAAAAACAGAAAATGGCTAACCTGGCTCGATGGCCAGCTACACATCCACAACAAGACAACAACAAAACAGTTTGACATACAAAATCACAATAAGGTGCAATAGTACACATCCACAATCACGAAGTCTGACATCCACACAATCAAAAACAAAATCACAAGTCTATAGATTACTAGCCCCTCCACTACCTCCGGGAGCGAAGCAGTCATCCTGTCGCAGCGAACCTGGCACCCTTAGCTGCGGCGATGGAGTCTTAGCCTCCATCCCTGATCCCTGCGAAATACAGTGACATAAGTACAAGTTTACAATGGTGTTCTCGTATTCAATTGTTTAGTTGAACTTAATGTAACTTCCTTTTTGTACCTGTACTCCAGGAAACTGCTCCTGTGGTGGCGACGGCTGCAGCACGAACGGAGGTGGCTGCCACAACGGTATATGGATTTGCTGCCCTTGCTGTCGAGCTAGCGCCTGTCATTTCAAACATTACAATTTACAAAACCAATTGAAATGCAATGTAAATTAAAGTATAATTGTACGTTTCTTACTTCCATTGCCGCTTGCATCTGTTCCATATAGGACGCATGGTACGCCATGGCAGCCTTGTTGTTCTCTCGCTCTCTCGCCAAGACCTCCTCCTCCCAAGCCAAGCTCTCCCGAATCGCCATGACTTCGAGATCTCTCTCGATGACACGGCGGCTGGAGGAGCCTGCGCCAGCAGCCGAAGACTGCGAGGAGCTGCCTCTCGCAGGTCGTGCCTCCCTAGAGTTGACGACTCCAGAGAATATGGCAAGCCTACAAAAAACAAATCAATTCAAGGTAAAATTAAATAATCTTGAATTGAAAACAATGAAGGAAAATGAATTCACGTTCCGTGTGCTTTTCCACCTCCGCTTGCATACGCGGCTTGAGGGTCGATGTTGGGGGAGTTTTCCCAATCGAACCCTTCGCCGTGTATCCTCATAGCCTCTTGCCCATACCTAGTCTAAAAAACAATGAAATTGTGTAAGTTCAACAACATATATAGTGTAAACTAATTTGAGAGGTCATGAAAGTTACCAGGCACTCCGCTGCGTACTGACTACACTGCTCCGGCTGAGAAGGGTCAGCGTGACCTCTCCTATAGACCGCAGTAGCACTCGGTCGCACGCCGGTCTCCTTTTCCTGTGAACATATGTTAGTACGAACAATACTACATTATGAATATAATAAAAACCACCGAGAAACTTACCATCCGTTTAGCCATTCGCACAAAACCTTGGATGCCCATACCGTGCTTCCCTGAGCTCCCTCTGGCATCTCGAGCCTTCTTGGACTTAGCAATGAACTCATCGCTAGCCCAATACCTGCAAAGGGCTCGGTAACCTTCAGTTCGTCCCTGTAACCAAGGGACACTAACCTGCACACATGCATAGTGCATTAGATGTTACTTAGCAAAATTAATGTGAATAATTCAAAGATCATGCAACTTACCTCTGCCTATTGCTCCTCCATCAAGTACGTATCGGAGGCGTCTCTGAACGACCCAACCTCGTGGTCATGGAGCTTCAAGTAGTCGTTAACTACTTGACTCCGAGCGTTCGAAAGCATTTGCATAACAAGCTTCCGAGCGTTCACTTCGAACACGGAGTGGGAGTGATCCATCTGCTTAGCCGGGTCCTCAAGGCGGTACCTGAGCTGTAGGAAGCCAACACAGTTCGACATATACGCACATTAATATTTGAAGGAACATAAAGAATTGAAACTTCAAATATTTATGAAAGTTACTTACCCAAAAATCTGCCCACACGACTCCCTGTAGGTTGTCGTTCTGTGGGTGAGGAACGCGCGCGCAGTCGTCCCACGACGTAGCTGCACGTCCATCGATCGCACCGGGGTAGTGTAGACGCACTAAGTTCCCGATGCAACCGTTCACCGTCCTGTGGTGTTTTTGCCCGTCGTACGAGAGGTCCTCCCAAGAACTAAAAAAACGTTTGTTAAGTCATTAAGTAAGATCATAGTCTTTGAGAACAAATAGAAATGAATACTTTACTAATGCGTTACCTGTCTCCAACCAGACGAATAATTACCGGCTCTCTAGGAATCGGTGGAGGACCAACAAAGTTACTCCTCCTCGTACGTCTCCTCCGCTGCGGCACCACGTCTGGTGACCCAGAAGGCCGGTCACCGGACGTGTCCTCGGGCTGGGTGCCCTCGAGCTCGCTGGGCAGACTACCCTCGGGGTGGCTGCCAGAGGGCTGGCTTCCAGAGGCCTGGCTACCAGAGGACTCGCTTCCCGAGGGCACGCTGCGCTGCGTACCCATCTCCTGAGGTGCCGCTCTGGCCTCGGACTCATAGTCCGAATCAGACTATAATGGTAAAGTAAGTAAGTTAAATTGAAAAAGTGATTTTAATAATTTTGTGCATTGTAGAAAAATTTACCTCTGTACGCTGCAAATTGACAACCCTGTCCCGCAACTCTGGACATGCACTTAACAGCTAAGTGCGTCTGCTCCCGCTGTAAGTGGAACCGTAGAAGTAGTCGTCTCTCTCCTGCGAGGGGAGGAAACCCCTCACACTCGGCGCCTTCTTCCCCTTCGAACCCTTCGAACCCTTGCTTGACGACATCCTAATCAGTTTAAAAAAACATTACTCGTAATCAGTTTCAAAAGTAATGTAAGCGATAATTAATGTTACTTTCATTTAAAAGAACATTACTCGTAATAAGTTTCAAAATTCATCAACATCATGATCATCAACATCGCGATCTGTCGTCATGAGCTGTTTACGTTTCCGCTTTCGCATTGTAGATGTCTCTACATCTGCAACGTCTCCTACTAAGTTATCGAGTCTTGCACCAGGCTCGACGATAAAAGATTCTGACAACTCTTTGTCTTGGTAAACTGTAGGATCGAAGAGCACGTGAAAAGCTACCAGAGGGGGGGGGTGAATGGTAGATTAAAACTTTTCGCAGTGGAAACAACAAAAACCCCTCAGCAAAAAATCAATCGGTTAAAGAAATCGTGTGTGCAAGTGTTTTCAAACGTGTTCAACTGTGACAAATCAAGTAGAGAGGTAGAGAGTCAAGTCACGGATCTAATGCAACAAGAATCACTTGAAAACACAAAGTAAAACTTGAGATACGATCAAAACATTAAACGAAGATCAATCTGTTCTACCCGATATAAAACAGATCTGCAACGCTTCAAAGAAACTCGTGTATCTCAAAAACTACAGATCCGAAGCTCGTGAAAATTTTACAGATGATATATAATTGAGTTGTGAAGACAACCTAAAAAGAATCACGTCAATCGGATCTGTGAAACTCGAGTTATGAACGAAACACCGAAGCAACGTCGGTCTGTCCAGAAACTCGGCGAGAAAGACTTGACGAAAAACAAGTCGGACGAACAAGGCACAAAAGCTCCTCGAAACTATGAACTTTATTCAATAGAAACACAAGAGGAACTGCCCAAAGTTCTCTCCCCATGAGAGCTCTGGCCTCCCTTGCTTTTATAGCCAGCCCTCAGGCTAATCAATCCAATCTAGGACTCCTACTCCTAATTGGACTTGTATCCTAACTTAACATAACTGCTCAGGACTCTCCTATTCGCAGATAGAAGCAATCGTGAGACTTCCAAACACCTTAGGAACGTCCTAAACATTCCTAAAACAACTCAACTTCGTGCCTAGCATGAAATTTTATCATAACCAACGCAAATCTTCCATATTTGAGCCATATCCGACTCAGCCTCAGTCTGAGTACGCAATCCAGCCGGTTGGACCTTTCCGACCAATTCTTTATGTCCACTTCTCTTCATCACGCCTTGGAACAATGTTGCCACGTCCATGCACTCCTTGCACACGTGCAAACACCTTCCAACGACGTACACGCAACCTTCATATGCACTGCCCTTGATCCAAACATGCTGCGCGACCTCCCGATCAACTCAACCACAGCTCCTCCCGAACTTGGTTGTTGGAACCTCATATCCTCCCTGAGACTAGTCCAAGGATCCCGTCACCAGCCATATATTGAACTCAAGCAACACCTGCACATGAATAAACAACCAATTCTTCCGAGCACAAGTCCTCGACTTGACTCACGTTAGTTCGAAAACCACAACACCTTACATGAGCACGTCACATAAGCATGTTGCAAACCATATCAAATGATAACAGCCATAACCACCAAAACACACCAAAAACTTAGCAAATTAATACTAAGAAAACCTTCCCATAAAGCAAGTTTAAAACATTGCGAGTTAAAAGCAAAAACAAGACGCTGCAGTTCTACGAGTTGAACTTCATGGGAGCTCCCTAAAAACAAGCTCCGGACCTCACAGAAGCTCTCCGGACCTTGCAAGAGCTCTCCGGACCTTGCGTCGGACCTTTCCAACACTTGGCGGACCTAACAAAGAACTTGTCGGACCTTGCCACAGAAGCATGTTTTGGCAATATTCAAAACTTTGAATGTTAATGCCTACTTTTATCCTAATTGCCAATGTATTCAGCACACATAGGTCTCACAATCCCCCCCTTGATGAATGCATTGGCAACACCAATTAAAATCCGAACATTGGCTTATGAAAAGTTTTGAAAAGCTTTGAAAACTCATTTCTCCCCCTTTATTAATTTTTCCCCATTTTTTAAAATCAGAGAAGGAAGAAAGTGTATAACATATGCAAAGTGTAAAAAAAATCTCTCCTTATACATATTTCTCCCCCTTTGACAATGTATTCAGCAAGGTTCAAAAGAGAAATTTTTAAATGTTATGAGCATATTATAACATATACATACAAAAAAAAGCTCATCCAAGTCATACTATCAGGTTACTTACACTATCACATCAATGAGATACATAAAGTAGTGTAAGCCATGCTAGAGATCAAATGTATTTTTCAGTTTAAGCAAGTCATGATCTCCCTTACTCAACTTTTTCAAAATCTGAAAACATGACACTTGTTGCTGCATTTTTATTATTCATAATCATTTAAGGCACAAAGTTGATCATATGATATTTGCAAGAGATTATATGCCGCATCAGCCTTATTCTAACCAACCAAGCCAAGCCTATGTCATTTGACAATCAGAAGCTTAAGGACATGGTTTTAGTCATACACAATTCCTTCCAAGTTCATATCTTAGTGCAATGATAAGCAATCTCAAAAGAAGAAGTGCGATGCATGCATATTCTCTTGATCTTTTCTCAATTTTTTATTTGTAAACTCAACATGTGAGCTGATCACTTGATTAATTTTTTATGATTAAAAGCACTTGTGAGCACGCAACAAGTTCAAAACAGCAAGAAAGTTCGATCATGACCAGATTTAGTGTAAGTAATTATTCCAATTACTAGTCATGGCAAAAACTACAAAATGTATAACATATGTAATGTAGTAAGAACTTTCAGCCTGTAAACGGAATCACAAAGTCATATATGTATGAAATACTATGCTCATATTATTTTAGTTTCAGATTCACACATAGACTTTAAAAGTTTCAAAAACTCCCCCTCAATTTAAGCCATGAGGATGCATAACCCCTATTTCACTACGAATGAAACAAAAACGAGTGAAATCCAAAGGTTTTGTAAAAATATCAGCCAATTGTTGTTCGGTATCGACATGGTGAAGCACAATGTTTCCTTTTTCAACATTATCACGAAGAAAGTGATACCTAATGTCAATGTGCTTAGTTCTAGAGTGTTTCACGGGGTTTTTAGCAATACAAATTGCACTATTGTTATCACAAAACAGTGGAACACTATCTAAATCAACCCCATAGTCCTTAAGTGTTTGAACAATCCAAAGAATTTGTGAGAAAGCGCTAGCCGCAGCTACATATTCAGATTCGGCCGTGGATTGTGCAACTGAACTTTATTTTCTAGAGGACCAAGCAACAAGTGAATTACCAAGAAAATGACAAGCACCCGAAGTACTTTTCCTATCAATCCTACAACCCCCAAAATCAGCATCCGAAAAAGCTTTCAAAGAAACGGTTGAGGAAGAAGGAAGAAAAATGCCAAATTCTTGAGTTCCATGTAGGTACCTGAGAATCCTTTTGATGGCTTGGCGATGTCAAGCACGTGGAGAAGCTTGAAAACGTGCACAAAGACATACGCTGAATTGTATGTCCGGTCTTGACGCCGTGAGATACAAAAGTGATCCAATCATACTTCTGTATTCTTTTTTATCGACCGGGTCACCATCTTCGTCAAGTTCAAGTGTTGTTGCTGTTCCCATTGGTGTCCGAAGAGGCTTGCATTTGTCCATGTTGAAGCGCTTAAGAAGGTCCTTCGTATACTTAGTTTGATGCACAAAAGTTCCTTCTTTTGTTTGCTTGATTTGCAGCCCCAAAAAGTATGTGAGTTCTCCCATCATACTCATCTCAAATTCTGAACTCATCATAGCTGAAAACTTGGACACGAGATCATGAGAAGCACAACCAAAGATAATATCATCCACATACACTTGAACGAATAATGAGTCATTGCCATGCTTAAGTACAAAAAGAGTTTTATCAACCTTGCCCATGGTAAACCCCTTTTCAAGTAAGAATATTTTTAACCTATCGTACCATGCTCTAGGGGCTTGTTTTAGACCGTACAAGGCTTTGGACAGTTTGTAAACATGATTAGGAAAATTTGGATTTTCAAAACCCGGTGGCTGCTTAACGTAAACCTCCTCCTCTATGTAGCCATTAAGAAAAGCACTTTTAACATCCATTTGATATAACTTAAAACCTTTAGATGCGGCAAATGCTAATAAAATTCTTATAGCTTCTAATCTAGCAACAGGAGCAAATGTTTCATCAAAATCTATACCTTCAATTTGAGTGAAACCTTGAGCAACCAACCTAGCTTTATTCCTAACCACAACCCCATCCTCACTTTGCTTATTTTCAAATACCCATTTAGTTCCAATTAATGTGTGACCTTGAGGTGGAGGTACAAGTTTCCAAACATTATTTCTTTCAAAATTTTCTAACTCTTCTTGCATGGCATTAATCCAAGATTCATTAGTGAGTGCGTGTGATATATCCTTGGGTTCAAAAGAAGCAACAAAAGCAGAATGAGCATTAGAGTTTGGATCGCAAAACCTGGACCGAGTGACTTGTTCATGCAAGCTTCCAATGATTTGTTGTGGAGGATGACTTTTGAGTACTTGGAGGGGAGTAGACACTTCACAAGCACCTTCTTCTTCATGTTCGGACCTTTGATTAGGAGAGCTTGTTGATTGAGGAAGGTCCGAACCAGCAGTAGTGACTGTTGGTGCTGGTTGTGGTGCAAAATCAGCAGCTTGATCGTTATTTACTTCCGAGTTTTCGGGCAGCAGCACCACTTCTTCATATTCTTCAATAAAAATACTCCCCCCTTGTGGATATGGATCCGGACCTGCAATATCAGAGCTAGTACTTGGACTAGCTTCATCAAAAGAAACCTCGCAAGTCTCCACAATTTTGTTAGTGTCCAGTAAAAGCACACGGTAGCCTCTAGTATGAGATGGATAACCAAGAAACATGCTTAGCACGCAAGAAAACACGATTTGAGACATAACAAGCGGTTGCAATTGCATTAGCCCAAAATTTCCTAGGAGTTTGATATTCATAAAGCATAGTCCTAGCCATCTCAACTAAGGTCGTGTTCTTTCTTTCTACGACACCATTTTGTTGTGGTACATAGGGTGAAGAGTATTGACGATCTATTCCATTTTCAGCACAAAAGTGATCAAAGGATTGGTTTTTAAATTCAGTTCCGTTATCACTTCTAATTGCTATTAATGATCATGGGTGATCAATATATAATCTAAGAAATAAAGTTCTAAAATGACTAAAAGCTTCATTCTTAGATGCCATAAAATAAACCCAAGAATATCTGGAATAATCATCAACAATCACAAGCACATACCATTTACCTCCGAAGGATTGAACACGTGTCGGACCTACTGTGTCAAGATGTAAAAGTTGTCCCGGTTCAGCTGTCATGGTCATTGTGAGAGGAGCATGTGAACCTGCAACAAACTTAGCATGTCTACAAGAAGAGCACACAATATCATTGTCCTTTTTAAGCTTCGGCAGCCCACGTATGCGATCGAGAGCACTAACACGAGTGAGATGATCAAAGCCTATGTGACCAAGTCTACGATGCCAAAAATATAGATCCTTTGTATCATTAGCAACTAGACACCGATGGTTAGAAGTTGACAAATCAAAATCAGCTTTAAAAACTCTTACAAACCTAGACATGTTAAACAAAAGCTCACCTTTTGAATCTACAACCTTGCAGCAATTTTTAGCAAAGCTAACCTCTAGATTTTCATCTAGCAATTGTGAAACCGAAAGAAAGTTGTATTTCAAATTTTTAACAAGTGCCACATCTTTCAAAGTGTAGAGATTGTTTACTCTAACCGAACCTTTAGCAATTATGGGAGTAGAAGAGTTATCGGTGAAAGTAACATTTTCTAGACATGACACAAAAGAGAGAGAGGAGAACCATTCTTTGTTACCGGTCATGTGGCGTGAGCAACCTGAATCCACAATCCAAATGTTCTCCTTCCTCAAACGTGAAACCTACACAGCAGCACAATACGTCGATGACTCAATACTGGGGTTAGTTAAAAGACTTTTAGGAATCCAGTACTGAGTCACACGATGTCCAGCAGGAATAACACGCGAAAGCTGAGAAGGTACATCAGGTTTATGAGCCAAACATCGAAAATTTTTGTTCCCAACTACTGACTTAGAAGATGTGTTATATGTAGCACAAAAAACAGTAGGTCCGGGAGCAAGTTTTTGACTCATTACAGCAGGTTGCAAGCTCCGAACATTCGGTCTAGCAGATTTTGCTTGGTTGTTATGTGATCTAGCAAGTATTCTTTGTTTCTTATCTTGTTTAGCTAGTCTATAACAAAAATCCATGACATGACCATCTCTACCACAGTAGGTACACTGAAAAATAACCTTATTATCATGTCTAGATGAGCAAGCAACACGTTTATTAGAACCCGAATGGGACAGTACTCCTGCAGATTTAAAAATAACCTCTTTTTGTCTAGGAGCTGTTTTAATCAAACCGCTTCCTAATGACTTTACAACTTTAGGTGGGTGTGCCTTAGCATGAGCATGAGAATTAAAACCTAAACTAGTTTTATCATTACAAGACTTGGAAGAATTCAGCAGCAAGTTTAGGTTCTTATTTGCATTAGAAAACCGATCTAGTGTCCTATGCATGTCATCAAGTTTATTGGACAGATAAAAGCAGTTTTCACATGAAGTTTTTCCTTTTAGTTTGCAATTTGAACAATATTTAACTTCATGCACACGTAAAGCATTGTTCAAAATAGAAATCTCATTCATAGCATCATTTAGTTTCTTATTCAGATCATCACATGAAGAACAATGCAAATCAATTGTAGAACAACAAGCATCTTTCATATTTTTATCATTAAGTGCAGCAAGCTCTTTGTTCTTTTCAATTTCAAGTTCAAGTTTATCAAGTGTTGATGCGTGTGCACTTCTTAAAGAGGATAATTGTTCATAAATTAAATCACATGAGGAACAAGAATCATCACTAGGAATCAAAGTTTTTAAACGATTAATTTCAGATTCTAGTGATTCAATTTTAACAGCATTGTTCCTAAGTTTTTTATCCTTTTTCTTTAATATAACAGTGGCACGAGAAATAGCATCACACATTTCTTCGCAAGTGGGACATACCTCTTCATCGTCGCTGTTGTGTTCTGCCTCCTCGGAGCTTGAACTTGACTTGCTCGCCATGCAGCACATATTTGCCATAGCTTCTTCATCTTCATCACTACCGGTGTCCACATCACTTGAGCCGAAATCTTGAAGTGCAGAGATCATACTATGCACTATGTTGCGCATTGATAAATCTTTCTTCTTCTTATTCTTTGCAAACGATTTTTTCGGCCTTGTTTGCTTTTCTTCACATGAAGTCGGACCTGAAAGGTTAGGGCACTCCATACGAAAATGTCCTGTCCTACCACATTCAAAACATCGTTGAGGTCCGGAGCTTCCTCTCCTTCTAGTTCTCACATTTTGCAATGCTTTTGAGAACCGAGTAGAGATGAGTGCAAGCTCCTCCCCTGGAAACTCTTCAATCTGTTCAAGGGTTAGAGAGGACAGCAAAGAGAGTGCACCACTAGATGATGATTGACTAGAACTAGACATGTCACGTTGCGAAACAAATGCAATAGACTTGTTGGGGTTTTTACGTGAGATGATGTCAATTTCATGAGTTTTCAATTTAGAATAAAGCACGTATAAAGTAAGAGAACTCATGATAGTAGATTCACGAATAGATGTAACTTTCATCTCCAAAATTGACATATCTAATGCTCCTAACAATTGTCTAGCATTTTCAGCATCTGAAAAGTTAACATTGACACTACGCAAGTTGCTGAGAATTTTATTAAAGTGAGCAAAAAGGTCATCAATCGACTCACCGGGTTGCATCTCAAAATGCATGTATTCTTTCTTGAACATATCTTGCCTTACCTCCTTGATCGTATTGGGTCCTTCATGGTAGTCACAAAGAGCTTTCCAAACATCATATGCAGATCGGAGGGGTGCAACACGGTCGAAGTCGCTTTGAGTCAATCCTTGGATGATCAAGTTGCGAGCCTTGTTGTTGTTGTTGTCAACATCTCTCATGTTCGCAGCCGTAACTTGATCGTTGGATGGTACATCAAAGTTCCGGTAGACCTTTTCCCATATGGCGAAGCCTTGCGCCTGTATGTAGGCCTCCATCCGCGCCTTCCAAACCTGAAAATCGATGCCATTGAACACACAAGGTTTTGCTGAGTACTTCTCCATAATGGTTAGTCAAAACACGTGCAAATCACAAAGATTAGAGCACCTTGGCTCTGATACCAATTGTAGGATCGAAGAGCACGTGAAAAGCTACCAGAGGGGGGGTGAATGGTAGATTAAAACTTTTCGCAGCGGAAACAACAAAAACCCCTCAGCAAAAAATCAATCGGTTAAATAAACCGTGTGTGCAAGTGTTTTCAAATGTTTTCAACCGTGACAAATCAAGTAGAGAGGTAGAGAATCAAGTCACGGATCTAATGAAATAAGAATCACTTGAAAACACGAAGTAAAACTTGAGATACGATCAAAATATTAAACGAAGATCAATCTGCTCTACCCGATATAAAACAGATCTGCAACACTGCAAAGAAACTCGTGTATCTCAAAAACTACAGATTCGAAGCTCGTGAAAATTTCACAGATGATAGATAATTGAGTTGTGAAGACAACCCAAAAAGAATCACGTCAATCGGATCTGTAAAACTTGAGTTATGAACGAAACACCGAAGCAACGTCGGTCTGTCCAGAAACTCGGCGAGAAAGACTCGACGAAAAACAAGTCGGACGAACAAGGCACAAAAGCTCCTCGAAACTATGAACTTTATTCAATAGAAACACAAGAGGAACAGCCCAAAGTTCTCTCCCCACGAGAGCTCTGGCCTCCCTTGCTTTTATAGCCAGCCCTCAGGCTAATCAATCCAATCTAGGACTCCTACTCCTAATTGGACTCGTATCCTAACTTACCATAACTGCTCAGGACTCTCCTATTCGCAGATAGAAGCAATCGTGAGACTTCCAACACCTTAGGAACATCCTAAATATTCCTAAAACAACTCAACTTCGTGCCTAGCACGAAATCCTATCATAACCAACTCAAATCTTCCATATTTGAGCCATATCCGACTCAGCCTCAGCCTGAGTACGCAATCCAGCCGGTTGGACCTTTCCGACCAATTCTTTACGTCCACTTCTCTTCATCACGCCTTGGAACAATGTTGCCACGTCCATGCACTCCTTGCACACGTGCAAACACCTTCCAACGACGTACACGCAACCTTCATATGCACTGCCCTTGATCCAAACATGCTGCGCGACCTCCCGATCAACTCAACCACAGCTCCTCTCAAACTTGGTTGTTGGAACCTCATCTCCTCCCTGAGACTAGTCCAAGGATCCCATCACCAGCCATGTCTTGAACTCAAGCAACACCTGCACATGAATAAACAACCAATTCTTCCGAGCACAAGTCCTCGACTTGACTCACGTTAGTTCGAAAACCACAACACCTTACATGAGCACGTCACATAAGCATGTTGCAAACCATATCAAATGATAACAGCCATAACCACCAAAACACATAAAAACTTAGCAAATTAATACTAAGTGTAACACCCCAAAAATCTTGTTAAGACCCTCAATCATGTTAAGAGGGGAATTTAAAAATTTTTGGACGTGTTGCATGTTTTGCAACAATTTAAATTCAAACTGGAATTCAATTTAAACTCAAAACAGAAAAGAAATAGAAAAAGAAAAAAAAGAAAACAGAAAAAAACCGGCCAGTGGGCTGAAACCCACCAGCCGGCCCACCCAGCCCCCGCGCCAGCCCGCAGCCGCGCGCGCCCCTTCCTCCCACTGACAGGCGGGGCCCGCCAGCCCTTCTTCTACCTCGCGCCGTGCCGGGACTCTCTCACCCCGAATCCAAACCAACCCGGATTTCTGAGAATCCCAGCCGAATTTTGATCGGGGGCAACGCAAACTCGATCTAAACCACCCCGCCGCTCTCCCCCGTCTATAAAGACCCCGACCTCGTTCTGTTTTTCCCACGCGATCCGTCGTTTTTACTCCGGTGAGAACCCGAGCCTTCTCCGGCGAATTCTGGCCGATCTACACTCGGAAATTCTGATCTAACTCGCTGGTCTTGATCCACCGCCTCCGGGGAACCCTGCAGGTGAAGAAAACTCGGTGACTTGCGGTTCAAACACAGCGCCGACGAGCCTCGCCGTGGTTTCACTTCGGACCTCGTCGCCGACCGCCTTCCAGGACCTCCGAGCTCAAGAAAACCCTCGAGGTGAGATCCCCGACCTCCCCTCCCACAAAATCACAGTTCTAGGAAGAATTCCCAAAGATCCGAAACTCTCCGGCGAGATCGCCGCTTCCCACCGCCGTGCGCCGCCGGCAGCGCCGCCCGCGCTCGATCAGAGCGACGTGGCCGCTTGTGCGCCGTTTATTTTAAATCGCACGGTAGGGTTTAAATCCCCGCGTACCGGTTCGACGTTATAATCTCAGCCGTCGGTTTAAAATCGGACGGTCCACGTCAGTCCCACGTTATAAAGACTGGAAATCTTACGTGCTACCCCCTGGGGTTCTCGGGAAATAAGAGCTAGCCCCGGAAACTTCTGATCTAGCCCCTGGAACTTCAGAAAATCATGTAAATTCATTTAAAAATCAGTTTTAACCCCTGAACATAATAAAAATTAGGAAAAACTCCTCTGTTATGTATAGCTAGACCCCTGAAAATTGTTAAAATAATATTATAGACCCTGTAGTGGGGTGAGTTTACCTTTTTAGCCCTGTTTAATATTTAATTTAGGAAAATTGAATATGTGGTTAGTGTTTAAAATTTAAAAAGTGGGACAAACATATTGTCATAATTAAATTAAAAACTTTCTCAGTATTTAGAAAACTTTGGAGTGAGATAAAAATATATTTTGGGCTGAAATGAATCTGTTTAATTTATTATTCACATTTAGGGACACATTTTTAAGTAAATCATTGTTCTGGAAAATAGGGAAAATAATTGTAAAATAGTTTACATCAGAGGCAAAGGTCAAAAATATATTAGTAAATATTTTAGATCAGAACCCATTCTGTTTAGATGATGTATTTTGTTACTTTCATAATAAAGCTCACATTTAAGCATAAGAAATAAATCTGAAAATATAGCAACTAGTAAATGATAAAGGGGGTTTCTAAAATCCAAAGAATTGAGTTAGGGTTGGTAGAAATTCTGAAGACACATATGGAGAAGGAAAATACCTTTCATGCATACTTGGTAGCTAAAAGGTGTAGTAATTGAATATAAGGAATTTATTTAAATTGGAAACTCATATATATAGTATGCAAACATAAATGTGAACACAAAAGTAGGAATCATATACACATGATTAAAAGTGCATGCAAGCCACAAATCAACACACATAGAGTAACCACAACACATATAATGGTGAATGACTTTCATAAATGTGAATGTGTGGTTTGTTTGAAGTGGAAGTGTGAACTATGTCTTATGGATTGTTGTTTTTCTTTTGTTATGTGTGATGGTATGATGTAGAACCTGCTCCAGAGCAAGTTCTTCCTTTCCAAGATCAGGACTACCCATTCCAAGAGCAGCAGGAAGGAGACAAGTGTCCTTGACCACTTTGATCCTATGCTAGGATGTGTAGATAGAATTATTTGCATTGTCAAATGAAATATGAAACCCATGCTAGGAAGTTTCCCTAAAATTGCATTACCTTGTTTCCTTGTAGCTTGGGTTGGGATTTATTTTATCATGTCATTTATTATTATGCATATGCTTAGCCATGCTTAGAATGGGATATTTGGAATATGAGATCATCAGTTTATTTTACCATACTCTTGAATGAGATATTGTGAGTTATGTAGAGGTAGGGATCAAGGCAAGTTGGATGTTTTGGTTGTGTGTTGGGTGCACGAGACTCGGGTTTGTGTTTAGTACTTGCCTGGATCCTAAGGACCGGTTCATGGAGCATGTAACCTGGCTTTACAGTGCCAACCACATGCTGAGATGGGGCAGCTTGGCCAATTAATTAGGTGTATCCCCGGCGTAGTATGGGTGTGTTGGGTGGTGCGGGGAGTAGGTGTCAGCTGGACTACCATATGAACCGCAAGGCTCAAGAGGGGTCCACTGCAGCGGGGTTGGAGCCTCTTGTATGCTGTTAGGGGTGAAACCTCAGTGGGCCCACGCTCGTCGGGAATCCCTTTGTAAAGGCTTCGTAGTGATCTCCTGGCTACACACCTGGGAAGTGTGAATGTGGTTCGTAGCCACTGGCATAATGGAGGTTCTTTTAGTCCACCCGGCAACGGGGGATGAAATCACTACATGTGGGTACAGTGGTACAAACTCAGCAGAGTCAAAACTGTCATTACAGCCGTGCTCACGGTCAAGAGCGGCTTGGACTTATTCATGATTAGAGGAGTGATGGTTTTGGAAGTTTTGGATGTTAAGCGAGGAGCTTAACATTGGAAATGATGATATGGTCATTTGATCATGATGATGGGTTGGGGGTTTGGAACCATTTCACCTGTGTAGTAATGTAGGTGCTTAATAAGCTAAGGTGATAGGTATTATTTGCGTAGTGCTTTAACCATGAGTTCAACCTCTCCTTGTTCTAGCCATGCATGACATAACTTTCCCACACTTGCTGAGTACCATTGGTACTCAACCTTGCATATTTTGTTGGTTTATATTGCTGCTCAAGTCAAGATAATGAGTTGGTGTATAATGACCAAGACTTTGGAACCGAAGAAGGTTTCTAGGTTCATGGAGACCCCCGGGCAACGCCTGTGACGGAGCCCTCAAGAATAATATTCCGCTGCTAGTTTATTTACTTGTGATGAACTTATTATTGTCCATCGAGACATTTGATATGTAAGACTTATTTATATTCGACACCTGGCTTGTAATAAATGATGCTTCACTATTTGTCATCACATGTATGAGAAAATGATCCTGGCATACATGTGATATTCACTTGGTTGTTCTTGGAAGATGCTGCTATGCTCAGCACTCGACTGCAGGAGTGTCAGCAAGAACTTCAGGACGTCCGGGACACCCTGAAGGAAACGGAGGCGTTGCTGCGAGCCTGCTTGAGGGCGAGAGAAAGAGGAGATAGGAACGAACTGTGTGTCACCGTGAATGATACATGGACTCCTGACTCCCCAGATCGCCGGGTGATAAGGCGTCGTCGCACTTCCCCACCAGCAGCCTCCCCACCCAAAGCGGAGTCAGAAGGCAGCCGCAATGATGAGGAAGATCCCAAGGAGCCAGCTCAGTGATACGAGTAGTGTAGAGTTTTTCCCTTAGTTAGCAAGATGTCAAATAGTCGAGTCGTTACGTAAGTTAATGGTGTGTTAATGCTTGGTGTGTGATGTGAGTTGTGGAAGCCATGAGCAATTGTCCACAACCTCGTCTTTAGATTGTTTTGCTTTGGTGTGTGAACCCACATGAAATAATATTGCATTTATTTTTGTGTGAGAAATGAACCCTCAGAAAAGTATAACAAAGCCTCAACACTTCAAAGTACAAACAAATGAAAGTAGTAAGATGATACTAAATGCTTTCAAATTAACATTGGTTGATTCTGCCAGATGGTCGGAAGAGGAAAATGACGTGATGCCAACCCCGCCAACAACAACGATGAGGCCTGCAACCCTCATCTTTCTGGAGGCCAGGACAGGGGTGGTCGCCATGAAGGAGTTGATCCCCTCCACCAAATGCTGGAGAATCAAAATCAGCTCATTCAGAACTTGACTCAAGTGGTGGCCAACTTGCATCAAGTTTCACCTCCACAATCTGCACCACGCCAACCAAGGTTGAGTGAGTTTCTAGGAACTCAACCTCCAAAGTTTGCTAGTGCTGTTGAACCTCTGGAGGCCGATGATTGGCTTAAGACCATTGAGAGCAAGATGAGGATCATACAGTGCCAAGGGTATGAGAGGGTGCCGTTTGCCTCTCATCAATTGCATGGACCTGCTGCTGATTGGTGGACCGCCTATGTGGCCGCCCATCATGACCCTGAGAGCATCACTTGGGAAGAGTTCAAGCGTAGCTTCCGCAACCACTACATCCCAAGAGGTGAACTCAAAAACAAGAGGAAGGAATTCTTGGGACTGCAGCAGGGAAACATGACGGTGAGGGAATACCTCACAAAATTTACTCAACTATCCCGTTATGCCCCACGAGACATAGAGACTGATGAGCAGAAACAAGATTGTTTCGTGGAAGGTCTTACCGCAGAAATGCAGTGTGCAATGTCCTCAAATGAGTATGAAAGCTTCCAAAAGATGGTGGATAGAGCATTTGTGGTGGAAAGGAAGCTGAAGGCCTTGGAAAATGAGAACAAGAGGAAGGCCGGGTGGTCACATCAAGCCTCAGGGAGCAACACCCGCCCACGTCTGATGCAGCAACCTGCAGGGCAGACGAACCGTGCTGTGGTACCCTACTCAGCACCAAGAGAGTACAACCCGAACTACAGGCCTCCGGCAGCACCCATACAGCCACAACGTCAGTTCGTACAGCAGCCTCGCCCTACATATCAACCTCGACCAGCAGTTCAAGGACCCCCAAACCAACCCCAAGACAACAAAGGCCAGGCACCTAAGGTTGGGGTGCAATGTTTCAACTGTGGTGAAGTGGGGCACTACACCCATAAGTGCCCAAAGAAGAAGCCCGCGCAGCCACAACAGCAGAATGTAATGAGAGGACGGGTGAACCACGTCACTATGGAGGAAGCACAAGAGGCAACCGACGTGGTAGTTGGTAAGTTTCCTGCCAATTTACACATTGCAACCCTGCTGTTTGATTCTAGTGCTACCCACTCGTTCATTGCTCAAGGGTTTGTTAAGAAGCATGACCTAGCCACAACACAAATGAACCATATGCTAGCCGTAAACTCTCCGGGTGGAGAAATAAGGACAAGACAAGTGTGTCCCAAGGTGAACCTAGACATTAATGGGGTAGTATTTACTGCTAACCTCATAGTGATAGATTCACAAGGGACAGATATTATCTTGGGTATGGATTGGTTGACCAAACATAAGGGAATCATCCATTGTTTGACCAGAACGGTGGAACTAACACACCCTAGTGGCATGAAAGTAAAGTTTATATCAATACAAGAGCCTAGGAGGGACGTTAAATTAAATCAAATTGAGGTGAAAGTGGAGGAGATCAGGACTATCAAGGAATATTCAGATGTTTTTCTGGAGGAGTTGCCAGGTATGCCTCCAGATCGTGAAGTGGAATTCGCGATTGAGCTAGTGCCTGGGACAGCCCCGATATACAAGAGACCTTATCGAATGGATTCCAAACAGCTAGGAGAACTCAAGGATCATTTGAGAGAATTGTCGGAGAAGGGGTATATTCGTCCTAGTTCCTCACCATAGGGAGCTCCCGTGATATTTGTGCCCAAGAAAGACGGAATCCAAAGGTTATGCGTGGATTACCGTGCCTTGAATGAAGTAACCATCAAGAACAAGTACCCATTACCCCGCATTGAAGACTTGTTTGATCAGTTGAGGGGAGCTTGTGTGTTCTCGAAAATTGATCTCAGGTCGGGGTACCACCAACTCAAGATAAGGCAATCTGATATTCCCAAGACAGCCTTCGTATCTCGGTACGGACTGTATGAATACACTGTCATGCCTTTCGGGCTAACCAATGCCCCGGCGTACTTCATGTATCTCATGAACAAGCTATTCATGGAATATCTGGACAAATTTGTGGTGGTTTTCATAGATGACATTCTCGTCTTCTCCAAAGATGAAGAAGAACATGAGAAACATCTAAGGTTGGTGTTGCAGAGGTTGAGAGAACACCAACTATATGCCAAGTTGAGCAAGTGTGAGTTTTGGCTGAAAAGAGTTCCCTTCTTAGGACATATAATCTCGGAGGGAGGAATCTCCGTGGATCCTGCCAAAATCGAGGATATACAGAAGTGGAAGACCCCTGAAAATGTCGGGGAAGTTTGAAGCTTTTTGGGATTGGCTGGATACTATCGACGGTTTATTGAGGGATTCTCTAAAATCTCGAGACCCCTCACCAAACTGTTGGAGAAGGGAGTCACATTCACATGGACGCCACAGTGCGAGACGAGTTTTCAGGAGTTAAAGAAAAGATTGACAGCAGCCCCAGTGCTGGTTATGCCAGATATGCAAAAGAACTTTACGGTGTACTGCGATGCCTCTGGAAATGGGTTGGGATGTGTTCTCATGCAAGAAGGGCATGTCGTGGCATATGCATCCCGGCAGCTCCGGAAGCACGAGAAGAACTATCCTACACATGACCTCGAACTAGCCGCAGTGGTACACACGTTAAAAATTTGGCGGCACTACTTGATGGGGAAGAGGACAGAGATATACACGGATCATAAGAGTTTAAAGTATATTTTCACACAGCCAGATCTCAACCTCAGACAAAGGAGATGGTTAGAGCTAATCAATGACTTTGATGTGGGCATCAACTAGCATCCTAGGAAAGCAAACGTCGTGGCCGATGCTTTAAGTCGGAAAGTGCAGGTCAACAAGTTGAGCTTGAAGGACATGCCTGCAGAATTGAAGGACGAGGTTATAAGGCTCAATCTATGCCTGGTAAATAGTGGTGAAGCCATCGCCTTGGAAGTGGACTCCACACTCGAGCGAGACATACGCGAGGGTCAAAAGAATGACGAGAAGATACGAGAAATCAGACAACTCATCAAGGAAAATAAAGCTCCTGGTTTTAGAGAGGATGAACAAGGAACGGTGTGGCACGGGAAAAGAATCTGTGTGTCAGAAGTAAAGGAGATCCGTGAATTGATTTTGAAGGAGGCTCATGATTCTGACTATTCCATTCATCCTGGGAGTACGAAAATGTACCAGGACCTCAAGAGCAGGTATTGGTGGTATGGCATGAAACGAGGTGTCGCGGAACATGTTGCCCTATGTGACACATGTCAGTTGGTGAGAGCAGAACATCAACGACCCGCGAGATTATTGCAACCACTCAAAGTGCCTGAATGGAAATGGGAAGAAATCGGTATGGACTTCATAGTGGGATTACCCAGGACCCAATCAGGATATGATTCGATATGGGTCATCATTGACAGGCTAACCAAGGTAGCTCATTTCATCCCTGTGAAAGAAAGCTACAACAGATCCAAATTGGCAGAATTATACATGTCAAGGATCATGTGTTTCCATGGAGTGCCAAAGAAGATAGTGTCAGATCGAGGGATACAGTTCACCTCAAGGTTCTGGCAGAAGTTACATGAAACCATGGGAACTCATCTGAACTTTAGTTCTGCCTATCATCCCCAGACCGACGGACAAACGGAAAGAACCAATCAGATCCTTGAGGACATGCTAAGAGCGTGTGCGCTCAAGAACAATAGGAGCTGGGATAAGAATTTAACGTATGCGGAGTTCTCCTATAACAACAGCTATCAGGCTAGTATGAAGATGTCACCGTTTGAAGCTTTGTATGGGAGAAAGTGCAGAACCCCACTATTTTGGAAACAAGCAGGGGAAAGTAAAGTGTTTGGACCCGAAGTACTACAAGAAGCAGAGGCGAAAGTGAGGGAAATTCGCAACAACTTGAGGATAGCACAGACACGCCAAAAGAGCTATGCCGATGTACGAAGAAGAGAGCTTGTTTTCAATGTGGGAGACTATGTCTATCTCAAGGTGTCCCCTATCCGAGGACTTCGTCGGTTCAAGGTGAAAGGGAAGTTATCACCTCGATACATCGGACCCTTTCAAGTTCTGGAGAGGAAAGGCGAAGTGGCGTATCAACTAGAATTACCAGCTCATCTATCGGATGTGCACGATGTGTTCCATGTGTCACAACTCAAGAAATGCCTGAGAACGCCTGAAGAGGTGTTACCCGTGAATGAAGTGGACGTAGCTGAGGATTTGTCATATGCCGAGCAACCATACAAGATTTTGGAGACAATGGAACACCTCACCAGAAATAAAAGAATCCAGATGTGCAAGGTGCAGTGGAAGCATCACTCAGAAGAGGAAGCCACCTGGGAACGGGAAGATAAGCTCAAGGCACAATTTCCAGAATTGTTTTCTTAGAACCACCAATCTCGAGGACGAGATTTCTTTTAAGGGGGGTAGAGCTGTAACACCCCAAAAATCTTGCTAAGACCCTAAATCATGTTAAGAGGGGAATTTAAAATTTTTTGGACGTGTTGCATGTTTTGCAACAATTTAAATTCAAACTGGAATTCAATTTAAACTCAAAACAGAAAAGAAATAGAAAAAGAAAAAAAAAGAAAACAGAAAAAAACCGGCCAGTGGGCCGAAACCCACTAGCCGGCCCACCCAGCCCCCGCGCCAGCCCGCAGCCGCGCGCGCCCCTTCCTCCCACTGACAGGCGGGGCCCACCGGCCCTTCTTCTACCTTGCGTCGCGCCGGGACTCTCTCACCCCGAATCCAAAACAAACCCGGATTTCTGAGAATCCCAGCCGAATTTCGATCGGGGGCAACGCAAACTCGATCTAAACCACCCCGCCGCTCTCCCCCGTCTATAAAACCCCGACCTCTTTCTGTTTTTCCCACGCGATCTGCCGTTTTTACTCCGGTGAGAACCCACGCCTTCTCCGGCGAATTCTTGCCGATCTATGCTCGGAAATTCCGATCTAACTCGCTGGTCTTGATCCACCGCTTCCGGGAAACCCTGCAGGTGCAGAAAACACAGCGCCGACGAGCCTCGCCATGGTTTCACTTCGGACCTCGTCGCCGACCGCCTTCCAGGACCTCCGAGCTCAAGAAAACCCTCGAGGTGAGATCCCCGACCTCCCCTCCACCGATCTATGCCATAAAATCACAGTTCTAGGAAGAATTCCCGAAGATCCGAAACTCTCCGGCGAGATCGCCGCTTCCCACCGCCGTGCGCCGCCGGCAGCGCCGCCCGTGCTCGATCAGAGCGACATGGCCGCTTGTGCGCCGTTTATTTTAAATCGCACGGTAGGGTTTAAATCCCCGCGTACCGGTTCGACGTTATAATCTCAGCCGTCAGTTTAAAATCGGACGGTCCACGTCAGCCCCGCGTTATAAAGACTGGAAATCTTACATGCTACCCCCTGGGGTTCTCGGGAAATAAGAGCTAGCCCCAGAAAATTCTGATCTAGCCCCTGGAACTTCAGAAAATCATGTAAATTCATTTAAAAATCAGTTTTAACCCCTGAACATAATAAAAATTAGGAAAAACTCCTCTGTTATGTATAGCTAGACCCCTGAAAATTGTTAAAATAATATTATAGACCCTGTAGTGGGGTGAGTTTACCTTTTTAGCCCTGTTTAATATTTAATTTAGGAAAATTGAATATGTGGTTAGTGTTTAAAATTTAAAAAGTGGGACAAACATATTGTCATAATTAAATTAAAAATTTCTCAGTATTTAGAAAACTTTGGAGTGAGATAAAAATATATTTTGGGCTGAAATGAATCTGTTTAATTTATTATTCACATTTAGGGACACATTTTTAAGTAAAGAATTGTTCTGGAAAATAGGGAAAATAATTGTAAAATAGTTTACATCAGAGGCATAGGTCAAAAATATATTAGTAAATATTTTAGATCTGAACCCATTCTGTTTAGATGATGTATTTTGTTATTTTCATAATAAAGCTCACATTTAAGCATAAGAAATAAATCTGAAAATATAGCAACTAGTAAATGATAAAGGGGGTTTCTAAAATCCAAAGAATTGAGTTAGGGTTGGTAGAAATTCTGAAGACACATATGGAGAAGGAAAATACCTTTCATGCATACTTGGTAGCTAAAAGGTGTAGTAATTGAATATAAGGAATTTATTTAAATTGGAAACTCATATATATAGTATGCAAACATAAATGTGAATACAAAAGTAGGAATCATATACACATGATTAAAAGTGCATGCAAGCCACAAATCAACACACATAGAGTAACCACAACACATATAATGGTGAATGACTTTCATAAATGTGAATGTGTGGTTTGTTTGAAGTGGAAGTGTGAACTATGTCTTATGGATTGTTGTTTTTCTTTTGCTATGTGTGATGGTATGATGTAGAACCTGCTCCAGAGCAAGTTCTTCCTTTCCAAGATCAGGACTACCCATTCCAAGAGCAGCAGGAAGGAGGCAAGTGTCCTTGACCACTTTGATCCTGTGCTAGGATGTGTAGATAGAATTATTTGCATTGTCAAATGAAATATGAAACCCATGCTAGGAAGTTTCCCTAGAATTGCATTACCTTGTTTCTTTGTAGCTTGGGTTGGGATTTATTTTATCATGTCATTTATTATTATGCATATGCTTAGCCATGCTTAGAATGGGATATTTGGGATATGAGATCATCAGTTTATTTTACCATACTCTTGAATGAGATATTGTGAGTTATGTAGAGGTAGGGATCAAGGCAAGTTGGATGTTTTGGTTGTGTGCTGGGTGCACGAGACTCGGGTTTGTGTTTAGTACTTGCCTGGATCCTAAGGACCGGTTCATGGAGCATGTAACCTGGCTTTACAGTGCCAACCACATGCTGAGATGGGGCAGCTTGGCCAATTAATTAGGTGTATCCCCGGCGTAGTATGGGTGTGTTGGATGGTGCGGGGAGTAGGTGTCAGCTGGACTACCATATGAACCGCAAGGCTCAAGAGGGGGCCATTGCAGCGGGGTTGGAGCCTCTTGTATGCTGTTAGGGGTGAAACCTCAGTGGGCCCACGCTCGTCGGGAATCCCTTTGTAAAAGCTTCGTAGTGATCTCCTGGCTACACACCTGGGAAGTGTGAATGTGGTTCGTAGCCACTGGCATAATGGAGGTTCTTTTAGTCCACCCGGCAACGGGGGATGAAATCTCTACATGTGGGTACAGTGGTACAAACTCTGCAGAGTCAAAACTATCATGACAGCCGTGCTCACGGTCAAGAGTGGCTTGGACTTATTCATGATTAGAGGAGTGATGGTTTTGGAAGTTTTGGATGTTAAGCGAGGAGCTTAACATTGGAAATGATGATATGGTTATTTGATCATGATGATGGGTTGGGAGTTTGGAACCATTTCAACTATGTAGTAATGTAGGTGCTTAATAAGCTAAGGTGATAGGTATTATTTGCGTAGTGCTTTAACCATGAGTTCAACCTCTCCTTGTTCTAGCCATGCATGACATAACTTTCCCACACTTGTTGAGTACCATTGGTACTCAACCTTGCATATTTTGTTGGTTTATATTGCTGCTCAGGTCAAGATAATGAGTTGGTGTATAATGACCAAGACATTGGAACCGAAGAAGGTTTCTAGGTTCATGGAGACCCCCGGGCAACGCCTGTGACGGAGCCCTCAAGAATAATATTCCGCTGCTAGTTTATTTACTTGTGATGAACTTATTATTGTCCATCGAGACATTTGATATGTAAGACTTATTTATATTCGACACCTGGCTTGTAATAAATGATGCTTCACTATTTGTCATCACATGTATGAGAAAATGATCCTGGCATACATGTGATATTCACTTGGTTGTTCTTCAGAAAAACCGGGTGTGACACTAAGCAAACCTTCCCATAAAGCAAGTTTGAAACATTGCGAGTTAAAAGCAAAAACAAGACGCTGCAGTTCTACGAGTTGAACTTCACGGGAGCTCCCTAAAAACAAGCTCTGGACCTCACAGAAGCTCTCCGGACCTTGCAGGAGCTCTCCGGACCTTGCGTCGGACCTTGCCAACACTTGGCGGACCTAACAAAGAACTTGTCGGACCTTGCCACAGAAGAATGTTTTGGCAATATTCAAAACTTTGAATGTTAATGCTAACTTTTATCCTAATTGCCAATGTATTCAGCACACATAGGTCTCACATAAACTTCTTCAGTGTCTCCACTATCATGATAACCATCATCTCCAGGAGTATACAAGCGCTCACGAGGATTCACTTTATATACCACCCACCAAGCGCTAAGCTTCTTACATGGATAAGGTAGATAATACACTTGTTCCACTTGATGTGCAAGAACGTATGTATCTAAACCTTATAAGCATTCGTTGTGATTCACTTCCACCATGCCAAATTGATTTTCTCGAGTTCCATGATTGTTATCAAACCAATCACAATCATAGAACATCTTTATTGCCAGCGAAAGTAAATTCCAGAATTTTGTTAATGATTCCATAGTAATTGGTTTCTTTCCCTTGTGAGTCGATTGCTCTCGTCACAACTCCACAATTTGATGTTGCCGCGAGAGGACGAAGAGTTTCAAATTGAGTTGTACGGAATCGGAAGTAATTTACGTCATATCGACCATAGCTTCTAACTTTCACTAATCCATAAGATAGTTGTCGTAAATCTTGATGGATGTCGGTGTTCGCTAATACATAAGATTGAAACCAGGATAAGAAATTAGGCCCTCCATTAATTCCAGCCCGTCGCGTAGTTTCTACTTGCTTTCTCGTTGGTTGATGCTTATGTTTCTAGTTTTGGTTGTGGAACTCGCTGTACACACAAAACATATGTTGTTGACATTAGCATACATGTATTGGTAAATACAATAATCATCATAAATGTAAGAGAAACACTTACTCGAAATATTTCTCCATGCCATCGATATTAGCATACATGTAGAGTAAAGCAGCAGTCCTTTCTCCTTCAGTAAAATCGTATGTCGTGCTGCTGCCAACAGTAGTTCCCCTCGATTCAAAAATAGATAGATCACTAACTGGTGGTTCGTCATCTACATTGTATCGCATTGCCGAAGTATTGACATTGTTTTCCTCTGCAAAGTAGAAACTAGAAAAGTAACCTACTTCCTTTAGAGTAAATGCTTCGGTAATGCACCCTTCAACCCTTGCTCTGTTGCCAACCATAGTTTCAAATATCTCAATGCTCTTTCAATATGGTACATCCATCTATATTGCACAGGACCACCAACTTTTGCTTCGAATGGAAGATGGATAAGAATATGCTGCATTAGATTGAAGAAACCAGGAGGAAATATTTTTTCCATCTTACATAAAAGTACAGACATCTCCTTCTCTAACTTCTCCATCATGTCTTTCGTTATTTCTTTGGCACATAACTGCCTTTAGAATAATGAGAGCTCAGCTAACACCTTCCACACCGCATCATCTAGATATCCCCGAAACATAACAGGTAAGAGTGTTTCCATTATTATATGATAGTCATGACTCTTCAACCCAGTGAGCTTTCCCGTTTTAACATTCACGACTCGTCTCAGACTAGCAGCATAACCATCTGGGAATTTCAAAGTTTTCAACCATTCCATAACTTGTTTCTTTTCATTAAGTCGAAGCACGTGGCTTACCACCGCTTTCAGAGAGCTCAAGAGTAGGTCAATTACAAATCTCAGCCAAATCCTTTCGAGCCTTTAAGTTGTCTTTCGTTTTGCCCGTGACATCCATGCACGTGCTTATGATACATTCGGCCATGTTACGCTCCTGATGCATTACATCAATATTATGCATCAGTATCAATGAATTCACATATGGTAGCTCCCAAACTCCACATACATAAGTCCAGTTGTGAACATTTCCGTAACCTACAAAGAATCCAGGGCGAGCTTCATCAGGGACTAGTGAGTCCAACACATCGGATACTTCACACCCGCTTAGGTGTTTAGGTGGTTCCTTAGTGACAACAGTATCTTTTCTGAAGACATTCCTCTGTTGTCTGAATGGGTGGTTTCGAGGAAGTCAACGCCTATGACAATCAAAGTAGCTTATCTTGCCACCGTATGTAAGTCGAAAACACTCTGTGTCATACGCACATATGGGACACGACAAACGACCATGTGTGCTCCATCTAGAAAACATGCCGTACGCAGGGAAATCATGGACAGACCACAAATAAGCAGCTCGAAGGTTGAATTTCTGCTTCTTGTAACAGTCATACGCTTCAACTCCAGTCCACAACGTTTTCAATTCTTCAATCAATGGTTTCAACATCACATTGAGACATGATCCCGGATGATCTGGTCCTGGTATAATGGCTAAGAAACATAAACTCGTACTTCATACAAAGAGAAGGTGGTAGGTTGTACGGAATAACAAAGATGGGCTAACAGGAGTATGGTGTGGCATTTGTACTGAAAGGTAAAAATCCATCCGTCGCTAACCCGATGCGAACATTTCTTGCATCACTAGCAAAAGCAGGATCGAAAGAGTCCAAAGACTTCCATGCATCACCATCCGATGGATGAGTCAACACATCTTTGTTCTCACGCACACCTTCTTTGTGCCATCTCATGTGTCTGGCAGATCTTTTTGAATGAAACAGCCGCTTCAACCGAGGTGTCACAGGCAAGTAACGCAATTTCTTATGTGCAACTTCTGTCATTACTTTATCACCATCGTCATTGACAACTTCGACAAACCTCGATTTTCCACACTTTAAACAATTCTTCTCTTTGTCATGCTCTTTCCAGAATAGCATGCAATTATCTGGACACACGTCAATTTTCTCATATTTCATACCCAGACCAGATAGTAATTTCTTTGAGTCATACATATCTTTGGGCAGTTTATGAGGTTGTGGAAGAGCATCGCTGATAAGTTTCATCATATCATTGTAGCAATTATTAGAGAAGAAACACTTAGATTTAATTGCCATAAATCTGGTCATGAAAGTAAGAAGAGTCATTTCAGTATGATCATGCAACACCTCTTCAGAAACTTTCAAGAGATTAAAGAATGCGTCTGCCTCATTTGTAGGCGGATCCTCTGTTTGTATATCTTGTAACATCTCATCAATCCTATCAACACCCGGACAATCATCATCATCATCTTCCACTACATGAACGGCTCGAGGAGCAGACTCGCCGTGGAAACTCCAGACCTCATAATATGGCATGTAACCGTTTCTGCACAAGTGTAATAACAATGTCGTTTTATCCAGAAACTTAGTATTCCGGCATTTCACACATGGACAACGAACTTTATCGGTCGTAGACAACGAGAACACTCGATCAATAAAGTCGTCTGTCCCGGCATACCACTCATCTGAGTGACCAGTTGCCTTGTTCCAACCAGTATACATCCAACTACGGTCTTCACTCATGTTTAACTCTGCAGTTTTAAGTCAAAGAATTTATAGTTAGTTCATTATTTATTTATGTCACGGACCTATATCTATTGGAAAGGATAGGTCCTAAACCCACCCAAGAGTGACCGAGACGAACGTGCTTATGACAAGACACGAGGTCTAGATTCAGACGAAATTTCAGCAGCATAACCCCGCTGTTCTCCAACTGCACGTCCGAAAATGGAGCAGCAGAGAACATTAGGGTTACGCTGTCGAAACTACGTACAAATCTAGACCTCGCGTCTCATCATAAGCACGCCCTCTCGGTCACTCCTAGGCTGTCCAAAAAGGGACAATTCCGAACCTACACGCCTCACATGCGTAACACATGTGAGACGGGCCGGTTCGAAACGGGTGACACATATTGTAAAGGTTTACGTCAATCTTTCATTTTTGAGTAATTTCAAAGAGAGAGAGGAAAGAACAATAGAGAGAAGGAAAGAACCATAGTTGTTAAGGCGTCGCTTAAGCGTCGATGCTTAAGCGGTAAGGCGCCTGGGCATCGTAAGGCGTCCCATCGCCTTAGATCCCGGCATAAGGCGGGTGAAGACAGCGATGGCGCTCGCACACAGGGGAGGCGGCGGCGGCACCCGCGCACAGGAGGTGATACATCTTCCGGGAAAGGAAGGGGTGGGGGTGGTGCCGTCGACGGAGGAAACCAATGGGGGGGGAGGGGGAGCACACTGACCTGCGCCCGTGGGAGGTTGAGCGCCGGCAGATCCACGGCAGCCGGTCAATGGAGGCCAACGAGTGCCGGCAGATCGACAGTCCCGCGGTGGAGGAGGCCGAGCGCCGAAGGATCGGCAGTTCCGCGGCAGAGTGTCGGAGGCCGAGCGCTGGCTAAGCCGCGGGGGGGGGGGAGTGTAAGGGCCTCAGTTTTTGACACACATTTGCAGTGTTCATCACCACACCACACACCTCATTTGAGGAAGAATGATGAACACAAATGAAGAGCAAGTAACAATTATCAACATGCTCATTAGAGAACAAACTTACACATTGCAAAAGTGGTATTTCCCACATGTGATATAGATGGGCTGGACATATGAAAACTCCTACACTTTACTAAGGATGTCCCTGCCAAGTTTCACCCAAATTCAAAACCTTTTTGAGGTCAGTTTGGGTATAGTTAGGAAGAGGGCAGTTTGAAACCTTATTCAAATTCAAACTGTTTTTATCCCATGAATTAAAAGTGGAAGGCATATTCTTACTCAGCACATTTCTGTGAGCTCACACACCAATTTTCACTCCATTTGGAGTTGATCTTGACATGGGCTAAGTGGGAGAAATTCAAACTTTATTTGAATTTCAAACTGAACTTGTGCTGAAATTCATTCAAACCAAACCTCATTTGAACTTTGATCAATTCAAATGGCTCATGGGTGAATAATTTGAATTGCCAAGGGTAGTATGGGGTTCACTGTTTACAACAGTGATTAGGAGTAAATTTCAGAGGTTAAAACTGGAGGTGGGACCCACATGTCAGCCACTGCTCAGATCAAACCGACTGAGACTTTTTCACTCGGGTCGCCGAGCCGCAGCGGTGATCGCCACCGAGGCCAGCCGCCGCGCCACCAGCTGCTTGCCCACGCGCGGGCATGAGGCGGTGCAGAGCCTTCTTAAGGCGCCTGCCCCCTCCTCGGCCGAGGCACCGTCGTTCTTCCCCGCAAGAACTCAGCGCCGGCCGAAAACTTCCGCAGCTCGGACTTGATCGGAGGACGCCGATCGCAGCTCCCTCCTTCCACTCCAGAGCCCCAGCAAGGTACTAGAGACCTTCCTCCGTCCTCCCCGTTGCTAGAATTCGGTTGAAACCGATTGATATCGGCTGTGCCGAAAGATCAAATTCGGGACTTGGAACCGCCGCACCTCGGGCTCTCATGGACAGCCCAACCAGGGCGTTGTCACGCCCGAGCCAAAGCACCCTTGGATGCGCGGGTGACCGGTGCTGCTCATCCCCGAGCTACAGCTCGAGTGGTTGCTCACCGGCGGCGAATTTCCACTTTTCCCCTTTCTGTGTGCAGAACGACCTTCGGGTACGATTCTGTTTAATTCGTGCTCTAGAAAGGATTAGAGGGCCTCAGGCCGCTCTCACACGATATAGACACGGTAACGCACAAGTTGCCTTCACAACTCTGGGCCGGAGAACCTCTGTGCCCGGCGTAATTTGAGGTCTACTAATGGCGGAGCGAACGGGCGGCATCAGGCGCACGGTGAGGACCTATTTCGGGCCTTCCCCGAGCTGCCTCGAGCTCATGTCGACCTTCTCTGAGGTCCACTGATGCTCCCCGACCGATTTCTCAAGTAGCTGAGGTGCTAGAGAAGTCAACCGACATGGCCGAAGTCATTCCGAGGTGGCGGCTCGTCGCCGACCATGCTCCGGCCGTTGTCATGAGCAGCTGACCCTCGGATCCGGTTCCCCGAGTAAAAGTAGGCAGCGGCAGCCAGGATCGAGAAGTTTGGAGCTGTACAGCGGCCGGCGGCGAGCTCTCCGGCGAGATCCCTCGGCGGCGGGGCGCGGGTGTCGCGAGGTTGAAGAAGGGGGTGGACCCCAGCTGTCAGCGGGAGATATTTTGAATCGGGATCCGGCTGCGGCCGGGATTGGGTGTGCTGGCGCGTAAAATCATTGTGGGCCGCAATGTGCCATCGCCTAGGCGTGCGACGCGTGTCCCCTGGGCCCACGCGCGAGTTTAAACTTTTCCCCGATTTTCAGATTTCCTTCAAACTTCAAATCCTCATAACTTTGGCTAGAAAGCTCCAAATTGAGTGAACCAAATTTTGCTGGATTCAGCTCTCTGAGTACTTTCCAGAAAATCAAGTTTCACTTCATGAAATTCCTTATTTCTCCAGAATTAATTCCTCAAATTTTAAACTGTTAGGAATTTTAACTGGAAAATCCTTTGGGCGAAAATCCTGAAATTTTGCTGGGATTTTCACCAAAATATCCCTGAACTACCATAAAAATTTCAGATCCATTTGAGCTCATCTGATCCACCTAATGGTGTGATTAGTGAAACTGTTCCAGAGAAAATAGAAAATGTTCAGAAACATTTTCAGAATTTTCTCTGAAATTGTTTAGCTCATATCTTTAGTTAGGGACTTCCAAACTAAGTGAGACCAAATCCATTAGAACCCTCTGAAAATCTAGTTTTCAGAAAGTCATAGTTTGTTTCATGAAAATTCCTAGAACACCCTAAGAGTTCCAATTAAGGTCAAGGACATAATTAATTGTGGAGGGCTCAAATGAGCTTTGCTGCAACTAAAACTTGACCAAGTCTCTGTTTAGGTTGTAACCAAGCCACAGTAAAAGTTTCACTGTCATTAGGTCTGTCTAGCAAGGGTTATAGACTTCACAACTTCAAAGTTAATACAAATGCATTTAAATTGATACATATGTTTCTTATATCATGTAGTCGCTAAGGTCGAGGAGGAACCCAAAGTCCTAGACTTCGTTACTCCGGAAGAACAGCTAGCCTACGACCAAGAGCAGCAAGGCAAGCTCCGGTTTGCATTAACCCTTTTACAAATGTTTATTGTTTTGAGCACATCTTTGAATAGTGTTCGTTGCATTAAAGTCTTGATTGGAAACCCAACTGCATAGCCAAGAAAACCATGGGTTGGGGTTAGGATTGAAAACCCTGTTAGCTACTGCATTGCTAGGATAGCGTAGGATTCGGTACAAGTCGAGTAGTTGGAACTACTCGCGAGAATAGGCTAGAGGCACATTGCTCGGGTAGAGATAGCACATGATACACATGGCAAGAAAATGAGACCGAGCGGAGAGTAAGGGCAGCAGGACTTTGGGGCCTGTGTGCTGTAGCTCCGCTTGTGTCGATTGAGGACCGAGCCATGTGCGGGCCTGTTGAACAAGCTAGAACAGTACCGAAGACCTACCGGCTATATGGGAACCGGGAAACTAATGTAACTCGGGTAGCTGGGTATTGAGGCATTGCCCGTCGTTCAGAGGGTAGGTTGAGAGCTCGAGGTGTAAATCGGCTGGCGGCACGGAGATGCGCGTGCAGAGACCTCTTGCTCGGGATGATGGGACCGGTTCAATATTTGGCTAACGGGTGAAAGGTAGTCGCGTACGGCGTCCGTGATGGTTGTTGTAGGCAACATCGAGTACGGGCGTACATGACGGGTTGTTCGGGTAACCCTGCAGGTGTAAATCGATTATAATCGCCGTCCCTCGCGGTCAGTGAGTACCACTTGTTCACTGTACCGTGACGTAGAAAGAACAGGCTAGTCACATGTTAAAATGTTGCTGATTGAAAGCTGGACATTGATTGTTAATGATATGCTGTAGCTTAGAGCTAACTAAAGTTCTTTTCAACTTTGGGCAAAGTACATGAGAGAAATGCGTTTCTTGTTTGATTGCGGCTCTCTCATGTGCCTTAGCGTAAGGTTCTCCACAACCTGCTGCTAAAAATTGAAAGTAAGGTTCTACTAATTAGGCGAGTCCTTGCAAATGATTTTTACCTCATGTAACCCATTATCCTCATGTAGAAGTTCCATGTTTAGGTGAGACGGGTCAGACTTGCTGAGCCTTCGTGCTCACTGCTTGTGTTTGAAGCTTTTGCAGGGTTCTATGAGGAAGGGACTCCCGAAGAGGAGACGGAACCCCAGGAGGGGAACCCCGTCGAGTGGGAGTCGTGCACGCCGCAGAGTTAGTGTGTGTGTGTGCTAGCAAGGACACGTTCGAGGGCCGAACGTGCACTTGATGCTTAGTCTACGCCGCGAGTGTAGACTGAACGTATTTTGATGTAAACATGTTCATAAACTTGTTCATGTAATAAAACTTCCGCTTCCGCTTTGTACCTTTGACGTGTGTTATACGGTGCTGTGCAACGCAGCACCCCTCAGCGTGATCCTGGCTCGACAGGACCAATGGGGTCGTGTCAGCGTGGTATCAGAGCTCGCTTGAGGTTTAACACAGTACAAAGGTCTTCTTTTTCAAAAATCCAGTGAGGAACGAGTTAGTAGCCCGTATAAGGATGTTATTAGTATATAGAAAGTGGCTTATTAACCTATTTGTTATGTCGGAAAATCGTGCATCTCGGGACGTTCATGTCTTGGGGGGTGCACGTAAGCTGCTGTCCACCAGTGCGCACAAGCTGAAGGGTGGAGCCCCACGGGTGGCAGGTAACCCGACCCGATTTGATATCCTCTACGACTCTTCATGTCGTTTGGGGTATTCGAGCAACGTCTGTCCCTGGCGTGCGTGGTGCAAATTGGGAGACCCCGTCACGTGGTCCGAAACGTGAACACGTAACTCAAGGCGTGGTTGGCTTGAGAACATCCGGGCGAGTGATGACGGCCGGGTGTATAAACTGTATGGATTCCGGGCTCGGTGTGCAGCCGAGTCTGATGATTGTTTGAGTTTCTGCAGGTAGCCTGACCACGAAACGGTAGACGTGTAGCATCCGTGTGCGAGTGACGAGTAGTGCCACTGAACTAACGAAGCCGGCTAAGTCCGGTATAGGTTTTTCCTTTGTGAGGACGTAGTACCGACATAATCTGGTGACGCATCGACGTCACACCCCATTAAATGAACAACTTCATTTAAAAACTTGAATGTTTTGATCCAAAGTAGTAAAACTTGATGTAACTCCTTCCCTTGTACAGGATATTCAAAGTTAACAAGTTTTCAACTTATAGGATGTTAAGGACAGAGCACTCTGTTTTCAGCTGAATCAAGGCTGGAGTTAATCAGAGGTTAGAGGTTGAGTTCTTTCGAGGTTGGGGTCGTATGATACATTTCTGGAAAGCTTTGGAAGAGCTTTACAACTTTTCTGTTGAGTTACAGAGGTGTTTCATCCCTTAACCACTCGAAAAATGCAGTAGAGTTGAAACTGTCCAGAAAACAGGACAGAGTAAAGACTCTCTGTAGACTCTCTGTAAAATTAAGCATAACTTCCTGCTTAAAAATCCAAAAATAGGAAATGAGGTAGTTCTGGAAAGCTTATGAGATGGGTTACAACTTTGTAACAGAAAGTTTTGTCAGATTAGGAACAGAATTAACTGGGATTCTTGGATCAAATCAGTACCTAAGGCAGGGAGGTGCTGTCCAATTGTTTCCAGAAATTCTGTTAACTTTGACATCTCATAACCTTTGAACCAGGACAGATCTTAGGCCAAGCAAATACTGGCTGGAAATCTATTGAAGTTAGCTTCAACTTTGATGTTGAGCTCCAGGACTGGTTTTGCTTTTAACCTGGCCTAAATCAGGTTGAAATGGAAACTGGTCAAGGCTGTCATGGGAACAGCAGATCAGCAGTCAAATTTGTTTAAAAATTTGAACTATGTTTCCAAGTGTTATGGGTTCAATGACATATCTTTTGTTATAACTCAATGGTTTACTGTTTAAATAAATATTTGACATTTCTCAAATATATTTTTACAGATGGTAGCAGATAAACAGTTGGAGAACGGGTGGGTAGTTTCCCACTGTTCTGACCGTAGCGGCTACCCGGAAGCATTGTGGCAAATGCTCCAATATTTCGGGTACAACCAGATGCCGCAATACTTCGCCAAGGAAGAAGGCGAAGAGGGGAACAAGACGTGGATGATCCATGTCGAGGTTCCTGCAGGACCTACGCCACCCGGTTGGGTGTCATTCACCGTCACGGTGAGAGGAAGACAACCGGAAGGGATGTGGCAAGTGGCAGCCCGTGACACTATGTCACGTTTCTGCCAACTACACGTGCAGGCTATGGAGGGTACTCCATACGCACTCGTTCCGGTGGAGGGACGAGCTCAGCATGTGTGGGAAGAGAGGTACCTGGAGGCAACAGACCCGAGTTGCCCAAGGTACAACCCCGCGGAGGCAAATCTCAGCCTCCAAATGAGGGCGGGAAACGCTGTGATGGACAGACAAACTGTTCATACGGAGCATCTCGCCACCAAGCTCAAGGAGAGCACAAGCCGTGGAGATCATTTCGAGGGTGCTCACAGCGCACTCCGCAATGTGCTCCTTCCGACGATCAAGCGACTGAATGAACAACACAATCAGTTGCGTCGTCTGAAGAAGGCAAAGAAGAAGAGCCGTGTTGACATCGAGGCGTTGCAAGAGCTGGTGCAGACCCTAACCCAGTAGAATGAGGACCTTGCTCAAGAGCGGGACGACGCTATCGAGGAAGGCCAAGGCTGGGAGGAGGACTACAACCAAGCTATGGACGAGGTGCATGCTTTGCAGGACCTCGTGCCCCCGGTATTGGGCGTACCGGTAGTCTTGGGTCTTCCAGCCATGGGAGAACCCGGAATGGGAGAAGAGGTGGTAGACCCCGAGCCACCAGCAGAGGTACCGGAGGAGGACGACCCACAGGAGGTCGAGTTCTACTCCGAGTAGGGGGTTACGGTTGCCAAGTAGGGAAGCTAGGGTAGCGTAACCCAACTTTTGTAATCAGTGACATGTCGTGTAAACAGTAGCGTATGTATAGGTAGTGACGACATGAGCACGACTTCTCGGAGATCCGAGAATAATGTATCTTGTATAAAGTTTCTGCTTTATCAATATATGTGAATGTTGTGCAAATTAATCATGTGTCACTTCAATGCCTACTGTTACGTATGGAATTTTAAGTAAGACATGTGCTAATCGCTGCTGTTTTGAATTTCAGAATGACACGTACTCGTGCCAACCCTGACATTGGGGGTACCAGTCAAGGGGGAGAGGCCTCCCAACCACCTCCCGAGGACTCCTCGGGACAGAAGCAGCAACAGCAAACACCGCCACCGCCACTGCCAACGGTTACATTGGCCGACATTGTCGCGGCAATGGCGGGCTCGCATCAGCAGCACACAGAGTTGCTGCAGACTCTCATCGCCAATACGTCTCGCCCAGAGAGACGTCAAGATCGTGAGGAGCACCAACAGAGCTCCTACTCCGACTTCCTGGCGACTCATCCCCCTGTATTCTCAAGGGCGGATGAACCACTTGACGCGGACAACTGGCTCCGCGCCATAGAAATGAAGTTCGGGCTGCTCCAAATTAGCGAGCAGCGCAAGACTCAGTTCGCGGTCCAGCAGCTCCAAGGATCCACGAGCGCGTGGTGGGCCAACTTTTGTGCTTCACAGCCCACCGACCGAGTGATGACCTGGGCGGAGTTCCGGACGGCCTTCAGGGCCTATCATATACCGCCAGGTCTGATGAAGAGGAAGACGCAGGAGTTCCTACACCTGCAACAAGGGAGCCGGAACGCGCTGGAATACTCCAGAGCGTTCAACGATCTCGCGCTCTACGCGTCGTATCACGCGGATACAGACGAGAAGCGGCGAGAACATTTTTACCAGGGGCTTAACCTGCTCCTGAAGGACAAGTTGGCGATGTTCAATCGCGGCAGCCTCAACGACATCATTGATGCTGCGATTGTTCAGGAGGACTCCGGCAAGGAGTTGGCGGCGGCAGAGCGAAAGCGAAGCGCGCCACAGAGCAGCGGAGAAGGAGGCGGTCCTTCTCAGAAGTTTCGGATGGTGAATCGCCCACCATCAGGTCCACGCTGGCAGCCACCACAGCGGTCGATGCCGTTCCGCAGTCGGCCGTACTCTTGACCGGCATTCCGGCCGGCACTGCCAGCACCACCGCAACCACAACAACAGCAACGGGCGATGCCGCGTGCGTTTGCACCTCAGCAACGCATGCCGGGCTTTCGTCCACCAAGTACTCCACCAGCAGCGGCCACATGTTACAAGTGTGGTCGTCCAGGACACTTCGCGAGCAGTTGCCCGGAGAGGCAAGGCGGTGGAGTGCACCACAGTTTCCGGGGAGGAATCAACCCCGGAACCCTACCAATGCGCGGCGGGCAAACCCTAGGCCCGGCATTGTCCACCAACTTGCCATTGAGGACGTGCCGGAGGGCGAGCCAATCCTTGCGGGTATGTTCCAACTCCACCAGCATCCCGCTATAGTACTGTTTGATTCAGGCGCCACGCATAATTTTATTAGCCAAGCTTTCATTGCTAAACACAGTTTGCCAATACTACCCACCGATAGTCCATATTTAATTTGTTCACCGGGTGGGAAGATTTCAGCAAGCGTAATGGTCTCCAAAGCACCATTATGCTTAGCGGGTAGAGTGTACCCCACGTCTCTCATTGTCTTGGAGGGACAGAAGGTCGATGTCATCCTAGGGATGTCGTGGTTAACCCGCCACGGCGCTGTTTTAGACACCGTCCTTCGAGTCGTGCAGTTAAACTCAGAAATGCACGGTTCTCACTCATTATTTCTGGACAGTCCAGAAATAAAACTTCCAAGTGTCTATCAAGCCACAACCATCAGATTGGAAGACATTCCAGTGGTCCGAGAGTTCCCTGATGTATTCCCGGACGATTTGCCGGGGATGCCACCCGATAGAGAGGTGGAGTTCAAGATTGAACTTGCACCGGGAACCATGCCAATATCCCGAAGGCCGTACAAGATGGCGCCCAAGGAGTTGGCTTAACTGAAGACTCAGCTCACGGACCTTCTGGAGAAGGGTTTTATTAGGCCGAGCTCCTCGCCATGGGGCTGTTCGGCATTATTTGTCAAAAAGAAGGATGAAACATTGCGGCTTTGCGTGGACTATCGTCCATTAAATGCCGTAACCATCAAGAACAAGTACCCGTTGCCACGGATCGACATGTTGTTTGATCAGTTGGTCAAAGCAAAGATCTTTTCCAAAATGGATTTAAGATCTGGGTACCACCAGATTAAGATAAGGGCGGAGGACATTCCAAAGACGGCTTTCTCGACGAGGTACGGACTTTATGAGTACCTGGTCATGTCCTTTGGCCTCACCAATGCTCCAGCTCACTTCATGTACTTAATGAACTCGGTGTTCATGCCGGAGCTGGACAAGTTTGTCGTAGTCTTCATCGACGACATCCTGGTATATTCCAAGTCGGAGGAAGATCACAAGAAACATTTGCGTATAGTCATGCAACGGCTGCGAGACCATAAGTTATACGCAAAATTCAGCAAATGTGAGTTTTGGATATCGCAAGTGCCTTTCCTCGGGCATATCATCTCAGCGGAGGGTATTGCTGTGGACCCGAGCAAGATCACTCAAGTGCTGAATTGGAAATCCCCGAGGACGGTTCATGAGGTACGGAGTTTCCTCGGACTCGCGGGATATTATCGGAGGTTCATTCCGAACTTCTTGAAGATTGCCAAGCCAATGACAGAGCTGCTGAAGAAGGCTACCAAATATGTTTGGAGTCCAGCATGTGAAGCAGCATTCAAGGCTTTAGTCAAGCACCTGACATCAGCACCGGTTTTGGCGCAGCCAGACACAACAAAACCGTTCGATGTGTACTGCGATGCATCCGGCATTGGGCTCGGATGTGTGCTGATGCAAGACCGAAGAGTGGTCGCGTATGGATCACGGCAGCTTAGGAACCATGAGCAGAATTATCCAACTCATGATTTGGAGCTCGCTGCCATGGTACTTGCACTGAAGATGTGGAGGCACTACCTACTCGGTAACCTCGTACATTTATATACCGACCACAAAAGCCTCAAGTACATATTCACTCAGAAGGAGCTGAACATGAGGCAACGAAGATGGTTAGAACTGATAAAGGATTACGAGATAGAGATCCATTGTCATCCGGGCAAGGCAAACGTTGTGGCAGATGCGCTGAGCCGCAAGTCACACGTCAATAATCTGACCATCACACCGTTGGAAGAGAGCGAACCACCACTCCATGTGATTCCACACGGAGCTCTCTACAACCTAGCTTTGATCCCCACCATCCGTGAAGAGATAGCGGCAGCCCAGAAGAATGACAAGGGCATGTCACATTTGCGGAGACGTATAGACAGTGGGGAGTTGAAATGTTTCCGGAAGGACGGAGACGGCGTCCTATGGTTCAAGGACCGGATTGTCGTACCCCGAAACCCGGAGTTACGGAAGAAAATCTTTGATGAGGCTCACTTATCAAAATTTTCTATTCACCCCGGCAGCAACAAAATGTATCAAGAACTCAGAAGAAAGTTTTGGTGGACACGGATGAAGCGAGAGACTGCAAAGTACGTGTCCGAGTGTGATACATGTCGAAGGGTGAAGGCAGACCACATGCGGAAACCGGGACTGCTGCAACCACTGGGCATTCCTGCCTGGAAGTGGGAGGACGTGAGCATGGATTTCATCGTCGGTTTACCCACCACCTTACAGAAACATGATTCTGTGTGGGTGATCGTCGATCGGCTCACCAAAGTTGCCCATTTCATCTCGGTCAACACCAACTACAACGCCAAGAAGTACGCTGAACTGTACATCTCACGGATCCTATGCTTATACGGCGTACCCCGTACCATCATATCGGACCGGGGCACTTTATTTGTGTCCCGTTTTTGGGAGCAGCTACACGCTGCCTTGGGGACGAAGCTGATCCGTAGTTCAGCCTACCACCCGCAGACGGATGGACAAACCGAGCGGGTAAATCAGATTCTAGAAGACATGCTACGAGCTTGCGCTATCGACCACGGCAAGAATTGGGATGATCACTTGCCGTTAGCCGAGTTCTCGTACAACAATGGGTACCAAGCCAGCATCAAGATGGCGCCCTACGAGGCGCTATACGGGAGAAAATGCCGCACACCATTGAACTGGTGTGAGTCTGGTGAAAGGGTTACCTTCGGGATTGACCTTGTCAACAACGCGGAACAAAAGGTTCGACTAATTCAAGCGAACCTAAAAGCCGCTCAATCCCGTCAGAAACAGTATGCAGACCGGAGAAGGCGCCCATTACAATTCGAAGTTGGGGATCACGTATATCTACGGGTGTCTCCAATGAAGGGTGTAAACAGATTTGGGGTGAGGGGAAAGTTAGCACCCCGCTTCATCGGTCCATTCCAGATTACCGAAAGATGTGGATCAATGGCATACCGGCTGAAATTACCAGAAGCACTTTCCGGTGTGCACGACGTCTTTCACATTTCCCAGCTGAGGAAGTGTCTCAAGCTATCAACTACCGTTCAGCTGGAAGACATTGAAGAACTGCAACCGGATCTCACCTATCGGGAGGAACCGGTGCAGATTATTGATGAAAAGGCCCGAATCACACGCAACCGTACGTTGTGGTTCTACAAGGTTCTATGGAGTAATCACTCCATGGACGAAGCGACATGGGAGAGCGAAGAATTCCTTCGCACTAACTACCCCGACTTTTTCACGTCGCATATCCGGTAATTTTCTACCGTCCTCTCTCTCATTTTCACCTTATAATCTCGGGACGAGATTCTTTTAAGGGGGGAGGAATGTAAGGGCCTCAGTTTTTGACACACATTTGCAGTGTTCATCACCACACCACACACCTCATTTGAGGAAGAATGATGAACACAAATGAAGAGCAAGTAACAATTATCAACATGCTCATTAGAGAATAAACTTACACATTGCAAAAGTGGTATTTCCCACATGTGATATAGATGGGCTGGACATATGAAAACTCCTACACTTTACTAAGGATGTCCCTGCCAAGTTTCACCCAAATTCAAAACCTTTTTGAGGTCAGTTTGGGTATAGTTAGGAAGAGGGCAGTTTGAAACCTTATTCAAATTCAAACTGTTTTTATCCCATGAATTAAAAGTGGAAGGCATATTCTTACTCGGCACATTTCTGTGAGCTCACACACCAATTTTCACTCCATTTGGAGTTGATCTTGACATGAGCTAAGTGGGAGAAATTCAAACTTTATTTGAATTTCAAACTGAACTTGTGCTGAAATTCATTCAAACCAAACCTCATTTGAACTTTGATCAATTCAAATGGCTCATGGGTGAATAATTTGAATTGCCAAGGGTAGTATGGGGTTCACTGTTTACAACAGTGATTAGGAGTAAATTTCAGAGGTTAAAACTGGAGGTGGGACCCACATGTCAGCCACTGCTCAGATCAAACCGACTGAGACTTTTTCACTCGGGTCGCCGAGCCGCAGCGGTGATCGCCACCGAGGCCAGCCGCCGCGCCACCAGCTGCTTGCCCACGCGCGGGCATGAGGCGGTGCAGAGCCTTCTTAAGGCGCCTGCCCCCTCCTCGGCCGAGGCACCGTCGTTCTTCCCCGCAAGAACTCAGCGCCGGCCGAAAACTTCTGCAGCTCGGACTTGATCGGAGGACGCCGATCGCAGCTCCCTCCTTCCACTCCAGATCCCCAGCAAGGTACTAGAGACCTTCCTCCGTCCTCCCCGTTGCTAGAATTCGGTTGAAACCGATTGATATCGGCTGTGCCGAAAGATCAAATTCGGGACTTGGAACCGCCGCACCTCGGGCTCTCATGGACAGCCCAACCAGGACGTTGTCACGCCCGAGCCAAAGCACCCTTGGATGCGCGGGTGACCGGTGCTGCTCATCCCCGAGCCACAGCTCGAGTGGTTGCTCACCGGCGGCGAATTTCCACTTTTCCCCTTTCTGTGTGCAGAACGACCTTCGGGTACGATTCTGTTTAATTCGTGCTCCAGAAAGGATTAGAGGGCCTCAGGCCGCTCTCACACGAGCTAGACACGGTAACGCACAAGTTGCCTTCACAACTCTGGGCCGGAGAACCTCTGTGCCCGGCGTAATTTGAGGTCTACTAATGGCGGAGCGAACGGGCGGCAACAGGCGCACGGTGAGGACCTATTTCGGGCCTTCCCCGAGCTGCCTCGAGCTCATGTCGACCTTCTCTGAGGTCCACTGATGCTCCCCGACCGATTTCCCAAGTAGCTGAGGTGCTAGAGAAGTCAGCCGACATGGCCGAAGTCATTCCGAGGTGGCTGCTCGTCGCCGACCATGCTCCGGCCGTTGTCATGAGCAGCTGACCCTCGGATCCGGTTCCCCGAGTAAAAGTAGGCAGGGGCGGCCAGGATCGAGAAGTTTGGAGCTGTACAGCGGCCGGCGGCGAGCTCTCCGGCGAGATCCCTCGGCGGCGGGGCGCGGGTGTCGCGAGGTTGAAGAAGGGGGTGGACCCCAGCTGTCAGCGGGAGATATTTTGAATCGGGATCCGGCTGCGGCCGGGATCGGGTGTGCTGGCGCGTAAAATCATTGTGGGCCGCGATGTGCCATCGCCTAGGCGTGCGACGCGTGTCCCCTGGGCCCACGCGCGAGTTTAAACTTTTCCCCGATTTTCAGATTTCCTTCAAACTTCAAATCCTCATAACTTTGGCTAGAAAGCTCCAAATTGAGTGAACCAAATTTTGCTGGATTCAGCTCTCTGAGTACTTTCCAGAAAATCAAGTTTCACTTCATGAAATTCCTTATTTCTTCAGAATTAATTCCTCAAAATTTAAATTGTTAGGAATTTTAACTGGAAAATCCTTTGGGGGAAAATCCTGAAATTTTGCTGGGATGTTCAACAAATTATTCCTGAACTACCATAAAAATTTCAGATCCATTTGAGCTCATCTGATCCACCTAATGGTGTGATTAGGGAAACTGTTCCAGAGAAAATAGAAAATGTTCAGAAACATTTTCAGAATTTTCTCTGAAATTGTTTAGCTCATATCTTTACTTAGGGACTTCCAAACTAATTGAGACCAAATCCATTAGAACCCTCTGAAAATCTAGTTTTCAGAAAGTCATAGTTTGTTTCATGAAAATTCCTAGAACACCCTAAGAGTTCCAATTAAGGTCAGGGACATAATTAATTGTGGAGGGCTCAAATGAGCTTTGCTGCAACTAAAACTTGACCAAGTCTCTGTTTAGGTTGTAACCAAGCCACAGTAAAAGTTTCACAGTCATTAGGTCTGTCTAGCAAGGGTTATAGACTTCACAACTTCAAAGTTAATACAAATGCATTTAAATTGATACATATGTTTCTTATATCATGTAGTCGCTAAGGTCGAGGAGGAACCCGAAGTCCTAGACTTCGTTACTCCGGAGGAACAGCTAGCCTACGACCAAGAGCAGCAAGGCAAGCTCCAGTTTGCATTAACCCTTTTACAAATGTTTATTGTTTTGAGCACATCTTTGAATAGTGTTCGTTGCATTAAAGTCTTGATTGGAAACCCAACTGCATAGCCAAGAAAACCATGGGTTGGGGTTAGGATTGAAAACCCCGTTAGCTACTGCATTGCTAGGATAGCGTAGGATTCGGTACAAGTCGAGTAGTTGGAACTACTCGCGAGAATAGGCTAGAGGCACATTGCTCGGGTAGAGATAGCACATGATACACATGGCAAGAAAATGAGACCGAGCGGAGAGTAAGGGCAGCAGGACTTTGGGGCCTGTGTGCTGTAGCTCCTCTTGTGTCGATTGAGGACCGAGCCGTGTGTGGGCCTGTTGAACAAGCTAGAACAGTACCGAAGACCTACCGGCTATATGGGAACCGGGAAACTGATGTAACTCGGGTAGCTGGGTATTGAGGCATTGCCCGTCGTTCAGAGGGTAGGTTGAGAGCTCGAGGTGTAAATCGGCTGGCGGCACGGAGATGCGCGTGCAGAGACCTCTTGCTCGGGACGATGGGACCGGTTCAATATTTGGCTAACGGGTGAAAGGTAGTCGCCTACGGCGTCCGTGATGGTTGTTGTAGGCAACATCGAGTACGGGCGTACGTGACGGGTTGTTCGGGTAACCCTGCAGGTGTAAATCGATTATAATCGCCGTCCCTCGTGGTCAGTGAGTACCACTTGTTCACTGTACCGTGATGTAGAAAGAACAGGCTAGTCACATGTTAAAATGTTGCTGATTGAAAGCTGGACATTGATTGTTAATGATATGCTGTAGCTTAGAGCTAACTAAAGTTCTTTTCAACTTTGGGCAAAGTACATGAGAGAAATGCGTTTCTTGTTTGATTGCGGCTCTCTCATGTGCCTTAGCGTAAGGTTCTCCACAACCTGCTGCTAAAACTTGAAAGTAAGGTTCTACTAATTAGGCGAGTCCATGCAAATGATTTTTACCTCATGTAACCCATTATCCTCATGTATAAGTTCCATGTTTAGGTGAGACAGGTCAGACTTGCTGAGCCTTCGTGCTCACTGCTTGTGTTTGAAGCTTTTGCAGGGTTCTATGAGGAAGGGACTCCCGAAGAGGAGACGGAATCCCAGGAGGGGAACCCCGTCGAGTGGGAGTCGTGCACGCCGCAGAGTTAGTGTGTGTGTGTGCTAGCAAGGACACGTTCGAGGGCCGAACGTACACTTGATGCTTAGTCTACGCCGCGAGTGTAGACTGAACGTATTTTGATGTAAACATGTTCATAAACTTGTTCATGTAATAAAACTTCCGCTTCCACTTTGTACCTTTGACGTGTGTTATACGGTGCTGTGCAACGCAGCACCCCTCAGCGTGATCCTGGCTCGACAGGACCAATGGGGTCGTGTCAGGGAGGGGGTGGGGGGTAGGGCGAGGCGGCCTAGGTTGTTCACAACGTGCTTGTGTATACGTATACGTTACCACTAAATGGGTCGTATCGGGCCCTAAGCCCATTTATGTACATATAGTACTTTTAAACACTCAAACAATCGAAACAATAATCAATTGAACTATGAACTCATATGCATTAATCATCTCAGCAATTAACAACTCATCTAAACAAGCGTAATTACCATAGTTAACAAGCTTATCAATTCTAAGCAATTAAAAAATTACACCTAGCTAGCAATTCAAATAAACCTGGGCAATAATTAAACCTAAGCATATCAATTCATCTAAATCTAAACAATTAGCCACTAAACAATCAAAACCAAACAAGCATAATCTAAACAATTGGTAATTAAAAAACCAAGCTTTCTAGATGGGGAGGGAGGCGAGCGACTTACCTCACGGTGGAGGCGGCGCGGCGACCGACACACGGCGTTCGGTACGGCGGTGGCGGCCGGAGCGGGGAAAGCCGGGGCGGCGGCTGTTGGGTGGCGGCCGGGGCGGGGACGTCCGGGGCGGCGGCGGCCGGTGCGGCAGAGGCGCATCGGGCGGGCCGACGGCGGCGCTTCAGGCGGGGCGGGCCGGCTGGCGGCGGTGGCTAGGGCGGCGGCGGCCGGGGCGGTGGTGGCGTTTCGGGCGGCCGGGGCTCGGGTCAGCGCGGGCGTGAATGCCCACGCCAACCCGGGCCCGCGGGTTTATAAGACTTATTTACGACGGTCCGTGGTGTGGCCGTCGTAAATAAGCTTATTTACGACGGCCTCTGTTAGATATGACAGCCAGCCACACGGGCTGTCGTAAATAAGTTATATGTACAACAGCCTAGGGTTGGCTATCGTATATAAGCTCTATTTACGACAGCCAGTTAATAAATGACGGCTGTACCGTCGTATATAACCTTATATACGACGTCCTGTTCGGACCGTCGCATATAAGTTTATATACGACGGCTGGCCGTCGTATGTTAATCCGGCTGTCGTATGTTGACCTCTTTCCTGTAGTGAATGCATGCACTACCGCTGCTAGCTCCAAGTCATGTGTAGGATAATTAAGCTCGTGCTTCTTTAATTGTTGTGAGGCATAGGCTACCAATTGTCCTTCTTGCATGAGCACACATCCGAGCCCTTGTCTTGATGCGTCACAATATATGTCAAAGCTCTTGCTTACGTCTGGCAATACCAAAACTGGCATTGTGGTTAGCCTTTTCTTGAGTTTCTCAAAGCTCCCTTGGCGCGCTGATGTCCACAGGAACACTTTTCCCTTCGTTAGCAACTCCGTCATAGGTTTTGCTATCTTAGAGAAGTCCTTGATGAAGCGTCGGTAGTATCCAGCCATCCCAAGAAAACTCTGAATATGTTTCACGTTTTGCGGTTGGTTCCACTTCAGAACATCTCCCACTTTTCCGGGATCAACCGATACTCCTTCCTCGGAGATAATGTGGCCTAGGAACGATATCTCCTTTAGCCAAAATTGACACTTTTTAAGCTTGGCATACAATTGATGCTCGTGCATTTTCTGCAAGGTCAATCTCAAATGTTCTTCATGCTCCTCCTCACTTTTTGAATACACCATAATGTCGTCGATGAAAACCACGACGAACTTATCCAAGTACTCCATGAAAACCTTGTTCATAAGGTACATGAAGTATGCGGGTGCATTTGTTAATCCAAAAGACATGAAGGTATATTCAAACGAACCATACCGTGTTCGAAAGGCAGTCTTGGGTATATCGGAGGGCTTAATCTTCAGCTGGAAGTATCCTGACCGAAGACCAATCTTGGAGAACACTCGGGCTCCTTTCATTTGGTCGAATAGGTCTTCTATACATGGCAGAGGGTATTTGTTCTTGATTGTCACCTCGTTGAGAGACCTATAGTCCACGCACATCCTTTGGGTGCCATCCTTCTTGTCTACGAAGAGCACAGGGGCTCCCCATGGTGACAAGCTTGGACGTATAAAACCCTTCTCCAACTGCTCCTGAATTTGCTTCTTGAGTTCCACTAGTTGATTGGTGGGCATCCTATAGGGTCTCTTTGCTATGGGTGCAGTTCCTTGTACCAAATCAATGGTAAACTCAATGTCCCGGTTAGGCGGCATACCTGGAAGCTCTTCTGGAAACATGTCCAAGAATTCTTGAACCACTGGAATGCTGTCCAATGTTGCTCCTTCGACGTGGTTCAAAGTTGCCTTATTGGTTGTTTGTTGGGCTGACTTAAACTCGATACGAATACCGTGCTCGTTTGTCAACTGCACGCTCCTTTCAGCACATTGGATTACTCCGTTGTGCTTGCTTAACCAATCCATCCCGAGTATTATGTCAAGCCCTTGGGAATCCAAGACAATGAGGTTGGCAAGGAAGTCTACCCCCCTTATTTTAAGGCTTACTTTCGGACATACTATATTAGTCCTCATCTCTCCACCGGGAGAATTAACCAACATAGCACAATTTAAGTGTGATATGGGTAGATTATGCTTGGCAACATACTTGGATGATATGAAGGAATGTGATGCTCCAGAATCAAATAAAATGGTGGCTAGGTTGGAGTTGGCAAGGAACATACCAATTACGATGTCCTCAGCCTATTGTGCTTCCGTAGCAGAGACATGGTTCACATTGCCGCGAGCATAGTACTGCTGTCCACGGTTTCCTTGATTGTCCCCTCTGTTCAGCCGCAGGTTCTGCTTTGGCATGTTGCCTTGCTGTCCAGGACCTCTCCTTGGGCACTGGCTCGCGAAGTGTCCTGTTTCCCCGCATGCAAAGCATGCCCTGTTGCCCATGGCAGCAGGTACGTTGGGGCGAGGGTTTTGAACAGGAGCGCCCATGTTGGGTCGGGGCACAGGAGGCAAAGGCACACAAGGTGCTTGTGCAACAGGTCATTGCTGTGGTGGCTGACTAGGGCGGTATGCAGGAGCGGTCGATCCATACTGCGGTGTAGATGGGGGCATGTACCGAGGTCGTACGTTGCTCCCTTGTGGCTGGTATGGTATCTTCCTCTTGCCCTCTCGCCCGATCTCTCGGATCTTGCTTTCAACCACTATAGCCTTGTTAACCAGCTTCTGGAAGCTCGCGTAGTCATTGTTGAGGAGTTGAACCTGGATCTCATTGTTCAACCCTCTCATGAACAGGTACTGCTTCCGTTGGTCTGAGTTGACATCTTCAGGGGCGTACCGGGATAGTTGCGTGAACTTGTTGAGATACTCATTCACGCTTTTCTGTCCTTGGCGGAGACCTTCGAACTCCTATCCCTTGAGCATCATTACACCAGCAGGGATGTAATGAGAGCGGAAACTCTCCTTGAACTCAGTCCAAGTGATCGTCTCCGGGTCGACATGAGCGTTGCACAGGGCATCCCACCAGTTAGCGGCAGCTCCCATGAGTTGGTGCGACGCAAAAAGAACCTTCTCTCGGTCATTGCACTGCACTATGGCAAGCTTCTTCTCCATGGATTTCAACCAGTCGTGGGCCTCCATGGGGTCGTTAGCTTGAGCAAAGGTGGGTGGTCGAGTCCTCATGAACTCTCCCAGTCTGTTATGAGCTGGCGGTGGTGGTGGCGGTGGTGCCGGAACGGGGTTGTTGTTGTTGGCCTGCAACTGACCCAAAGTTTGGATCATGGTTTGCATAAGTTGATTCTGCATGGCCATCAACCGTTCCAAGTTGTTCTCACCAGCTCCGGGGTTAACAGGAACTTCATCGTGGCCATCCTCTTGGTCGCCACGGACGTTCCTTGGCGGCTGGGTCTTCCTCTCACCATCTGTGAGAGAGAACGAAATAGAATAGAGGTTAGAAGGTTAGATGGATCCCCCTAACTATATGCATCAAGGTGGATTGGACTATATATATTAGCCCATATGAGGATGTGAACAAGTGCAGCGGCATCTCACACCTCTTTTCTACTTATGTGTGGATACGGACAACGCTTGAGACGTCCCACAACTCACACTAAGCACATAATCACAAACAATCATCACAAGCGCTCACACAACTCCTATTCAAGGCTTATTCAATGGGGGTCCTATATGGCTTGGGGTGATGCCAATCTGCGATCCAACTACGGCTTCTCCTAGGCTTGCATCCTATGGTCAGCGTGGCTTCTAATACCAAGCTGTTACTAGGGTGCGCCCTACAGTCAACGTGGCTCAGCTACCAATCTGTGACTAGGCATGGCGGCTTTAATATCAAACTGTGACCTATTGAGGTTGTGTGATCTATGATCAACCCGTGGCAGGTTGAAACAAATCTGTGCCTGATACCAACTTGTGACTTCTATCTAAGCGTGTAACCTACCGTCAACCCGTGGCTCTGATACCAATCTGTGACGCCCTCAATTTCGTGGAAAAACCACGGAACTGAGAACTGATGCGTATGTGTGCCCAGGATGTTCATCACACATATACATATGTTCCACAAACTGAATTCAGAATAAATATTACCATGAATAACAGGGTTTATTACAAAGTCTCATGATTCTTGGACTCACGCTAACAGCGGAAGTCTAATCTTACAGAGGAAGTCTTATTTCTATGTGGCGGAAGTCTTCTAACTAGTGTAGAAGCAATCTAAGCAGTAGCGACGACTTCATCTCTACTCCATCCCCACAGGCAAGGTTGAGGACAGATTACATGCCTAATGCTCCACCTGGTCTTCATAGTAATCTTCTCCTGTTGCTGATGATGAAATAATAATGCAAGTTTGAGTACAATGATGTACTCAGCAAGTGCGAGAAAATATGATATGTAGCTCACAACAAGGTAGGTATAAAAAGGCTCATTGCGGAAATCAAAGTTATTTATCAAAAGCATGATAAAACAGTGATTTAACTTTAAGTGAACGTAATCCCAACATGTATTAAAATACCAATCATACCTCCATTATGTTCATCACTTTCCATGTCCCAATCAGACATTAATCAACTTCATTCTTGCTCACGAATACCTTCTCGTATTCGCTACCATATCACGAATACCATCTCGTATTCGCTACCATTTCATCTCATAAACAATTCTGTCTCACACCGAGACCAATCCCGTTGCCATGACTCAACAGTACGGAAACCGAATCTTATCACCCGGACTCAACAGTCCTGAAAACCAAACCATAACCAAACCATCACCAAAACCATAACCAAATACCATCCCGTCCCATCTAATCATGGAAGTTGGCCAGGTGCTCACGACCGTAACCTCGGCTATCATGATAGTTTTAGACTCTGCAGAGTCTGTACCACTTTACCCACAAGTTTGTGATTTCGTCACCCGTCGGTGACTGCAGAACCTCCATTGTACCAGTACACAACCGTTGGTGTATGGTCAAGAGATCACAAAATAGCCTTTACAAAGGAGCTACTAGATGTATGGACTCACTAAGGTTTCACCGGCAGGCTAGAATCTCCAATTCTCCCACCCACGGGCCCACTCTTGTGCCATGCAGTTCCCAGGGCAGTCCTCGCTCGACTCCCATTCCCCGTGCCTTCCACGGTCCATAACAATCTAGTAACTTACCTAATTAGTCAGCTAAGACGCACCCATACTTGGCCTTGTGGTGGAACTGTTATCCTAGCATGTGCTCGCATGAACCGGTCCTTATATCTACGGCAAGTGACCACCATCTCAGGCTGCCTCATTCACAAAACCAGGCTTGCCTAGATCTCCCTCCGATCCATGTTCATTAACAACATCAGTTTCTCATTATCATTACGAGTGCAGTTAGCTAGACACATCTATCTCGCTTCCCAACCCTATGGACTCAGCGAAGCATAAAAGCAAAAACCATACCCGACTCATAAACTTCCCTGGCGGCAAGGGTGGTTTAACCAAAACTAGTAAACTCCTATAAAAGGGTTTCCCATCATGTTTGACTCAGCACACACACCTTTTCGCAAAAACAAAATAGTTTTCCCAAAACATAGGATCAATATGGTCAAGGGGCACTTGCCTTGTTCTAGCGGTTCCGGTTGCTCAAAATCTTGTTGTTGTAGTCTGTCGTAGGTAGCTCACTGAGCTTGTCCTTCTATACACGATCATGCACATACAAGATCCACAACAATCAATACCATGCACAAAGTTTAACTAGATGCGATGATGCATATGCATGCTATCCTATGACCAGTTTTTATTAGATCAGTTTGTACGTGTTCTTGCATGGCTTGCATGGGTTTTACGATGAACAGAGGTGTTCGGATCAAATGTGGACATGGCGATGATCTTGACTTTAGATCAAACCGATCAACATGTGATCTGTCCACGAAAAAGCTTCTGTTCGAAAGAAATCAAGGAACAGATGCAAAGAAAACACGATGATTGTCGTAAGGTGGTATTGGAGACCTACCTTACGTTCTCCTTAGTCTCGGGGTCCTTCTCCTATCAAGATAGATCGTTAGGGCTCTCTTCCGGCGATCTCTCACGACTGAACTCCGGCAAAGGGTTTACTCGGCGAGCTGGGCTAGGGCTCTAAGTTGTCGGCTCAGGAGGTGGAAAAGAAGTTCGTGGTTTCGGCCAAAGGTTCTGGGTTCTATTTATAATCGGGAAGAGAGGAGTCCTAATCTGATTGTATTTCGAATAAGAGTCCTATTCAAATTGTTGTTGAATCTTAACAACTTATCTTTAGTTGATTTGGTGCGGTAACATTGTGGAATTCGTGCCGGTTTCCTCCCGTACCGGTATTCCCACGCGTACAGAAGCAAAAACCGCTTCAGAACTCGTTACTTCCGCGGTGATGAGCTCCGGAAGCTCCACGTGTCCTGCGGGAACTCGGGCTCCCTTTTTCCGCAAAGACAAGCTCCGGTTGTGCCGCGTGTCAGGCCGGCGAGACCTCCCTCTTCTTCAGAGGTGAGCTCCGCGTGCACCATGTGTCTGGTGGGTCGGGACCTTCCCTCTCAACAGAGGCGAGCTCTGCGAATGCCACGTGGCAGCTCTGATATTGCCACGTGTCCTAGCAGCGCCAAACTTCCTTTCTCCTCAAAGACAAGCTCCGAGGTTGACATGTGTCCAACAGTGACGGACCTCCCGGAGGTGAGCTCCGTGGTTGACATGTGTCTGGCGGGGCCGGACCTCTCGGAGGTGAGTTCCGAGAGCGACACGTGTCCCGCGCGGCTGGTCCTCTCTTTTTCTCGGTGACTAGCTCCGCAGCCGGCACATGTCCTTCGGGACTGGCCTCGCTCTTCTGCAGAGGCTAGCTCCAGGGGCAACACGTGTCCCACGGGTCGGACCTCTCCCTCTTTTGCAGGGATGAGCCCCAAGCCTGCCACGTAGCCAGTTTAGCGATGGACCTCTCCCCGTCTGGGGAGATGAGCTCCGAACACGCCACGTGGCCAGCGAGCCGCGGGAGTTATCTTAGGTGCTCTCTGTAAACTGTAATTTGCTCCTTTTAGCTAACTTTTTGACTCTTTTCTTGTTTTCAACTTATTTTAAAAGTGTTTTTCTACATGAAACATGAATACATGCATAACCCGAAAATGAGGGTGTATCATCTAAGGACCGGTTCATGCCAGCCATGCCAGGATAACAGTGCCACCACAAGGCCAAGTATGGGTGCGGCTTAGCTGAGTAATTAGGTAAGTTACTAGATTGTTGTGGACCGTGGAAGGCGCGGGGAATGGGAGTCGAGTGAGGACTGCCCTGGGAACTGCATGGCACAAGAGGGGGCTTGTGAGTGGGAGAATTGGAGATTCTACCCTGCCGGTGAAACCTTAGTGAGTCCATACATCTAGTAACCCCTTTGTAAAGGCTATTTTGTGATCTCTTGGCCATACACCGATGGTTGTGTACTGGTATAATGGAGGTTCTGCAGTCGCCGACGGGTGACGAAATCACAAACTTGTGGGTAAAGTGGTACAATCTCTGCAGAGTGTAAAACTATCATGATAGCCGAGCTTACTATCACGAGCGCCTGGACAACTCACATGATTAGATGGGATGGTTTTTGGGATGGTTTGGATGGTATTAGGTTTGGTTATGGTTTGGTTTTTGGATTTGGTTTTCGGGACTGTTGAGTCCGAGTAATTAGATTGGTTGCATGACTGTTGAGTCATGGCAACGAGATTTGGTTTCGGAAGGAGACGGAATTGAATATAAGATGGTATTCATGAGATGGTAGTGAATACGAGATGGTATTCATGAGCAAAGTTGAGAAAGATTAATGTCTGGTTGAGACATGAAAAGGGATGAATCATAATGGAGGTATGTTAATGTTTAAATACATGTTGGGATTACATTCACTTAAAGCTAAGTTGCTGTTTTTATCGTGTTTTGAGAAATAAACTTTGCTTTCTGCAATGAGACTTTTATACCTGCCTTGCTGTGAGCTACATATCATATTTTCCCGCACTTGCTGAGTACATTATGTACTCAAACTTGCATTATCATACATCATCAGCAACAGGAGAGGAGTACTATGAAGACCACGTGGAGTATTAGGAGTGTGATCCACCATCAACTTGCCTGTGGGGATGGAGTAGAGATGGAGCCGCCGCTGCTGCTTAGTTGCTTCCGCAATAGTTTAGAAGACTTCCGCTGCTAGAATAAAGCTTTCTGCTGCTAGAATAAGACTTCCGCTGCTAAGATAAGACTTCCGTTGCTAGAATGAGTCCCAGACTCATGAGACATTGTAATAAACCCTGTTATTCATGGTTATATATATTCTAAATCTAGTTTGTGAAATATATGTGTATGTGTGATGAACATCCTGGGCACACATACGCATCAGTTCTTAGTTCTGTGTTCTACAGAATCGAGGGCGTCACATTGATATTCATCAAGCATAGTCCTAGCCATCTCAACTATGGTTCTGTTCTTTCTCTCTACAACACCGTTTTATTGAGGTACATATGGTGAAGAAAATTGATGATCTATTCCATTTTCAGCACAAAAGTGATCAAAGGATTGATTTTTAAATTCGGTTCCGTTATCACTTCTAATTGTTTTTAAAGATCCTGAGTGATCAATTAATAATTTAAGAAATAAGGTTCTAGAGTGACTCAAAGTTTCATTCTTAGATGCCATAAAATAAACCCACGAGTATCTAGAATAGTCATAAACAATCACAAGAACATACCATTTAGCTCCAAAAGATTGAACACTTGAAGGTCCTACGGTGTCAAGGTGCAAAAGTTGACCTGGTTCAGTTCTCATGGTCATTATGGGAGGAGCATGTGAACCTGCAACCATCTTAGCATGTCTACCAGAAGAGCTCACATATGCCTAGGCAGCCCACGTATGCGATCAAGAGCACTAACACGTGTGAGATGATCAAAGCCTACGTGACCAAGTTTACGATGCCAAAAATATAAGTCTTTTGAATCATTAGCAACTAGACATATATGCTTAGAGGATGACATATCAAAATCAGTTTTAAAAACTCTTCCAAACCGAGACATATTAAAAATGAGCTCACTATTTGAATCTACAACCTTGCAACAATTTTTAGTGACAAAAATTTCAAGATTTTCATCTAGCAATTGTGAAACAGAAAGCAAGTTGTATTTCAAATTTTTAACAAGTGCCACATCTTTTAAACTGTAGTGATTATTTACTCTAACCGAACCCTTAGCAATTATAGGAGTTGAAGAATTATCAGCAAAAGTAATATTTTCTACATGTGACACAAAAGAGAGGGAGGAGAACCATTCTTTGTTACCGGTCATGTGGCGTGAGCATCCTGAATCCACAATCCAAATGTTCTCCTTCCTCAAGCGTGTAACCTACATAGAAGTACAATACGTCGATGACTCAAAACTGGGGTTAGCCAAAAGGCATTTAGGAATCCAGTACTGAGTCACACGACGTCCAGCAGAAGTAACATGCAAATGCTGAGATAAAACAGCAGATTTATGAGCCAAAGTTTGAGGATTTTTATACCCAACTACTTACCTACGAGGTGTTACATGAGTAGCACTAAAAGCAGTAGGTCCGGAAGCAAACTTTGCATGTTTTTGACTCATTACAGCAGGTTGCATATTCCTAACATTCGGTTCAGCACACGCAACAGGTTTTGCACTGTTGTTATGTGATCTAGCAATCATTCTTTCCTTTTTCTGTTGCTTAGCTAGTCTATAACAAAAATCTATGACATGACCACCTCTACTACAGTAGGTACAATGAAGTTTAACTTTATGTTCATGCCAAGATGAGCAGACAACATATTTATTTGAAACCGAATGAGACAACACTCCTGCAGATTTAATGTAACACCCCCAATTTCATATCCATGCATTGCATATAGAGAAACATTATAAAAGAAGTAGAACGCGAGAAAGAATCATAAAAATGGTGGGGAATGGGAGAAAGATGTAAAATACCCAAAAAATGGGAGTGAGAAAAATTCAGCTCAAGTACACTTAGGAAAAATGAGGGGAATTAAAACTTTGAATTATAATGGTGTAAGTTCAAAGTGAGGGTTTAGACTTCCCAAAAACTTCCAAACCTGGAGATCTAAATGCACAGCTGGGATCTTCATACACCAAATATGTACCCTTCCAAATTTCAGCTCATTTGGAGGAGTTTCCATATTTATTTGGGATTAAAAAGAAAAGCCCTCTAATCTGAATTTCAAATTCAGTTTCAAATTCCAATTCCTCAATTTGAAAATTGGGTTTCACAAATGTGTTCTCCACCTTTGAATGAGCAGCCATGCCAAAAATCGGAAACTTTGGAGCTGGTTTGCTATATTTTTGGGATAATCCAAAATGGAGAATTCAAACCCCTTTTCAAATTCAAATGATCAATTACAATTCAAACTTTCACACCAGAATTCGAATCATTTGAATTCAGGGAGTTCAAACTATGAATTTGAGGTGAAGCAAAGCCTTTAAGTTTGAGTAGCTGTGGAGAAATATCAGTGGAAAAATTTACTGAGAAATGAGGGGATGGGGTCCACATGTCAGTCACCCAAGTTCCTTCACCGCCTCTGTTTTCCCTTCGGTCGAACAGCTAGCGAACGCCAGCGCCGGCTGCGACCGACTCCCGCTGATTCCCACTGCGCCACCTCCTGCTCGGGAGATCAGCACGCCGAGAGGGATATTTCACCGCCCTGGTGCTCACGTGAACGTCGCCTCACTCACACAGTCGATCCCCTGCTCAGCTCGAGTAGCCTCGACCGCCGCTCGGTCGCTCCACGCCGCCCTCCCGTCACCGACGCAACTCCGGCGTTGTCACGCCCGGTCGAGGTCATAGGAAGGTGCGCAAGGCTCTCTGGTTCCTCCCTGACGACAGCCCATACCGTTCCTCCGAACCGATCCTGAGAACTGAGCATAAGTTCGTCGTTCCGCGTTCAACTTGCCGTCACGACGCCGCACCATCGACCGGCCACCTTAGACTCGTTCACGCTCAACCAACCGGTGTTCCAGGTGCGTTGTCGACCCTCCTTGTTGTCCTCCCAGTTTGGAGCTAGGTCGTAGCCTAGGTCGGCTGGAATTTGAAGTTTGTCATCGGCGGTTTCTTGGAACTGAGGTGAAAGAAACGGTAAATTCCACGGCCACATTGGGTTAGAGTTCACAAGAGTCTAGGCATAGGTTCTCCAAGCCATGATGGCCCTTCTCGAGCAAACGGCAAGCAAAACCATGCAGAGTCCGAAGGGTTCTCCATGTTTTCCCTTACGGCAGGGAAGAACCACTTCAGTTGCACGGTGAGCTTATGTTTCCGGCCGTTTTCCGAGGGATCAGGGTAGTGTTCCCAGTTCCCCATGTCACGGCGGTGCTGTAGTGTGACACCCTCATCTCGGGTGTCAGTATATGTTCATGCTTTATGAAGAGGAAACATTTTAAGAAAAGAAGGAACAGAGAAAAATATCAAAGGAATAGCCAATGAGAGCCAAATCCAGCTTTCAGAAAGCGCCGAAGATAACTCACCGCGGCCGCTGGCCACGTGGCATATTCGGAGCTCATCCCTGTGAAGTAGGGAGAGGCCGCCGCCAAGCTGGCTACGTGGCAGGCTCGGGGCTCGTCTCCGCAAAGGGGAGAGGTCCGATCAAGTGGGACACGTGTTGGACATGGAGCTAGCCTCTGCGGAAGAAGCAAAGGCATTTCCGCAGGACATGTGTCATCCCTGGAGCTAGTCCTCGCGGAAATCAGAGGACCTGTCGCGCGGGATACGTGTCGATCTTGGAGCCCACCTCCAAGAGGTCTGTCGCTGCTGGACACGTGTCGACCTCGGGGCATGTCCCTGAAGAGAGAAGAGAGGAAAGACCGGCGCCAACACGTGGCGTGCGCGGAGCTCACCTCCAAAAGAGGGGGAGGTCTCGGTCAATTGACACGTGGCCCAACCGGAGCTCGTCTCTGCGGAGAAGTAGATACTAGGCCCCGGGAGGACACGTGGAGCCTCCGGAGCTCATCACCACGAAGGTAACGAGTCTGGAGCGGTTTTTACGCGTAAAGATACCAGTACGAAATAGAAACCAATCTAAATTTCCACGATGTTACTAAATATAAGACGTTAGGATCCAACAAAGATCTGAATAAGACTCTTATTCGGGATCCAATCAGATTAGGACTCTTCTCTTCCCAATTATAAATAGAACCCAAAACCTCTGGCCGAAACCACAAACTTCTCTTTCAACTCCTAAGTCGACGACTTAGAGCCCTAGCCCTAACTCGCCGAGCAAAACATCGCCGAAGCGCAACAAGGGAGATTATCGGAGAAGAACCAAGCGGTCTGAGGAGGACCTCGAAGAAAAGAAGAGCGTGAGGTAGGACTTCAATACCACCTTACGACATCATTGTTCATCTCTTGCATCTGTTCTTCAATTCCTTTCGAACAGAAGCCTTCTCGTGGGCAGATAACTCGATGATCAGTTTGATCTAAAGACAAGATCATCGCCACTTCCACCTTTAATCCGAACACCTCTGCCCATGCAAGCCATGCAAGAGCACACCAATCTAATAAAAATCATAGGATATTATGCATGTGCATCATCGCATCTAGGTTTAAGGTTTGCGCATGATATTGATTGCTGTGAATCTTGTATGCACGTGAATCCTACATAGCAGGACAGGTTCAGGAAGCTGTCTACGACGAACTACAGCAACCAGGTTTTGAGAATCAAGAACAACCGGAACCGCAAGTACAAGGCAAGTGCTCCTTGACCATATTGATCCTATATTTTGGGAAAAACTGTTTTTTGCAAAAAAGGTGTGCGTACTGAGTCAAACATGATGGGAAACCCTTTTATAGGAGTTTACTAGTTTTGATTAAACCACCCTTGTCGCCTGGGAAGTTTATGAGTCGGGTATGGTTTTTGCTTTATGCTTCGCTGAGTCTATGGGATTGGGAAGCGAGATAGATGTGTCTAGCTAACTGCACTCGTAATGATAATGAGAAAACTAATGATAATGAACATGGATCGGAGGGAGATCTAGGCAAGCCTAGGTTTGTGAATGTGGTAGCATGAGATGGTGGTTTTACTTGCCGTAGATCTACGGACCGGTTCATGCATGCACATGCCAGGATAACAGTGCCACCACAAGGCCAAGTATGGGTGCGGCTTAGCTGAGTAATTAGGTAAGTTGCTAGAGTGTTATGGACTGTGGAAGGCGCGGGGAATGGGAGTCGAGTGAGGACTGCCCTGGGAACTGCATGGCACAAGAGGAGGCCCGTGGGTGGGAGAATTGGAGATTCTAGCCTACCGGTGAAACCTTAGTGAGTCCATACATCTAGTAACCCCTTTGTAAAGGCTATTTTGTGATCTCTTGACCATACACCGACGGTTGTGTACTGGTATAATTGAGGTTCTGCAGTCACCGACGGGTGACGAAATCACAAACTTGTGGGTAAAGAGGTGCAAACTCTGCATAGTTACTAAAACTATCATGATAGCCGAGCTTACGGTCACGAGCACCTGGCTAAACTGCCATGATTAGTTGGGATGGTTTTCGGGATGGTTATTGGGAAGATTCTTGGTTATGGTTATTGGTTTGGAACTGTTGAGTCTGGATGATGAGATGTTTGCATGACTGTTGGGTCATGACATGAGATTGGTCTCGGTGTGAGACGAGGTTGATTTGTGAGATGAGATGGTAGCGAATACGAGGAGGTATTCGTGAGTATGAATAAAGGATTGATTAATGTTCGGATGGAACACGGGAAGTGATGGAGGTATGTTGGTAATTTAATATATGCTATGATTACATCTAAAGTTAAGTTGCTGTTTATCATAATCTTACAAATCTGCTTTTCTGCAAATAAGCCTTTTATGCCTACCTTGTTTATGAGCTGCATATCATGTGTTTTCCCGCACTTGCTGAGTACATCATTTTACTCAACCTTGCATTATTACTTCATCCTCAGCAGCAGGAGAAGCCTACTATGAAGATCAAGTGGAGCATTATGGCGTGTGATCTATTCTCAACCTTGCCTGTGGAGGGAGTAGAGATGGAGCCACTTCTGCTTAGTTTTGCTTCCGCAGTAGTTTTGCTTCTGCAATAAAGTAGAGATTTCCGCTGCATAGAAATAAGACTTCCGCTGTAAGCATGAGTCCAAGACTCATGAGATGTTGTAATAAACTCTGTTATTCGTGGTTATATATATCTGAATTCAGTTTGTGGAACGTATGTGTATGTGTGATGAACATCCTGGGCACACATATGCATTAGTTCTCGGTTCCGTGGTTCTCCCACAGAATTGAGGGCGTCACAGATTGGTATCAGAGCCACGGGTTAACAGTAGGTTACACGCCTAGATTGAAAACCTTAGATAGATAATAGAGCTACGGGTTAACCCCTAAATAGGAGTCACAAGCGTCCTAGGGTGAATAGCTTAGATTGGCCTTTAGAAACCACCTTGACATAAGAAGCCCTCCTTGAATAGGAGTTGTGTGGGCCCTTGTGATGATTATTTGTGAATATGTGTTTAGTATGAAGTTGTGGGACGTCTCAAAAACGTTGTCCATATCTATACGTAAGAAGAAAGAGGTGTGAAATGCTTCGGCACTTGATCACATCCTCATAAGGACTAATATATATAGTCCAACTCACCTTGATGCATATAGTTGAAGGGACCCACCTAACCTTCTAACCTTCTATTCTATTTTGATCTCTCTCACAGATGGTGAGGGGAAACACCAGCCGAAGGAACGTCCAGGAAAATGACCACGAGGAAGTTCCTGCTAACTCTGGAGCTGGTGAAAACCATCTGGAAAGGTTGATGGCCATGCAAAACCAGCTTATGCAAACTATGATCCAAACTTTGGGTCAGTTACAGGCCAACCAAAACCCCGTTCCGGCACCACCGCCACCACCACCGCCGGCTCATAACAGGTTGGGAGAGTTCATGAGGACTCGACCACCCACCTTTGCTCAAACTAGTGACCCCATGGAGGCCGATGATTGGTTGAAATCCATGGAGAAGAAGCTCGCCATTATTCAGTGCAACGACCGAGAGAAGGTTCTCTTTGCGTCGCACCAACTTATGGGAGCTGCCGCTGACTGGTGGGATGCCTTGAGCAACGCCCATGCCAACCCGGAGACAATCACTTGGACTGAGTTCAAGGAAAGTTTCCGCACCCACTACATCCCTGTTGGTGTAATGATGCTCAAGAGGCAGGAGTTTGAAGGTCTCCACCAAGGACAGAAAAGTGTGAATGAATATCTTGACAAATTCATACAACTGTCCAGGTATGCCCCCGAAGATGTCAACTCAGATCAGAGGAAGCAGTACCTGTTCATGAGAGGGTTGAACAATGAGATCCAAGTTCAGCTCCTCAACAATGACTACGTAAGCTTCCAGAAGCTAGTTGATAAGGCTATTGTGGTGGAAAACAAGATCCGAGAGATCGAGCGAGAGTGCAAAAGGAAGATGCCATACCAGCCCCAAGGGAGCAACGTACGACCTAGGTACATGCCTCCTGCACCGCAGTGTGGATCGACCACTCCCACGTACCGCCCTGGTCAGCCACCACAGCAACGGTTCGTTGCACCGGCACCTCGTGTGCCCATGCCTCCTGCACCCCGGCCTAACAATGGCGCTCCTGTTCAAAACCCCCGCCCCAACGTACCTGCTGCCGTAGGCAACAGGGCATGCTTTGCATGCGGGGATGTAGGCCACTTCGCTAACCAGTGCCCGAGGAGAGGCCCTGGACAGCAAGGTAACGTGCCCAAGCAGAACCAGCGACCAAACGGAGGGGACCACCAAGGGAACCGTGGACCGCAGAACTATGCTCGTGGCCACGTTAACCATGTCACTGCTGAGGAAGCACAACAGGCTGAGGACGTTGCCATTTGTATGTTCCTTGCCAACTCCAACCCAGCCACCATTTTATTTGACTCCGGAGCATCGCATTCCTTCATATCATCCAAATATGTTGCCAAACATCATCTACCCGTATCCCACTTAGAATGTGCTATGTTAGTTAATTCTCCCGGAGGAGAAATGAGGACTAATATAGTATGCCCTAAAGTAAGCCTTAAAATAAGGGGAGTAGACTTCCTTGCCAACCTTATTGTTTTGGACTCCCACGGGATTGACATCATACTCGGAATGGATTGGTTAAGCAAGCACAATGGAGTAATCCGATGTGCTGAAAGAAGCATGCAGTTGACAAACGAACACGGTATCCGTGTCGAGTTTGAGTCAGCCCAGCAAACAACCGAACAGGCAGATTTGAACCACGCCGAAGGAACAACATTGGACAGCATTCCAGTGGTTCAGGAATTTTCGGACGTGTTCCCGGAAGAGCTCCCGGGAATGCCACCTGACCGGGGCATCGAGTTTGCCATAGATTTGGTACCCAGAACTGCACCTATAGCTAAGAGACCATATAGGATGCCCGTCAACGAGTTAGTTGAACTCAAGAAGCAAATTCAAGAACAGTTGGAGAACGGTTTTATCCGTCCAAGCTCGTCACCATTGGGAGCTCTGGTACTCTTCGTGGACAAGAAGGACGGAACCCAAAGAATGTGCGTGGACTACAGGTCTCTCAACGAGGTGACAATCAAGAATAAATACCCTCTGCCCCATATAGAGGACCTGTTCGATCAAATGAAAGGAGCCCAAGTGTTCTCCAAGATTGATCTTCGGTCGGGATATTTCCAGCTTAAGATTAAGCCCTCCGATATACCTAAGACAGCCTTTCGGACACGGTATGGTTCATATGAATATACCGTTATGTCTTTTGGATTGACGAATGCACCCGCATACTTCATGTACCTTATGAACAAGGTTTTCATGGAGTACCTGGACAAGTTCGTCGTGGTTTTCATCGACGACATTATGGTGTATTCAAAAAGTAAGGAGGAGCATGAAGAACATCTGAGATTGACCTTGCAGAAGTTGCGCGAGCATCAGTTGTATGCCAAGCTCAACAAGTGTCAATTTTGGCTAAAGGAAATATCTTTTCTAGGCCACATCATCTCCAAGGAAGGGGTATCGGTTGATACTGGAAAGGTGAGAGATGTTGTGAAGTGGGACCAACCGAAGAGCGTGAGGGATATTCGAAGTTTCCTTGGAATGGCAGGATACTATCGGCGCTTCATTAAAGACTTCTCTAAGATAGCAAAACCTATGACGGAGTTGTTAATGAAGGGAAAAGTCTTTCAATGGACACACGCCTGCCAAGAAAGTTTTGAGGAACTCAAGAAAAGGCTAACCACAGCACCGGTTCTGGTATTGCCAGACGTAAGCAAGAACTTTGACATATATTGTGACGCATCCAGACAAGGGCTCGGGTGTGTACTCATGCAGAAAGGACAAGTGGTAGCCTATGCCTCACGACAATTAAAGAAGCACGAGCTTAACTATCCTACGCACGACTTGGAGCTAGCAGCAGTGGTGCATGCATTAAAGATTTGGAGACATTATATCCTTGGACATCGATGTGAGATCTATACGGATCATAAAAGCCTCAAGTACATATTTACACAAACGGACTTGAATTTGAGGCAACGTCGATGGTTAGAACTCATCAAGGATTATGATGTGGGAATCAACTACCACCCCGGGAAGGCCAATGTAGTAGCGGACGCATTGAGCAGAAAGGGAGCATTTCACCAACTCACAGTTCAGGGGCTACCACCCGAACTACAGAAGGAGTTCGAACGGTTACACCTCGGATTCTTGAATAACATGGAGATAATAGAGATCCACTCCCCATTGGAGCAAGAAATAAGAGAGGGCCAAGCAACGGACGAGGGGATCAAGGAGATCAAGGAAAGAATCCGACGAGGGATAGAGAAGGACTTCAAGGAGGATGAAAAGGGTACGCTTTGGCTAGGAAAAAGGATTTGTGTGCCAAACATAAGACACCTTCGCGACATGATATTGAAGGAGGCACATGATTCACCCTATTCCATAGATCCAGGGAGTACCAAAATGTATAAGGATTTGAAAACTTGCTATTGGTGGGATGGTATGAAGAGGGATATAGCTGAATACGTTGCCCTATGCGACACATGCCAACGGGTAAAAGCCAAACATCAAAAACCCGCTGGATTGCTGCAACCCTTGAGAATACCCGAATGGAAATGGGAGGACATCAGTATGGACTTCATCGTCGGATTACCACGTACTCAGTCAGGATACGACTCCATCTGGGTCATTGTGGACCGGTTGACGAGAACCACCCATTTTCTTCCGGGAAAGACCAGTTACAACGTTGCACAATTGGCAGAATTGTACATGGAGCAGATCGTGTGCCGTCACGGAGTTCCGAAGAGGATAGTCTCAGATTGAGGTTCTCAGTTTACCTCTAGATTCTGGAGGAAGCTGCAGAAAGCCATGGGTACACGACTGGATTTTAGCTCCGCCTATCACCCACAAACAGATGGACAAACCGAAAGGACGAACCAAATTTTGGAGGACATGTTGAGAGCTTGCGCCTTGAAACATGGGCGTAGTTGGGATAGGAGTTTACCGTATGCCGAGTTCTTCTATAACAACAGCTATCAAGCTAGTTTGAAGATGTCGCCTTTCGAAGCCTTATATGGTAGACGGTGTAGAACGCCACTGTTTTGGAACGAGACTGGAGAGAACCAAGTGTATGGACCTGAAGTACTACAAGAAGCTGAAAAGCAGGTCCAAGCGATACGGGAGAACTTAAAGGCTGCTCAGTCACGACAGAAAGGCTATGCGGATAATAGGCGTAGGAAATTGACCTTTGAAATAGGAGACTTCGTATACCTTAAGGTATCGCCTATCCGAGGCCAACGACGTTTCAACGTCAAAGGCAAGCTAGCACCTCGCTACATCGGACCCTTTAAACTTGGACAAGCAATGAGAAGTAGCCTATCAACTAGAGCTCCCAAACCACCTCTCCGACGTACATGACGTGTTTCATGTATCCCAGCTCAAGAAGTGCTTGAGAGTACCAAAGGAACAAGTGTCAATGGGAGAACTTGAACTTCAAAAGGACCTGACTTACGCAGAACACCCTGTCCGAATCTTGGATGTAAAGGAAAGGGTCACCCGAAACAAGGTGATTCGGTGGTGCAAGGTACAATGGAACCATCACACTGAAGCTGAAGCCACATGGGAGCGTGAAGAGGATATTAAGGCAGAATTTCCCCATCTATTTCCTACTAACGAATCTCGAGGACGAGATTCAATTTAAGGGGGGTAGATTTGTGACACCCTCATCTCGGGTGTCAGCATATGTTCATGCTTTATGAAGAGGAAACATTTTAAGAAAAGAAGGAACAGAGAAAAATATCAAAGGAATAGCCAATGAGAGCCGAATCCAGCTTTCAGAAAGCGCCGAAGACAACTCACCGCGGCCGCTGGCCACGTGGCGTGCTCGGAGCTCATCCCTGCGAAGTAGAGAGAGGCCGCCGCCAAGCTGGCAAAGTGGCAGGCTCGGGGCTCGTCTCCGCAAAGGGGAGAGGTCCGATCAAGTGGGACACATGTTGGGCACGGAGCTAGCCTCTGCGGAAGAAGCAAAGGCATTTCCACAGGACACGTGTCATCCCTGGAGCTAGTCCTCGCGGAAATCAGAGGACCTGTCACGCGAGATACGTGTCGATCTCGGAGCCCACCTCCGAGAGGTCTGTCGCTGCTGGACACGTGTCGACCTCGTGGCATGTCCCTGAAGAGAGAAGAGAGGAAAGACCAGCGCCAACACGTGGCGTGCGCGGAGCTCACCTCCAAAAGAGGGGGAGGTCTCGGTCGATTGACACGTGGCCCAACCGGAGCTCGTCTCTGCGGAGAAGTAGATACCAGGCCCCGGGAGGACACGTGGAGCCTCCGGAGCTCATCACCACGAAGGTAACGAGTCTGCAGCGGTTTTTACGCGTAAAGATACCAGTACGAAACAGAAACCGATCTAAATTTCCATGATGTTACAAAAGATAAGACGTTAGGATCCAACAAAGATCTGAATAAGACTCTTATTCGGGATCCAATCAGATTAGGACTCTTCTCTTCCCGATTATAAATAGAACCCAAAACCTCTGGCCGAAACCACAAACTTCTCTTTCAACTCCTAAGCCGACGACTTAGAGCCCTTGCCCTAACTCGCCGAGCAAAACATCGCCGAAGCGCAACAAGGGAGATCATCGGAGAAGAACCAAGCGGTCTGAGGAGGACCTCGAAGACAAGAAGAGCGTGCGGTAGGACTTCAATACCACCTTACGACATCATTGTTCATCTCTTGCATCTGTTCTTCAATTCCTTTCAAACAGAAGCCTTCTCGTGGGCAGATCACTCGATGATCAGTTTGATCTAAAGACAAGATCATCGCCACATCCACCTTTAACCTGAACACCTCTGCCCATGCAAGCCATGCAAGAGCACACCAATCTAATAAAAATCATAGGATATTATGCATGTGCATCATCGCATCTAGTTTATGGTTTGTGCATGATATTGATTGCTGTGAATCTTGTATGCACGTGAATCCTACATAGCAGGACAGGTTCAGGAAGCTGTCTACGACGAACTACAGCAACCAGGTTTTGAGAATCAAGAACAACCGGAACCGCAAGTACAAGGCAAGTGCTCCTTGACCATATTGATCCTATATTTTGGGAAAAACTGTTTGTTTGCGAAAAAGGTGTGCGTACTGAGTCAAACATGATGGGAAACCCTTTTATAGGAGTTTACTAGTTTTGATTAAACCACCCTTGTCGCCTGGGAAGTTTATGAGTCGGGTATGGTTTTTGCTTTATGCTTTGCTGAGTCTATGGGATTGGGAAGCGAGATAGATGTGTCTAGCTAACTGCACTCGTAATGATAATGAGAAAACTAATGATAATGAACATGGATCGGAGGGAGATCTAGGCAAGCCTGGGTTTGTGAATGTGGTAGCATGAGATGGTAGTTTTACTTGCCGTAGATCTAAGGACCGGTTCATGCATGCACATGCCAGGATAACAGTGCCACCACAAGGCCAAGTATGGGTGCGGCTTAGCTGAGTAATTAGGTAAGTTGCTAGAGTGTTATGGACTGTGGAAGGCATGGGGAATGGGAGTCGAGTGAGGACTGCCCTGGGAACTGCATGGCACAAGAGGGGGCCCGTGGGTGGGAGAATTGGAGATTCTAGCCTGCCAATGAAACCTTAGTGAGTCCATACATCTAGTAACCCCTTTGTAAAGGCTATTTTATGATCTCTTGACCATACACCGACGGTTGTGTACTGGTATAATGGAGGTTCTGCAGTCACCGACGGGTGACGAAATCACAAACTTGTGGGTAAAGAGGTGCAAACTCTGCAGAGTTACTAAAACTATCATGATAGCCAAGCTTACGGTAACGAGCACCTGGCTAAACTGCCATGATTAGTTGGGATGATTAGTTGGGATGGTTTTCGGGATGGTTATTGGGAAGATTCTTGGTTATGGTTATTGGTTTGGAACTGTTGAGTCTGGATGATGAGATGTTTGCATGACTGTTGGGTCATGACATGAGATTGGTCTCGGTGTGAGACGAGGTGATTTGTGAGATGAGATGGTAGCGAATATGAGGAGGTATTCGTGAGTATGAATAAAGGATTGATTAATGTTCGGATGGAACACGGGAAGTGATGGAGGTATGTTGGTAATTTAATATATGCTGGGATTACATCTAAAGTTAAGTTGCTGTTTATCATAATTTACAAATCTGCTTTTCTGCAAATAAGCCTTTTATGCCTACCTTGTTTATGAGCTGCATATCATGTGTTTTCCCGCACTTGCTGAGTACATCATTGTACTCAACCTTGCATTATTACTTCATCCTCAGCAGCAGGAGAAGCCTACTATGAAGATCAAGTGGAGCATTATGGCGTGTGATCTATTCTCAACCTTGCCTGTGGAGGGAGTAGAGATGGAGCCACTTCTGCTTAGTTTTGCTTCTGCAGTAGTTTTGCTTCCGCAATAAAGTAGAGATTTCCGCTGCATAGAAATAAGACTTCCGCTGTAAGCATGAGTCCAAGACTCATGAGACGTTGTAATAAACTCTGTTATTCGTGGTTATATATATCTGAATTCAGTTTGTGGAACGTATGTGTATGTGTGATGAACATCCTGGGAACACATATGCATTAGTTCTCGGTTCTGTGGTTCTCCCACAGAATTGAGGGCGTCACATGTAGGACCAAACCACGGTCGGTTTCCGGGCTCGCTGGGTGAATACCATGTCGCCGGAGTCACCCGAGTTACTGCCACCGTCGGGGAGGTATTCCCGGCCTTTTAGCGCCGCCACCGAGCTCACCAGAGTGTTCCTCGTTGGGTTTTAGGCACAGGCAACGAGGATTGAGCCGTCTAAGGCACGGGGCAGCCGTTCCGGCGAGGCACAGTCGTTCCTCCAGCGAGGAGGCCGGCCCGGCGTGAGGTAGAAGAAGGTGAAGGCCTGCCCCACCTGTCAGCGGCACTGGTTAGGCGCCGGATCGGGGTGCGGCTTAGGATCTGCTGTGGCTGCACGGGTTAACTCCGTAGCCCCCGATGTTGCCGCAATTTCACTGGTCCGGTTTAAAACAGTGGGCCCAGCCCAATTATTTGAAGTTTCTGTTAGGGAAATAATTTCAGGAATTAGCTGATCTTTCCAAGCTCATAACTTTGTGTAGAAAACTCCAAAAAGGGTGAGACCAATTTTGTTGGAATTCTCATGAACAGTACTTCACAGAGAAACCAATTTTAGGCTATGAAAATGCCCAGGGATTTCTGTAGAATTGTTTGTAGTAAATCTTTTAGGGATTTATTACAGGAGCAATTCTTTATGAAATATTCCCAAATTTGGGCGGCTAATCCTTTTCATATATACAGATCTCCAGTAAAAATTTGGGCTTCATTGGAGTTCATTTGCTATGCTAAACTGCCCTCCAAAGTTCAGCCTTTATTTGGAAATTCAACTTTAAACAGAAACTTTTCAGAACTCCTGCCCAACTTCAAAAATTCATATCTCTCTGTTGGTAGCTCCAAAAATGGTGAAACAAATTTTGTTAGAACCATGGAGACTTACCCTAATCAGATCTTCTACTGTTATCTATGTCAAAGCTTCTGATTTGGGCTCAAAATTCAGATATGCATTGTACTTGTAGAAATTTTGAAGACTACATTGTGCAATGACATGTCTCCAAATTTTGCTCAGATTATCCTTAGAGAGTCTAATATCCACTGTAAAAATCCCAAAGCCAGTTAAGGATTCTAAATAGCAATAGCTATGAATAGAAGTCCAATTCTCATAAATCCTTCATACTTAACATGTATTTTATTACATTTCATAATAGTGACCGAAGTTGAGGATACGCCGGAGCCCTTGGACATCCTTCCACCAGAAGCTAACTTCTTCTCTGACTCGCAACCAGGCAAGCCCCGGTTTGCACTGAAGTAACTTTTATAAAGCTTTTCATTTGTATCACTTATGTCTAGGTTGAAAAGTATGCATTAGAGTTAGGGTGATTGAAACCCCAGTTGCATAACCTTTAAATCCTATGAAGGGTTGGGTAGTTTACAGACACGACGTGTAGAGAATGCCATGCTAGTGTTTAGGATTCCGGTAGAAGTCGAGTGGTTGGAAGCTACTCGCGAGATAGTACTTATCACCCGGGATGAGAAGAGGTAGAAAATGGCTTAAGTTATGAAAATGAGACCCAGCAGGGGGGGGGATAGGATGCAGCGAGCAGAGGTCTCACGTGCTTATCTCTGTTGGTGTCGGTTGAGGACCGTCCGTGTGTGGCCCTGCTGGACCAGTATCGAACAATACCGGATGCATACTGGCATATGGGAACCAGGAAACCGATGTAATTGGTTAACCTGGGTGCCGAGGCTTAACCAACCGTAAATAGGAGTGGGTTGAGGGTAGCAAGGTGTAAATCTGCCGGTGGGCACAGTCACACTCCACGCGGGGACCTCCTGCCCATTACGGATGGACCGGTTCGGCATTTGGGTTGCTTTTGAAAGGTTGTTGCATACAACAGAGTAGGAAGGGGTGTGGAATCACGCTTCTGAAAGTGGGTGTATGTGACGTATTATCCGGGTGTGTCTTGATTGCAATCACCGTCCCTCGCGGTTATTTGAGTACCTGCTTGTTCACTGCACTGTGACGTAGTAAGAAGTGAAATAAGCCAACTGAAAATGCTGTATTGAACTATTAGATGTCTTGAAACCTTGTATGCTGTAGTTATAGAGCAAATTAAGTTTATATTCCACTTTGGGCATCACCACATCGGAGGAAAGCGTTTCTTGTTTGATTGTTGACTTCCGATGTGAGGGCTGCCTTAGGCACATGAATCTGCTGATATAAAACTGAAATTAAGGATCAACTTATAGGTGCGTCTTTATTGCAAAGTCCTTTCCTACCTTACACATCCTTGCACATAGAGTTCCATGCCTAGGGTTGACGGTTAAGACTTGCTGAGCCATCGTGCTCACGGTTGCAATATTTTGAGCTGTGTGCAGGTGAGAGTTATGAAGAAGGTTCCGAGGATGAGGCGATGCCCCCGTCGGGGTACACGGCCGAGCTGGAGCCCTGCACACCGCCGTGATTCTCCGGTTCCTTGCTGCTAGCGTGTAGCGTCCCCGGGCTGGACAGCTGCACTTTTGCATAGCTAGGATGAGAGGCCATATATGTATATTACTTCCGCTGTATGAATAGGTTTTGTAAAAAGACTTCCGCTGTTTTATATCCAATAAAAGTTTGTATGTTGTTCTTTAATCTTTCGTGTGTGCTGTTGGGTGCCGCATCGCACGGCACCACCCTATGCGATCTTGGAGTGGGTGAACCACAGGGGTGGTCTCCACAAAAGATAGATGGAAAGAGCCAATTCTAATTCGCCGAGGAGCGCCGTCGACACTTCCCGCGGCCTGCTGGCCACGTGGCGCCTTCGGAGCTCATCCTTGCGGAGGGGGTGAGGTCCGACACTGCTGGCCACGTGGTAGGCTCGGAGCTCACCCCTGCGGAAGGGATGAGGTCCGGCCCCGCTAGACACGTGTCGACTTCGAAACTCATCCCTGCGGAAGGGATGAGGACCGGCTCCGCGGGACACGTGTCGCTCTCGGAGCTCGCCTCCGAGAGGTCCGGCCCGCTGGACACGTGTCACCCTCGGAGCTCGCCTCTGAGAGGTCCGGTCCCGCTGGACACGTGTCACCCTCGGAGCTCACCTCCGAGAGGTCTGGCCCCGCTGGACACGTGTCATCCTCGGAGCTCACCTCCGAGGAGAAGGGAGGTCCGACACTGCTGGACACGTGTCATCCTCGGAGCTCACCTCCGAGGAGAAGGGAGGTCCGACACTGTTAGACACGTGTCGTCCTCGGAGCTCACCTCCGAGGAGAAGGGAGGTTCGACGCTGTTGGACACATGTCACTCTCGGAGCTCGTCTCTGAGGAGAAACGAGGCCCGGCGCTGCTGGACACGTGGCACTCTCGGAGCCCACCTCCGAGGAGAGGGGAGGTCCGGCACTGACCCGTGGCGTCTCCAGAGCTCGCCTCTGAGGGAGAGGGAGGTCCGACCCCGCCAGACATGTCGCGCACGCGGAGCTCGCCTCTGAGGAGAAGGGAGGTTCCGCCCGCCAGACACATGGCGCACTCGGAGCTCGCCTCTGAGGAGAAGGGAGGCCCCGCCCGCCAGACACGTGGCGCACCCGAAGCTCGCGCCTGAGGAAAAGGGAAGCCCGGCCCCCGCTGGACACGTGGCGCCTCCGGAGCTCACCCTGCGGAGGTGACGAGATCCTTAAGCGGTTTTTCTCCTGTGCGCGCGGGAATACCCGGTACTGAGGAAACCGACACAATTTCCACGATTTCTACCGCACCAAATCGATTGGAGATAAGTTGTTAAGATCCAAAACAAAATTGAATAGGACTCTTATTTGAGCTCCAATTGGAGTAGGACTCTTCTTTCACTCCTTATAAATAGAACCCAAAACCCCCTGGCCGCAACCATGTACCTATTTTCCACCTCCCGAGTCGACGACTTGGAGGCCCTAGCTACCAACTCGCCAAGTTGAACCCCCTGCCGGAGTTCAGTCGCCGGTGAGCCCCACCGGTGAGCCCGCCGACGAGCGCCGTCGTGCCTCACCGTCGCTGCTGCCATTGCTAGGAGGAAGGCCCTGCCACCAAAGAGAAGTGAGGTAAGTCTTCGCACCCATCTTACGACCTCGTCGCGGTTCCTTCGCATCTGTTTTCTTCGTTCCCTTCGAACAGAAGCTGTTTCGTGTGGACAGATCATGTGTTGATCAGTTTTGATGGTGGAATTGATCTTGATCTTGAGTCAAGATCATCACCACGTCCACACTTGATCCTTACACCCTTGTTCACCATAAAACCCCATGCAAGCCCAGTAAAACATGCAAGAACACGTACAGACTAGTCTAATAAAACAGCATCGTAGGATTTGCACCATTGCATTTTGAGTAGAGTTTGTGCATGATGTTTGATTGCTATAATTTTGTATGTGCGTGGTCGTGAGTAGAAGGACAAGCTCAGGAAGCCATATACGAAGAACTACAGCACCGAGACTTCGAGACACGTGAGCAAAAAGAGCCACAGGAGCAAGGCAAGTGTCCTTGACCATATTGGTCCCATGTTTTGAAAACTGTTTCATTTGTGAAAATGTGTATGCTTGAGTCAACTTGATGGGACACCCTTCTATAGGAGTTTACTAGTCTTGTTAACCATCCTTGTCGTCGGAAAAGTTGATGAGTCGGGTATGGTCGTTTTTGCTTTTCGCTTCACTTAGCTTACGGGTTATGGGAAGCCGAGATAGAACATGTCTAGCTACTGCACTCATATGAATAATGATGGTTGTGTACTGGTATAATGGAGGTTCTGTAGTCACCGACGGGTGACGAAATCACAAACTTGTGGGTAAAATGGTGCCACCTCTGTAGAGTGTAAAACTATCATGATAGCCGTGCTTACGGTCACAAGCGCCTGGCCAACTCACATGATTAGAGGGAAATTTGGGATGGTTATTTGGTTATGGTATGGTTATTGGGATTGGTTCCGGGACTGTTGAGTCATGACAATGAGTTTGATTTTCGGTTATATGATTATAAGATGGATCTGAACATGAGATGGTTATTATGAGCATGAGATAAAGTTGAGAAAGATTAATGGTTGGTTGAGACATGAAAAGTGGTGAATTATGAAGGAGGTATGTTGCTGTTTTGCATAAAAATAAGTTGGGATTAAATTCATTTAAAGATAGTTGCTGTTTTTATCATGTTTGAGAAATAAACTTTGCTTTCTGCAATGAGCCTTTTTATTCCCTACCTTGCTGTAAGCTACATGTCATACTTTTCCCGCACTTGCTGAGTACGACATGTACTCACTGTTGCATTATCATACAAACATCAGCAACAGGAGAGGAGTACTTCGAAGATCATGTGGAGTACTAGGCATGCGAACTACCGTCAACTTGCCTGTGGTGTTGGAGATGGAGCCGCTGTTGTTTAGTTGCTTCCGCTATCGTTTAGAGACTTCCGCTGCTAGAATAAGTTGGAGATTTCCGGTGCAAGAATAAGTTAGAGATTGATGTAATAAAGTACTTAAACCCTATTATTTGTGGTTATATTCTGAATTCAGTTTGTGGATTACATGTATATGTGTGATGAACATCCTGGGCACAAATATGCATTAGCTGGGTTCCGTTTTCACATAACCGGGCGTCATAGATTGGTGTCAGAGCCACGTTGACCGTAGGGCGCAAGCCTAGGTAGAATGGACACTCTAAAACACATAGGAACACCCCTCTAAACTGCTATTTTCGAAAATTGCTTGCTGCTGCACTTCCTTGTCAATTCGGCCACCGCAAAGTGCTATTTTCAGCCCCTCTTTTCTCTTCTTTGGACAGCAACACCTTTGCTTCTTACTCCATAGATTCTGAAGTTTTGTAGTTGTTTTCTCCTTCTCTAAAATTTCTCATGTCCTATTTATAGATGCCGGTGATCCGGGGCACGAGTACTCGTTCACCACCACGTGGGAGTGCACATGACCCCATTGAGGTGTCCGATGGACCACCCCCGTCACACGGCGGGAACGGCACCAGTTCACATGATTAAGTTTAGGATTCCCATTGAATAAGCTGTAATAGGAACGTTAAATCATAGTAGCTTGAATAGGAGTGGCGTATTGAATTTTTGTGACGATTGCTTGTGTTTGTGCGTTTGAGTGTGAGTTGTAGGACACTTCTACTAATATCCACATCCACACATAGTATAGAGATGTGAGATGTTTCGGCATGTGTTCACAACCTTGTATAGGCTGATATTAATAGAAGAAGATATTTAGTTCATACCCCTTGATGCATATAGCTGGGGTATCAATCTAAACTTCTCTTTTCTATTCCACCCAACTCTCTCTCACAAATGGTGAGGGAAAACGCCAGCCGTCAAAGGAGGAACGTTCGTGGTAACCATGAACCTCAAGGGGATGGCCACGATGAAGTTCCTGAGAATGCTAATCCTGGGGCTGGTGCAAACAACCTTGAACGGTTGATGGCTATGCAGAACCAGCTCATGAAAACTATGATCCAAACTTTGGGTCAGCTGCAAGCCAACAACAACAACAATCCTAACCCTGTTCCTGCACCACCGCCACCACCGCCGGCTCACAACAGGTTGGGAGAGTTCATGAGGACTCGACCGCCTACTTTTGCACACGCTAATGATCCCATGGAGGCCGATGATTGGTTGAAGTCCATGGAGATAAAGCTTGCTATTGTTCAGTGCAATGATCGGGAGAAAATTCTCTTCGCATCGCACCAACATATGGGAGCAGCCGCTGACTGGTGGGACGCTCTTTGCAATGCTCATGACAACCAGGAGACTATCATTTGGGCTGAATTCGAGGAGAGTTTCCGCTCTCATTACGTCCCTGTTGGAGTCATGATGCTTAAAAGGCAAGAGTTTGAAGGTCTCCGCCAAGGAAAGAAGAGCGTGAATGAGTACCTCAACAAGTTCACGCAGCTTTCAAGGTATGCACCAGAAGACGTCAACTCGGATCAAAGGAAGCAATACTTGTTCATGATAGGATTGAACAATGAGATCCAAGTTCAGCTTCTCAACAACGACTATGCAAACTTCCAGAAGCTTGTTGACAAGGCTATAGTGGTTGAGAGCAAGATCCGTGAGATCGAGCAAGTGGGCAAGAGGAAGATGCCATACCAGCCACAAGGGAGCAATGTACGTCCTCGTTTCATGCCCCCAGCTGCACCACAGTATGGCTCGTCCGCTTCTACTTTCCGCCCTGCAAACCCACCTCGCCCTAATCCACCATCGCAGCAACGTCCTTTTGGGCAAGCACCTCGTGTGCCTTTGCCTCCTGCGCCCTGTCCCAACATGGGCGCATATGCTCAAAACCACCCTCAACCCAACGTTCCTGCTGTCTTGGGCAATAAAACATGCTTTTCATGAGGAGAGATGGGACACTTTGCAAGTCAGTGCCCGAGGAAAGGCCTTGGACATCCGACCAACGCGCCCAAGCAGAACCCACGGCCGAGTGGAGGAGCTAATCAAGGTAACCGTGGACAGAAGAACTACGCTCGTGGCAACGTGAATCATGTCTCCGCTGAGGAAGCGCAACAGGCTGAGGACGTCATAATTGGTATGTTCCTTGCCAACTCCAACCCAGCCACTGTTTTATTTGATTCCGGAGCATCACATTCATTCATATCATCCAAGTATGTTGCCAAGTATAATCTGCCGGTATCACACATGAAACACACTATGTTAGTTAATTCTCCCGATGGAGAGATGAGGACTAATATAGTATGTCCGAAAGTAAACCTTAAAATAAGGGGGGTAGACTTCCTTGCCAACCTTATTGTCTTGGATTCTCAAGGGCTTGATATAATACTTGAAATAGATTGGTTAAGCAAGCACAACGGAGTGATCCAATGTGCTGAGAGGAGCGTGCAGTTGACAAATGAGCACAGTACTCGTATTGAGTTCGATTCATCCCAACCGGCAACCGAGAAGGCAACATTGAACCACGTCGAAGAAGCAACATTGGAAAGCATTCTGGTGGTTCAAGAGTTCGGACGTGTTCCCGGAAGAACTTCCAGGTATGCCACCTAACCGGGACATTGAGTTTGCCATTGATTTAGTACCTGGAACTGCACCCATAGAAAAGAGGCCATATAGGATGCCCGTTAATGAACTAGTGGAACTTAAGAAGCAAATTCAGGAGCAGCTAGAAAAGGGTTTTATTCGCCCAAGCTCGTTACCATGGGGAGCACCCGTGCTCTTCGTAGACAAGAAGTATGGGACCCAAAGGATGTGTGTGGATTATAGGTCTCTCAATGAGGTGACGATCAAGAATAAATACCCGCTGCCCCATATAGAGGACCTGTTCGACCAGATGAAAGGTGCCCGAATTTTCTCCAAGATTGATCTTCGGTCGGGATACTTCCAGCTGAAGATTAAGCCCTCCGACATACCCAAGACTGCATTTCAAACACGGTATGGTTCGTATGAATATACCGTTATGTATTTTGGGTTAACGAATGCACTCGCATATTTTATGTACGTCATGAATAAGGTCTTCATGGAGTACTTGGACAAGTTCGTCGTGGTTTTCATCGATGATATCATGGTGTATTCGAAAAGTGAGGAAGAACATGAAGAACATTTGAGATTGACATTGCAGAAGCTGCGAGAGCATCAATTGTATGCCGAGCTCAGCAAGTGTCAATCTTTGCTAAAGGAGATACCGTTCCTAGGCCACATCATCTCCGAGGAAGGAGTATCGGTTGATCCCGGAAAAGTGGGAGATGTTCTGAAGTGGAACCAACCGTAGAACGTGAGGGACATTCGGAGTTTCCTTGGGATGGCTGGATACTACCGCCGGTTCATCAAGGATTTATCCAAAATGGCTAAGCCTATGACTGAATTGCTAATGAAGGGAAAAACATTTCAGTGGACACCAGCGTGTAAGGAAAGCTTTGAGGAGCTCAAGAAAAGGCTAACCACAGCGCCGGTTTTGGTATTGCCAGACGTGAGCAAGAGTTTCGACATATATTGTGACGCATTAAGACAAGGGCTTGGATGTGTGCTCATGCAAGAAGGACAAGTGGTAGCCTATGCATCAAGACAACTAAAGAAACACAAGCTGAATTATCCCACACATGACTTGGAACTTGCAGCCGTGGTACATGCTTTGAAGATTTGGAGACATTATATCCTTGGCCACCGATGTGAGATCTATACGGATCACAAAATACTCAAGTATATATTCACGCAAACGGATCTGAATTCGAGGCAACATCGATGGTTGGAACTCATCAAGGATTATGATGTTGGAATCAACTATCACCCCGAAAAGCCCAATGTAGTAGCTGATGCATTGAGCCGAAAGGGAGCATGTCACCAACTCACGGTTCGGGAGCTACCGCCTGAGCTGCGCAAAGAGTTCGAACGGTTACATATTGGGTTCTTGAACGAGATGGAAGTGATAGAACTCAATTCCTCACTGGAACAAGAGATACGATATGGCCAAGCAACGGATGAGGAAATCAAGGAAATCAAGGGAAGAATCCAATAAGGCATAGAAAAGGATTTCAAGGAAGACGAGAAGGGTACGCTTTGGTTAGGGAAAAGGATTTGTGTGCCTAACGTGAAGCACATCCGCGACACGATATTAAAGGAGGCACATGACTCACCTTATTACATACATCCCGGCAGTACAAAGATGTACAAGGACCTGAAAACTTTTTATTGGTGGGATGGTATGAAAAGGGACATAGCTGAGTAGCCTTATGCGACACATGCCAATGGGTGAAGGCCGAACATCAAAGACCTGCTGGACTGTTGCAACCATTGAAAGTACCCGAGTGGAAGTGGTAAGACATCAGCATGGATTTCATCGTCGAACTACCACGTACTCGGTCGGGTTACGACTCCATCTGGGTTATTGTGGACCGATTGACAAAAACAGCCCATTTTCTTCCTGTTAGAACCACGTACCGCGTTGTAGAACTAGCCGAGCTGTACATCGAGCAAATTGTGTGTCACCATGGAGTTCCGAAGCGGATAGTTTCAGATCGGGGTACCCAATTTACCTCTAGGTTCTGGAAGAAGCTGCATGAAGCTATGGGTACACGACTGGATTTCAGCTCCGCTTATCACCCGCAAACCGACGGGCAAACTGAGAGGACAATTCAAATTTTAGAAGACATGTTGAGAGCCTGCGCCTTGAAACATGGGCGTAGTTGGGATAGGAGCTTGCCGTATGCTGAGTTCTCATACAACAACAGCTATCAAGCCAGCTTGAAGAGGTCACCTTTCGAAGCATTGTATGGTAGACGGTGTAGAACGCCACTGTTCTAGAATGAGACCGGAGAGAACCAAGTGTTTGGACCTGAAGTGCTGCAAGACGTCGAGAAGCAAGTCCAAACAATACAGGAGAACTTGAAGGCTTCTCAGTCACGACAAAAAGGTTATGCGGACAATAGGCGAAGAAAGTTGACCTTCGAAGTAGGAGACTTCGTGTACCTTAACGTATTGCCTATCCATGGCCAACGACGTTTCAACGTCAAAGGCAAGTTAGCACCTTGCTACATCATGCCATTTAAGATTTTGGGCAAGAGGGGAGAGGTAGCTTATCAACTAGAGCCCCCAACGCACCTCTCCGACGTGCATGATGTGTTTCACGTATCCCAGCTCAAGAAGTGCTTGAGAGTACCAGAAGAACAAGTACCGATGGATGAGCTTGAGCTTCTAGAATATCTGACCTACGTAGAGCACCCTGTCCAAATTTTGGACGTGAAGGAAAGGGTCACGAGGAACAAAGTGATCCGTTGGTGCAAGGTACAGTGGAGCCATCACACGGAAGCCGAAGCTACATGGGAGCGTGAGGAAGACCTCAATGCAGAATTCCCTCATCTATTCTCCACTAGCGAATCTCGACGGCGAGATTCAGTTTAAGGGGGGTAGGTTTGTAACACCCTCAATTTCATATCCATGCATTGCATATGGAGAAACATTATAGAAGAAGTAGAACGGGAGAAAGAATCATAAAAATGGTGGGGAATGGGAGAAAGATAGCTGGAAAGAGCCAATTCTAATTCGCCGAGGAGCGCCGTCGACACTTCCCGCAGCCTGCTGCCCACGTGGCGCCTTCGGAGCTCATCCCTGCGGAGGGGGGTGAGGTCCGGCACTGCTGGCCACGTGGCAGGTTCGGAGCTCACCCCTGCGGAAGGGATGAGGTACGGCCCCACCAGACACGTGTCGACTTCGGAACTCACCCCTACGGAAGGGATGAGGCCCGGCTCCATGGGACACGTGTCGCTCTCGGAGCTCGTCTTCGAGAGGTCCGGCCCGCTAGACATGTGTCACCCTCGGAGCTCGCCTCCGAGAGGTCCGGCCCGCTGGAAACGTGTCACCCTCAGAGCTCGCCTCCGTGAGGTCCGGCCCCGCTGGACACGTGTCATCCTCGGAGCTCACCTCTGAGGAGAAGGGAGGTCTGACACTGCTGGACACGTGTCGTCCTCGGAGCTCACCTCCGAGGAGAAGGGAGGTCCGACACTGCTGGATACGTGTCGTCCTCGGAGTTCACCTCCGAGGAGAAGGGAGGTCCGACGCTGTTGGACACGTTTCACTCTCGGAGCTCGTCTTTGAGGAGAAAGGAGGTCCGGCGCTGCTGGACACGTGGCACTCTCGGAGCCCACCTCTGAGGAGAGGGGAGGTCCGGCACCGACCCGTGGCGCCCCAAGAGCTCGCCTCTGAGGGAGAGGGAGGTCCGACCCCACAAGACACGTGGCGCACGAGGAGCTCGCCTCTAAGGAGAAGGGATGTTCCGCGCGCCAGACACGTGGCGCACGCAGAGCTCACCTCTGAGGAGAAGGGAGGTCCCGCCCGCCAGATAGGTGGCGCACCCGAAACTCGCCTCTTAGGAAAAGGGAGGCCCGGCCCCCGCTGGACACGTGGCACCTCCGGAGCTCACCCTGCGGAGGTGACGAGATCCTTAAGCGATTTTTCTCCTGTGCGCGCGGGAATACCCGGTACTGAGGAAACCAACACGATTTCCATGATTTCTACCACACCAAATCGATTGGAGATAAGTTGTTAAGATCCAAAACAAAATTGAATAGGACTCTTATTTGAGCTCCAATTGGAGTAGGACTCTTCTTTCACCCCTTATAAATAAAACCCAAAATCCCCTAGCCGCAACCACATACCTATTTTCCACATCCCGAGTCGACGACATGGAGGCCTTAGCTCCCAACTCACCGAGTTGAACCCCCTGCCGGAGATCAGTCGCCGGTGAGCCCCACTGGTGATCCCCACGACGAGCACCGTCGCGCCTCGCCGTCACTGCTGCCATTGCTAGGAGGAAGGCCCCGCCACCAAAGAGAAGTGAGGTAGGTCTTCGTACCCATCTTACGACCTCGTCGCAGTTTCTTCGCATCTGTTTTCTTTGTTCCTTTCTAACAGAAGCTGTTTCGTGTGGACAGATCACGTGTTGATCAGTTTTTGATGGTGGAATTGATCTAGATCTTGAGTCAAGATCATCACCACGTCCACACTTGATCCTTACACCCTTGTTCACCATAAAACCCCATGCAAGCCCAGTAAAACATGCAAGAACACATACAAACTGGTCTAATAAAACAGCATCATAGGATTTGCACCATTGCATCTTGAGTAGAGTTTGTGCATAGTGTTTGATTGCTATAATTTTGTATATGTGTGGTTGTGAGTAGAAGGACAAGCTCAGGAAGCCATCTACGAAGAACTACAGCACCGAGACTTCGAGACACGTGAGCAACAAGAGCCACAGGAGCAAGGCAAGTGCCCCTTGACCATATTGATCCCATATTTTGAAAATTGTTTCGTTTGCGAAAATGTGTATGCTTGAGTCAACTTTATGGGACACCCTTTTATAGGAGTTTACTAGTTTTGTTAACCATCCTTGTCGCCGGGAAAGTCGATGAGTGGAGTATGGTCATTTTTGCTTTTCGCTTCGCTTAGCTTACGGGTTACGGGAAGCCGAGATAGAACATGTCTAGCTACTGCACTCATATGAATAATGATAATGAGAACTTGATGATGATAGTGAGCATAGAATCGGGGGAGATCTAGGCAAGCTTGGTTTGTGGATGTGGTAGAAGGAGATGGTGGTTTACTTGTCGTAGATCTAAGGACCTGTTCATGCCAGCAAATGCCAGGAAAACAATGCCACCACAAGGCCAAATATGGGTGCGGCTTAGCTGACTAATTAGGTAAGTTGCTAGATTGTTATGGACCATGGAAGGTGCGGGGAATGGGAGTCGAGAGACGACTTCCCTGGGAACTGCATGGCACAAGAGGGGGCCCGTAGGTGGGAGAATGGTGATTCAAGCCTACTGGTGAAACCTTAGTGAGTCCATACATCTAGTAGCCCCTTTGTAAAGGCTATTTTATGATCTCTTGGCCATACGTCGACGGTTGTGTACTGGTATAATGGAGGTTCTGCAGTCGCCGATGGGTGACGAAATCACAAACTTGTGGGTAAAGTGGTGCCACCTTTGCAGAGTGTAAAACTATCATGATAGCCGTATTTACGGTCACAAGCGCCTTGCCAACTCACATGATTAGAGGGAAATTTTGGGATGGAAACTTGGGATGGTTATTTGGTTATTGTTATGGTATGGTTATTGGGATTGGTTTCGGGACTCTTGAGTCATGACAATGAGTTTGGTTTTCGGTTATATGATTATGAGATGGATATGAACATGAGATGGTTATTATGAGCATGAGATAAAATTGAGAAATATTAATGGTTGGTTGAGACATGAAAAGTGGTGAATTATGAAGGAGGTATGTTGCTGTTTTACTTAAAATAAGTTGGGATTAAATTCACTTAAATATAGTTGCTGTTTTTATCATGTTTGTGTAATAAACTTTGCTTTCTGCAATGAGCCTTTGTATTCCCTACCTTGCTGTAAGCTACATGTCATAATTTTCCCGCACTTGCTGAGTACGACATGTACTCACCGTTGCATTATCATACAAACATCAGCAACAGGAGAGAAGTACTTCGAAGATCATGTGGAGTACTAGGCGTGCGAACTACCGTCAACTTGCCTGTGGTGTTGGAGATGGAGCCGCTGTTGTTTAGTTGCTTCCGCTATCGTTTAGAGACTTCCGCTGCTAGAATAAGTTAGAGATTTCCGCTGCAAGAATAAGTTATAGATTGATGTAATAAAGTACTTAAACCCTATTATTCGTGGTTATATTCTGAATTCAGTTTGTGGATTACATGTATATGTGTGATGAACATCCTGGGCACACATATGCATTAGCTGGGTTCCGTTTCCATGAGACCGGCTGTCATATTTAAAAACCACTTCTTTTTGTTTAGGAACTATTTTAATCAAACCACTTCCTAATGACTTTATAATTTTAGGTGGATGTGCTGTAGCATGATCATGGGAATCAAAACCTAACCAGTTTTATCATTGCAAGATTTAGAAGAATTCAACAGCAAGTTCAGATTCTTATTCCCATTATAAAATCGCTCTAGTGTCCTATTCATGTCATCAAGTTTTTTAGACAAGTCTAGGCAGTTTTGATATGAAGTTTTTCCTTTTAGTTTGCAATTGGAACAATACTTAACTTCATGAGAATGTAAACCATTGTTCAATATAGAAAATTTTCATTCATAGCATCTTGTAGTTTCTTATTAAGATCATCATAAGTAGAACAATGCAAATCAATTGTAGAACAACAAGCATCTTTCAAGTTTTTATCATTAAGTGCAGCAAGCTCTCTGTTCTTTTCAATCTCTAACTCAAGTTTATCAAGTGTGGAGGTATGTGCACTTCATAGAGAGGACAATTGTTCATATATTAAATCACATGAGGAACAAGAATCATCACTAGCAATAAAAAATTTCAAATGATTAATTTTAGATTCTAGTGACTCCATTTTACCAACATTGTCACTAAGCTTTTTGTCCTTTTTCTTAACTATAACAGTGGCACGAGAAATAGCATCACACATTTCTTCGCAAGTAGGACATACCTCTTCATTTTCGCTGTTGTGTTCTGCCTCCTCCATACTTGAACTTGACTTGCCCGCCATGAAGCATAAGTTTGCCAAATCATCTTCATCTTCGTCACTTCTGATGTCCACATCACTCGAGCCAAGTTCTTGAAGTGCAGAGATAAAAATATTTACCAATTGGCGTCCTATAAAACCCTTCTTCTTTTTCTTATCGTTTGCAGAGGAGTGCTTCGTCCTAGTTTGCTTTTCATCACGGGAAGTAGGATCTGAAAGGTTAGGGCAATCCTTACGAAAAAGTCCTGTCTTACCACATTCGAAGCATCGTTGAGGTCCGACACTTCCTCGCCTTCTAGTTCTCACATTTTGCAATGCTTTTGAGAACAGAGTAGAGATGAGTGCAAGTTCTTTCTCTGGAAACTCTTCAATCTGTTCAAGGGTTAGACAGGACAACAAAGAAAGTGTACCACAAGATGAAGATTGACTAGAGCTAGGCATGTCACATTGTGAAACAAATGCAAGAGACTTGTTGGGGTTCTTACGTGATATTATGTCAATTTCATGAGTTTTTAACTTAGAATATAACACATCTAATGTAAGTGTACTCATGACAGTAGATTCACGAATAGATATAACTTTCATCTCCCAAATTGACATGTCTAATGCACTTAGTAATTGCCTAGCATTTTTAGCATCTAAAAAATTAACGTTGACACTACGCAAGTTGCTGAGAATTTTATTGAAGCGAGCAAAGAGGTCATCGATTGACTCACCGAGTTGCATCTCGAAGTGCATGTATTCTTTCTTGAACATATCTTGCCTTACCTCCTTGATCGTGTTGGATCCTTCGTAATAGTCACAAAGTGCTTTCCACACATCGTATGCAGATCGGAGGTGTGCAACATGGTCGAAGTCACTTTGAGTTAATCCTTGTATGATCAAGTTCCGTGCTTTGTTGTTGTTGTCAACATCTCTCATGTTTGTAGCCGTGACTTGATCAGTTGGCGGCACGTCATAAGTCTTGTACACCTTTTCCCATATTGCGAAGCCTTGCGCCTGGATGAAAGCCTCCATTCGTGCCTTCCAAACCTGAAAATCAATGCCACTGAACACATAAGGTTTTGCGGAGTATTTCTCCATGATGATTAGTCAGAACACATGCAAATCATAAAGATTAGAGCACCGTGGCTCTGATACCAATCGTAGGATCGAAGATCACGTGAAAAGCTACCAGAGGGGGGGTGAATGGTAGATTTAAATCTTTTTAGCGGAAGCAACAAAAAACCCCCTCGGCAGAAAATCGATCTGTTCAAGAAACCATGTATGCGACTGATCTAAATGTGTTCAACCATGATAAAAGTGGTATATATTATAGAGAATCAAGTCACGAATACACGACAACAAGAATCACAGAAATCCGTCAAGAAAAACTTAAGTTATGATCGAAAGATCAAACAAGGGCCAATCTGTTCTACTCGTGTGAAAACCAGATCTGCAATACTGAAAAGAAAACTCGTGTATATCGGAAACTAAAAATCCAATGACCGTGAAATTTTCATAGATGATGTATAATCAAGTTGTGAAGACAAACCAAAAAGAATCACGTCAATTGGATCTGTAAAACTCGAGTTATGATCAAAACACCGAAGCACTATCGTGCTGTCCAGAAACTCGACGAGAAAGACTTAACAAAAACAAGTCGGATGAACAAGGCACAAAAACTCCTCTAAATTATGAATTTTATTGATCAAAACATAAGAGGAACAGCCCAAGGTTATCTAACCACGATCTCTGGCCTCCCTTGCTTATATAACCAGCCCGGAGGCCAACCCAATTCAAACTAGGACTCTAATCCTACTCAGTTTCTGAATCAAAACTTTCCATAACTGCTCAAGACTCTTCTATACACAGATAGAAGCAATCTTAAAACTTCCAAACACCTTAGGAACGTATCCCACATTCCTAAAACAACTCAACTTCGTGTTCCACATGAAATCCTATCATAACCAACTCAAACCTTTCCATATTTGAGCCATAACCGACTCAGCCGTAGCCTGAGTCCATGATCCAGCCGGTTGGACCTTTCCTACCAACTCTTTACATCCACATCTCTTCATCATGCCTTAGAACCATGTTGCCACGTCCATGCACTCCTTGCACACGTGCAAACACCTTCCAACGACGTCCATGATACCTTCATATGCATTGTTCTTGATCCAAACATGTTGCACGACTTCCCGATCAACTCAACCATAATTCCTCCTGAACTTGGTTGTTGAACCTCATCTTCTCCCTAAGACTAGTTCAATGGATCCCGTCACCAGCCATATCTTGAACTCAAGCAACACCTGCACATGAATAAACAACCAATACTTTCGAGCACAAGTCCGCGACTTGACTCATGTTAGTTCCAAAACCACAACACCTTACGTGAACACCTCACATAAGCATGTTGCAAACCATAGAAAAACGTTAATCACCGTAAACAGCCATAACACTTCAAAAACTTAGTAAAATAATACTAAGCAAACTTTCCATAGATGTAAAGCAAGTTCAAAACATTTGCATGGTGAAAACAGAACCATTGCGATTTAGCTCCTGACCTTGCCAAAGCTAACCGGACCTCGAGCCGGAGCTTACCAAAGGTAGTAGAACCTAGCACCAGAACTTACCAAAGCTAGTCGTACCTACCACCGGAGCTAACCAAACACATGTCAGACCTAGCCGACTTCACCACAAGATCATCAATATAAACCTCAAGTATGTCTCCCAATAGATCGTGGAAGATTAGATTCATAGCCTTCTGGTATGTTGCACCGACGTTCTTTAACCCGAAGGTCATGACAACCAATTCAAACAATCCCACGAACCCAGGGCAACAAAAGGTTGTCTTCGACGTGTCCTCCTCAGCCATGAAGATCTGATTATACCCCGCATTGCCATGGAAGAAGCTGATCATCTTGTGCCCCAAAGCATTGTTGATCAACATGTCGGCAATGAGCATGGGGTACTCATCCTTAGCTGTAGCCCGGTTGAGGTCTCGGAAGTCTATGCATATCCTCAACTTTCCTGTGTTTTTCTTTTCTACCGGGACTATGTTTGACACCTAAACATACCTGCAGGGCCGAATGAACTTGGCTTGGAGTAGACGATTCACTTCTTCTTTGATCCTATCATATATGGTCAGGTTGAATCATCTGAATGATTGCTTGTGAGGTCTAAAACCTGGCTTGATCGGCAGCTTGTGATCCACAAGGTCTCGGCTGAGTCCTGGCATCTCGGTGTATTCCCATGCAAAGCGATCCATATATTCTTTAAGAAGTTGTCTTACCTCTTGCTTCTAGGAATGCCCGAGGTTTTTGTTGATGAAAGTTGGTCGATGTGCGGATCCCTCGCCAAGGTTTACTTCTTCTAACTTGTCTACAGAGGAAAACCCTTGCCCAAGTTTCCTAAGGTCGTCGATGTCCTCTACGAAATCTCTCATATCGTTCTTGCCTAAACGATATCGATCGGTTTTCTCCTGTAGCCAAGTTAAATGACCTCGTTTATCTTGCATTATCAAGATACATTGCTGAGTCGAGTGATATCAGTCGGCTTTACATACACGGGCACAAACCCGTCCCTTCCTACGCTCACGAAGTCATAGTTGGTTAAGTCCCGACCTGTGAGACATCTAATATATTCATGTTGAAGATAGATGACTCGACCATTGCCACACAAGTCAAATTATCAGCTTCAATCGCTTCCACCTCATCGCCAACCTACTGGACAAGACATTGGTGAAGTGTGGAGGGAACACATCCATTGGCATGGATCCAGTCTCGCCCAAGAAGTAGGTTGTACTAACTTCTCACATTGACGACAAAGAAAGCTGTGGGTATATTCTTGCTCCCTACTGTGAGTTCCACAGACAATACTCCCTTGGCTTTAGTTGGTGTCCAGCAAACCCACTCAAAGTTTTGTTGGTCTTGATGAGGTCACTGTCTCGACAAGTTTCTCAAACATGGATATAAGCATTATGTTCATGCCTGCTCCTCCATCGACCAACATACTTCAAACTGGTGTTCCATCGATGTGTCCTCGGATGTACAAGGGCTTCATGTGCTGGCCGAGCTATTCTGGTTTCTCAAAAACCACGTTCTTAGCTCCTAGATTGAGCTCGGCCACCTCAACTTCCGGAAGATAGAATTCAGATGGTAAATGAAAAACCATGTTTACCTCAACCTAGGTTTCTTCTTTGTCCGAGATGTTCTCTTATTTTTCATCACTTCTAGCTTCCTCTAGGGCAATTCTGTTCTCCTTCCAGGTCTTCTTGGTGACCATTGGTCGTGCTTGGTTGAACCAATGATCCCTTTGCTCCTCCTTTCTCTTCTCAGCAAGTTCTAGGGCCCTCAGTCGTTGGACATGCCCTTTTTGAGTCTTGTTGAGCCATGTGGGATGGGATTCTAGCTTTGTTCCCAGAGCCATTGCTTTGGTCACGTTTTGTTTTATCCCCTATGGCTTCACATCCCATCTGCTGAGTCGTCTTGGAGCTGCCTTGGGCTGGCCAGTTGATATTTTGGTTTGTTGTGGTCGTGGACGTTCAATCAGCCTCTGCATCTTGTGCTTGGGTGCTAGTGTGATGCCTGGTCCAACGATGATCCTTCCTTCCGGAGACACATCTGACAACGTTTGCTAGGAGGCCTTGGCTCGACCTTGGTTCTCTTGGCTTTGTTTGGACCAACAGCCATCTTCATATTGGAGCTTCAATCCTAAGGTCGTTTACCCAAACCTTGATTTGTGAACTGGCCTTCACTCCTCGGGTTGATAGGGGCCAGTTCATATTGGATCAGGCAAGGTACCGACCCAATCAGCAGTACTTGGTGTCCTGAGCTCGTGTTTCCTTTGGTCTGGGCCTTCCCATCATGTATCTGAGGTTGGGTTGAGGAATCAGTGTTTTCATGTGGTTTTTGCTTTGGTTTCCAAGTTGTAGCGCTGGTTCCTCGTTTACCCAGATGATGCTCCCGGTCCCGGGATTCTCGAGCCGCTCGGGAGAGCGTTTTACCATGGAAATTCACCGATTTCCCAAGGTAGCGCTGATCTCCGGACCGTGCCCCCCGATCCCCTTGGGAAGATGATTTATTCATGTCTCTCTTGAAGCTCAAGCACGAGCAGAAGTTCACTTGGGTGGCAGAACAAAAGGAGGCTTTCGAGAGAATCAAAGAAAACTTGATCAAGCCACTAGTCTTGCGACCACCGAAGATGGGACAAACTTTTAGACTCTACATAGCTGCTCAAGACCAAGTTATTGGAGCTGTTCTAACTAAAGAAAGCCAAGGTAACGAATACTTCGTAGCTTACTTGAGTAGAAGAATTTTAAATGCCGAGACCAGGGATACCTTTGTTGAAAAGCTATGCTTGTCTCTCTACTATGCTTGTTCTAAGTTTCGGCACTACGTTCTCCCTAATACTTGCTTTGTGACATGTCAACACGACATTGTAAAGCATATGTTGCAACAACCAATTCTAAGTGGCAGGATAGGCAAATGGGCATACTCTCTGGTGGAATATGACCTGGTGTTCAAGCCTCTCAAAAGCATGAAAGGCCAAGTCGTAGCTAACTTCATTGTGGAACACAATGTGCAACTCGAGGAGGAAAGCATGGTTTAAGTATGTCCATGGAAACTCTTCTTTGATGGATCGGTTTGTGACAAAGGTCAGGGAGTTGATTATGTATTGGTTTCACGCAAATATACAACATATGAGTTCTCTATTCGGACAGGCTTCACGTGTACCAACAATTGAGCCAAGTATGAGGCATTGTTAAATGGTTTAGATCACCTGGTTGACATGGGGGTTAAAGACAATGAAGCTTTTGGTGATTCTAGGCTCATCATTCAGCAAGGTTGTGGTGAAAGCCAATGCTATGATAGAACTTTGAATGATTACTGATAACGATGCCCGAACATTACCAAAACCTTAGACAATTTCCGTGCCAAACACATTCATAGGGAGGAAAACCAAAAGGCAAACAACTTGGCACAACATGAATCGGGCTATGAGGCTAATAGAGGGAAGTTCCATGTAAAGACAAGGCCGACGTTGTCTAAAGATGAAGCTAGATAAGATCAAAGCAACTCGGTGTTGGTGTTCGGGTTTTCGACTAGTAACTAATGTGTCACGCGTTCGTCCTCAGAGTTGGCCTAACTAAGAATACAAATGATTATACTGGTTCATAAAAGGGGCCCTATGTCCAGTCTAGGGTGTCTCTCTGTTCTTTCTAAAGAATGGGGGTGGTTCTTTTACAAGAGCGAGAGCCTATCCCTCTAGGATCGACAGGTTCCTCTCTTTATACTCGCTCTCCTCCTCTCTCGTATTACAAGTGGAGAGAAAGCCGTGGGAACAGAGACGACTTATCCCATCGTACGCTCCACAGGGCACTCAGTGGCATCGCCATATCCATAGCCTGCCACTGCGCCTGCTCCCATCTTGTTGCTGGGGCAGAACGTACCGAGGGGAATGCGCGCCCTGCGTCCTGCTCCTCTTGGGATCCGTCAGAGGTTTTGGGCATTCAATGTGGTGACCTGGGATGGCACTCGAGTGCCTCCCCACTCGACTAGGGCGGCGCCTGCTCTGCATTGAAGGCCCCTTCTTCCCGCCTACCTGAGGTCGAGCTCGGACCTTCCTTTCAGGGTCTTACTTTCGTCTGCGCCCCGAGGGCGAGGCCCACGACTCACCCTGGGGGTCGGGTATGGGCTCTCTACCCTTATACGCTCTGTCTTCTCCCGAGCTCGGGCTCGAGCTTGCTTCTTCATCACCTCTGGAGGGGAGGCTTCCCGCTTCTCCCCCAGGGGGGTCGAAGTCAGGAACCCCGTCACTCAGCCAAGATAGACGTGTTGGCTATTGAAGATTGGAGGACAGTGATCATAGAGTGCATCAAAGACCCAAATACATGCAAGGACTGAAAGGTTCATCGCCAAGCTTTAATATATACATTGATCAATAATGGATTATATCGTCGAACCATTGATGGACTCCTACTGAAGTGTTTGGATAAAGATCAAGCAAAGGAGGCTATGGGAGAAGTACATGAAGGGTTTTGTGGCACACATTAATATGCCCACAAGATGAAGTGGATGCTTAAGCGAGCTGGTTTCTATTGGCCAACTATGCAAGAAGTTTTTTTCATGTACTACGAAAGATGTGAAGCTTGTCAAAGGTTTGGAGATATACAACAAGTCTCAACCAACATGTTGCATCCTATTGTGAAGACATGGCCGTTTAGAGGAAGGGGTTTGGATTTCATCTGAGAGATACACCCTGAGTCGTCAAAGAAGCATCGCTTCGTGTTGGTTGCCACAAATTACTTCACCAAGTGGACAGAGGCTGTTCCACTCAAGAACAACACGTACAAAGAGGTAACAAGCTTTTTTCCTTGAGCATATAATTCACAGATCCGGTGTTCCATAAACTCTAACCACGGACCAAGGAGGAGTATTCATATCTTCTCAGATTAGAGTGTTTACCAAATCCTTTAGGATAGAATTGTTGAACTCTTCACCATACTATGCTCAAATCAATGGACAAGCTGAAGCTAGCAACAAGATATTGATCAAGCTCATCAAAAAGAAGATAAGGGAGAACTCAAAGCGATGGCGTGACACCTTGAATGAAGCTCTGTGGTCTCATGAGTGTCAAGACACGGTGCCACCAAGGTAACTCCTTTTGAGCTTGTATATGGACAAGAAGCAGTGTTACCTGTGAAAATCAAGATGCAAGCATGTCGAGTAGATCAACAAGACAACCTTTCGACTATGATTATCAAGAGTTGATGATGGATAAGCTGCATGAAGTATCTGAGAGCCGAATGGAAGCCTTGAAAGATATTGAGAAGGAAAAGCTCAGGGTGGCCAAGCATTACAATAAAAGAGTTCGAGAGAAAGCATTCCAAGTGAAAGACTTAGTATAGAGAATGATTTTGCCCTTAGGAACTCGAGACAAGAAGTTTGGCAGATGGTCACCAAGTTGGGAGGGACCTTTCAAGCTTGTAGGGATTGTTCCCGGGTGCCGGCGTTCCAGACTTCCCACTAGTAATCGAATGTACCGCACGTTGTACCTCGAGGTGACGTAGGAACACAAGAAGGATTATCCTGATTTGGGCAAAGATGCCCTACGTCTGACAGGGGTTTCTTGCTTGTTCTTACTTAAGAATTGGGGTTGTTCTTACAAGTGTGAGAGCCTGCCCCTTCGGGTTGACAAGTCCCTCTATTTATACTCTCTCTCTTTCCGTATCACTGTGGGAAGATAAGTCATGGGTGCAGAAGTGGCTTGTCCTGTCGTACGCTCGACTGGGTACTCGATGAAGTCACCGTATCCATAGCCTGCTGCTACACCTGCTCCCATCCCGTCGCCGAGGAGTAGTCCATACTGAGGCGCACGCGCGCCCGTGTTCCACTCCTCTTCGGTTCTGTCGGAGGTGATGGACATTCAATGCCGGGGCTAGAAGGGTACTTGAGTACCCTTCCACTTGGCTGAGGAGGCGCCTGCTCCGCATTGATGGCTGTCTGCTTCTCTCCTACCCGAGGTCGGGCTCCGGTCCTCCCTTCGAGGCTCGTATTTCCTTCCAGGCTGCCTTGAGGATGGGTCATGCGCCATGTCCAGGGGTCGGCCCCGGGCTCCTCGTTCCGCTTTGTAGGATCGAAGAGCACGTGAAAAGCTACCAGAGGGGGGTGAATGGTAGATTAAATCTTTTTCAGTGGAAGTTACAAAACCCCTCGGCAGAAACCAATCTGCTAAAGAAACAAGTGTGTGCGATCGACCTAAACGTGTTCAACTGTGACAAAGGTAGTAGATATTATAGAGAATCATGTCACAGAGATACCACCGAAATTCGTCGAGTAAAACTCAAGTTATGATCAAAAGATCGAGCAAGGGTCAATCTCTTCTACCCGACTAAAAACAGATCTGCAACGCTGCAAAGAAACGTATGTAATTCAAAAACCACAAATTGTGACACCCAGTCCCGTAAAACACGGAACCCAGCTAATGCATATGTGTGCCCAGGATGTTTAACACACATACACATGTAATCCATAAACTGAATTCAGAATATAACCACAATAATAAGGTTTAAGTACTTTATTATATCAATCTCTAACTCATTCTTGCAGAGGAAGTCTTTAACTTATTCTAGCAGCGGAAGTCTCTAAACGATAGCGGAAGCAGACTAAACACGGCAGCGGCTCCATCTCCAACTCCAAAGGCAAGTTGACGGTAGTCTGCACGCCTAATACTCCTGTGACACCCTCAATTTTGATTTCTGCATGCATTCATATTTATATAGAGAAAACATTTTAAAGGAAGTGGAAACAGAAGAAGAATCAAAAGTATAGCCGAAAAGAGCTAATTCCAGTTCACCGAGAAGGGCCGAAGATATTTACCGCGGCCCGCTGGCCACGTGGCGCCTTCGGAGCTCATGCCTGCAAAAGGGGGAGAGGTCTGCCGCTAACTGGCTACGTGGCAGGCTCGGAGCTAGCCTCTGAGGAAGGGGCGAGGTCCAACCCCATGGGACACGTGTTGCCCCCGGGGCTAGCCTCTGTGGAGGAGCGAAGTCCAACCCCGCAGGACACATGTCGCCATTAGAGCTAGTCACTGCGGAAAAGAGAGGACCAGCCGCGCGGGACACCTGTCGCCCTCGGAGCTTGTTTCCGAGAGGTCCGGTCCTACCGGATACATGTCACCTCCGGAGCTCACCTCTGGGAAGTCCGAAACTGTTGGACACGTGTCGACCTCAGAGCTCACCTCCGAGAGGTCCGACGCTGATGGACACATGTCGACCTCGGAGCTCGTCTCTGAGGAGAAAGGAAGATTCGGCGCTGCTTGACACGTGGCAATCTATGAGCCACCTCCGAAGAGAGGGGAGGTCCGGCTCTGACACGTGTCACTATCGGAGCTCACCTCCGAAGAGAGGGGAGGTCCGGCACTAAAACTTGGCACATTCGGAGCTACCTCTGAAGAGAGGGGAGGTCCGGCATTGACACGTGTACGCGGAGCTCGTCTCTGAGGAAGAGGGAGGTCTCGCTCGCCTTACACGTGGCACAATCGGAGCCCGCCTCTGCAGAAAAGGGAGGCCCGACCTCTGCTGGACACGTGGAGCCTCCGGAGCTCATTACCACGGAGGTAACGAGATCTTAAGCAGTTTTTCTTCTGTACGCGTGGGCATACCAGATACGGGAGGAAACCAACACGATTTCCACAATGTTACCGCACAAAATCGATTGAAGATAGGTTGTTGAGATTAAAAAAATAATTTGAATAGGACTCTTATTCAAAATCCAATCAGATTAGGACTCTTCTTTTTCCGGTTATAAATAGAACCCGAAACATCCCCTTGGTCGTAACATCTTTTCTAAGCCGACAACTTAGGATCCCTAGTCCCAAACTCGCCGAGCTAAACCCCTTCGCTGGAGTTTGACCACCGGAGAGACCGCCGATGAGCCAGACACGATCACCATCGCCGAGGAGAGCCGACGATCTATTTTGCTAGAAGAAGGACCCGAAGGAAGTAAGGTAGGTCTCCATTACCACCTTACGACAAGATCACGGTTTTCTTTGCATCTGTTCTCTTTGATCCCTTTGAACAGAAGCTTTTTTGTGGATAGATCACGTGTTGATCAGTTTGATCTAGATCTTGAGTCCAGATCATCACCACGTCCACATTTGATCTTTACACCTCTGTTCATCGTAAAACCCCATGCAAGCCTATTAAAACATGCAAGAATATGTACAAACTAAACTGCACCATAGGATTAGCATGCATATGCACCGTTGCATCTTGAGTAAAGTATGCACATGATAATTGATTTGCTGTGAATCTTGTATGTGCGCAATCGTGAGTAGAAGGACAAGCTCAGGGAGCTACCTACGAAGGACTACAGTACCAGAACATCGAGACACAAGAACAACCAGATCCACAGGAACAAGGCAAGTGCCCCTTGACCATGTTGATAACATGTTTTTGAAAACTGTTTTGGTTGCAAAAACTGTGTATGTTGAGTCAACTTGATGGGAAACCCTTTTATAGGAGTTTACTAGTTTTGTTAACCACCCTTGTCGCCAGGGAAGTTTATGAGTCGGGTATGGTCAGGTTTTGCTTTTTGCTTCGCTAATCTACGGTATATGGGAAGCGATAGAATATGTCTAGCTAACTGCACTCGTATGAATAATGTTAATGAGAAACTGATGTTGATAATGAACATGAATCGGAGGGAGATCTAGGCAAGCTTGGTTTGTGGATGTGGTAGCATGAGATGGTGCTTACTTGCCATAGATCTAAGGACCGGTTCATGCCAGCCATGCTAGGAAAACAGTGCCACCACAAGGCCAAATATGGGTGCGGCTTAGCTGACAAATTAGGTAAGTTGTTAGATTGTTATGGACCATGGAAGGCGCGGGGAATGGGAGTCGAGTGAGGACTGCCCTGGGAACAGCATGGCACAAGAGGGGGATCGTAGGTGGGAGAATTGGAGATTCTAACCTGCTGGTGAAATCTTAGTGAGTCCATACATCTAGTAGCCCCTTTGTAAAGGCTATTTTGTGATCTCTTGACCATACACCGATGGTTGTGTACTGGTATAATGGAGGTTCTACAGTCGCCGACGGGTGACAAAATCACAAACTTGTCGGTAAAGTGGTGCCACCTCTGCAGAGTGTAAAACTATCATGATAGCCGAGCTTACGGTCACAAGCGCCTGGATAACTTACATGATTAGATGGGATGGTTATTGGGATGGCATTTGGTATGGTTATTGATTTGGTGATGGTTTGGTCTTTGGATTTGGTTTTTGGGACTGTTGAGTCCGGGTAATGAGATTGGTTGCATGACTGTTGAGTCATGGCAATGAGATTTGATCTCGGTTATGAGATGAGATGGTAGTAAATACGAGATGGTATTCATGAGCATGTGAAAAGTTGAGAAAGATAAATGTTCGGATGAGATATGAAAAGTGGTGAATCATGATGGAGGTACGTTGATGGTTAAATACATGTGATTACATTCACTTAAAAGCTAGTTTCTGTTTTTATCATGATTTGTGAAATAAACTTTGCTTTTAGGCAATGACCCTTTTTATACCTACCTTGTTGTAAGCTACATGTCATACTTTTCGCACTTGTTGAGTACGTCATGTACTCACCCTTGCATTATCATACATCATCAGCAACAGGAGAGGAGTACTATGAAGACCACATGGAGTATTAGGAGTGTAAACTACCCTCAACCTTGCCTGTGGAGTAGAGATGGAGCCGCTGCTGCTGCTTAGTTTGCTTCCACTATAGTTTAGAAGACTTCCGCTGCAATAGAGAATTGATGTAATAAAGAACTTGAATCTATTCATTCGTGGTTATATATATTCTGAATTCAGTTTGTGGATTATATGTGTATGTGTGATGAACATCCTGGGCACACATATGCATCAGTCCAGGTTCCTCACAGAACCGGGGCATCACAGATTGGTATCAGAGCCACGGTTGATCGTAGGTCGCACACCTAGATAGAAATCACAGATTGATATTAGAGCGGCCAAGCTTAGGTAAGACCACAGATTTGTATCAAGCTACCACGGTTGACTGCGGGTTGCAACCCTTGATAAGGTCACAGAATGGTAGCTGAACCACGGTTGACCATAGGATGGAAGCCTAGTCGCAGATTGGTATTAGGAGCCACGCTGAACATAGGATGCAAGCTTAGGTAGAATGCATAGATTGGCATAAGAACACCATTGACCATAGTACAAAGTCACAGATTGGTATCACCCCAAACCTGTGACGCCCTGGTTCTGAGAGGAAACCCCTCGGAACCGAGACTGATGCGTATTTGTGCCCAGGATGTTCATCACACATACACATATAATCCACAAACTGAATTTTCAGAACAATATCATGAATAACAGGGTTTATTACAATGTCTCATGAGTCTTGGACTCATTCTAGCAGCGGAAGTCTTATCTTAGCAGCGGAAGTTTTATTCTAGCAGCGGAAATCTTTATTCTAGCAGCAGAAGTCTTCTAAACTATTGCGGAAGCAACTAAGCAGCAGCAGCGGCTCCATCTCTACTCCATCCCCACAGGCAAGTTGACGGTGGATCACACTCCTAATACTCCATGTGGTCTTCATAGTACTCCTTTCCTGTTGCTGATGATGTATGATAATGCAAGTTTGAGTACATGATGTACTCAACAAGTGCAGGAAAATATGATATGTAGCTCACAGCAAGGTAGGTAATAAAAGGTTCATTGCAGAAAGCAAAGTTTATTTCTCAAAACATGATAAAAACAGCAACTTAGCTTTAAGTGAATGTAATCCCAACATGTATTTAAACACCAACATACCTCCATCATGTTCCATCACTTTCATGTCTCTTCCAGACATTAATCTTTCTCAACTTTTCTCAAGATCATGAATACCATCTCGTATTCACTACCATCTCATGAATACCATCTCGTATTCACTACAATTTCATCTCATATTCAATTCCGTCTCATACCGAGACAAATGCTCATTGCCATGACTCAACAGTCATGCAACCAATCTCATTACCCGGACTCAATAGTCCCGAAAACCAAATCCAAATATCAAAACATAACCAACTACCATCCAAAGCATCCCAAAAACCATCCCATCTAATCATGTGAGTTGTCCAGGCGCTCGTGACCGTAAGCTTGACTATCATGATAGTTTTACACTCTGCAGAGGTGGCACCACTTTACCCACAAGTTTGTGATTTCGTCACCCGTCGGCGACTGCAGAACCTCCATTATACCAGTACACAACCGTCGGTGTATGGCCAAGAGATCACAAAATAGCCTTTACAAAGGGGCTACTAGATGTATGGACTCACTAAGATTTCACCAGCAGGCTAGAATCTCCAATTCTCCCACCCACGGACCCCCTCTTGTGCCATGCAGTTCCCAGGGCAGTCCTCACTCGACTCTCATTCCCTGCTCCTTCCACGGTCAATAACAATCTAGCATCTTACCTAATTAGTCAGCTTATCCGCACCCATATTTGGCCTTGTGGTGGCACTGTTATCCTAGCATGGCTGGCATGAACCGGTCTTTAGATCTACGGCAAGTAACCATCATCTCATACTACCTCATCTACAAACCAAGCATGCCTAGATCACCCTCTGATTCATGTTCATTAACAACATCAATTTCTCATTATTCTTACGAGTGCAGTTAGCTAGACACATCTATCTCGCTTCCCATATCCCATGGACTCGACAAAGCATAAAAGTAAAAACCATACACGACTCATTAATTTTCCCGGTGACAAGGGTGGTTAACAAAACTAGTAAACTCCTATAAAAGGGTTTCCCATCAAGTTGACTCAAGCACACACACCTTTTCGCAAACAAAACAGTTTCAAAATCATGGAATCAATATGGTCAAGGGGCACTTGCCTTGTTCTTGCGGCTCTTGTTGCTCTGGGATCTCGAAGTCTTGAGGTTGTAGTTCGTAGTAGATTCCTCACTGAGCTTGTCCTTCTAATTACGACCACGCACATACAAGATTCACAGCAATCAATATCATGCACAAACTCTACTTTAAGATGCAATGGTGCATATGCATGTTAACCCTATGGTGCAGTTTTATTAGATCAGTTTGTACGTGTTCTTGCATGTTTGCATGGGTTCTATGATGAACAGAGGTGTAAAGATCAAATGTGGACGTGGTAATGATCTTGACTCGATATCTAGATCAAACTGATCAACACGTGATCTGTCGACGAAAAAGCTTCTGTTCGAAAGGATCAAAGAACAGATGCATAGAAAACGCGATGATGTCGTAAGGTGGTAATGGAGACCTAGCTTACTTCCTTTGGGTCCTTCCTCTAGCAAAAACAGATCGTTGGCTCTCCTCCGGTGATGGCGATCGTGTCTGGACTCGTCGGCGGTCTCCACGGTGGTCAAATTCCGGCGAAGAGGTTTAGCTCGGCGAGTTTGGGGCTAGGGCTTCTAAGTTGTTGGCTTAGAAAAGATGTTACGACCAAGGGGTGTTTCGGGTTCTATTTATAAGAGGGAAAAGAAGAGTCCTAATCTAATTGGATTTCGAATAAGAGTCCTATTCAAATTGTTTTTGAATCTTAACAACTTATCTTCAATTGATTTGGTGCGGTAGCAACGTGGAATTCGTGTTGGTTTCCTCAGTACCGGAGATTCCCACGCGTACAGAAGGAAAACTGCTTCAAATCTCGTTACCTTCGCGGCGGTGAGCTCCGGAGGCTCCACGTGTCCAGGGGGGCCTAGTCTCCCTTTTCCGCAGAGGTGGGCTCCGGTTGTGCCGCGTGTCAGGCGGGCGAGACTTCCCTCTCCTCTGAGGCGAGCTCCGTGTGCGCCACGCGTCCTGGCGAGCAGGTCCTCCCTCTCTCTCAGAGGCGAGCTCCGCGTGCGCCACATGTCAGTGCCAGACCTCTCCTCTCTTTGGAGGTGAGCTCCGATAGTGCCACGTGTCAGAGCCGGACCTCCCCTCTCTTTGGAGGTGGGATCCGAGAATGCAACGTGTCCAGTAGCGCCAGACTTCCTTTCTCCTCATAGATGAGCTCCGAGGTCGACACGTGTCTATCAGGGTCGGACCTCCCGGAGGTATGCTCCGGAGGTGACACGTGTCCAATAGGACAGGACCTCCCGGAGGTGAGCTCCGGAGGTGACACGTGTTCCATAGTGTCGGACCTCTCGGAGGTGAGCTCCGACAGCGACACGTGTCCCGCACGGCTGGTCCTCTCTTTTCCGTAGTGACTAGCTCCGAAGGCGACACATGTCTTGCGGGGCTGGCCTTGCTCCTTCGTAGAGGCTAGCTCCGTGGGCAACACGTGTCCCACGGGGTAGGACCTCTCCCCCTTTGCGGGGATGAGTCCCGAGCCTGCCACGTAGACAGTTAGTGGCGGACCTCTCCCCCTTTTGCAGGGATGAGCTCCGAAGGCGCCACGTGGCCAGCGGGCCGCGGGAATTGTCTTCGGCGTTTCTCAGTGAACTGGACTTTGCTCTTTTTGGCTATTCTTTTTTATTCTTTCTTGGTTCCAACTTATTTTAAAATGTTTCTCTACATGAAATATGAATGCATGCAGAAATCGAAATTGAGGGTGTCACAAATCTACCCCCCTTAAATTGAATCTCGCCCTCGAGATTTGTTAGTGGAAAATAGATGAGGGAATTCTGCCTTCTCGGCTGTTGGTTGGGCTGACTCTTTACGAGTACCGTGCTTGTTTGTCAACTGCACGCTCCTCTTAGCACATTTGATTACTCCGTTGTGCTTGCTTAACCAATCCATTCCGAGTATTATGTCAAGCCCTTGGGAATCCAAGACAATGAGGTTGACAAGGAAGTCTACCCCCCTTATTTTCAGGTTTATTTTCGGACATACTATATTAGTCCTCATCTCTCCACCGGGAGAATTAACCAACATAGTATATTTCAAGTGTGATATAGGTAGATTATACTTGGCAACATACTTGGATGATATGAATGAATGTGATGCTCCGGAATCAAATAGAATGATGGCTGGGTTGGAGTTGTCGAGAAACATACCAATCACGACGTCCTGAGCCTGTTGTGCTTCCTCAACAGAGACATGGTTCACGTTGCCGCGAGCGTAGTTTTGCTGTCCACGGTTTCCTTGATTGGCTCCTCCGTTCGTCCATGGGTTCTTCTTGGGCATGTTGCTTGGTTGTCCAGGACCTCTCTTTGGGCACTGGCTCACAAAGTGTCCCGTCTCCCCGCATGCGAAGCATGCCTTGTTGCCCACGACAGCAGGTACATTGGGGCGGGGGGTTTTGAGCAGGAGCACCCATATTGGGTTGGGGCGCATGAGGCAAAGGCACTCGATGTGACGCCCTCAATTCTGTGGAAAACCACGGAACCAAGAACTAATGCATATGTGTGCCCAGGATGTTCATCACACATATACATATATTCCACAAACTGAATTCAGAATATATATAACCACGAATAACAGAGTATATTACAACGTCTCATGAGTCTTGGGCTCATGCTTACAGCGGAAGTCTTATTTCTATGCAGCGGAAATCTTTATTTTAATGCGGAAGCAAAAACTAATGCGGAGGCAAATCTAAGCAGTAGTGGCTCCATCTCTACTCCCTCCACAGGCAAGGTTGAGAACAGATCGCACGCCATATTGCTCCACTTGATCTTCATAGTAGGCTTCTCCTGCTGCTGATGATGAAGTAATAATGCAAGTTTGAGTACAATGATGTACTCAGCAAGTGCGGGAAAAAACATGATATGCAGCTCATAAACAAGGTAGGCATAAAAGGCTTAATTGCAGAAAAGCAGATTTGTAAAACCATGATAAAACAACAACTTAACTTTAGATGTAATCCCAGCATGTATTAAATTACCAACATACCTCCATCACTTCCCATGTTCCATCCGAACATTAACCAATCCTTTATTCATACTCACGAATACCTCCTCGTATTCGCTACCATCTCACCTTGTAAAACAACCTCGTCCCACACCGAGACCAATCTCATGTCATATCCCAATAGTCATGCAACCATCCCATCACCCAGACTCAACAGTCCCAAACCAAACCATAACCAAACCAATAATCATAACGAAGAACCTTCCCAATAACCATCAGTAACCATCCCAACTAATCATGGCAGTTTAGCCAGGTGCTCGTGACCGTAAGCTCAGGTATCATGATAGTTTTAGACTCTGCAGAGTTTGCACCTCTTTACCCACAAGTTTGTGATTTCGTCACCCGTCGGCGACTGCAGAACCTCCATTTTACCAGTACACAACCGTCGGTGTATGGTCAAGAGATCACAAAATAGCCTTTACAAAGGGGTTACTAGATGTATGGACTCACTAAGGTTTCACCGGCAGGCTAGAATCTCCAATTCTCTCACCCACGGGCCCCCTCTTGTGCCATGCAGTTCCCAGGGCAGTCCTCACTCGACCCCCATTCCCCGCGCCTTCCACAATCCATAACACTCTAGCAACTTACCTAATTACTCAGCTAAGTCGCACCCATACTTGGGCTTGTGGTGGCACTGTTATCCTGGCATGTGCATGCATGAACCGGTCCTTAGATCTACGGCCAGTAAAACCACCATCTCATGCTACCTCATTCACAAACCCAGGCTTGCCTAGATCTCCCTCCGATCCATATTCATGAACCTCATCAGTTACTTATTATCAATACGAGTGCAGTTAGCTAGACACATCTATCTCGCTTCCCAATCCCATAGACTCAGCGAAGAAGAACACAAAAACCATACCCGACTCATAAACTTCCCAGGCGACAAGGGTGGTTTAATCAAAACTAGTAAACTCCTATAAAAAGGGCTTCCCATCACGTTTGACTCAGTACGCACTCCTTTTCGCAAAACAAAACAGTTTTACCAAAATCATAGGATCAATATGGTCAAGGAGCACTTGCCTTGTTCTTGCGGTTCCTGTTGTTCTTGATTCTCAAAACCTTGTTGCCGTAGCTCGTCGTAGACAGCTCCCTGAGCTTGTCCTGCTATGTAGGATTCACGTACATACACGATTCACAGCAATCAATATCATGCTCAAACCTTAAACTAGATGCAATGATGCACATGCATGCTATCCTATGATTTTTATTAGATTGGTGTGCTCTTGCATGGCTTGCACGGACAGAGGTGTTCGGATCAAAGGTGGATGTGGCGATGATCTTGTCTTTAGATCAAACTGATCATCAAGTGATCTGCCCACGAGAAAGCTTCTGTTCGAAAGGAATTGAAGAACAGATGCAAAGAGATGAACACAATGATATTGAAGTCCTACCTCACGTTCTTCTTGACTTCGAGGTCCTCCTCAGACCGCTCGGTTCTTCTTCGATGATCTCCCTTGTTGCGCTTCGGCGATGGTTTGCTCGGCGAGTTAGGGCTAGGCTCTAAGTCGTCGGCTCAGGAGTTGCAAGAGAAGTTTGTGGTTTCGGTCAGAGGTTTTTGGGTTCTATTTATAATCGGGAAGAGAAGAGTACTAATCTGATTGTATCCCGAATAAGAGTCTTATTCAGATCTTTGTTGGATCCTATCGTCTTATCTTTAGTAACATCGTGGAATTTAGATCGGTTTCTGTTGCGTACCGGTATCTTTAGGCGTAAAAACCGCTCCAGAACTCGTTACCTCCGCGATGATGAGCTCCGGAGGCTCCACGTGTCCTTCCGGGGCCTGGTATCTCCTCCTCCGTAGAGACGAGCTCCGGTTGTGCCGCGTGTCACGAGCGAGACATCCCCCTTCTTTGGAGGTGAGCTCCGCGCACGCCACGTGTCGGCGCCGGTCCTTCCTTTCTTCTTTCTTCAGGGGCATGCCCCAAGGTCGACACGTGTCCAGCAATGACAGACCTCCCGGAGATAAGCTCCGGTGGTGACACGTGTTCGATAGATCCGGACTTCTCGGAGATGAGCTCCGAGATCAACACGTATACCGCGCGACTGGTCCTCTGATTTCCGCGAGGACTAGCTCCGAGGATGACACGTGTCTTGCGGAAATGCCTTTGCTTCTTCTGCAGAGGCTAGCTCTGTGGGCAATACGTGTCCCATAGGATCGGACCTCTCCCCTTTGCGGAGACGAGCCCCTGCTACGTAGCCAGCTTGGCGACGGCCTTTCCCCGCTTTGCAGGGATGAGCTCCGAACACGCCACGTGGCCTGCTGGCCGCGGAAGTTGCCTTTGGCGCTCTCTGAGGGCTTTATTGGCTATTCTTTTGATAATTCTCTCTGTTCCTATTTTTCATTAAAATGTTTCCTCTTCATTGAACATGAACATATGCTGACACCCGAGGCGAGGGTATCACAAATCTACCCCCCTTAAATTGAATCTCGCCCTCGAGATTTGTTAGTAGGAAATAGATGGGGAAATTCTGCCTTGATATCCTCTTCACGCTCCCATGTGGCTTCAGTTTTGGTGTGATGGCTCCATTGTACCTTGCACCATCGAATCACCTTGTTTCGGGTGACCCTTTCCTTTACGTCCAAGATTCGGACAGGGTGTTCTGCGTAGGTCAGGTCCTCTTGAAGTTCAAGCTCTCCCATTGACACTTGTTCCTCTGGTACTCTCAAGCACTTCTTGAGCTGGGATACATGAAACACCTCATGTACGTTGGAGAGGTGGTTTGGGAGCTCTAGTTGATAGGCTACTTCTCCTCGCTTGTCCAAAATCTTAAATGGTCCGATGTAGCAAGGTGCTAGCTTGCCTTTGACGTCGAAGCGTCGTTGGCCTCGGATAGGCGATACCTTAAGGTATACGAAGTCTCCCACTTCAAAGGTCAACTTCCTACGCCTATTGTCCGCATAGCCTTTCTGTCATGACTGGGCAGCCTTTAAGTTCTCCCGTATCGTTTGGACCTGCTTTTCAGCTTCTTGTAGTACTTCGGGTCCAAACACTTGGTTCTCTCCAGTCTCGTTCCAGAACAGTGGCGTTCTACACCGTCTACCATATAAGGCTTCAAAAGGCGACATCTTTAAGCTAGCTTGATAGCTGTTGTTATAGGAGAATTCAGCATAAGGTAAACTCCTATCCCAACTACGCCCACGTTTTAAGGCGCAAGCTCTCAACATGTCCTCCAAAATTTAGTTTGTCCTTTCGGTTTGTCCATCTGTTTGTGGGTGGTAGGCGGAGCTAAAATCCAGTCGTGTACCCATGGCTTTCTGCAGCTTCCTCCAGAATCTAGAGGTAAACTGAGAACCTCGATCTGAGACTATCCTCTTCGGAACTCCGTGACGGCACACGATCTGCTCCATGTACAACTCTGCCAATTGTGCAACGTTGTAACTGGTCTTTACCGGAAGAAAATGGGCAGTTTTCGTCAATCGGTCAACAATGACCCAGATGGAGTCGTATCCCGACTGAGTACGTGGTAATCCGATGATGAAGTCCATACTGATGTCCTCCCATTTCCATTAGGGTATTCTCAAAGGTTCCAACAATCCAACAGGTTTTTGATGTTCGGCCTTTACCCGTTGGCATGTGTCGCATAGGGCAACGTATTCGGCTATATCCCTCTTCATACCATCCCACCAATAACAACTTTTCAAGTCCTTGTACATTTTGGTGCTTCCTGGATGTATGGAATAGGGTGAATCATGTGCCTCCTTCATTATCATGTCGCGGAGGTGTCTTATGTTCGGCACACAAATCCTTTTTCCTAGCCAAAACGTACCCTTTTCATCCTCCTTGAAATCCTTCTCTATTCCTTGTCGGATTCTTTCCTTGATCTCCTTGATCTCCTCGTCCGTTGCTTGGCCTTCTCTTATTTCTTGCTCCAATGGGGAGTGTATCTCCATTATCTCCACGTTATTCAAGAATCCGAGGTGTAACCGTTCAAACTCCTTCCGTAGTTCGGGTGGTAGCTCCCGAACCGTGAGTTGGTGACATGCTCCTTTTCGGCTCAATGCATCAGCTACTACATTGGCCCTCCCGGGGTGGTAGTTGATTCCCACATCATAATCCTTGATGAGTTCTAACCATCGACGTTGCCTCAAATTCAAGTCCGTTTGTGTAAATATGTACTTGAGGCTTTTATGATCCGTATAGATCTCACATCGATGTCCAAGGATATAATGTCTCCAAATCTTTAATGCATGCACCACTGCTGCTAGCTCCAAGTCATGCGTAGGATAGTTAAGCTCGTGCTTCTTTAATTGTCGTGAGGCATAGGCTACCACTTGTCCTTCCTGCATGAGTACACATCCGAGCCCTTGTCTGGATGCGTCACAATATATGTCAAAGCTCTTGCTTACGTCTGGCAATACCAGAACTGGTGCTGTGGTTAGCCTTTTCTTGAGTTCCTCAAAACTTTCTTGGCAGGCTTGTGTCCATTGAAAGACTTTTCCCTTCATTAGCAACTCCGTCATAGGTTTTGCTATCTTAGAGAAGTCTTTAATGAAGCGCCGATAGTATCCTGCCATCCCAAGGAAACTCTGAATATCCCTCACGCTCTTCAGTTGGTCCCACTTCAGAACATCTCTCTCCTTTCCAGGATCAACCGATACCCCTTCCTTGGAGATAATGTGGCCTAGGAAAGATATTTCCTTTAGCCAAAATTGACACTTGTTGAGCTTGGCATACAATTGATGCTCACGCAACTTCTGCAGGGTCAATCTCAGATGTTCTTCATGCTCCTCCTCACTTTTTTGAATACACCACAATGTCGTCGATGAAAACCATGACGAACTTGTCCAAGTACTCTATGAAAACCTTGTTCATAAGGTACATGAAGTATGCGGGTGCATTCGTCAATCCAAAAGACATAACGGTATATTCATATGAACCATACCGTGTCCGAAAGGCTGTCTTAGGTATATCGGAGGGCTTAATCTTCAGCTGGAAGTATCCCGACCGAAGATCAATCTTGGAGAATACTCGGGCTCCTTTCATTTGATCGAACAGGTCCTCTGTACAGGGCAGAGGGTATTTATTCTTGATTGTCACCTCGTTGAGAGACCTGTAGTCCACGCACATTCTTTGGGTTTCATCCTTCTTGTCCACGAAGAGTACCGGAGCTCCCCATGGTGACGAGCTTGGACAGATTAAACCCTTCTCCAACTGTTCTTGAATTTGCTTCTTGAGTTCAACTAGCTCGTTGACGGGCATCCTATATGGTCTCTTAGTTATAGGTGCAGTTCCGGGTACCAAATCTATGGCAAACTCGATGTCCCGGTCAGGTGGCATTCCTGGAAGATCTTTCGGGAACACGTCCGAAAATTCCTGAACCAGTGGAATGCTGTCCAATGTTGTTCCTTCGACGTGGTTCAAATTTGCCCGTTCGGTTGTTTGCTGGGCTGACTCAAACTCGACACGAATACCGTGTTCGTTTGTCAACTGCATGCTCCTTTCAGCACATTGGATTACTCCATTGTGCTTACTTAACCAATCCATTCCGAGTATGATGTCAATCCCGTGGGAGTCCAAGACAATAAGGTTGGCAAGGAAGTCTACCCCCCTTATTTTAAGGCTTACTTTAGGACATACTATATTAGTCCTCATTTCTCCTCCGGGAGAATTAACTAACATAGAACATTCTAAGTGGGATACGGGTAGATGATGTTTGGCAACATATTTGGATGATATGAAGGAATGCAATGCTCCAGAATCAAATAAAATGGTGGCTGGGTTGGAGTTGGCAAGGAACATACCAATTGCGACGTCCTCAGCCTGTTGTGCTTCCTCAGCAGTGACATGGTTTGCGTGGCCACGAGCATAGTTCTGCGGTCCACGTTTCCCTTGGTTGTCCCCTCCGTTTGGTTGCTGGTTCTGCTTGGGCATGTTACCTTGCTGTCCAGGGCCTCTCCTCGGGCACTGGTTAGCGAAGTGGCCTACTTCGCCGCATGCAAAGCATGCCCTGTTGCCCACGGCAGCAGGTACGTTGGGGCGGGGGTTTTGAACAGGAGTACCATTGTTAGGTCGGGGTGCAGGAGGCATGGGCACACGAGGTGCCGGTGGAACGAATTGTTGCTGTGGTGGCTGACCAGGGCGGTACGCAGGAGTGGTCGATCCATACTGCGGAGCAGGGGGCATGTACCAAGGTCATACGTTGCTCCCTTGGGGCTGGTATTGCATCTTCCTTTTGCACTCTCGCTCGATCTCTCGGATCTTGTTTTCAACCACAATAGACTTATCAACTAGCTTCTGGAAGCTTACATAGTCATTGTTGAGGAGCTGAACCTGGATCTCATTGTTCAACCCTCTCATGAACAGGTACTGCTTCCTCTGGTCTGAGTTGACATCTTCGGGGGCGTACCGGGACAGTTGTATGAACTTGTTGAGATACTCGTTCACACTCTTCTGTCCTTGGCGGAGACCTTCAAACTCCTGCCTCTTGAGCACATTACACCAGCAGGGATGTAGTGAGAGCGGAAACTTTCCTTGAACTCAGTCCAAGTGATTGTCTCTGGGTTGGCATGGGCGTTGCTCAAGGCATCCCACCAGTCAGCAGTGGCTCCTGTAAGTTGGTGCAATGCGAAGAGAACCTTCTCTCGGTCGTTGCACTGAACAATGGCGAGCTTCTTCTCCATGGATTTCAACCAATCATCGGCCTCCATGGGATCGCTTGCTTGAGCAAAGGTGGGTGGTCGAGTCCTCATGAACTCTCCCAACCTGTTATGAGCCAGCGGTGGTGCCAGAACGGGGTTTTGGTTGGCCTGCAACTGACCCAAAGTTTGGATCATGGTTTGCATAAGCTGGTTTTGCATGGCCATCAACCTTTCCAGATGGTTTTCACCAGCTCCGGGGTTAGCAGGAACTTCCTCGTGGTCATCCTCCTGGACGTTCCTTCGGCTGGCGTTTCCTCTCACCATCTGTGAGAGAGAACGAAATAGAATAGAAGGTTAGGTAGGTCCCTTCAACTATATGCATCAAGGTGAGTTGGACTATATATATTAGCCCATATGAGGATGTGATCAAGTGCCGAAGCATTTCACACCTCTTTCTTCTTACGTATGGATATGGACAACGTTTTTGAGACGTCCCACAACTCACATTAAGCACATAATCACACACAATCACTGCAAGGGCTCATACAGCTCCTATTCAAGGATGGTTTCCTATGCCAAGGTGGTTTTAAAGGCCAATCTAAGCTATTCACCTTTAGGACGCTTGCGACTCCTACTTAGGGGTGTAACTTGCTTGTTAACCTGTGGCTCTAATATCAATCTAAGGTTTCTATCTAGGCGTGTAACCTTCTGTCAACCCGTGGCTCTGATACCAATCTGTGACGCCCTCAATTCTATGGAAAACCACGGAACCAAGAACTAATGCATATGTGTGCCTAGGATGTTCATCACACATATACATATATTACACAAACTGAATTCAGAATATATATAACCACGAATAACAGAGTTTATTACAACGGCCCATGAGTCTTGGACTCATGCTTACAGCGGAAGTCTTATTTCTATGCAGCGGAAGTCTTTATTTTAATGCGGAAGCAAAAACTAATTCGGAGGCAAATCTAAGCAGTAGTGGCTCCATCTCTACTCCCTCCACAGGCAAGGTTGAGAACAGATCACATGCCATATTGCTCCACTTGATCTTCATAGTAGGCTTCTCCTGCTGCTGATGATGAAGTAATAATGCAAGTTTGAGTACAATGATGTACTCAGCAAGTGCGGGAAAACACATGATATGCAGCTCATAAACAAGGTAGGCATAAAAGGCTTAATTGCAGAAAAGCAGATTTGTAAAACCATGATAAAACAACAACTTAACTTTAGATGTAATCCCAGCATGTATTAAATTACCAACATACCTCCATCACTTCCCATGTTCCATCCGAACATTAACCAATCCTTTATTCATACTCACGAATACCTCCTCGTATTCGCTACCATATCACCTCGTAAAACAACCTCGTCCCACACCGAGACCAATCTCATGTCATGTCCCAACAGTCATGCAACTATCCCATCACCCAGACTCAACAGTCCCAAACCAAACCAATAATCATAACCAAGAACCTTCCCAATAACCATCAGTAACCATCCCAACTAATCATGGCAGTTTAGCCAGGTGCTCGTGACCGTAAGATCGGCTATCATGATAGTTTTAGACTCTGCAAAGTTTGCACCTCTTTACCCACAAGTTTGTGATTTCGTCACCCGTCGGCGACTGCAGAACCTCCATTTTACCAGTACACAACCGTCGGTGTATGGTCAAGAGATCACAAAATAGCCTTTACAAAGGGGTTACTAGATGTATGGACTCACTAAGGTTTCACCGGCAGGCTAGAATCTTCAATTCTCCCACCCACGGGCCTCCTCTTGTGCCATGCAGTTCCCAGGGCAGTCCTCACTCGACCCCCATTCCCCGCGCCTTCCACAGTCCATAACACTCTAGCAACTTACCTAATTACTCAGCTAAGCCGCACCCATACTTGGCCTTGTGGTGGCACTGTTATCCTAGCATGTGCATGCATGAACCGGTCCTTAGATCTACGGCAAGTAAAACCACCATCTCATGCTACCTCATTCACAAACCCAGGCTTGCCTAGATCTCCCTCCGATCCATATTCATTAACCTCATCAGTTACTTATTATCAATACGAGTGCAGTTAGCTAGACACATCTATCTCGCTTCCCAATCCCATAGACTCAGCGAAGCATAACGCAAAAACCATACCCGACTCATAAACTTCCCAGGCGACAAGGGTGGTTTAATCAAAACAAGTAAACTCCTATAAAAAGGGCTTCCCATCACGTTTGACTCAGTACGCACTCCTTTTCGCAAAACAAAACAATTTTACCAAAATCATAGGATCAATATGGTCAAGGAGCACTTGCCTTGTTCTTGCGGTTCCAGTTGTTCTTGATTCTCAAAACCTTGTTGCCGTAGCTCGTCGTAGACAGCTCCCTGAGCTTGTCCTGCTATGTAGGATTCACGTACATACAAGATTCACATCAATCAATATCATGCTCAAACCTTAAACTAGATGCGATGATGCACATGCATGCTATCCTATGAATTTTATTAGATTGGTGTGCTCTTGCATGGCTTGCACGGACAGAGGTGTTCGGATCAAAGGTGGACGTGGCGATGATCTTGTCTTTAGATCAAATTGATCATCAAGTGATCTGCCCACGAGAAAGCTTCTGTTCGAAAGGAATTGAAGAACAGATGCAAAGAGATGAACACAATGATATTGAAGTCCTACCTCACGTTCTTCATGACTTCGAGGTCCTCCTCAGACCGCTCGGTTCTTCTCCGATGATCTCCCTTGTTGCGCTTCGGCGATGGTTTGCTCGGCGAGTTAGGGCTAGGCTCTAAGTCGTCGGCTTAGGAGTTGCAAGAGAAGTTTGTGGTTTCGGTCAGAGGTTTTTGGGTTCTATTTATAATCGGGAAGAGAAGAGTCCTAATCTGATTGTATCCCGAATAAAAGTCTTATTCAGATCTTTGTTGGATCCTATCGTCTTATCTTTAGTAACATCGTGGAATTTAGATCGGTTTCTGTTGCGTACCGGTATCTTTAAGCGTAAAAACCGCTCCAGAACTCGTTACCTCCGCCATGATGAGCTCCGGAGGCTCCACGTGTCCTTCCGGGGCCTGGTATCTCCTCCTCCGCAGAGACGAGCTCCGGTTGTGCCGCGTGTCATGAGCGAGACATCCCCTTCTTTGGAGGTGAGCTCCGCGCACGCCACGTGTTGGCGCCGGTCCTTCCTTTCTTCTTTCTTCAGGGGCACGCCCCGAGGTCAACACGTGTCCAGCAACGACAGACCTCCCGGAGATAAGCTCCGGTGGCGACACGTGTTCGATAGATCCGGACTTCTCGGAGATGAGCTCCGAAATCAACACGTATCCCGCGCGACTGGTCCTCTGGTTTCCGCGAGGACTAGCTCCGAGGATGACATGTGTCTTGCGGAAATGCCTTTGCTTCTTCTGTAGAGGCTAGCTCCGTGGGCAATACGTGTTCGATAGGATCGGACCTCTCCCCTTTGCGGAGACGAGCCCCTGCTACGTAGTTAGCTTGGCGACGGCCTTTCCCCGCTTTGCAGGGATGAGCTCCGAACACGCCACGTGGCCTGCTGGCCGCGGAAGTTGCCTTCGGCGCTCTCTGAGGGCTTTATTGGCTATTCTTTTGATAATTCTCTCTGTTCCTATTTTTCATTAAAATGTTTCCTCTTCATAGAACATGAACATATGCTGACACCCGAGGCGAGGGTGTCACACTCGAGGTGCTTGCATGGCAGGACGTTGCTGTTGTGGTTGACTGGGGCGAAAAGCAGGAGTGGACGAGCCATACTGCGATGCAGCTGGGGGCATGTACCTGGGGCGTACGTTGCTCCCTTGTGGCTGGTATGGCATCTTTCTTTTGCCCTCTCGCTCGATCTCTCGGATGTTGCTCTCAACCACTATGGCTTTGTCAACTAACTTCTGGAAGCTAGCATAGTCATTGTTGAGAAGCTGAACCTGGATCTCATTGTTCAACCCTCTCATGAACAAGTATTGCTTCCTCTGGTCCGAGTTGACATCTTCGGGGGCATACTGGGACAGTTGCATGAACTTGTTGAGGTACTCATTCACGCTTTTCTGTCCTTAGAGGAGACCTTCGAACTCCTACCTTTTAAGCATCATGACACTAGTAGGGATGTAATGAGAGCAGAAACTCTCCTTGAACTCAGTCCAAGTAATAGTCTCCGGGTTGTCATGAGCATTGCACAGGGCATCCCACCAGTCAGTGGCTGCTCCCATGAGTTGGTGCAACGTGAAAAGAACCTTCTCTCAGTCATTGCACTGAACTATGGCAAGCTTCTTCTCCATGGATTTTAACCAATCATCGGCCTCCACGGGATCATTAGCTTGTGCAAAAGTGGGTGGTCGAGTCTTCATGAACTCTCCCAGTCTGTTGTGAGCCGGTGGTGGTGGCGGTGGTGGTGCAGGAACGGGGTTGTTGTTGTTGGCTTGCAGCTGACCCAAATTTTGGATCATAGTTTGCATAAGATGGTTCTGCATGGCCATCAACCGTTCCAGGTTGTTTGCACCAGCTCCGGGGTTGTCATTCTCAGAAACTTCGACGTGGTCATCCTCTTGGATTCCACGGACGTTCCTCCCTTGATGGCCGGCGTTTCCTCTGACCATCTGGGAGAGAGAGTTGGATAAAATAGAGGTTAGAAGGTTAGATGGGTCCCCCTAACTATATGCATCAAGGTGGATGGTCTACATATATTAGCCTATATGAGGATGTGAACAAGTGCCGAAGCATCTCACATCTCTCTACTATGTATGGATATGGACAACGCTTGGGACATCCCACAACTCACACTAAGCACACAAGCACAAACAATCATCACAGACTTCAGCACGCAACTCCTATTCAAGGCTTACTCAATGGGGGTCCTATGGGGTTTTGGGGTGATACCAATCTGTGATTACTCTGTGACTTTGTCCTATGGTCAAGGTGGTTCCAATGCCAATCTCTGCATTTTACCTAAGCTTGCATCCTATGGCCAGCGTGGGTTCTAATACCAATTTGTTACTAGGCTTGTGACCTACAGTCAACCGTGGTATCTATACCAATATGTGATTTCTATCTAGGTGTGTGACCTACGATCAACCGTGGCTCTGATACCAATCTGTGTTTTTTATCTAGGCATGTGACCTACAGTCAACGTGGTAGCTCTGATACCAATCTGTGACGCCCTGGTTCTGAGAGGAAACCCCTCGGAACCGAGACTGATGCGTATGTGTGCCCAGAATGTTCATCACACATACACATATAATCCAAAAACTGAATTTTCAGAATAATACCATGAATAACAGGGTTTATTACAATGTCTCATGAGTCTTGGACTCATTCTAGCAGCGGAAGTCTTATCTTAGCAGCGGAAGTTTTATTCTAGTAGTGGAAGTCTTCTAAACTATTGCGGAAACAACTAAGCAGCAGCAGCGGCTCCATCTCTACTCCATCCCCACAGGCAAGTTGACGGTGGATCACACTCCTAATACTCCATGTGGTCTTCATAGTACTCCTCTCCTGTTGCTGATGATGTATGATAATGAAAGTTTGAGTACATGATGTACTCAGCAAGTGCGGGGAAATATGATATGTAGCTCATAGCAAGGTAGGTAATAAAAGGCTCATTGCAGAAAGCAAAGTTTATTTCTCAAAACACGATAAAAACAGCAACTTATCTTTAAGTGAATGTAATCCCAACATGTATTTAAACACCAACATACCTCCATCATGTTCCATCACTTTCATGTCTCTTCCAGACATTTATCTTTCTCAACTTTTCTCAAGCTCATGAATACCATCTCGTATTCACTACCATTTCATCTCATATTCAATTCCGTCTCATACTGAGAGCAATGCTCATTGCCATGACTCAACAGTCATGCAACCAATCTCATTACCCGGACTCAACAGTCCCGAAAACCAAATCCAAATACCAAAACATAACCAAATACCATCCAAACAATCCCATCTAATCATGTGACTTGTTGAGGCGCTCGTGACCGTAAGCTCGGCTATCATGATAGTTTTACACTCTGCAGAGGTGGCACCACTTTACCCACTTGTGATTTCATCATCTGTCGGTGACTGCAGAACCTCCATTATACCAGTACACAACCGTCAGTGTATGGCCAAGAGGTCACAAAATAGCCTTTACAAAGGGGCTACTAGATGTATGGACTCACTAAGGTTTCACCAGCAGGCTAGAATCTCCAATTCTCCCACCCACATGCCCCCTCTTGTGCCATGCAGTTCCCAGAGCAGTCCTCACTCGACTCCCATTCCCCGCGCCTTCCACTGTCCATAACAATCTAGCAACTTACTTAATTAGTCAGCTAAGCCGCACCCATATTTGGCCTTGTGGTGGCACTGTTATCCTGGCACAGCTGGCATGAACCGGTCCTTAGATCTACGACAAGTAACCACCATCTCATACTACCTCATCCACAGACCAAGCTTGCCTAGATCTCCCTCCGATCCGTGTTCATTAACAACATCAATTTCTCATTATTCTTACGAGTGCAGTTAGCTAGACACATCTATCTCGCTCCCCATATCCCATGGACTCGGCGAAGCATAAAAGCAAAAACCATACCCGACTCATTAATTTTCCCGGTGACAAGGGTGGTTAACAAAGCTAGTAAACTCCTATAAAAGTGTTTCCCATCAAGTTGACTCAAGCACACACACCTTTTGGCAAACAAAACAATTTCAAAATCATGAGATCAATATGGTCAAGGGGCACTTGCCTTGTTCTTGCGGCTCTTGTTGCTCTGGGATCTCGAAGTCTTGAGGTTGTAGTTCGTCGTAGATAGCTCCCTGAGCTTGTCCTTCTAATTATGACCACACACATATAAGATTCACAACAATCAATATCATGCACAAACTCTACTTTAAGATGCAATGGTGCATATGGATGTTAACCCTATGGTGCAGTTTTATTAGATCAGTTTGTACGTGTTCTTGCATGTTTGCATGGGTTCTATGATGAACAGAGGTGTAAAGATTAAATTTGGACGTGGTAATGATCTTGACTCAAAATCTAGAGCAAACCGATCAACACGTGATCTGTCCATGAAAAAGCTTATGTTCAAAAGGATCGAAGAAAAGATGCAAAGAAAATGCGATGATGTCGTAAGGTGGTAATGGAGACCTACCTTACTTTCTTCGGGTCCTTTCTCTAGCAAAAACAGATCGTCGGCTCTCCTCCGGCGATGGCAATCGTGTCTGGACTCGTCGGCAGTCTCCCTGGTGGTCAAATTCCGGCGAAGAGGTTTAGCTCGACGAGGTTGGGGCTAGGGCTTCTAAGTTGTTGGCTTAGAAAAGATGTTACGACCAAGTGGTGTTTTGGGTTCTATTTATAAGAGGGAAAAGAAGAGTCCTAATCTGATTGGATTTTGAATAAGAGTCCTATTCAAATTGTTTTTGAATCTTAACAACTTATCTTCAATTGATTTGGTGTGGTAGCAACGTGGAATTCGTGTCGGTTTCCTCAGTACTGGGGATTCCCACGCGTACAGAAGAAAAACCGCTTCAAATCTCGTTACCTTCACGGTGGTGAGCTCCGGAGGCTCCACGTGTCCAGCGGGGGCCTGGGCTCCCTTTCCGCAGAGGCGGGCTCCGGTTGTGCCGCGTGTCAGGTGGGCGAGACCTCCCTCTCCTTAGAGGCGAGCTCCACGTGCACTACGCGTCCTGGCGGGCGGGTCCTCCCTCTCCCTCAGAGGTGAGCTCCGCGTGCGCCATGTGTCAGTGCCGGACCTCTCCTCTCTTTGGAGGTGAGCTCTGATAGTGCCACATGTCACAGCCGGACCTCCCCTCTCTTCGGAGGTGGGCTCCGAGAATGCCACGTGTCCAGTTGCGCCAGACTTCCTTTTTCCTCAGTGATGAGCTCTGAGGTCGACACGTGTCTATCAGCGTCGGACCTCCCGGAGGTAAGCTCCGGAGGTGACACGTGTCCAATAGTACCGGACCTCTCGGAGGTGAGCTCCGGAGGTGACACGTGTTCCATAGTGTCGGACCTCTCGGAGGTGAGCTCCGAGAGCGACACGTGTCCTGCGCAGCTAGTCCTCTCTTTTCCGTAGCGACTAGCTCCGAAGGCGACACATGTCCTGCGGGGCTGACCTTGCTTCTCCGCAGAGGCTAGCTCCGTGGGCAACACGTGTCCCACGGGGTCAGACCTCTCCCCCTTTGCGGGGATGAGCCCCGAGCCTGCCACGTAGCCAGTTAGCGGCGGACCTCTCCCCCTTTTGCGGGGATGAGCTCCAAAGGCGCCACGTGGCTAGCACGCCGCGGGAATTGTCTTCGGCGCTTCTCGGTGAATTGGAATTTGCTCTTTTTGGCTATTCTTTTTTATTCTTTCTCGGTTTAAACTTATTTTAAAATGTTTCTCTACATGAAATATGAATGCATGCAGAAATCGAAATTGAGGGTGTCACAAAACCACATAGGACCCCCTTCGAATAAGCCTTGAATAGGAGTTGTGTGCTGAACTTTGTAATGATTGTTTTTGCTTGCGTGCTTAGTGTGAGTTGTGGGACGTTTCAGCGTTGTCCATATCCACACCTAGTAAAGGGATGTGAGATGCTTCGGCACTTGTTCACATCCTCATATAGGATGATATATATAGTCCATTCACCTTGATGCATATAGTTGGGAGGGATCACTCTAAACTTCTATTCTACTCAATTCTCTCTCAAAGATGGTGAGAGAAAACGCCGGGCAACAAAGGAAGAACGTGCGTGGCAAACAAGAGGATGACCACGTCGAAGTTCCTGAGAATGACAACCCCGAGGCTGGTGGAAACAACCTTGAAAGGTTGATGGCTATGCAGAACCAGCTTATGCAAACTATGATCCAAACTTTGGGTCAGCTGCAAGCCAACAACAACAACCCCGTTCCTGCACCCCCCACCACCACCACCACAACAACCGCCGGCTCACAACCGACTGGGAGAATTCATGAGGACTCGACCACCCACCTTTACACAAGCTAATGATCCCATGGAGGCCGATGATTGGTTGAAGTCCATGGAGAAGAAGCTTGCCATAGTTCAGTGCAATGATCGAGAGAAAGTTCTCTTTGCATCGCACCAACTCATGGGAGCTGCCGCTGATTGGTGGGACACTCTATGCAACGCTCATGTCGACCCAGAGACTATTACTTGGACTGAGTTCATGGAGAGTTTCCGCTCTCATTACGTCCCTCTGGGAGTCATGATGCTCAAGAGGCAAGAGTTTGAACGTCTTCGCCAAGGACAGAAGAGCGTGAATGAGTACCTTAACAAGTTCACGCAGCTTTCAAGGTATGCCCCCGAAGACGTCAACTCGGACCAAAGGAAGAAGTACTTGTTCATGAGAGGGTTGAACAATGAGATCCAAGTTCAGCTCCTCAATAATGACTATGCAAACTTCCAGAAGCTAGTTGACAAAGCCATAGTGGTTGAAAGCAAGATCTGAGAGATCGAGCAAGAGGGAAAAAAGAAAGATGCCATACCAGCCACAAGGGAGCAATGTACGCCCTCGGTACATGCCCCCAGCTGCACCACAGTATGGCTCGACCCCTTCTGCTTTTCGTCCTAATCAACCACCACAGCAACATCCTGCCATGCAAGCACCTTGTGTGCCTTTGCCTCCTGCGCCGCGTCCAAACATGGGCGCTCCTGCTCAAAACCCCCGCCCCGACGTACCTGCTGTCGTTGGCAACAAGGCATGCTTTGCATGCGGAGAGACGGGACACTTTGCGAGCCAGTGCCCGAAGAGAGGTCCTGGACAACCAAGTAACGTGCCCAAGCAGAACCCACAGCCGAACGGAGGAGCCAATCAAGGCAACCGTGGGCAGCAGAACTACGCTCGTGGCAACGTGAATCATGTCTCTGCCGACGAAGCGCAACAGGATGAGGACGTCGTGATTGGTATTTGATTCCGGAGCATCACATTCATTCATATCATCCAAGTATGTTGCCAAGTATAATCTACCCATATCACACTTGAAATATACTATGTTGGTTAATTCTCCCGGTGGAGAGATGAGGACTAATATAGTATGTCCGAAAGTAAACCTTAAAATAAGGGGGGTAGACTTCCTTGCCAAGCTCATTGTCTTGGATTCCCAAGGGCTTGACGTAATACTCGGAATGGATTGGTTAAGCAAGTACAACGGAGTAATCCAATGTGCTAAGAGGAGCGTGCAGTTGACAAACGAGCACGGAACCCCTATCGAGTTCGAGTCAGCCCAACCAACAACCGAGAAGGCAACGTTGAACCACGTTGAAGAAGCAACATTGGAAGGCATTTCGGTGGTTCAAGAATTCTCGGACGTGTTCCCGGAAGAACTTCCAGGTATGCCACCTGACCGGGACATTGAGTTTTCCATTGACCTAGTACACGGAACTGCACCTATAACGAATAGGCCCTATAGGATGCCCGTTAATGAACTAGTGGAGCTCAAGAAACAAATTCAGAAGCAGCTAGAGAAGGGTTTTATACGCCCAAGATCGTCACCGTGGGGAGCCCCAGTGCTCTTCGTGGACAAGAAGGATGGGACCCAAAGGATGTGCGTGGATTATAGGTCTCTCAATGAGGTGACGATCAAGAACAAATACCCTCTGCCCCGTATAGAGGACTTGTTCGACCAAATGAAGGGATCCCGAGTCTTCTCCAAGATTGATCTTCGGTCGGGATACTTCCAGCTGAAGATTAAACCCTCCGACATACCCAAGACTGCTTTTCGAACACGGTATGGTTCGTACGAATATACCGTTATGTATTTTGGGTTAACGAATGCACCCGCATACTTCATGTACGTCATGAACAAGGTTTTCATGGAGTACTTGGACAAGTTCGTCGTGGTTTCGTCGACGACATCATGGTGTTTTCGAAAAGTGAGGAGAACATTTGAGATTGACATTGCAGAAGCTGTGAGAGCATCAATTATATGCCAAGCTCAGCAAATGTCAATTTTGGCTAAAGGAAATATCATTCCTAGGCCACATCATATATAAGGAAGGAATATCGGTTGACCCCGGAAAAGTGGGAGATGTTCTAAAGTGGAACCAACCGCAAAACGTGAGAGATATTCGGAGTTTTCTTGGGATGGCTGGATACTACCGACGCTTCATCAAGGACTTCTCCAAAATAGAGAAGCCTATGACGGAGCTATTGATGAAGGGAAAGGCGTTCCAGTGGACATCAGCGTGCCAAGAAAGCTTTGAGGAGCTCAAGAAAAGGCTAACCACAGCGCCGGTTTTAGTATTACCGGATGTAAGCAAGAGCTTTAACATATATTGTGACGCATCAAGACAAGGGCTCGGATTCATGCTCATGCAAGAAGGACAAGTGGTAGCCTATGCATCGAGACAACTAAAGAAACACGAGCTAAATTACCCCCCACATGATTTGGAACTTACAGCCGTGGTGCATGCATTAAATATTTGGAGACATTATATCCTTGGCCGCCGATGTGAGATCTATACGGATCATAAAAGCCTCAAGTACAAATTCACTCAAAACGGATTTGAATTTGAGGCAACGTCGATGGTTGGAAATCATCAAGGATTATGATTTTGGAATCAAATATCACCATGGGAAGGCCAATGTAGTAGCTAATGCATTGAGCTGCACGGTTCGGGAGCTACCACCCGAGCTACAAAAGGAGTTCGAACGGTTACATCTCGGGTTCTTGAACGAGATGGAAGTGATTGAACTCCACTCTTTTGGAACAAGAGATAAGAGATGGCCAAGCAACGGATGAGGAGATCAAAGAGATCAAGGAAATAATCCAACAAGGCATCGAAAAGGACTTCAAGGAAGACGAGAAGGGTACGCTTTGGATAGGAAAAAGGAATTGTGGCCTAACGTGAAGCACATCCGCGACATGATACGAAAGGAGGCACATGATTCACCTTATTCCATACATCCCGGCAGTACAAAGATGTACAAGGATCTAAAGACATGTTATTGGTGGGATGGTATGAAAAGGGACATAGCAGAGTATGTTGCCTTATGCGACACATGCCAACGGGTGAAGGACGAACATCAAAGACCCGCTGGACTGTTGCAACTATTGAAAGTACCTGAGTGGAAGTGGGAAGACATCAGTATGGATTTCATCGTCAGATTGCCAGGAACTCGGTCGGGTTACGACTCAATCTCGGTTATCGTGGACCGATTGACGAAAACCGCTCATTTTCTTCCTGTTAAAACCACGTACCACGTGGCAGATCTAGCCGAGCTGTACATGGAGCAAATCGTGTGCCGTCATGGAGTCCCGAAGAGGATAGTTTCAGACCGGGGTACTCAGTTTACCTCTAGGTTCTAGAAGAAGCTGCATGAAGCTATGGGTACACGATTGGATTTTAGCTCCGCCTATCACCCGCAGACTGATGGACAAACAGAAAGGACAAACCAAATTTTGGAAGACATGTTGAGAGCTTGCGCCTTGAAACATGGGAGTAGTTGGGATAGGAGCTTGCCGTATGCCAAATTCTCCTATAACAACAGCTATCAAGCTAGCTTGAAGATGTCACCTTTCAAAGCATTGTATGGTTGACGGTGTAGAACACCGTTGTTTTGGAACGAGACCGAAGAGAACCAAGTGTTCGGACTCGAAGTGCTGCAAAAAGCTGAGAAGCAGGTCCAAACAATACGGGAGAACTTGAGGGCTGCTCAGTCACGCCAAAAGGGCTATGCGGACAATAGGCAAAGAAAGTTGACTTTCAAAGTGGGAGACTTCATATACCTTAAGGTATTGCCTATCTGTGGCCAACGACGTTTCAACGTCAAAGGCAAGCTAGCACGTCGCTATATCGGGCCATTTAAGATTTTGGACAAGCGAGGAGAAGTAGCATATCAACTAGAGCTCCCAACGCACCTCTCTGACATGCATGACGTGTTTCATGTATCCCAGCTCAAGAAGTGCTTGAGAGTGCCATAAGAACAAGTACCGATGGAAGAACTTGAACTTCAAGAGGATCTGACCTATGTAGAGCACCCTGTCCGAATTTTGGACGTGAAGGAAAGGGTCACTAGGAACAAAGTGATCCGTTGTTGCAATATACAATGGAGCCATCACACGGAAGCCGAAGCCACATGGGAGCGTGAAGAAGACCTCAAGGCAGAATTCCCTCATCTATTCTCTACTAGCAAATCTCGAGGGCGAGATTCAATTTAAGGGGGGTAGATTTGTGACACCCTCAATTTCGATTTCTACATGCATATTTTATATAGAGAAAACATTTTAAAGGAAGTGGAAACAGAAGAAGAATCAAAAGGATAGCCGCAAAGAGCTAATTCCAGTTCACCAAGAAGCGCCGAAGACATTTCCCGCGGCCCGCTGGCCATGTGGCACCTTCGGAGCTCATCCCCACAAAAGGGGGAGAGGCCCGCCGCTAACTGGCTACGTGGCAGGCTCGGAGCTAGCCTCTGCGGAAGGGGCGAGGTCTGAATACGTGGGACACGTGTTGCCCCCGGAGCTAGCCTCTGCGGAGGAGCGAAGTCCAGCCCCGCAGGACACGTGTCGCCATCGGAGCTAGTCACTGCAGGAATAAGAGGACCAGCCACGCGGGACACGTGTCGCTCTCGGAGCTTGTTTCTGAGAGGTCCGGTCCTACCAGACACGTGTCACCTCTGAGCTCACCTCCGGGAAGTCCCAAACTGTTGGACACGTGTCGACCTCGGAGCTCACCTCCAGGAGGTCCGACGCTGATGGACACGTGTCGACCTCGGAGCTCGTCTCTGAGGAGAAAGGAAGATTCGGCGCTGCTTGACATGTGGCAATCTCGGAGCCACCTCCGAAGAGAGGGGAGGTCCGGCTCTGACGCGTGGCACTATCGGAGCTCACCTCCAAAGAGAGGGGAGGTCCGGCATTGACATTTGGCACATTCGGAGCTACCTCCGAAGAGAGGGGAGGTCCGGCATTGACATGTGGTGTATGAGGAGCTCGTCTCTGAGGAAGAGGGAGGTCTCGCCCGCCTGACACACGGCACAACCGGAGCCCGCCTTTGCAGAAAAGGGAGGCCAGGCCTCTGCTGGACACGCGGAGCCTCCGGAGCTCGTCACCACGGAGGTAACGAGATCTTAAGCGGTTTTTCTTCTGTATGCGTGGGCATACCCGATACGGGAGGAAACGACACGATTTCCACAATGTTACCGCACCAAATCGATTGGAGATAAGTTGTTGAGATTAAAAAATAATTTGAATATGACTCTTATTTGAAATCCAATCAGATTAGGACTCTTCTTTTTCCGGTTATAAATAGAACTCGAAACAACCCCTTGGTCGTAACATCTTTTCTAAGCTGACAACTTAGAATCCCTAGCCCCAAACTCGCCGAGCTAAACCCCTTCACCGGAGTTTGACCACCGGAGAGACCGCCGACGAGCCAGACACGATCACCATGGCCGGAGGAGAGCCGACGATCTGTTTTGCTAGAGGAAGGATCCGAAGGAAGTAAGGTAGGTCTCCATTACCACCTTACGACAAGATCGTGGTTTTCTTTGCATCTGTTCTCTTCTATCCCTTCGAACAGAAGCTTTTTCGTGGACAGATCACGTGTTGATCAGTTTGATCTAGATCTTGAGTCCAGATCATCACCACGTCCACATTTGATCTTTACACCTCTGTTCATCATAAAACCCCATGCAAGCATATTAAAACATGCAAGAATATGTACAAACTAAACTGCACCATAGGATTAGCATGCATATGCACCATTGCATCTTGAGTAAAGTATGTGCATGATAATTGATTTGCTGTGAATCTTGTATGTGCGTAATCGTGAGTAGAAGGACAAGCTCAGGGAGCTACCTACGAAGGACTACAGTACCAGAACATCAAGACACAAGAACAACCAGAGCCACAGGAACAAGGCAAGTGCCCCTTGACCATGTTGATCCCATGTTTTTGAAAACTGTTTTGGTTGCGAAAACTGTGTATGTTGAGTCAACTTGATGGGAAACCCTTTTATAGGAGTTTACTAGTTTTGTTAACCACCCTTATCGCCAGGGAAGTTTATGAGTCGAGTATGGTCGGTTTTTGCTTTTTGCTTCACTAATCTACGGGATATGGGAAGCGATAGAATATGTCTAGCTAACTGCACTCGTATGAATAATGTCAATGAGAAACTGATGTTGATAATGAACATGAATCGGAGTGAGATCTAGGCAAGCTTGGTCTGTGAATGTGGTAGCATGAGATGGTGGTTACTTGCCATAGATCTAAGGACCGGTTCATGCCAGCCATGCCAGGAAAACAGTGCCACCACAAGGCCAAATATGGGTGCGGCTTAGCTGACTAATTAGGTAAGTTGCTAGATTGTTATGGACCGTGGAACGCGCGGGGAATGGGAGTCGAGTGAGGACTGCCCTGGGAACTGCATGGCACAAGAGGGGGCCTGTAGGTGGGAGAATTGGAGATTCTAACCTGCTGGTGAAACCTTAGTGAGTCTATACATCTAGTAGCCCCTTTGTAAAGGCTATTTTGTGATCTCTTGACAATACACCGATGGTTGTGTACTGGTATAATGGAGGTTCTGCAATCACCGATGGGTGACGAAATCACAAACTTGTGGGTAAAGTGGTGCCACCTCTGCAGAGTGTAAAACTATCATTATAGCCGAGCTTACGGTGACAAGCGCCTGGATAACTCACATGATTAGATGGTATGGTTATTGGGATGGCATTTGGTATGGTTATTGATTTGGTGATGGTTTGGTCTTTGGATTTGGTTTTTGGGAATCTTGAGTCCGGGTAATGAGATTGGTTGCACGACTGTTGAGTCATGGCAATGCGATTTGATCTCGGTTATGAGATGAGATGGTAGTGAATACAAGATGGTATTCATGAGCATGTGAAAAGTTGAGAAAGATAAATGTTCGGATGAGATATGAGAAGTGGTGAATCATGATGGAGGTATGTTGATGTTTAAATACATGTTGGGATTCCATTTACTTAAAAGCTAGTTGCTGTTTTATCATGATTTGTGAAATAAACTTTGCTTTTATGCAATGAGCCTTTTTATACCTAACTTTTTGTAAGCTACATGTCATACTTTCCGCACTTATTGAGTACGTCATGTACTCACCCGTGCATTATCATACATCATCAGCAGCAAGAGATGAGTACTATGAAGACCAAGTGGAGTATTAGGCATGTAAACTACCCTCAACCTTGCCTGTGGAGTAGAGATGGAGCCGCTGCTGCTGCTTAGTTTGCTTCCGCTATAGTTTAGAAGACTTCCACTGCTAAGATAAGACTTCCGCTGCAATAGAGAATTGATGTAATAAAGAACTTGAATCTATTCATTCATGGTTATATATATTCTGAATTCAGTTTGTGGATTATATGTGTATGTGTGATGAACATCCTGGGCACACATATGTATCAGTCCAGGTTCCACACAGAACCGGAGTGTCACAACCCCACATGATCTTCGAAGTACTCCTCTCCTATTACTGATGTTTGTATGATAATGCAAGGGTGAGTACATGTCGTACTCAGCAAGTGCGGAAAAAGTATGACATGTAGCTTACAGCAAGGTAGGAACAAAAAGGCTCATTGCAGGAAGCAAAGTTTATTTCTCAAACATGATAAAAGCAGCAACTAACTTTAAGTGAATTTAAGCCCAACATATATCTAATTAAAACATCAACATACCTCCTTTATGATTCACCACCTCTCATGTCTCAACCAACCATATATCTTTCTCAACTTTCATCTCATGCTCATGATATCCATAACCATCTCATATTCATGATATCCATAACCATCTCATATTCTATGACGCCCCGGTTCTATGGAAAACCACGGAACCTGGAACTGATGCATATGTGTGCCCAGGATGTTCATCACACATACATATATACTTCACAAACTGAATTCAGAATATATATTACCATGAATAACAGGGTTTATTACAATGTTTCATGAGTCTTGGACTCATGCTAGCAGCGGAAATCTAAATCTAGCAGCGGAAGTTTTATTCTAGCAGCGGAAGTCTTCTAACTAGTGCGGAAGCAATCTAAGCAGCAGCAGCGGCTCCATCTCTACTCCATCCCCACAGGCAAGATTGAGGACAGATTGCACGCCTAATGCTCCACGGGGTCTTCATAGTATTCTTCTCTTGTTGCTGATGATAAAGTAATAATGCAAGTTTGAGTACATGATGTACTCAGCAAGTGCGGGAAAATATAATATGTAGCTCACAGCAAGGAAAGTATAAAAAGTCTCATTGCAGAAAGCAAAGTTTATTTCTCAAAACACGATAAAACAGCAACTTAACTTTAAGTGAATGTAATCCCAACATGTATTAAAATACCAACATACCTCCATTATGTTTCATCACTTTCCATGTCTCAACCAGACATTAATCTTTTTCATCTTTGCTCACGAATACCTTCTCGTATTCGCTACCATCTCACAAATACCATCTCGTATTCGCTACCATTTCATCTCATAAACAATTCCATATCACACCGAGACCAATCTCGTTGCCATGACTCAACAGTCATGCAACCAATCTTATCACCCGGACTCAACAGTCCGTAAACCAAACCATATCCAAAACCATAACCAAAACTATAACCAAAACCATAACAAAAAATCATCCCATCTAATCATGGAAGTTGGCCAGGCGCTCGTGACCGTTTGCTCGGCTATCATGTGTAACACCCCAAAATTTTGATTAAAACCCTAAATCATATTAAGAGGGGAATTTAAAAATTTTTGGACGTGTTGCATGTTTTGCAAAAATTCAAATTTAAACTGGAATTTAAATTAAACTCAAATCAGAAAAGAAATAGAAAAAGAAAAAGAGAAAACAGAAAAAAACTGGCCAGTGGGCCGCAACCCACCAGCCGGCCCAACCAGCGCCGCGCCAGCCCGCAGCCGCGCGCGCCGCTTCCTCACACTGACAGGCGGGGCCCGCCATCCCTTCTTCTACCTCGCGCCCGCGCCGGGATTCTCTCACCCCGGATCAAAACAGACCCGGATTCCTGCGTATATCCGCTGAATTCCGTTCGTAGGCGACGCGGACTTGATCTAAACCACCCCGCCGCCTTTCCCCGTCTATAAAAACCCCGGCCTCGTTCTGTTTTTCCCACGCGATCCGCCGATTATCCTCCGGTGAGAACCGAGACTTCTCCGGCGAATTCTGGCCGATCTACGCTCGGAAATTCCGATCTAACTCGCTGGTCTTGATCCACCGCCTCCGGGAAACTTTGCAGGTGCAGAAAACTCGGTGACTTGCGGTGTAAACACAGTGCCGACAAGCCTCGCCGTGAATTCACCTCGGACCTCATCGCCGATCACCTTCCAGGACCTCCGAGCTCAAGAAAACCCCCGAGGTGAGATCCCCGACCTCTCCTCCACCGATCTATGCCATAAAATCACAGTTCTAGGAAGAATTCCCGAAGATCCGAAACTCTCCGGCGAGATCGCCGCTTCCCGCTGCCGTGCGCCGCCGGCAGCGCCGCCCGCGTTCGATCAGAGCGACGTGGCCGCTTGTGCGCCGTTTATTTTAAATCGCACGGTAAGGTTTAAATCCCCGCGTACCGGTTCGATGTTATAATCTCGGCCGTCAGTTTAAAATCGGACGGTCCACGTCAGCCCCGCATTATAAAGACTGGAAATCTTACGTGCTACCCCCTGGGGTTCTTGGGAAATAAGAGCTAGCCCCGGAAACTTCTGATCTAGCCCCTGGAACTTCAGAAAATCATGTAAATTCATTTAAAAATCAGTTTTAGCCCCTGGACTTAATAAAAATTAGGAAAAACTCCTCTGTTATGTATAGCTAGACCCCTGAAAATTGTTAAAATAATATTATAGACCCTGTAGTGGGGTGAATTTACCTTTTTAGCCCTGTTTAATATTTAATTTAGGAAATTGAATATGTGGCTAGTGTTTAAAATTTAAAAAGTGGGACAAACATATTGTCAAAATTAAATTAAAAACTTTCTCAGTATTTAGAAAACTTTGGAGTGAGATAAAAATATATGACAGGATCATTTTCTCATACATGTGATGACAAATAGTGAAGCATCATTTATTACAAGCCAGGTGTCTAATATAATTAAGTCTTACATAGCAAATGTCTCGATGGACAATAATAAGTTCATCACAAGTAAATAAACTAGCAGCGGAATATTATTCTTTAAGGCTCCATCACAGGCATTGCCCGGGGGTCTCCATGAACCTAGAAACCTTCTTCGGGTCCAAAGTCTTGGTCATTATACACCACCTCATTGTCTTGACCTGAGCAGCAATATAAACCAACAAATATGCAAGGTTGAGTACCAAGGGTACTCAGCAAGTGTGGGAAAATTATATCATGCATGGCTAGAACAAGGAGAGGTTGAACTCATGGTTAAAGCACTATGCAATTAATTCCTATCACCTTAGCTTTTTAAGCACCTACATTACTACATAGATGAAATGGTCCCAAGCTCCCATACCCTCATCATAATCAAATAACCATAACATCATTTCCGATGTTAAGCTCCCCGCTTAACATTCACAACTTCCAAAACCATCAATCCTCTAATCATGAATAAGTCCAAGCCGCTCTTGACCGTGAGCACGGCGGTCATGACAGTTTTGACTCTGCAGAGTTTGTACCACTGTACCCACATGTAGTGATTTCATCCCTTGTTGCCGGGTGGACTAAAGAACCTCCATTATGCCAGTGGCTACGAACCACGTTCACACTTCCCAGGTGTGTAGCCAGGAGATCACCACGAAGCCTTTACAAAGGGATTCACGACGAGCGTGGGCCCACTGAGGTTTCACCCCTAACAGCATACAAGAGGCTCCAACCACGCTGCAGTGGCCCCCTCTTGAGCCTTGCGGTTCATATGGTAGTCCAGCTGACACCTATTCCCCGCACCATCCAACACACCCATACTACGCCGGGGATACACCTAATTAATTGGCCAAGCTGCCCCACCTCAGCATGTGGTTGGCACTGTAAAGCCAGGTTACATGCTCCATGAACCGGTCCTTAGGATCCAGGCAAGTACTAAACACAAACCCGAGTCTCGTGCACCCAGCACACAACCAAAACATCCAACTTGCCTTGATCCCTACCTCTAAATAACTCATAATATCTCATTCAACAGTATGGTAAAAATAAATTGATGATCTCATATCCCAAATATCCCATTCTAAGCATGGCTAAGCATATGCATAATAATAAATGACATGATAAAATAAATCCCAACCCAAGCTACAAGGAAACAAGGTGATGCAATTCTAGGGAAACTTCCTAGCATGGGTTTCATATTTAACTTGACAATGCAAATAATTCTATCTACACATCCTAGCATAGGATCAAAGTGGTCAAGGACACTTGCCTCCTTCTTGCTGCTCTTGAAATGGGTAGTCCTGGTCTTGGAAAGGAATAACTTGCTCTTGAGCAGGTTCTACATCATACCATCACACATAGCAAAAGAAAAACAACAATCATAAGACATAGTTCACACTTCTACTTCATACACACCACACATTCACATTTATGAAAGTTCTTTACCATTATATGTGTTGTGGTTACTTTATGTGTGTTGAGTTGTGGCTTGCATGCACTTTTAACCATGTGTATATGATTCCTACTTTTGTGTCCACATTTATACTTTCATACTATATATATGAGTTTCCAATAAATTTCTTATATTCAACTACTACACCTTTTCACTACCAAGTGTGTATGAAAAGTATTTTTCTTCCCCATATGTGCCTTCATAATTTCTACCAACCCTAAACTGAACTCTTTGGATTTTAAAAACTCCATTTATCATTTACTAGTTGCTATATTTTCAGATTTATATTCCTATGCAAAATTGTGTATTTTATTATGAAATTAGTAATACACATCATCTAAACAGAATAGGTTCTGGTCCTAAATAATTTAATAACATATTTTGACCTTTGCCTCTGATGTAAACTATTTCATAATTATTTTCCCTATTTTCTAAAACTATTTATTACTTAAAAATGTGTCCCTAATTGTGAATAATAAATTAAACAGATTCAATTCAGTCCAAAATATGTTTTTATCTCACTCCAAAATTTCCTAAACACTGAGAAAGTCTTTAACTTAATTTTGACAATATGTTTGTCCCACTTTTTAATTTTTAAACACTAGTTACATATTCAATTTCCTAAATTAAATACTAAACAGGTAAAAAAATAAACTCACCCCACTACAGGGTCTATAATATTATTTTCAAAATTTCCAGGGGTCTAGCTACACTTATCAGAGGTGTTTTTCCTAATTTTTATTAAGTCCAGGGGCTAAAACTGATTTTTAAATGAATTTACATGATTTTCTAGAGTTCCAGGGGCTAGATCAGAAGTTTCCGGGCTAGCTCTTATTTCCCGAGAACCCCAGGGGGTAGCACGTAAGATTTCCAGTCTTTATAACGCGGGGCTGACGTGGACCGTACGATTTTAAACCGACGGCCGAGATTATAACATCGAACCGGTACGCGGGGGTTTAAACCCTACCGTGCGATTTAAAATAAACGGCGCACAAGCGGCCACGTCGCTCTGATCGAGCGCGGGCGGTGCTGCCGGCGGCGCACGGCGGCGGGAAGCGGCGATCTCGCCGGAAACTTTCGGATCCTCGAGAATTCTGCCTAGAACTGTGATCTTATGGCATAGATCGGTAGAGGGGAGGTCGGGGATCTCACCTCGGGGGTTTTCTTGAGCTCGGTGGTCCTGGGAGGTGATCGGCGGCGAGGTCCGAGGCAAAACCACGGCGAAGCTCGTCGGCGCTGTGTTTACACCGCAAGTCACCGAGTTTTCTGCACCTGCAAGATTCCCCGGAGGCGGTGGATCAAGACCAGCGAGTTAGATCGGAGTTTCCGAGCTTAGATCGGCCGGAATTCACCGGAGAAGTCTCGGTTCTCACCGGAGTAAAAATCGGCGATCGCGTGGGAAAAACAGAACGGGGCCGGGGTTTTTATAGACGGGAGAGGGTGGCGGGGTGGTTTAGATCATGTCCGTTTCCTCCTCGAGCGAAATTCAGCTGTGATCCGCAGCAGTTCCGATCGGTTTGGATTCGGTGAGAGAGAGTCCGGCGCGGCGCGAGGTGGAAGACGAAGCCCGGGTGGGTCCCGCCTGTCAGCGTGAGAAAACGCGGGCGCGAGGCTGCGGGCTGGCGCGGGGTAAGTTGGGCCGGCTGGTGGGTTTCGGCCCACTGGCCGGTTTTTTTCTGTTTTCTCTTTTTCTTTTTCCATTTCTTTTCTGATTTGAGTTTAATTTGATTCCAGTTTGAATTTGAATTTTTGCAAAACATGCAACACGTCCAAAAATTTTTAAATTCCCCTCTTAACATGATTTAAGGTTTTGAATCAAAATTTTTGGGGTGTTACAGCTCTACCCCCCTTAAAAGAAATCTCATCCTCGAGATTGGTGTTTCTTAGAAAACAATTCTGGAAATTGTGCCTTGAGCTCATCTTCCCGCTCCCAGGTGGCTTCCTCTTCTGAGCGATGCTTCCACTGCACCTTGCACATCCGGATTCTTTTATTTCTGGTGAGGCGTTCCATTGTCTCCAAAATCTTGTATGATTGCTCGGCATAAGACAAATCCTCAGCTACATCCACTGATTCATGGGTAACACCTCTTCAGGCGTCCTCAGACATTTCTTGAGTTGTGACACATGGAATACATCGTGCACATCCGATAGATGAACCGGTAACTCTAGTTGATACGCCACTTCGCCTTTCCTTTCCAAAACTTGAAAGGGTCCGATGTATCGAGGTGACAACTTCCCTTTCACCTTGAACTGACGAAGTCCTCTGATAGGGGACACCTTGAGATAAACATAGTCTACCACGTTGAAAAGGAGCTCTCTTCTTCGTACATCGGCATAGCTCTTTTGGCGTGTCTGTGCTATCCTCAAGTTGTTGCGAATCTCCCTCACCTTCGCCTCGGCTTCTTGTAGCACTTCTGGACCAAACACTTTACTTTCTCCTATTTGGTTCCAAAATAGGGGAGTTCTGCACTTCCTTCCATACAAAGCTTCAAACGGTGACATCTTCATACTAGCTTGATAGCTGTTGTTATAGGAAAACTCCGCATACGGTAAGTTCTTGTCCCAACTCCTATTGTTTTTGAGTGCACATGCTCTTAACATATCTTCAAGGATCTGATTGGTTCTTTCCGTCTGCCCGTCAGTTTGGGGATGATAGGCAGAGCTGAAGTTCAGATGGGTTCCCATGGTTTCATGCAACTTCTGCCAAAACCTCAAGGTGAACTGTGTCCCTCGGTCCGACACTATATTCTTTGGCACTCCATGGTAACACACGATCCTTGACATGTACAATTCTGCCAATTTGGATCCGCTGTAGCTTTCTTTCACGGGGATGAAATGAGCTACCTTGGTTAGCCTATCAATGATGACCCATATTGAATCATACCCGGATTGGGTCCTAGGCAATCCAACGACAAAATCCATGCTGATTTCTTCCCATTTCCATTCAGGCACTTTTAGTGGTTGCAATAATCCCGCGGGTCGTTGATGTTCTGCTTTCACCAACTGACATGTGTCACACAGAGCAACATGTTCCGCGACGTCTCGCTTCATGCCATACCACCAATACCTGCTCTTGAGGTCCTGGTACATCTTCGTACTCCCAGGATGAATGGAATAGTCGGAATCGTGAGCCTCCTTCAAAATTAATTCACGGATCTCCTTTACTTCTGGCACACAGATCCTTTTCCCGTGCCACACCGTACCTTGTTCATCCTCTCTGAAACCTTGAGCTTTATTTTCCTTGATGAGTTGCCTGATTTCCTGTATCTTCTCATCATTCTTTTGGCCCTCGCGTATGTCTCGCTCGAGTGTGGAGTCCACTTCCATGGCGATGGCTTCACTACTATTTACTAGACATAGATTGAGCCTTATAACCTCGTCCTTCAATTCTGCAGGCATGTCCTTCAAGCTCAACTTATTGACCTGCACTTTCTGACTCAAAGCATCGGCCACGACGTTTGCTTTCCCGGGATGATAGTTGATGCCCACATTAAAGTCATTGATTAACTCTAGCCATCTCCTTTGTCTGAGGTTGAGGTCTGGCTGTGTGAATATGTACTTCAAACTCTTATGATCCGTATATATCTCTGTCCTCTTCCCCATCAAATAGTGCCGCCAAATTTTCAACGCGTGTACCACTGCGGCTAGTTCTAGGTCATGTGTAGGATAGTTCTTCTCGTGCTTCCGAAGCTGCCGGGATGCATATGCCACGACATGCCCTTCTTGCATGAGAACACATCCCAACCCATTTCCAGAGGCATCGCAGTACACTGTGAAATTCTTCTGCATATCTGGCATAACCAACACTGGGGCTGTTGTCAATCTCTTCTTTAGCTCCTGAAAGCTCGTCTCGCACTGTGGCGTCCAGGTGAATGTGATTCCCTTCTCCAACAGTTTGGTGAGAGGTCTCGAGATCTTGGAGAATCCCTCAATAAACCGTCGATAGTATCCAGCCAATCCCAAAAAGCTTCGAACTTCTCCAACATTTTCAGGGGTCTTCCGCTTCTGTATATCCTCGATTTTGGCGGGATCTACGGAGATTCCTCCCTCCGAGATTATATGTCCTAAAAAGGGAACTCTCTTCAGCCAAAACTCACACTTGCTCAACTTGGCATATAGTTGGTGTTCTCTCAGCCTCTGCAACACCAACCTTAGATGTTTCTCGTGTTCTTCTTCATCTTTGGAGAAGACGAGAATGTCATCTATGAAAACCACCACAAATTTGTCCAGATATTCCATGAATACCTTGTTCATGAGATACATGAAGTATGCCGGGGCATTGGTTAGCCCGAAAGGCATGACAGTGTATTCATACAGTCCGTACCGAGATACGAAAGCTGTCTTGGGAATATCAAATTGCCTTATCTTGAGTTGGTGGTATCCCGACCTGAGATCAATTTTCGAGAACACACAAGCTCCCCTCAACTGATCAAACAAGTCTTCAATGTGAGGCAATGGGTACTTGTTCTTGATGGTTACCTCATTCAAAGCACGGTAATCCACACATAACCTTTGGGTTCCGTCTTTCTTGGGCACAAATATAACCGGAGCTCCCCATGGTGAGGAACTAGGGCGAATATACCCCTTCTCCGTCAATTCTCTCAAATGATCCTTGAGTTCTTCTAGCTGATTGGAGTCCATCCGATAAGGTCTCTTGTATATCGGGGCTGTTCCCGGTACTAGCTCAATTGCGAATTCCACTTCACGGTCGGGAGGCATACCTGGCAACTCCTACGGAAAAACATCTGGATATTCCCTGATAGTCCTGATTTCCTCAACTTTAACCTCCACTTGATTTAATTTAATGTCCTTCCTAGGCTCGTGTATCGTTATGAACTTTACTCTTGTGCCACTAGGGTGAGTTAGTTCCACCGTTCTGGTCGAACAATGGATGATTCCTTTATGTTTGGTCAACCAATCCATACCCAAAATAATATCTATCCCTTGTGAATCTATCACTATGAGGTTAGCAGTAAATACTACCCCATTAATGTCTAGGTTCACTTTGGGACACACTTGTCTTGTCCTTATTTCTCCACCTGGAGAGTTTACAGCTAGCATATGGTTCATTTGTGTGGTTGCTAGGTCATGCTTCTTAACAAACCCTTGAGCAATGAACGAGTGGGTAGCACCAGAATCAAACAGCAGAGTTGCAAGGTGTAAATTGGCAGGAAACTTACCAACTACCACGTCGGGTGCCTCTTGTGCTTCCTCCATAGTGACGTGGTTCACCCGTCCTCTCATTACATTCTGCTGTTGTGGCGGCGCAGGCTTCTTCTTTGGTCATTTATGGGCGTAGTGCCCCACTTCACCACAGCTAAAACATTGCACCCCAATCTTATATGCCTGGCCTTTGTTGTCTTGGGGTTGGTTTGGGGGTCCTTGCACTGCGGGTCGAGGTGGATATGCGGGGTGAGGCTGCTGCACAAACTGACGTTGCGGCTGTGCTGGTGCTGCGGAAGGCCTGTAGTTTGGGTTGTACCCTCTTGGTGCTGAATAGGGTACCGCAGCACGGCTCGTCTGCCCCGTAGGTTGCTGCATCATACGTGGGCCGGTGTTGCTCCCTGAGGCTTGATGTGACCACCCGGCCTTCCTCTTATTCTCATTTTCCAGGGCCTTTAGCTTCCTTTCTACCACAAATGCTCTGTCCACCATCTTTTGGAAGCTTTCATACTCATTTGAGGACATTGCACACTGCATCTCTGCGGTAAGCCCTTCCACGAAACAATCTTGTTTCTGCTCATCAGTCTCTATGTCTCGTGGGGCATAACGGGATAGTTGAGTAAATTTAGTGAGGTATTCCCTCACCGTCATGTTTCCCTGCTGCAGTCCCAAAAACTCCTTCCTCTTGTTTTTGAGTTCACCTCTTGGGATGTAATGGTTGCGGAAGCTACGCTTGAACTCTTCCCAAGTGATGTTCTCAGGGTATGATGGGCGGCCACGTAGGCGGTCCACCAATCAGCAGCAGGTCCATGTAATTGATGAGAGGCAAACAGCACCCTCTCATACCCTTGGCATTGTATGATTCTCATCTTACTTTCAATGGTCTTCAGCCAATCATCTGCCTCCAGAGGTTCAGCAGCACTTGCAAACTTTGGAGGTTGAGTTCCTAGAAACTCACTCAACCTTGGTTGGCGTGGTGCAGCTTGTGGAGGTGGAACTTGATGCAAGTTGGCCACCACTTGAGTCAAGTTCTGGATGAGCTGATTCTGATTCTCCAGCATTTGGTGGAGGGGATCAACTCCTTCACGGCGACCACCCCGGTCCTGGCCTCCAGAAAGATGAGGGTTGCATGCCTCATCGTTGTTGTTGGCGGGGTTGGCAGCACGTCCTTTTCCTCTTCCGGCCATCTGGCAGAATCAACCAATGTTAATTTGAAAGCATTTAGTATCATCTTACTACTTTCATTTGTTTGTACTTTGAAGTGTTGAGGCTTTGTTATACTTTTACAAGGGTTCATATCTCACACCAAATAGATGCACTATTATTTCATGTGGGTTCACACACCAAAGCAAAACAATCTAAAGACGAGGCTGTGGACAATTGCTCATGGCTTCCACAACTCACGTCACACACCAAGCATTAACACACCATTAACTACGTAACGACTCGACTACTCGACATCCTTCTAATTTAAGGGAAAGGCTCTACGCTACTCGTTTTCTTGAGCTGGCTCCTCGGGATCTTCCTCATCATTTCGGCTGCCTTCTGACTCTGCTTTGGGTGGGGAGGCTGCTGGTGGAGAAGTGCGACGACGCCTGATCGCTCGGCGATCTGGGGAGTCAGGAGTCCATGTATCATTCGCGGTGACACACAATTCATCCCCATCTCCTCTTTCTCTCGCCTTTAAGCAGGCTCGCAGCAACGCCTCCGTTTCCTTCAGGGTGTCCCGGACATCCTGAAGCTCTTGTTGACACTCCTGCAGTCGAGTGCTGAGCATAGCAGCATCCTCCAAGCACAAGTCCATGTGCTCATGGGAAGTCCCTTGCTGCACTGGCGGGTACTTGTACTCCGTGGTACCACTCTCACGTTGTAGGACATACATGTACTCAGTTTTGTCCAAGTGGCGACGATAGATGTGACTCTGGCAGGTGATGGCCTCCCAGGTGACATCTTTCTCCGCATCGACCTGTGTTGCCCGACAAGCTGGAGAGTGGTGAATCTTAAGCAGCTGATTTTCGTGTATAATCCTCATCTCTGAGCTCCATTCTTCCCTCTTCTCACGGATGGTCCTGGTGGAGTTATAGTGGATAATTAGCTTGCCCGTGTTGCCGGCGGCTTCGAGCATACGCCAAAGACGGCGCAATAAGCCTCCTACTGCCAATCCGTAGGAAAGGTACGTCACCGGACGGCTCTCCTCTCTTTCGGCAAGGGCTACTACGGGAACTCTCCCTCCTGTGGACTTGCGAGCGGTGCGAATCATGCGAACCATCTAAAACAAAAAGAATTTAAAATTAGGTTAGATAAACTCTCAAACAAAAATCCTATTTTGAATGAAAGTTGGGGTAAGATGAAGAAAATGACTCCTTAAATAACACTTTTCAACCCACACCTTGGAAAATAGTTTTTAAGAAAATAGGGCCCTTAAATACGTCCATTTCTACCTAGGTCCACGTTCCTACGGGCAACCTTGGCTCTAATACCACCTCTGTCACACCCGGTTTTTCCGAAGAACAACTAAGTGAATAACACATGTATGCCAGGATCATTTTCTCATACATGTGATGATGAATAGTGAAGCATCATTTATTACAAGCCAGGTGTCTAATATGATTAAGTCTTACATAGCAAATGTCTCGATGGACAATAATAACTTCATCACAAGTAAATAAACTAGCAGCGGAATATTATTCTTTAGGGCTCCATCACAGGCGTTGCCCGGGGGTCTCCATGAACCTAGAAACCTTCTTCGGGTCCAAAGTCTTGGTCATTATACACCACCTCATTGTATTGACCTGAGCAGCAATATAAACCAACAAATATGCAAGGTTGAGTACCAAGGGTACTCAGCAAGTGTGGGAAAATTATATCATGCATGGCTAGAACAAGGAGAGGTTGAACTCATGGTTAAAGCACTATGCAATTAATTCCTATCACCTTAGCTTTTTAAGCACCTACATTTTTGACTCTGTCATGACAGTTTTGACTCTGCAGAGTTTGTACCACTGTACCCACATGTAGTAATGTAGGTGCTTAATAAGCTAAGGTGGTAGGTATTAATTGCGTAGTGCTTTAACCAGGAGTTCAACCTCCCCTTGTTCTAGCCATGCATGACATAACTTTCCCACACTCGCTGAGTACCATTGGTACTCAACCTTGCATATTTTGTTGGTTTATATTGCTGCTCAGATCAAGATAATGAGGTGGTGTATAATGACCAAGACGTTGGACCCGAAGAAGGTTTCTAGGTTCATGGAGACCCCCGGGCAACGCCTGTGACGGAGCCCTCAAGAATAATATTCCGCTGCTAGTTTATTTACTTGTGATGAACTTATTATTGTTCATCGAGACATTTGCGATGTAAGACTTATTTATATTCGACACCTGGCTTGTAATAAATGATGCTTCACTATTTGTCATCACATGTATGAGAAAATGACCCTGGCATACATGTGATATTCACTTGGTTGTTCTTCAGAAAAACCGGGTGTGACATCATGATAATTTTAAGACTCTGCAGAGTTTGCACCACTTCCACAAGTTTGTGATTTCGTCACCCGTCGGCGACTGCAGAACCTCCATTATACCAGTACACAACCGTCCGTGTATGGTCAAGAGATCACAAAATAGCCTTTACAAAGGGGCTACTAGATGTATGGGCTCACTAAGGTTTCACCGGCAGGCTAGAATCTCCAATTCTCCCACCCACGGGCCCCCTCTTGTGCCATGCAGTTCCCAGGGAAGTCCTCACTCGACTCCCATCCCCACGCCTTCCACGGTCCATAATAGTCTAGCAACTTACCTAATTACTTAGCTAAGCCGCACCCATACTTGGCCTTGTGGTGGCACTGTTATCCTGGCATGGCTCGCATGAACCGGTCCTTAGATCTTCGGCAAGTAACCACCATCTCATTCTACCTCATTCACAAGCCCAGGATTGCCTAGATCTCCCTCCGATCCATGTTCATTAACAACATCAGTTTCTCAATATTCTTACGAGTGCAGTTAGCTAGACAAATCTATCTCGTTCCCATATCCCATGGACTCAGCGAAGCATAAAAGCAAAAAAAACAATACCCGACTCATAAACTTCCCTGGCGACAAGGGTGGCTAATAAAACTAGTAAACTCCTATGAAAGGGTTTCCTATCATGTTTGACTCGAGCACACACACCTTTTTGCAAACAAAACATTTTCCAAAAACATAGGATCAATATGGTCAAGGGGCACTTGTCTTGTTCTTGTGGTTCCTGTTGCTCTGTGATCTCGAAACCTTGTTGTTGCAGCATGTCGTAGACAGCTCCCTGAGCTTGTCCTTCTATACATGATCACGCACATACAAGATTCATAGCAATCAATACCATGCACAAACTTTAACCAGATGTGATGATGCATATGCATGCAAATCCTATGATGCATTTTTTTATTAGATCGGTTGTACGTGTCCTTGTATGTTTGCATGGGTTTTACGATGAACAGAGGTGTAAAGATCAATTGTGGACGTGGTGATGATCTTGGCTTTAGATCAAACCGATCAACAAGTGATCTATCCACGAAAAAGCTTCTGTTCGAAAGGAATCGAAGAACAGATGCAAAGAAAACGCGATGATGTCGTAAGGTGGTAATGGAGACCTACCTTACTTCCTTCGGGTCCTTCCTCCTAGCAAGAATAGATCGTCGGCTCTCCTTTGGTGATGGAAATCATCTATGGCTCGTCGGCGATCTCTCTAGTGGTCAATCTCCGGCGAAGGGGTTGACTCGGTGAGCTGGGGGCTAGGGCTCTAAGTTGTCGGCTCAGGAGGTGGAAAAGAAGTTTGTGGTTGCGGACAAAGGTTTTTGGTTCTATTTATAAGAGGAAAACGGAGAGTCCTCCTCTGATCGGAATTTGAATAAGAGTTCTATTCAAATTGTTTTTGAATCTTAACTTATCTTTAGTTGATTTGGTGCGGTAGCAATGTGGAATTCGTGTCAGTTTCCTCCCGTACCGGTATTCCCACGCGTACAGAAGCAAAAACCGCTTCAAATCTCGTCACCTTCTCGTTGATGAGCTCCAGAAGTACCACGTGTCCTGCGGGAACCTAGGCTCCCTTTTACACAGAGACAAGCTCCGGTTGTGCCGCGTGTCAGGCGGGCGAGACCTCCCTCTTACTCAGAGGTTAGCTCCGCGTGCGCCACGCGTCCTGGCGGGCGAGACCTCCCCTCTCTCCAGAGGCGAGCTCCGCGTGCGCCACGTGTCTGTTGGGTCGGGACCTCCCCTCTCAACAGAGGCGGGCTCCGTGAACGCCACGTGTCAGTTCCGGACCTCCCCCTCTTTTCGGAGGTGGCTCCGAGTGTGCCATATGTCAATTCCGGACCTCCCCTCTCTTCGGAGGTGAGCTCCGAGAATGCCAACTGTGTCAAGTAGCGCCGGACTTCCTTCTTGCTCGGAGACGAGCTCCGAGGTCGACACGTGTCCAACAGTGACGGACCTCCCGGAGATGAGCTCCGGAGGTGATACGTGTCCAATAGGACCGGACCTCTCGGAGGTGTGCTCCGAGAGTGACATGTGTCTAGTGGGGCCGGACCTATTAGAGGTGAGCTCCGAGAGCGACACGTGTCCCGCGCGGCTGGTCCTCTCTTTTCCGAGGTGAATAGCTCATAAGTCGACACGCGTCCTGTGGGACTGGCCTCGCTCCTCCGCAGAGGCTAGCTCCGGGGGCAACACGTGTTCCACGGGGTCGGACCTCTCCCCCTTCGCGAGGATGATCCCCGAGCCTGCCACGTAGCCAGTTTAGCGGCGGACCTCTCCCCATTTGCGGAGATGAGCTCCAAAGATGCCACGTGGCCAGCATCCACGGAAGTTGTTTACAGCGCTCTCGGTGAACTGGAATTGGCTCTTTTTGGTTATCTTTTTGATTCTTTCTCTGTTTCTATTTATTTTAAAATATTTTTCTACATGAAACATGAATACATGCAGAAATAAAAAATGAATGGTGTCAGAAATCTACCCCCCTTAAATTGAATCTCGTCCTCGAGATTCGTTAGTAGAGAATAGATGAGGAAACTCTGTCTTGATGTCTTCTTCACGCTCACATGTGGCTTCAGCTTCTGTGTGATGGCTCCATTGTACCTTGCACCATCAGATCACTTTGTTCCTCGTGACCCTTTCCTTTACGTCCAAAATTCAGACAGAGTGCTTTGCATAGGTCAGGTCCTCTTGAAGTTTAAGCTCTTCCATCGGTGCTTGCTCCTTTGGTACTCTCAAGAACTTCTTGAGCTGGGATACATGAAACACGTCATGCACGTCGGAGAGGTGCGTTGGGAGCTCTAGTTGATAGGCTACTTCTCCTCGCTTGTCCAAAATCTTAAATGGTCCGATGTAGCGAGGTGCTAGCTTGCCTTTGACGTTGAAATGTTGTTGGCCACAGATAGGCGATACCTTAAGGTATACGAAGTCTCCTACTTCGAAAGTCAACTTCCTTCGCCTATTGTCCGCATAGCCTTTCTGTCGGGACTGAGCAGCCTTCAAGTTCTCCTGTATGGTTTGGACTTGCTTTTCAGCCTCTTGTAGCACTTCGGGTCCAAACACTTGGTTCTCTCCGGTCACGTTCCAAAACAACGGCGTTCTACACCGTCTACCATACAATGCTTCGAAAGGCGACATCTTCAAGCTAGCTTGGTAGCTGTTGTTATAGGAGAATTCTGCATACGGCAAACTCCTATCCGAACTATGCCCATGTTTCTAGGCGCAAGCTCTCAACATGACCTCCAAAATTTGGTTTGTCCTTTCGGTTTGCCCATCAGTTTGCGGGTGGTAGGCGGAGCTAAAATCCAGTCGTGTACCCATAGCTTTCTGCAGCTTCCTCCAAAATCTAGAGGTAAACTGAGAACCCCGATCTGAGACTATCCTCTTCGGGACTCCATGGCGACACACAATTTGCTCCATGTACAGCTTGGCTAGTTGTGCAACGTTGTACTTGATCTTTATGGGAAGAAAATGGGCGGTTTTCGTCAATCGGTCCATGATAACCCAGATTGAGTCGTAACCCGACTGAGTACGTGGCAATCCGACAATGAAATCCATATTGATATCTTCCCACTTCCACTCGGGTACCTTTAAGGGTTGCAACAGTCCAGCGGGTCTTTGATGTTCGGCCTTCACCCGTTGACATGTGTCGCATAGGGACACATACTCGACTATGTCCCTCTTCATACCATCCCACCATCAACAAGTCTTCAGGTCCTTGTACATCTTGGTACTTCCGGGATGTATGGAATAAAGTGAGTGATGTGCCTCTTTTAATATTGTGTCGCGGATGTGCTTCACGTTAGGCACACAAATCCTTTTTCCTAGCCAAAGTGTACCCTTCTCGTCTTCCTTGAAGTCCTTCTCTATTCCTTGTCGGATCCTTTCCTTGATCTCCTTGATCTCCTCATCCGTAGTTTGGCCATCTCTTATCTCTTGTTCCAATGAAGATTGGAGTTCCATCACTTCCATCTCGTTCAAGAATCCAAGATGTAACCGTTCAAACTCCTTTCGTAGCTTGGGTGGTAGCTTCCGAACCGTGAGTTGGTGACATGCTCCCTTTAGGCTCAATGCATCAGTGACTACATTGGCCTTTCCGGGGTGATAGTTGATTCCAACATCATAGTCCTTGATAAGCTCCAACCATCGACGTTGCCTCAAATTTAAATCCTTTTGAGTGAATATGTACTTGAGGCTTTTATGATCCGTATAGATCTCACATCGATGACCAAGAATATAATTTCTCCAAATCTTTAATGCATGCACCACGGCTGCGAGTTCCAAGTCATATGTGTGGTAATTGAGCTCGAGCTTCTTTAATTGTCGTGAGGCATAGGCTACCACTTGTCCTTCTTGCACGAGCATACATCCAAGCTCTTGTCTGGATGCGTCACAATATATGTCAAAGCTCTTGCTCACGTCCGGCAATACCGGAACCGGTGCTGTGGTTAGCCTTTTCTTGAGCTCCTCAAAGCTTTCTTGGCACACTAGTGTCCATTGGAAGGTTTTTCTCTTTGTTAGCAACTCCGTCATAGGCTTTGCTATCTTAGAGAAGTCCTTGATGAACCGGTGGTAGTATCCAGCCATCCCAAGAAAACTCTGAATATCCCTCATGTTTTGCGGTTGGTTCCACTTCAGAACATCTCCCACTTTTCCGGGATTAACCGATACTCCTTCCTCGGAGATGATGTGTCCTAGGAACGATATCTCCTTTAGCCAAAATTGACATTTGCCGAACTTGGCATACAACTGATGCTCTCGCAGCTTCTGTAATGTCAATCTCAAGTGTTCTTCATGCTCCTCCTCGCTTTTCGAATACACCATGATGCCGTCAATGAAAACCACGACGAACTTATCCAAGTACTCCATGAAAACCTTGTTCATGAGGTACATGAAGTATGCAGGTGCGTTCGTTAACCCAAAAGACATCACGGTATATTCATACGAATCATAACGGGTTCCGTGCTCGTTTGTCAACTGCACGCTCCTCTCAGCACATTGTATTACTCCGTTGTGCTTACATGGCCAGTCCATTCTGAGTATTATGTCAAGCCCCTGGGAATCCAAGACAATGAGGTTGGCAAGGAAGTCTACTCCCCTTATTTTAAGGTTTACTTTCGGACATACTGTATTAGTTCTCATCTCTCCACTGGGAGAATTAATCAACATAGTATATTTCAAGTGTGATATGGGTAGATTATACTTGGCAACATACTTAGATGATATGAAGGAATGTGATGCTCCAGAATCAAATAGAATGGTGAGTGGGTTGGAGTTGGCAAGGAACACACCAATTACGATGTCCTCAGCCTGTTGTGCTTCCTCAGCAGAAACATGGTTCACGTTGCCGCGAGCGTAGTTCTGCTGCCCACGGTTGCCTTGATTGGCTCCTCCGTTCGGCCGTAGGTTCTGCTTGGACACGTTGCCTTGCTGTCCAGGACCTCTCCTCGGGTACTGGCTCGCAAAGTGTCCCATCTCCCTGAATGCAAAGCATGCCTTGTTGCCCCACGGCAGCAGCTACGTTGGGGCGGGGGTTTTGAACAGGAGCACCTACGTTAGGACGGGGCGCAGGAGGCAAAGGCACACGAGGTGCTTGTGCAACGGGTCGTAGCTGTGGTGGCTGATTAGGGCGGTATGCAGGAGCGGTCGATCCATACTACGGTGCAGCTGGGAGCATGTACCGAGGTCGTACGTTGCTCCCTTGTGGCTGGTATGGCATCCTCCTCTTGCCCTCTCGCTCGATCTCTCAGATCTTGCTCTCAACCACTATAGCCTTGTCAACCAGCTTCTAGAAGCTCACATAGTCATTGTTGAGGAGCTGAACCTGGATCTCATTGTTCAGCCCTCTCATGAATAGGTACTGCTTCCGTTGGTCCGAGTTGACATCTTCAGGGGCATACCATGACAGCTGCGTGAACTTGTTAAGGTACTCATTCACGCTCTTCTGCCCTTGGCGGAGACCCTCGAACTCTTGCCTTTTGAGCATCATTACACCAGCAGGGATGTAATGAGAGCGGAAACTCTCCTTGAACTCAGTCCAAGTGATCGTCTCTAGGTCGACATGAGCATTATACAGGGCATCCCACCAGTCAACGGCTGCTCTCATGAGTTGGTGCGACGCGAAGAGAACCTTCTCTCGGTCATTGCACTGAACTATGACAAGCTTCTTCTCCATGGACTTCAACCAATCGTCGGCCTCCATGGGGTCATTAGCTTGTGAAAAAGTGGGTGGTCGAGTCCTCATGAACTCTCCCAGCCTGTTGTGAGCCGGTGGTGGCGGCGGTGGTGGTGGCGGTGGTTGTTGTTGTCCTGCAGCTGACCCAAAGTATGGATCATGGTTTGCATAAGTTGATTCTGCATGGCCATCAACCATTCCAGGTTATTTTCACCAGCTCCGGGGTTAACAGGAACTTCATCGCGGCCATCCTCTTGGTTGCCATGGACGTTCCTTCCTTGGTGGCCGGCGTTTCCTCTCACCATCTGTGAGAGAGAACGGAATAGAATAGAGGTTAGAAGGTTAGATGGATCCCCCTAACTATATGCATCAAGGTGGATGGACTGTATATATATTAGCCCATATGAGGATGTGAATCAAGTGTCGAGGCATCTCACACCTCTTTCTACTTATGTGTGGATATTGACAACGCTTGAGACGTCCCACAACTCACACTAAGCGCACAAGCATAAACAATCATCACAAAGTTCAGCACACAACTCCTATTCAAGGCTTATTCGATGGGAGTCCTATGTGGTTTAGGGTGAATACCAATCTGTGACTTCACCCTATGTCAAGGTGGTTTGGGGTGATACCAATCTGTGATCCAACTATGGCTTCTCCTAGGTTTGCATCCTATGTCAAGGTGGTTCCAATGCCAATCTATGCATCCTAGGCTTGCATCCTATGGTCAGCATGGCTTCTATTACCAATCTATTACGAGGGGTGCGTCCTACAGTCAACGTGGCTCTATAACCAATTTGTGATCATTCTAGGTTTGTGACCTACAGTCAACCGTGGTAGCTTGGTACCAATCTGTGGATTGTACCAATCTGTGACTAGGCATGGCAGCTCTAATATCAATCTGTGACCTATCTAGGCTGTGTGATCTATGATCAACCCGTGGCAGGTTGTGTGACACCCTCATTTTTTATTTCTGCATATATTTATGTTTCATAAAACATTTTTATAAGATTGAAACAGAGAAGAATCAAAATATAGCCAAAAGGAGCCAATTCCAGTTCGCCTAGAGCACCGTAGACATTTTCCGCGGGCCGCTGGCCACGTGGCGTGTCTGGAGCTCATCCCCGCAAATGGGGAGAGGTCCACCACTAAATTGACTACGTGGCAGGCTCGGGGCTCATCCCCGCAAAAGGAGGAGAGGTCCGAGCCCCGTGGGACACGTGTTACCGCCGGAGCTAGCCTCTGCGGAGAAGCGAGGCCAGTCCCACAGGACACGTGTTGGCTACGGAGCTAGTCGCTGCGGAGAGAAGGGTTTAGTTACACAGGACACGTGGCACTCACGAAGCTCACCTCCGAAGAGAGGGAGGTCCGGAATTGACACATGGCACACCCGGAGCCACCTCCGAAGAGAGGGGAGGTCCGGCACTGACACGTGGCGTGCGCGGAGCACATGTCTGAATAGAGAGGAGGTCCCGACCCGCCAGAATACGTGGCTCACACGGAGTCCGCCTCTGAGAAAGAGGGAGGTCTCGCTCTCTTGACACGCGGCACAACCGGAGCTCAACTTTGCGGAAAAGGGAGACCAGGCCCCCGATGGACACGTGGAGCTTCCGGAGCTCATCACCGCTTAAGGACGCGATTCTGAAGCGGTTTTTCTGCTGTATGCGTTGGAATCCTCGGTACTGAGGAAACCGACATGACTTCCACAATGTTACCAAATCTGCAAGAGATAAGTTGTTAAGATTCAAAAACAGTTTGAATAAGACTCTTATTCGAAGTCCAATCAGATAAGAACCCTTCGTTTCCCTCTTATAAATAGAACCCGAAACAAACCCCTTGGTCGTAACATCTTATCTGAGCCGACAACTTAGAAGCCCTAGCCCCAAACTCGCCGAGTAAACCCTTCGCCAGAGTTCGGTCATGGGAGATCACCGTAAGAGAGCCCCAACGATCTCTCTTGCTAGTAGAAGGACCCCAAGACCAAGAAGAACGTAAGGTAGTCTCCATTATCACCTCACGACATAATCATGATTTTTATTCTCATCTGTTTCTTCAATTCCTTTGAAACAGAAGCTTTTTCGTGGACAGATCACATGTTGATCGGTTTGATCTAGATCTTAAGTCCAGATCATCGCCACGTCCACATTTGATCTATACACATCTGTTCTTCATAGAAACCCCATACAAACATGCAATAACACGCACAAACCAAAAATGCACCATAGGATTAACATGCATATGCATCATTGCATCTTAAAGTAGAGTTTATGCATGATATTCATTGCTGTGAACCTTGTATATGCGTGATCTAGAATAGAAGGACAAGCTCAGGGGGCTACCTACGATGGACTACAACAACAAGATTTTGAGCAACCGGAACCGCCAGAACAAGGCAAGTGCCCCTTGACCATATTGATCCTATGTTTTGGGAAACTATTTTGTTTTTGCAAAAAGGTGTGTGTGCTGAGTCAATCATGATGGGAAACCCTTTTATAGGAGTTTACTAGTTTTGGTTAAACCACCCTTGTCGCCAGGGAAGTTTATGAGTCGGGTATGGTTTTTGCTTTTATGGTTCGCTGAGTCCATAGGATTGGGAAGCGAGATAGATGTGTCTAGCTAACTGCACTCGTAATGATAATGAGAAACTGATGTTAATGAACATGGATCGGAGGGAGATCTAGGCAAGCCTGTGTTTGTGAATGAGGTAGCCTGAGATGGTGGTTACTTGCCGTAGATCTAAGGACCGGTTCATGCGAGCACATGCCAGGATAACAGTGCCACCACAAGGCCAAGTATGGGTGTGGCTTAGCTGACTAATTAGGTAAGTTACTAGATTGTTATGGACCGTGGAAGGCACGAAGAATGGGAGTCGAGTGAGGACTGCCCTGGGAACTGCATGGCACAAGAGGGGGCCCGTGGGTGGGAGAATTGGAGATTCTGGCCTAGCGGTGAAACCTTAGTGAGTCCATACATCTAGTAGCTCCTTTGTAAAGGCTATTTTGTGATCTCTTGGCCATACACCAACGGTTGTGTACTGGTGTAATGGAGGTTTTGCAGTTGCCGACAGGTGACGAAATCACAAACTTATGGGCAAAGTGGTACAAACTCTGCAGAGTCTAAAACTATCATGATAGCCAAGCTTACAGTCACGAGCGTCTGGCCAACTTCCATGATTAGTTGGGATGCTTATTGGTTATGGTTTTGGTTATGGTTTGCCTTTTGGGACTGTTGAGTCCGGGTGATAAGATTTGGTTGCATGACTGTTGAGTCATGGCAACCAGATTGGTCTCGGTGTGAGACAGAATTGTTTATAAGATGAAATGGTAGCGAATACGACATGGTATTCGTGAGATGGTATCGAATACGAGAAGGTATTCGTGAGCAAGAATGAAGTTGATTAATTCCTGGTTGGGACATGGAAAGTGATGAACATAATGGAGGTATGATTGGTGTTTTAATATGTGACGCCCTCAATTCTGTGGAAAACCACGGAACCGAGAACTAATGCATATGTGTGCCCACGATGTTCATCACACATACACATATGTTCCACAAACTGAATTCAGATTATATATTACCACGAATAACAGAGTTTATTACAATATCTCATGAGTCTTGGACTCATGCTCACAGCGGAAGTCTTTATTTCTATGCAGCGGAAGTCTTTATTCTAATGCGGAAGCAATTTAACTAATGCGGAAGCAAATCTAAGCAGTAAGGTCTTCATCTCTATCTCATCCCCACAGGCAATGTTGAGAACAAATCACACGCCTAATGCTCCATTTGGTCTTCATAGTAGTCTTCTCCTGCTGCTGATGACGAAATAATAATGCAAGTTTGAGTACAATGATGTACTCAGCAAGTGCGGGAAAATATGATATGAAGCTCATAGCAAGGTAGGTATAAAAAGGCTCATTTGCATAAAAGCAAAGTTATTTATCAAAAGCACGATAAAACAGCGACTTATCTTTAAGTGAATGTAATCCCAACATGTATTAAAATAACAATCATACCTCCGTCATGTTCATAACCAGTAATCAATCAACCTCATTCTCGCTCACGAATACCTCCTCGTATTCGCTACCATCTCATGAATACCATCCTGTATTCGCTACCATTTCACCTTATAAAACAACTTCGTCTCACACCGAGACCAATCTCGTTGCCATGACTCAACAGTCATGCAACCATCTTGTCACCCGGACTCAACAGTCCCAAAACCAAACCATAACCATAATCAATAACCATAACCAAGAACCATCCCAATATCCATCCCAACTAATCAAGGCAGTTGGCCAGGCGCTCATGACCGTAAGCTGGGCTATCATGATAGTTTTAAGAACCCTGCAGAGTTTGCACCTCTTTACCCACAAGTTTGTGATTTCGTCACCCGTCGGCGACTGCAGAACCTCCATTATACCAGTACACTACCGTCAATGTATGGTCAAGAGATCACAAAATAGCCTTTACAAAGGGGTTACTAGATGTATGGACTCACTAAGGTTTCACCGGCAGGCTAGAATCTCCAATTCTCCCATCCACGGGCCGCCTCTTGTTTCATGCAGTTCTCAGGGCAGTCCTCACTCGACTCCCATTCCCCGCGCCTTCCACAGTCCATAACACTCTAGCAACTTACCTAATTACTCATCTAAGCCGCACCCATACTTGGCCTTGTGGTGGCACTGTTATCCTGGCATGTGCATGCATGAACCGGTCCTTAGATCTACGGCAAGTAAACCACCATCTCACACTACCTCATTCACAAACCCAGGCTTCTAGATCTCCCTCCGATCCATGTTTATTAACATCATCAGTTTCTCATTATCATTACGAGTGCAGTTAGCTAGACACATCTATCTCGCTTCCCAATCCCATGGACTCAGCGAAGCATAAAAGTAAAAACCATACCCGACTCATAAACTTTCCATGCTACAAGGGTGGTTTAACCAAAACTAGTAAACTCCTATAAAAGGGTTTCCCATCAAGTTTGACTCAGCACGCACACCTTTTCGCAAAACAAAACAGTTTTACCCAGAACAGATCAATATTGTCAAGGAGCACTTGCCTTGTTCTTGCGGTTCCGGTTGTTCTTGGATCTCAAAACCTTGTTGCTGCAGTTCGTCGTAGACAGCTCCATGAGCTTGTCCTGCTATGTAGGCTCACGTGCATACAAGATTCACAACAATCAATATCATACACAAACCTTAAACTAGATGTGATGATGCATATGCATGCTATTCTATGATTAGTTTTATTAGATGGGTTTGTACGTGTTCTTGCATGGCTTGCATGGATTTTATGATGAACAGAGGTGTTCGGATCAAAGGTGGACGTGGCGATGATCTTGTCTTTAGATCAACCTGATCATCAAGTGATCTGTCCACGAGAAGGCTTCTGTTCAAAAGGAATCAAAGAACAGATGCAAAGAAAACACAACGATGTCGTAAGGTGGTATTGGAGACCTACCTTACGTTCTTCTCGGTCTCGAGGTCCTTCTCAGATCGTTGGGCTTTCCTCCGGCAATCTTCCTTGCTGCACTCCGGCGATGGTTTACTCGGCGGGTTGGGACTAGGGCTCTAAGTCGTCGGCTTAGGAGTTGGAAAAGAAGTTTGTGGTTTCGGCCAGAGGTTCTGGGTTCTATTTATAATCGGGAAGAGAAGAGTCCTAATCTGATTGTATCTTGAATAAGAGTCCTGTTCAAATTTGTCGTCGAATCCTACAACTTATCTTTAGTTGATTTGGTGCGGTATCATTGTGGAATTCAGGTCGGTTTCTGTTCCGGTATTTCTACGCGTACAGAATCCAAAAACCGTTCCTAGAACTCGTTACCTCCTCGGTGATGAGCTCCGGAAGCTCCACGTGTCCACCGGGTCCTGGTCTCTCCCTCTCTGCAGGGACGAGCTCCGGTTGTGCCGCGTGTCATGTGAGCAAGACTTCCCTCTCCTTCGGAGGTGAGCTCCACGTGCGCCACATATCCTGGCGGTCGGGACCTCCTCTCTTATTTGGAGGTGGCTCCGCACATGCCACATGTCAGTGCCGGACCTTTCCTCTCTTCTCAGAGACGAGCTCCGAGGTTAACACGTGTCCAACAGAGACGGAACTCCTGGAGATAAGCTCCGGTGGCGACACGCATCTGATAGAACCGGACCTCTCGGAGTTGAGCTCCGAGATCGACACGTATCCCGCGTGACTGGTCCTCTGATTTCCGTGGTGACTAGCTCCGAAGGTGACATGTGTCCTGCGGAAATGCCTTTGCTTCTTCCGCAGAGGATAGCTCCGGGGCAACACGTGTCCTACAAGGTCGGACCTTTCCCCCTTTGCGGAGATGAGCCTGAGCCTTCCACGTAGCCAGTTTAGCGGTGGACATCTCCCCATTTTGCAGGGATGAGCTCCGAACACGCCACGTGGCCAGCGGGCCACGGAAGTTGTCTTTGGCGTTCTCCGGAAACTGGATTCAGCTCTTTATTGGCTATCTTTTTGATATTTTCTCTGTTCCCTCTTCTTTTAAAATGTTTCTCTACATGAAATATGAATACATGCAGAAATCAGGGATGAGGGTGTCACAAATCTACCCCCCTTAAATTGAATTTCGCCCTCGAGATTCGTTAGTAGAGAACAGATGGGGAAATTCTGCCTTGATGTCTTCTTCACGCTCCCATGTGGCTTCGGCTTCGGTGTGATGGCTCCATTGTACCTTGCACCATCGAATCACTTTGTTCCTGGTGACCCTTTCCTTTACATCCAAAATTCGGACAGGGTGTTCCGCATAAGTCAGGTCTTCTTGAAGTTCAAGCTCTTCCATTGGTATTTGCTCCTCTGGTACTCTCAAGCACTTCTTGAGCTGGGATACATGAAACACGTCATGTACATCGGACAGATGCGTTGGGAGCTCTAGTTGATAGGCTACTTCTCCTCGCTTGTCCAAAATCTTAAATGGTCCAATGTAGCGAGGTGCTAGCTTGCCTTTGACGTTGAAACGTCGTTGGCCTCGGATAGGCGATACCTTAAGGTATACGAAGTCTCCTATTTCGAAAGTCAACTTCCTTCGCCTATTGTCCGCATAGTCTTTTTGTCATGACTGGGCAGCCTTTAAGTTCTCCCGTACCGTTTGGACTTGCTTTTCAGCTTCTTGTAGCACTTCGGGTTCAAACACCTGGTTCTCTCCGGTTTCGTTCCAGAACAGTGGCATTCTACACCGCCTACCATATAATGCTTCGAAAGGCGACATCTCCAAGCTAGCTTGATAGCTGTTGTTATAGGAGAATTTGGCGTATGGTAAACTCCTATCCCAACTACGCCCATGTTTCAAGGCGCAAGATCTCAACATGTCCTCCAAAATCTAGTTTGTCCTTTCGGTTTGCCCACCGGTTTGTGGGTGATAGGCGGAGCTAAAATCTAGTCGTGTACCCATGGCTTTCTGCAGCTTCCTCCAGAATCTAGAGGTAAACTGAGAACCTCGATCTAAGACTATCCTCCTCAGAACTCCGTGACGGCACACGATCTGCTCCATGTACAACTCGGCTAATTGAAACGTTGTAATTGGCCCTTACAGGGAGAAAATGGGCGGTTTTCGTCAATCGGTCCACGATAACCCAGATGGAGTCATAACCCGACTGAGTACGTGGCAATCCGACAATGAAATCCATACTAATGTCCTCCCACTTCCATTCGGGTACATTCAGGGGTTGCAACAGTCCAGCGGGTCTTTGATGTTCGGCCTTCACCCGTTGGCATGTGTCACATAGGGCAACATATTCAGCTATATCCCTTTTCATACCATCTCACCAATAACAAGTTTTCAAGTCCTTGTACATTTTGGTACTTCCGGGATGTATGGAATAGGGTGAATCATGTGCCTCCTTCAATATCATGTCGCGGAGGTGCTTCATGTTAGGCACACAAACCCTTCTTCCTAGCCAAAGCGTACCCTTCTCATCTTATTTGAAATTCTTCTCTATTCCTTGTCGGATCCTTTCCTTGATCTCCTCATCTGTTGTTTGGCCATCTCTTATCTCTTGCTCCAATGAAGAGTGGATTTCCATCATTTCCATGTTGTTCAAGAATCCGAGGTGCAACCGTTCAAACTCCTTACGTAGTTCGGGTGGTAGCTCTCGAACCGTGAGTTGGTGACATGCTCCCTTTCGGCTTAATGCGTCAGCTACTACATTGGCCTTCCCAGGGTGATAGTTGATTCCAACATCGTAATCCTTGACGAGTTCCAACCATCGACGTTGCCTCAAATTCAAGTCCATTTGGCTAAATATGTACTTGAGGCTTTTATGATCCGTATAGATCTCACATCGATGACCAAGGATATAATGTCTCCAAATCTTCAATGCATGCACTACTGCTGCTAGCTCCAAGTCATGTGTAGGATAATTGAGCTCGTGCTTCTTTAATTGTCGTGAGGCATGGGCTACCACTTGTCCCTTTTGCATGAGCACACATCCGAGCCCCTGTCTAGATGCGTCACAATATATGTCAAAGCTCTTACTTACGTCCGGCAATACCAGAACCGGTGCTGTGGTTAGCCTTTTCTTGAGTTCCTCAAAACTTCCTTGGCATGCTGGTGTCCATTGGAAGACTTTTCCCTTCGTTAGCAACTCCGGCATAGGCTTTGCTATCCTAGAGAAGTCTTTAATGAAGCGTCGATAGTATCCAGCCATCCCAAGAAAACTCCGAATATCCCTCACGCTCTGCGGTTGGTCCCACTTCAGAACATCTCTCACTTTCCGGGATCAACCGATACCCCTTCCTTGGCGATAATATGGCCTAGGAATGATATTTCCTTTAGCCAAAATTGACACTTGTTAAGCTTGGCATACAATTGATACTTACGCAATTTCTGCAAGGTCAATTTCAAATGTTCTTCATGCTCCTCCTCACTTTTTGAATACACCATAATGTTGTCGATGAAAACCACGATGAACTTATCCAGGTACTCCATGAAAACCTTGTTCATGAGGTACATGAAGTATGCGGGTGCATTTGTTAACCCAAAAGACATGACGGTATATTCATATGAACCATACAGTGTTCGAAAGGCAGTCTTGGGTATATCGGAGGGCTTAATCTTCAGCTGGAAATATCCCGACCGAAGATCAATCTTGGAGAACACTCGGGCTCCTTTATTTGGTCGAACAGGTCCTCTATACGGGGCAGAGGGTATTTGTTCTTGATTGTTTCCTCGTTGAGAGACCTATAGTCCAGGCACATCCTTTGGGTCCCATCCTTCTTGTCTACGAAGAGCACAGGAGCTCCCCATGGTGACGAGCTTGGACGTATAAAACCCTTCTCCAACTGCTCTTAAATTTGCTTCTTGAGTTCTATTAGTTCATTGACAGGCATCCTATTGGGTCTCTTTGCTATGAGTGCAGTTCCAGGTACCAAAATAATGGAAAACTCAATGTCCCGATCAGGGGGCATACCTGGAAGCTCTTCCGGGAACACGTCCGAAAATTCCTGAACCACCGGAATGCGGTCCAAATGTGGTTCCTTCAACGTGGTTCAAAATTGCCCTTTCGGTTGTTTGCTGGGCTGACTCAAACTCGACACGAATACCGTGCTCGTTTGTCAACTGCACGCTCCTTTCAGCACATTGGATTACTCCGTTGTGCTTGCTTAACCAATCCATCCCGAGTATAATGTCAATCCCATTGGAATTCAAGACAATAAGGTTGGCAAGGAAGTCTACCCCCCTTATTTTAAGGCTTACTTTTGGACATACTATATTAGTCCTCATTTCTCCTCTGGGAGAATTAACTAACATAGCACATTCTAAGTGGGATACGGGTAGGTGATGTTTGTCAACATACTTGGATGATATGAAGGAATGTGATGCTCCTGAATCAAATAAGATGGTGGCTGGGTTGGAGTTGGCAAGGGACATACCAATTACGACGTCCTCAGCTTGTTGTGCTTCCTTAGCAGAGACATGGTTCACGTTGCCGCGAGCATAGTTCTGCTGTCCACAGATTCCTTGATTGTCCCCTCCGTTTGGTCGCGGGTTCTGCTTGGGCACGTTGCCTTGCTGTCCAGGGCCTCTCCTCAGGCACTGGTTCGCAAAGTGTCCTATTTCCCCGCATGCAAAGCATGCCCTGTTGCCCACGGCAGCAGGTACGTTGGGGCGGGGGTTTTGAGCAAGGGCGCCCATGTTGGGACGGGGCGCAGGAGGCATGGGCATGCAAGGTGCTGGTGCAACGAATTGTTGCTGTGGTGGCTGACCAGGGCGGTATGCAGGAGTGGTTGATATATACTGTGGTGCAGCTGGGGGCATGTACCGAGGTCGTACGTTGCTCCCTTGGGGCTGGTATGGCATCTTCCTCTTGCCCTCTCGCTCGATCTCTTTAATCTTATTTTCTACCACTATAGCCTTGTCAACCAGCTTCTGGAAGCTCACGTAGTCATTGTTGAGGAGCTGAACCTGGATCTCATTGTTCAACCCTCTCATGAACAGGTATTGCTTCCTCTGATCTGAGTTGACATCCTCGGGGGCATACCGGGATAGTTGCGTGAACTTATTGAGGTACTCATTCACACTTCTCTGTCCTTGGCGGAGACCTTCAAATTCCTGTCTCTTGAGCATCATTACACCAGCAGGGATGTAATGAGAGAGGAAACTCTCCTTGAACTCAGTCCAAGTGATTGTCTCCAGGTCGACATGGGCGTTGCATAGGGCATCCCACCAGTCAGCAGCAGCTCCCATAAGTTGGTGCGACGCAAAGAGAACCTTCTCTCGATCATTGCACTGAACAATGGCAAGCTTCTTCTCCATGGATTTCAACCAATCATGGCCTCCATGGGATCACTTGCTTGAGCAAAGGTGGGTGGTCGAGTCCTCATGAACTCTCCCAACCTGTTATGAGCCGGTGGTGGTGGTGGCGGTGGTGCTGGAACAGGATTGTTGTTGTTGGCCTGCAATTGCCCCGAAGTTTGGATCATAGTTTGCATAAGTTGGTTCTGCATGGCCATCAACTGTTCCAGGTGGTTCTCGCCAGCTCTGGGGTTAACAGGAACTTCATCGTGACCATCCTCTTGGTTGTCACGGGTGTTCCTTCGGCCGACGTTTCCTCTCACCATCTGTGAGAGAGATTGCAATAGAATAGTAGGTTAGAAAGTTAGGTAGTTTTCCTCAACTATATGCATCAAGGTGAGTTGGGCTATATATATATACCAGCCCATATGAGGATGTGAACAAGTGCCGAAACATCTCACACCTCTTTCTACTTACGTGTGGATATGGACAACGTTATGAGACGTCCCACAACTCACACTAAGCTGTAGGATCGAAGAGCACGTGAAAAGCTACCAGAGGGGGGTGAATGGTAGATTAAAACTTTTCGCAGCAGAAACAACAAAAACCCCTCAGCAAAAAATCAATCGGTTAAAAAAACTGTGTGTGCAAGTGTTTTTAAACGTGTTCAACCGTGACAAATCAAGTAGAGAGGTAGAGAATCAAGTCACGGATCTAATGCAACAAGAATCACTTGAAAACACGAAGTAAAACTTGAGATACGATCAAAACATTAAACGAAGATCAATCTGTTCTACCCGATATAAAACAGATCTGCAATGCTGCAAAGAAACTCGTGTATCTCAAAAACTACAGATCCGAAGCTCGTGAAAATCTCACAGAAGATAGATAATTGAGTTGTGAAGACAACCCAAAAAGAATCACGTCAATCGGATCTGTAAAACTCGAGTTATGAACGAAACACCGAAGCAACGTCGGTCTGTCCAGAAACTCGGCGAGAAAGACTTGATGGAAAACAAATCGGACGAACAAGGCACAAAAGCTCCTCGAAACTATGAACTTTATTCAATAGAAACACAAGAGGAACAGCCCAAAGTTCTCTCCCCACGAGAGCTCTGGCCTCCCTTGCTTTTATAGCCAGCCCTCAGGCTAATCAATCCAATCTAGGACTCCTACTCCTAATTGGACTCGTATCCTAACTTACCATAACTGCTCAGGACTCTCCTATTCGCAGATAGAAGCAATCGTGAGACTTCCAAACACCTTAAGAATGTCCTAAACATTTCTAAAACAACTCAACTTCGTGCCTAGCACGAAATCCTATCATAACCAACTCAAATCTTCCATATTTGAGCCATATCCGACTCAGCCTCAGCCTGAGTACGCAATCCAGCCGGTTGGACCTTTCCGACCAATTCTTTATGTCCACTTCTCTTCATCACGCCTTGGAACAATGTTGCCACGTCCATGCACTCCTTGCACACATGCAAACACCTTCCAACGACGTACACGCAACCTTCATTTGCACTGCCCTTGATCCAAACATGCTGCGTGACCTCCCGATCAACTCAACCACAGCTCCTCCCGAACTTGGTTGTTGGAACCTCATCTCCTCCCTGAGACTAGTCCAAGGATCCCGTCACCAGCCATGTCTTGAACTCAAGCAACACCTGCACATGAATAAACAACCAATTCTTCCGAGCACAAGTCCTCGACTTGACTCACGTTAGTTCGAAAACCACAACACCTTACATGAGCACGTCACATAAGCGTGTTGCAAACCATATCAAATGATAACAGCCATAACCACCAAAACACACCAAAAATATAGCAAATTAATACTAAGCAAACCTTCCCATAAAGCAAGTTTGAAACATTGCGAGTTAAAAGCAAAAACAAGACGCTTCAGTTTTACGAGTTTAACTTCACGGGAGCTCCCTAAAAACAAGCTCCGGACCTCACAGAAGCTCTCCGGACCTTGCAGGAGCTCTCCGGACCTTGCGTCGGACCTTGACAACACTTGGCGGACCTAACAAAGAACTTGTCGAACCTTGCCACAGAAGAATGTTTTGGCAATATTCAAAATTTTGAATGTTAATGCTAACTTTTATCCTAATTGCCAATGTATTCAGCACACATAGGTCTCACATAAGCATATAATCACAAACAACCATCACAAGGGCTCACACAACTCCTATTCAAGGATGGTTTCCTATGCCAAGGTAGTTTTAAAGCCAATCTAAGCATCCTACGGTGCTTCCTATGGTCAGCGTGGCTTAGCTACCAATCTGTGGCTGATACCAATCTGTGATTCCTATTTAGGTGTGTAACCTACTGTTAACCCGTGGCTCTAATATCAATCTATGATTTCTATCGAGGCGTGTAACCTACTGTCAATCCGTGGCTCTGATACCAATCTGTGACGCCCTCAATTCTGTGGAGAACCACGGAACCGAGAACTAATGCATATGTATGCCCAGGATGTTCATCACACATACACATAAGTTCCACAAACTGAATTCAGATTATATATTACCACGAATGACAGAGTTTATTACAATATCTCATGAGTCTTGGACTCATGCTCACAGCGGAAGTCTTTATTCTAATGCGGAAGCAATTCAAGTAATGCGGAAGCAAATCTAAGCAGTAAGGTCTTCATATCTATCTCATCCCCACAGGCAAGGTTGAGAACAGATCACACGCCTAATGCTCCATTTGGTCTTCATAGTAGTCTTCTCCTGCTGCTGATGACAAAATAATAATGCAAGTTTGAGTACAATGATGTACTCAGCAAGTGCGGGAAAATATGATATGAAGCTCATAGCAAGGTAGGTATAAAAGGGCTCATTTGCAGAAAAGCAAAGTTATTTATCAAAAGCACGATAAAACAGAGACTTATCTTTAAGTGAATGTAATCCCAACATGTATTAAAATACCAATCATACCTCCGTCATGTTCATAACCAGTAATCAATCAACCTCATTCTCGCTCACGAATACCTCCTCGTATTCGCTACCATCTCACGAATACCATCCTGTATTCTCTACCATTTCACCTTATAAAACAACTTCGTCTGACACCGAGACCAATCTCGTTGCCATGACTCAACATTCATGCAACCAACTTGTCACCCGGACTCAACAGTCCCAAAACCAAACCATAACCATAATCAATAACCATAACCATAACCAAGAACCATCCCAATAACCATCCCAACTAATCATGGCAGTTGGCCAGGCGCTCGTGACCGTAAGCTCAGCTATCATGATAGTTTTAAGAACCCTGCAGAGTTTGCACCTCTTTACCGACAAGTTTGTGATTTCGTCACCCGTCGGCGACTGCAGAACCTCCATTATACCATTACACAACCGTCGGTGTATGGTCAAGAGATCACAAAATAGCCTTTACAAAGGGGTTACTAGATGTATGGACTCACTAAGGTTTTACCGGCAGGCTAGAATCTCCAATTCTCCCACCCACGGGCCCCCTCTTGTGCCATGCAGTTACCAGGGCAGTCCTCACTCGACTCCCATTCCCCGCGCCTTCCACAATCCATAACACTCTAGCAACTTACCTAATTACTCAGCTAAGCCGCACCCATACTTGGCCTTGTGGTGGCACTGTTATCCTGGCATGTGCATGCATGAACCGGTCCTTAGATCTATGGCAAGTAAATCACCATCTCACGCTACCTCATTCACAAACCCAGGCTTGCCTAGATCTCCCTCCGATCCATGTTCATTAACATCATCAATTTCTCATTATCATTACGAGTGCAGTTAGCTAGACACATCTATCTCTCTTCCCAATCCCATGGACTCAGCGAAGCATAAAAGTAAAAACCATACCTGACTCATAAAATTCCCAGGCTACAAGGGTGGTTTAACCAAAACTAGTAAACTCCTATAAAAGGGTTTCCCATCATGTTTGACTCGGCACGCACACCTTTTCACAAAACAAAACAGTTTTACCCGAAACATAGGATCAATATGGTCAAGGAGCACTTGCCTTCTTCTTGCGGTTCCGGTTGTTCTTGGATCTCAAAACCTTGTTGCTGCAGTTCGTCGTAGACAGCTCCCTGAGCTTGTCCTGCTATGTAGGATCACGTGCATACAATATTCACAGCAATCAATATCATACATAAATCTTAAACTAGATGCGATGATGCATATGCATGCTATCCTATGATTAGTTTTATTAGATGGGTCTATACGTGTTCTTGCATGGCTTGCATGGATTTTATGATGGACTGTAACACCCCAAAATTTTGATTCAAAACACTAAACCATTTTCAGAGGGGAATTTAAAAATTTTTGGACGTGTTGCATGTTTTGCAAAAGTTCAAATTCAAACTGGAATTCAAATTAAACTCAAATCAGAAAAGAAATGGAAAAAGAAAAAGAGAAAACGGAAAAAAACCGGCCAGTGGGCCGAAACCCGCCAGCCGGCCCAGTTTCCCCCGCGCCAGCCCGCAGCCGCGCGCGCCCGCGCTCTCTCACACAGACAGGTGGGACCCACCTGTCATCCCCAACCTCGCTCGCGCCGACCCCGGACTCTCTCCCGCGCGCGCGCGATCTTAACCGATCGGAATACCGCGTCCCTCAGCCCGAATTCCGGTCCCAGAAGACTCAAACTCGATCACAACTGACCCACCGCCCTCCCCCGGCTATAAAAACCCCAGCCCCGATCGGTGTTTCCCACGCGATCGCCGATTTTTACTCCGGTGAGCACCGAGACTTCGCCGGTGAATTCTGGCCGATCTAAGCTTGGAAACTCTGATCTAACTCGCTGGTCTTGATCCACCGCCTCCGCGGAGCTTTGCAGGTGCAGAAAACTTGGAGACTTACGGTGTAAACACAGCGCCGACGAGCTTCGCCGTGGTTTTGCCTCGGACCTCGCCGCCGATCACTTTCCAGGACCCCCGAGCTCAAGAAAACCCCCGAGGTGAGATCCCTGACCTCCCCTCTACCGATCTATGCCATAAGATCACAGTTCTAGGCAGAATTTTCGAGGATCCGAAACTTTCCGGCGAGATCGCCGCTTCCCGCCGCCGTGCGCCGCCGGCAGCGCCGCCCGCGCTCGATCAGAGCGACGTGGCCGCTTGTGCGCCGTTTATTTTAAATCGCACGGTAGGGTTTAAATCCCCGCGTACCGGTTCGATGTTATAATCTCAGCCGTCGGTTTAAAATCGGACGGTCCACGTCAGCCCCGCATTATAAAGACTGGAATTCTTACGTGCTACCCCCTGGGGTTCTCTGGAATTAAGAGCTAGCCCCGGAAACTTCAGATCTAGCCCCTGGAACTCCAGAAAATCATGTAAATTCATTTAAAAATCAGTTTTAGCCCCTGGACTTAATAAAAATCAGGAAAAACACCTCTGATAAGTGTAGCTAGACCCCTGGAAATTCTGAAAATAATATTATAGACCCTGTAATGGGGTGAGTTTACTTTTTTTCCCTGTTTAGTATTTAATTTAGAAAATTGAATATGTAACTAGTGTTTAAAAATTAAAAAGTGGGACAAACATATTGTCAAAATTAAGTTAAAGACTTTCTCAGTGTTTAGAAAATTTTGGAGTGAGATAAAAATATATTTTGGACAGAATTGAATCTGTTTAATTTATTATTCACATTTAGGGACACATTTTTAAGTAAAGAATAGTTATAGAAAATAGGTAAAATAATTATAAACTAGTTTACATCAGAGGCAAAGGTCAAAATATGTTATTAATTTATTTAGGACCAGAACCTATTCTGTTTAGATGATGTGTATTACTAATTTCATAATAAAATACACATTTATGCATAGGAGAATAAATCTGAAAATATAGCAACTAGCAAATGATAAATGGAGTTTCTAAAATCCAAAGAATTCAGTTTAGGGTTGGTAGAAATTCTGAAGGCACATATGGAGAAGAAAAATACTTTTCATACATACTTGGTAGTGAAAAGGTGTAGTAGTTTAATATAAGGAATTTATTTAAAACTGAAACACACACATATATATATATATAGTATGTAAGAATAAATATGAACACCAAAGTAGGAATCATATACATATAAATAAAAGTGTATGCAAGCCACAGATCAACACACACAGAGTAACCACAACACATATAATGGTGAATGAATTTCATAAATATGAATGTGTGGATTGTATGAAGTGGAAGTGTGAACTATGTCTTATGGATTGTTGTTTTTCTTTTGCCATGTGTGATGGTGTGATGTAGAACCTGCTCAAGAGCAAGTTATTCCTTTCCAAGACCAGGACTACCCATTTCAAGAGCAGCAAGAAGGAGGCAAGTGTCCTTGACCACTTTGATCCTATGCTAGGATGTGTAGATAGAATTATTTGCATTGTCAAATGAAATATGAAACCCATGCTAGGAAAGTTTCCCTAGAATTGCATTACCTTGTTTCCTTGTAGCTTGGGTTGGGATTTATTTTGTCATGTCATTTATTTACATGCATATGCTTAGCCATGCTTAGAATGGGACATTTGGGATATGAGATCATCAGTTTATTTTACCATACTCTTGAATGAGACATTGTGAGTTATGTAGAGGTAGGGATCAAGGCAAGTTGGATGTTTTGGTTGTGTGCTGGGTGCACGAGACTTGGGTTTGTGTTTAGTACTTGCCTGGATCCTAAGGACCGGTTCATGGAGCATGTAACCCGGCTGTACAGTGCCAACCACATGCTGAGATGGGGCAGCTTGGCCAATTAATTAGGTGTATCCCCGGCGTAGTATGGGTGTGTTGGATGGGGCGGAGAGTAGGTGTCAGCTGGACTACCATATGAACCGCAAGGCTCAAGAGGGGGCCACTGCAGCGGGGTTGGAGCCTCTTGTATGCTGTTAGGGGTGAAACCTCAGTGGGCCCACGCTCGTCGGGAATCCCTTTGTAAAGGCTTCGTAGTGATCTCCTGGCTGCACACCTGGGAAGTGTGAATGTGGATCGTAGCCACTGGCATAATGGAGGTTCTTTTAGTCCACCCGGCAACGGGGGATGAAATCACTACATGTGGGTACAGTGGTACAAACTCTGCAGAGTCAAAACTGTCATGACAGCCGTGCTCACGGTTAAGAGCGGCCTGGACTTATTCATGATTAGAGGAGTGAAGGTTTTTGGAAGTTGTGGATGTTAAGCGGGGAGCTTAACATTGGAAATGATGTTATGGTTACTAGATTATGATGATGGGATGGGAGATTGGGACCATTTCACCTGTGTAGTAATGTAGGTGCTTAATAAGCTAAGGTAATAGGTATTAATTGCGTAGTGCTTTAACCATGAGTTCAATCTCTCCTTGTTCTAGCCATGCATGATATAATTTTCCCACACTTGCTGAGTACCATTGGTACTCAACCTTGCATTTTAGTTGGTTTATATTGCTGCTCAGGTCAAGATAATGAGGTGGGGTATAATGACCAAGACTTTGGACCCGAAGAAGGTTTCTAGGTTCATGGAGACCCCCGGGCAACGCCTGTGATGAAGCCCTAAAAGAATAATATTCCGCTGCTAGTTTATTTACTTGTGATGAAGCATTAGTGTCCATTGAGACATTTGCGATGTAAGACTCATTTATATTCGACACCTGGCTTGTAATAAATGATGTTTCACTATTTGTCATCACATGTATGAGAAAATGATCTTGGAATACATGTGATATTCACTTGGTTGTTTCTTCGGAAAAACCGGGTGTGACATGGACAGAGGTGTTCAGATCAAAGGTGGACATGGCGATGATCTTGTCTTTAGATCAACCTGATCATCAAGTGATCTGTCCACGAGAAGGCTTATGTTCGAAAGGAATCAAAGAACAGATGCAAAGAAAACACAACGATGTCGTAAAGTGGTATTGGAGACCTACCTTATGTTCTTCTCGGTCTCGAGGTCCTCCTCAGATCATTGGGCCTTCCTCCGGCGATCTTCCTTGCTGCACTCCGGCGATGGTTTACTCGGCGGGTTGGGACTAGGGCTCTAAGTCATCGGCTCAGGAGTTGGAAAAGAAGTTTGTGGTTTCGGCCAGACGTTCTTTTTCTATTTATAATCGGGAAGAGAAGAGTCCTAATCTGATTGTATCCTGAATAAAAGTCCTGTTCAAATTTGTCGTCGAATCCTACAACTTATCTTTAGTTGATTTGGTGCGGTATCATTGTGGAATTCAGGTCGGTTTCTGTTCCGGTATTTTTACGCGTACATAATCCAAAAACCATTCCTAGAACTCGTTACCTCCTCGGTGATGAGCTCCGGAAGCTCCACGTGTCCACCGGGTCCTAGTCTCTCCCTCTCCGCAGGGACGAGCTCCGGTTGTGCCGCGTGTCAAGTGAGCAAGACTTCCCTCTCCTTCGGAGGTGAGCTCCGCGTGCGCCACGTATCCTGGCGGTCGGGACCTCCTCTCTTATTTGGAGGTGGCTCCGCACACGCCACGTGTCAGTGCCGGACCTTTCCTCTCTTCTCAGAGACGAGCTCCGAGGTTAACACGTGTCCAACAGCGACGGACCTCCTGGAGATAAGCTCCGGTGGCGACACACGTCCGATAGAACCGTACCTCTCGGAGTTGAGCTCCGAGATCGACACATATCCTGCGCGACTGGTCCTCTGATTTCTGCAGTGACTAGCTCCGAAGGTGACATGTGTCCTGCGGAAATGCCTTTGCTTCTTCCGCAGAGGCTAGCTCCGGGGAAACACGTGTTCCACAGGGTCGGACCTTTCCCCCTTTGCGGAGATGAGCCCCGAGCCAGCCACGTAGCCAGTTTAGCGGTGGACCTCTCTCCATTTTGCAGGGATGAGCTCCGAACACGCCACGTGGCCAGCGGGCCACGGAAGTTGTCTTCGGTGTTCTCTGGAAACTGGATTCGGCTCTTTATTGGCTATCTTTTCGATATTTTCTCTGTTCCCTCTTCTTTTAAAATGTTTCTCTACATGAAATATGAATACATGCAGAAATCAGGGATGAGGGCGTCTGTCGAAGTGTTCGGTCGACACTTCCCCCGGGCCTGCACTAGGCAGCCCGCGGAGGTTCTTTTTTTCGGTGGGGCTAATCCCTCGCGGAGAGCTTGCACGGATGGACGAGTTAGTAAGAGCTTGACACGGTGAGTTTTACGTGGTTCAGGCCGTCGGAGCGTAAAACCCTACGTCCACGGCGAGCTATGGAGCTCGCTGTATTGCTTGCTGCTCAGAACCGGAGTTCTGAGCTTGGGGGTGAGTTACAGCTTGGGTGTGAATGGCTAGCGTATGAGTTGCAGAGGTGCGAACCCTTGCTATCATCGCCTACCCAAGTCTTTTATAGTCCAAGACTCGGGTGGCTTACAAGGGGGCCCGGGACCCGACAAGTGGTCCCGGGGAGATTGTTTATCACCTACCGTATCTGCAGTTATGCCGGTAGTTGTCTGTGGCGAAGGCTTCTGAGTCTTCGTCTTGCAGCCCTGCCCATGCCGCATGCTAGTAGTAGTGGATGATGACGGCGGGGGCGGCATGGGATGTCTTGTCGCTGCGTTTATTGGCTGGCAGGCTCTGACACCGCGCGCCAGTCTGTGATGCGACTGGGCGCAACGGCACCTGACAGAGGCGTGCTCTGTGTCTCTGTGTCTTGGGAAGACGCGGGCCTTGAATACCATGTACGGGCAAGGTATGGGGCGTCTTTACGCCCGCTGCCTATCGCTCGGGGGCAGGCAGCGCCGTTCTGCTGGCCATGTGGCGGGCTCGGAGCCCTTCTCAGAGGAGAGGAGGGTCCGGCCCCGTGGGGCACATGGAGCCTTCGGACCTCTCCCCGCGGAGGGGGAGGTTCGGCTTCTGTCGGCCACATGGCGGGCCCGGAGCTCCTCCCTGAGGAGAGGGAGGTCCGGCCCTGCCGGATACGTGGCACCTTCGGACCTCTCTCCCGCGGAAGGGGAGGTCCGGCCTCTGTACGCCACGTGGCGGGCCCGGAGCTCTCCTCTGAGGAGAGGGAGGTCCGGCCCCGCCGGACGCGTGGCGCCTTCAGAGCTCTCCCTGCGGAGAAGGGCGAGTTCCTTAGGCATTTTCCCCTGTGCGTGAGGGTACCCCATATCGCAGGTACCTACAGTGTCACATAATACATGTTGGGATTACATTCACTTAAAGTTAAGTTGCTGTTTTATCGTGGTTTTGATAAATAACTTTGTTTTCTGCAATGAGCCTTTTTATACCTACCTTGTTGTGAGCTACATATCATATTTTCCCGCACTTGCTGAGTACATAATTGTACTCAAACTTGCATTATTATTTCATCATCAGTAACAGGAGAAGATTACTATGAAGACCAGGTGGAGCATTAGGCGTGTAATCTGTCCTCAACCTTGCCTGTGGGGATGGAGTAGAGATGGAGCCGCCGTTGCTGCTTAGATTGCTTCCGCACTAGTTAGAAGACTTCCGCTCCGCTGCCAAGCTGAGTCCAAGACTCATGAAACCTTGTAATAAACTCTGTTATTTGTGGTTATATATATTCTGAAATTCAGTTTGTGGATGATGTGTATATGTGTGATGAACATCCTGGGCACACATATGCATCAGTTCTCGGTTCCGTGGTTTTTTCCACGAAATTGATGGCGTCATAGGTTGATACCAATTTGTGTTTTCTATTTAAGCGTGTAACTTACCGTCAACCCGTGGCTCTGATACCAATCTGTGATGCCCCAGTTCTGTGAAAAACCATGGAACCTGGAACTGATGCATATGTGTGCCCAGGATGTTCATCACACATACACATATACTTCACAAACTGAATCCAGAATATATATTACCACGAATAACAGGGTTTATTACAATGTTTCATGAGTCTTGGACTCATGCTAGCAGCGGAAGTCTAAATCTAGCAGCGGAAGTTTTATTCTAGCAGCCGAAGTCTTCTAACTAGTGCTGAAGCAATCTAAGAAGCAGCAGCGGCTCCATCTCTACTCCATCCCCACAGGCAAGGTTGAGGACAGATTACACGCCTAATGCTCCACGGGGTCTTCATAGTATTCTTCTCCTGTTGCTGATGATGAAGTAATAATGCAAGTTTGAGTATATGATGTACTCAGCAAGTGCGGGAAAATATTATATGTAGCTCACAGCAAGGAAAGTATAAAAAGGCTCATTGCAGAAAGCAAAGTTTATTTCTCAAAACACGATAACACATCAACTTAACTTTACGTGAATGTAATCCCAACATGTATTAAAATACAAACATACCTCCATTATGTTTCATCACTTTCCATGTCTCAACCAGACATTAATCTTTTTCATCTTTGCTCACGAATACCTTCTCGTATTCGCTACCATCTAACGAATACCACCTCGTATTCGCTACCATTTCATCTCATAAACAATTCTGTCTCACACCGAGACCAATCTCGTTGCCATGACTCAACAGTCATGCAACGAATCTTATCATTCGGACTCAACAGTCCCGTAAACCAAACCATAACCAAAACTATAACCAAAACCATAACCAAAAATCATCCCATCTAATCATGGAAGTTGGCCAGGCGCTCGTGACTTTAAGCCCGGCTATCATGATAGTTTTAAGACTCTGCAGAGTTTGCACCACTTTACCCACAAGTTTGTGATTTCGTCACCTGTCGGTGACTGCAGAACCTCCATAATACCAGTACACAACCGTCCGTGTATGGTCAAGAGATCACAAAATAGCTTTTACAAAGGGGCTACTAGATGTATGGACTCACTAAGGTTTCATCGGCAGGCTAGAATCTCCAATTCTCCCACCCACGGGCCTCCTATTGTGCCATGCAGTTCCCAGGGCAGTCATCACTCGACTCCCATTCCCCGCGCCTTCCATGGTCCATAACAATCTAGCAACTTACCTAATTATTCAGCTAAGACGCACCCATACTTGGCCTTGTGGTGGCACTGTTATCCTGGCATGGCTCGCATGAACCGGTCCTTAGATCTATGGCAAGTAACCACCATCTCATTCTACCTCATTCACTAACCCAGGCTTGCCTAGATCTCCCTCTGATCCATGTTCATTAACAACATCAGTTTCTCAATATTCTTACAAGTGCAGTTAGCTAGACACATCTATCTCATTTCCCATATCCCATGGAATCAGCGAAGCATAAAAGCAAAAAAACCATACCCGACTCATAAACTTCCCTGGCGACAAGGGTGGCTAACAAAACTAGTAAACTCCTATGAAAGGGTTTCCCATCATGTTTGACTCGAGAAAAAACACCTTTTTGCAAACAAAACAGTTTTCCAAAAATATAGGATCAATATGGTCAAGGGGCACTTGCCTTGTTCTTGCGGTTCTTGTTGCTCTAGGATCACGAAACCTTGTTGTTGCAGATCGTCGTACACAGCTCCCTGAGCTTGTCATTCTATACACGATCACGCACATACAAGATTCATAGCAATCAATACCATGCACAAACTTTAACCAGATGCGATGATGCATATGCATGCAAATCCTATGATGCAGTTTTTTGATTAGATCGGTTGTAGGTGTCCTTGTATGTTTGCATGGGTTTTACGATGAACAGAGGTGTAAAGATAAATTGTGGATGTGGCGATGATCTTGACTTTAGATCAAACCGATCAACAAGTGATCTGTCCATGAAAAAGCTTCTGTTCGAAAGAAATCGAAGAACAGATGCAAAGAGAACGCGATGATGTCGTAAGGTGGTATTGGAGACCTACCTTACTTCCTTGGGGTCCTTCCTCCTAGCAAGAATAGATCGTTGGCTCTCCTCCAGTGATGGCAATCGTCTCTGGCTCGTCGGCGATCTCTCTGGTGGTCAATCTCCGGCGAAGGGGTTTACTCGGTGAGCTAGGGGTTAGGGCTCTAAGTTGTCGGCTCAGGAAGTGGAAAAGAAGTTCGTGGTTGCGGCCAAAGGTTTTCGGTTCTATTTACAAGAGGAAAACGGAGAGTCCTCCTCTGATCGGAATTTGAATAAGAGTCCTATTCAAATTGTTTTTGAATCTTAACAACTTATCTTTAGTTGATTTGGTGCGGTAGCAACGTGGAATTCATGTCGGTTTCCTCCCGTACCGGTATTCCCACGCGTACAGAAGAAAAAACCGCTTCAAATCTCGTCACCTTTGTGGTGATGAGCTCCGGAAGCTCCACGTGTCCTGCGGGAACCTGGGCTCCCTTTTCCGCAGAGACAAGCTCCGGTTGTGCCACGTGTCAGGCGGGCGAGATGTGACACCCTCAATTCTGTGGAAAACCACGGAACCGAGAACTAATGCATATGTGTGCCCAGGATGTTCATCACACAAACACATACGTTCCACAAACTGAATTCAGAATATATATAACCACGAATAACAGAGTTTATTACAATGTCTCATGAGTCTTGGACTCATGCTCACAGCGGAAGTCTTACTTCTATGCAACGGAAGTCTTTATTCTAATGCGGAAGCAAATTTAAGCAGAAGTGGCTCCATCTCTACTCCCTCCACAGGCAAGGTTGAGAATAGATCACACGCCTTAATGTTCCACTTGGTCTTCATAGTAATCTTCTCCTGCTGCTGATGAGGAGATAATAATGAAAGTTTGAGTACAATGATGTACTCAACAAGTGCGGGAAAAACACGATATGTAGCTCATAACAAGGTAGGTATAAAAAGGCTTATTTGCAGAAAAAGCAGATTTATAAAACCATGATAAAACAACAACTTAACTTTAGATGAATGTAATCCCAACATATATTAAATTACCAACATACCTCCATCACTTTCCATGTTCCACCCGAACATTAACCAACTTCATTCTTACTCACGAATACCTTCTTGTATTCGCTACCATCTCACGAATACCTTCCCGTATTCGCTACCATCTTATCTCATAAACAACTTCCTCTCACACCGAGACCAATCTCGTTACCATGACTCAACAGTCATGCAACCATCTTATCACCCGGACTTAACAGTCCCAAAACCAAACCATAACCATCATCAATAACCATAACCAAGAACCATCCCAATAACCATCCCAACTAATCATGGCAGTTGGCCAGGCGCTCGTGACCGTAAGCTCGACTATCATGATAGTTTTAGACTCTGCAGAGTTTGCACCTCTTTACTCACAAGTTTGTGATTTCGTCACCCGTCGGCGACTGCAGAACCTCCATTATACCAGTACACAACCGTCGGTGTATGGTCAAGAGATCACAAAATAGCCTTTACAAAGGGGTTACTAGATGTATGGACTCACTAAGGTTTCACCGGCAGGCTAGAATCTCCAATTCTCCCACCCACGGGCCCCCTCTTGTGCCATGCAGTTCCCAGGGCAGTCCTCACTCGACTCTCGTTCCCTGTGCCTTCCACAGTCCATAACACTCTAGCAACTTACCTAATTACTCAGCTAAGCCGCACCCATACTTGGCCTTGTGGTGGCACTATTATCCTGGCATGTGCATGCATGAACCGGTCCTTAGATCTACGGCAAGTAAACCACCATCTCATGCTACCTCATTCACAAACTCAGTCTTGCCTAGATCTCCCTCCGATCCATGTTCATTATCATCATCAGTTTCTCATTATCATTACGAGTGCAGTTAGCTAGACACATCTATCTCGCTTCCCAATCCCATAGACTCAGCGAAGCATAAAGCAAAAACCATACCCGACTCATAAACATCCCTAGCGACAAGGGTGGTTTAATCAATACTAGTAAACTCCTATAAAAGGGTTTCCCATCATGTTTGACTCAGCACACACACCTTTTCGCAAAACAACACAGTTTCACCCAAAACATAGGATCAATATGGTCAAGGAGCACTTGCCTTGTTCTTGCGATTCCGGTTGTTCTTTTATCTCAAAACCTTGTTGCTACAGTTTGTCATAGACAGCTCCCTGAGCTTGTCTTGCTAGGTAGGATCACGTGCATCCAAGATTCACAGCAATCAATATCATGCACAAACCTTAAACTAGATGCGAGGATGCATATGCATGCTATCTTATGATTAGTTTTATTAGATTGGTCTGTACGTGTTCTTGCAAGGTTTGCATGGACAGAGGTTTTTTGATCAAAGGTGGATGTGGCAATGATCTTGTATTTTAGATCAACCTGATCATCAAGTGATCTGTCTACGAGAAGGCTTCTGTTCGAAAGGAATCAAAGAACAGATGCAAAGAAGACGTAACGATGTCGTAAGGTGGTATTGGAGACCTACCTTACGTTCTTCTCTGTCTCGAGGTCGTCCTCAGATTGTTGGACTTTCCTCCGGCGATCTTCCTTGCTGCACTCCGGTGATGGTCTACTCGGCAGTTAGGACTTAGGGCAATAAGTCGTCAGCTCAGGAGTTGGAAAAGAAGTTTGTGGTTTCGGCCAGGGGTTCTGGGTTCTATTTATAATCGGAAAGAGAAGAGTCCTAATCTGATTGTATCCCCAATAAAAGTCCTATTCAGATCGTCGTTAGATCCTAACATCTTATCTTTGGTTGATTCGATGTGGAACTCAGGTCGGTTTCTGTTCCGGTATTTCTACGCGTACAGATTCCAAAATCGCTTCAGAACCCGTCACCTTCGCAGTGCTGAGCTCCGGAAGCTCCACGTGTCCACCGGAACTAGTCTCTTCCTTTCCGCAGAGACGGGCTCCGATTGTGCCACGTGTCAAACGAGCAAGACTTCTTTGTTCTTCGGAGGTGAGCTCCGCGTGCGCCACGTATCCTGGCGGTCGGGACCTCCTCTCTTACTCGGAGGTGGCTCCGCGCACGCCACGTGTTAGTGCCGGACATTTCCTCTCTTCTTTCCTCAGAGACGAGCTCCGAGGTTAACACGTGTCCAGCAGCGATGGACCTCCCGGAGATATGCTCCGGTGGCGACACGTGTTCGATAGAACCGGACCTCTCGGAGGTGAGCTCCGAGATTGACACGTATCCCGCGCGACCAGTCCTCTGATTTCCATGATGACTAGCTCCGGGGGCAACACGTGTCCCATAGGGTCGAACCTCTCCCCTTTTGCGGAGATGAGCCCCGAGCCTGCCACGTAGCCTACTTTAGCGGCGAACCTCTCCCCACTTCGCAGGGATGAGCTCCAAACACGCTGTGTGGCCAGGGGGCCGCGGAAGTTGTCTTCGGCGCTCTCTGAGAGCTGGATTCGGCTCTTATTGGCTATCCTTTTGATATTTTTCTCTGTTCCTACTTTTCTTAAAATGTTTTCTCTTCATAAAACATGAACATATGCTGACACCAGAGATGAGGGTGTCACACGAGACCTCCCTCTTACTCAGAGGTGAGCTCCGCGTGCGCCACGCATCCTGGCGGGCGGGACCTCCCCTCTCTCCAGAGGCGAGCTCCGCGTGCGCCACGTGTCTGGTGGGTCGGGACCTCCCCTCTCAACAGAGGCGACCTTTGCGAATGCCACGTGTAAGTTCCGGACCTCCCCCTCTTTTTGGAGGTGGCTCCGAGTGTGCCATGTGTCAATTCCGGACCTCCCCTCTCTTCAGAGGTGAGCTCCGAGAATGCCACGTGTCAAGTACTGCCGGACTTCCTTCTTGCTCGGAGGCGATCTCCGAGGTCGACACGTGTCCAACAGTGATGGACCTCCCGGAGATGAGGTCCGGGGGTGACACGTGTCCAATAGGACCGGACCTCTCGGAGGTGTGCTCCGAGAGCGACACGTGTCTAGCGGGGCCGGACCTCTCAGAGGTGAGCTCCGAGAGTGACACGCGTCCCGCGCGGCTGGTCCTCTCTTTTCTGCGGTGAATAGCTCCTAAGTTGACACGCGTCCTGCAGGAATGGCCTCGCTCCTCCGCAGAGGCTAGCTCCGGGGGCAACACGTGTCCCACAGGGTCGGACCTCTCCCCCTTCGCGGGGATGATCCCCGTGCCTGCCACGTAGCCAGCTTAGCGGCGGACCTCTCCCCATTTGCGGAGATGAGCTCCGAACATGCCACGTGGCCAGCAGCCGCGGAAGTTGTCTACAACGCTCTCGGTGAACTGGAATTGGCTCTTTTTGGTTATCTTTTTTATTCTTTCTCTGTTTCTATTTATTTTAAAATATTTTCTACATGAAACATGAATACATGCAAAAATCAAAAATGAGGGTGTCAAATATTCATACCACCATCTCATATTCATCTCATATTCATATCTTCCGAAACCAAACCCATTGTTACGACTTAACAGTCCAAAAAACCAATCCCAAAGACCATACCATAACCAAACCAATAAACATCCATCCCAAACCTTCCCTCTAATCATGGAAGTCGGCCAGGTGCTTGTGACCGTAAGCACGGCTATCATGATAGTTTTACACTCTTAAGAGGTGGCACCACTTTACCCACAAATTTGTGATTTCGTCATCCGTCGGCAACTGCAGAACCTCCATTATACCAGTACACAATCGTCGGTGTATGGCCAAGAGATCACAAAATAGCCTTTACAAAGGGGGCTACTAGATGTATGGACTCACTAAGGTTTCACCAGCAGGCTCGAATCACCATTCTCCCACCTATGGGCCCTCTCTTGTGCCATGCAGTTCCCAGGGCAGTCCTCTCTCGACTCCCATTCCCCGCGCCTTCCACAGTCCATAACAATCTAGCAACTTACCTAATTAGTCAGCTAAGCCGCACCCATACTTGGCCTTGTGGTGGCATTGTTTTCCTGGCATGTACTCGCATGAACCGGTCCTTAGATCTACGGAAAGTAAACCACCATATCATTCTACCATATCCACGAACCAAGCTTGCCTAGATCTCCCCCGTTCATGTTCATTATCAACATCAAGTTCTCATTATCATTGTTCATATGAGTGCAGTAGCTAGACACATTCTATCTTGCTTCCCATATCCCGTGGACTCGGCGAAGCAAAAAGCAAAAACGACCATACCTGACTCATCAACTTTCCCGGCGACAAGGGTGGTTAACAAAACTAGTAAACTCCTATAAAAGGGTTTTTCCATCAAGTTGACTCAAGCATACACGTTTTCGCAAACAAAACAGTTTATAAAACATGGGATCAATATGGTCAAGAGGCACTTGCCTTGTTGTTGTGGCTTTTGTTGCTCAGGCGTCTCGATATCTTGGTGCTGTAGTCCTTCGTAGGTAGCTCCCTGAGCTTGTCCTTCTACTCACGATCACGCATATAAAAGATTCACAGCAATCAATCATCGTGCACAAACTTTACTTAAGATGCAACGGTGTAGGTGCATGCAAAACCTATGATGCTGTCTTATTTAGATCTGTTTGTACGTGTTCTTGCATGTTTTAATGGCTTGCATGGGGTTTTATGATGAACAAGGGTGTAAGGATCAAGTGTGGACGTGGTGATGATCTTGACTCAAGATCTAGATCAATTCCACCGTCATAAACTGATCAGCACGTGATCTGTCCACACGAAAAAGCTTCTGTTTGAAGGAAAACAGATGCGAAGAAAACCACGATGATGTCGTAAGGTGGTAATGAAGACCTACCTCGGCCTTCCTCCTAGCAATGGAAGCAGGACAGTTCGTTAGCTCTCTTCTGATGACGGCGAGCGTGACGGCTCGTCGGCGATGCTCACCAGCGACTGAACTCCGGCAAGGGCGTGGAACTCGGCGAGTTGAAAGCTAGGGCCTCCAAGTCGTCGACTTGGGAAAGTGTTACGACCAAGGGGTGTTTCGGGTTCTATTTATAACCGGAAAAAGAAGAGTCCTACTCCGATTGGATTTCAAAATAAGAGTCTATCAATGTGTGCCGTTGACACTTTCCCCGGGCCTGCACTGGGCAGCCCGCGGAGGTTCTTTTTCGGAGGGGCTAGTCACTCACGGAGAGCTTATGCGTTAGGGACGATGGAAGGAGAAAGGTTGACACAGAGATTTTTTATGTGGTTCAGGCCGCCGGAGCGTAAAACCCTACGTCCACGGTGAACAGAGGTGCTCATTGTATTGCCTGAGTGTTGAGTGTGCAAGAAGCCGAATGGAGTTCAAACCACTATAGTGCGAACCCACTAGCGTGCGAACCCTTTGCAACGTTGCCTACCCGAGCCTTTTATAGTCCAAGGCTCGGGTGGCTTACAAAGTGGGCCCAGGACCCGACAGGTGGTCCCGGGGAGATTGCGTGCCATCTACCGTATCCTGCAGTTATGCTGGTAGTTGTCTCTGGCGAGAGCTTCTGAGTCTTCGTCTTGCCGCCCTGCCCATGCCGCAAGCTAGGCGTAGTGGTTGATGACGGCAGGGGCGGCAGGGGATGTCTTGTCGCTGTGTTTATTGGTGTAGAGCTTCTGACGCAGCGTGTCAGTCTTCACTGCGATGCGACTGGGCACAACGGCACCTGACAGCGGCGTGCTCCGCGTCTCCGCGCCTTGGGAAGGCGCGGGTCTTGAATACCTTGTACGGACAAGGTATGGCGTGTCTTTACTCTTACTGCCTACCGCGCGGGGGCAGGTAGCGCTGTTCTGCTAGCCACGTGGCGGGCCCGGAGCTCTCCTCTGATGAGAGGGAGGTCCGACCTCGCTAGACACGTGGAGCCTTCAGAGCTCTCCCAGCGGAGGGGGGAGGTCCGGCTCTGCTGGCCATGTGGCGGGCCCGGAGCTCTCCTCTGAGGAGAGGGAGGTCCAGCCCGGCTGGACACGTGGAGCCTTCGGAGCTCTCCCTGCGGAGAAGGGAGGTCCGGCTCTGCTGGCCACGTGGTGGGCCCGGAGCTCTCCTCTGAGGAGAGGGAGGTCCGACCCCGCTTGGACACGTGGAGCCTTCGGAGCTCTCCCCGCGGAGGGGGGAGGTCTGGCTCTACTGGCCATGTGGCGGGCCCGGAGCTTCCCTCTGAGGAGAGGGAGGTCCGGCCCCGCTGGACACGTGGAGCCTTCGGAGCTCTCCCTACGAAGAAGGGAGGTCCGGCTCTGCCGGCCACGTGGCGGGCCTGGAGCCCTCCTCTGAGGAGAGGGAGGTCCGACCCCGCATGACACGTGGGGCTTTCGGAGCTTGCCCCTACGGAAGGGGCAAAGTCCTTAGGTGATTTCCCCTGTGCGCAGGGGTACCCAATATTAAGGGTACCGACAGTGGCCCCCAGTCCCATCTCGGGGGAGATAACGAGCCCGAGGTGGGGCCCCCATCTCTTCTATTTCGCGCACCTTCTCGAAGACCCGCTTTGACCGTCGCTGGAGCACGAACAGTCGTGGGATCGTGAGGGCATGAGCCCTGCTTGATGGCTGCTTTTACTGCGGCGGTTCCCAAGGCTGCCACTACTGCACGTCGCAGCGCACATCGCAGCGCCTTGTCAAGAACCGCCGGGTTCTCCGCCTAGGGGCTGACAACCTGGTCCATCGCTTCTGTAGGACAGCCTGGGCCCGCTTGTCATGGACTCCTGGGCTTGGAGCTGAAGCGGTTATCCCAAGTAGCGTATTCGAAGAGTTTAAGTGGGGATCTTATCTGCATCGCAGGCTTCCCTTCGCACTTCCCTTCGCCTGAGTCCTCCTTGTTTCTTCGAGCTCTTGCGCCTTCATCTTCCATGGCTTCCAACCTGCCTCCGCCACGTCCCACCCTGCCGGCTGAGCTTGGGGTAGTACGCAAGCTGCTGGGTTGGCATGCGGAGGAGCAGAAGCGCTGGCTCCAGCGGGGATCTCTCCCCTTGTGTCTGGACAGGGGGGAGATTGTTTTCTTCACCGCCTACGCCTTGGAGGGGTTCGTCCCGCCAATTTCTTCCTTCTTCGTGACGCTGCTGGAGACGTACGGTCTCCAGCTTCATCACCTCTCCCCCAACTCCTTCGCGATGGTCGCCGTCTTCGTGCACTTCTGGGAGATGTTCATGGGAGTGCGCGCTTCTGTGACGCTCTTCCGCTACTTCTTCGTGCTGCGGATGACTGGGCGCGGCTCGAATAATCAGTTGGGGGCGTACTACTTCCAGCATCGCTGCAAGGATCCGAAGGTCTCTGGGTACCTTCTAACTTTCGGCGCGGCGAGGTGGGAAAGCTGGAGGGAGAACTGGGTGATTGTGCAGACCGACGAGCATGATCGCCTTCAGCTGCCAACTGCCGGCCCGACCACCGAGCGTCGCTTCTGGGTGGAGATCCCGGAGCTGGAGCCGGAGTACGCGCCGGTCTTGGAGCGGATCCAGTTTCTGGCCAACGAGGGGCTGACGAACCTGATGGTGCTGATAGACTTCCTGTCACGCCGCATTGCGCCCTTGCAACAGCGCAGCCGCCCGGCGTGGTACTACACCGGCAAGCACGACTGCACCAGGTTGGAGACGGGTGATGTGGACATCACTTCTACAGATATACACAACACTCACATGGTAGACATGCAAGGTCCAATTACTAGAGCTCGAGCACGACAATTGAATTTAGAGGTGAGCTCGTTCCTGAACAGTTCTTTATATGTGAATTTTGAGAGTATGTTGCTACCTAATGGATTAATTATGATTACGAACCATGGAGAGGACATGGAGATACATGGAGAGAGGTTTGGAGGCGTGGAGGTCCAGAAAATATGCCAACAAGAAGTTAGAGACCGAGCCCAACTCAAACTCGAGTCCAACTCGGGCCCAGGAGCAGTCCACCTTAAAATGGATGCACAGGAGGCATACGGACTCCGTTTTTGACGTTCTACATATGCACGGAAAGCTGAGAGGATAACTTTCCAATGGAACCGGCCCCACGTCAAAATTCCTTCGGAGTCGACGGGAAACTTCGAAACAATATAAAGTTTAGAGTCTGTCAGGGTGTTGCATCACCTAGTTGGGCCATTGGGCCTTGTATCGAGTCCAAGTCCATTATGTACGTGTCTTAGGGTTAGGTTACGACCCCAGCACCCCCCTGGTCGTCCTCCACCTCCTTTATACCCCCTAGGCTCCATCACAAACAGCTGGGTTTTGCTTAGTTACAATCTGTCATTGAACAGTGTCGCCGATCATCGGTTGTGAGACCCCAAATTCGTGATCAATTCAGTTTTGATTGCAACTTATCTGTTCTTGCTTGTGTTCTTGATTGCGCTTGCAGGGATAAGCATTCGTGGCGAGGTCATTCTTGTGACACGGGTGATAACCAACGGAGCAGTGGTGTAGTGATTGCGGGGTTTCGTTCGTTCGGAGCCTTGGATCATCAACGTCGAGATCTCCAAACAATCAAGTTTACCCTACCTCTCGGAAGATCGGGACTCATCCTCCTATCAATTGGTATCAGATTTTCAGATTCACCGTGAGGTATACTTGTGTGCCTTTAGATTTATTTTGTTTCAGTCCTATCGTCCACAAAAGGCCACAAAAAATTTTAGTTTCCCTAACCTACAACCCCCGCTCAACCTTTTGCACAATTTAGTTTCGGAGTCCATAGTTCTGAGTTCGTATCCTTGGTTGAGTCTGGTTGCTGGTTTAGATTTGTTTTGGTTCAGTTTTGTTTCTTCCGTCCGCTGCCATCTACAAAAAACCAATCTACAAAAAAATTCCATCCACCGATTCGTTTCTGTTGCAGTTTCCACCACCACCAAAACCTGATTCGGGGTATCCTCCTTAAAATGGGCATAACTTTTCGCTCGTAACTCTGATTGAGGCGCATTTTTTCCCAGAAAGGTCTCAAAAAATTCCACATACAGCATTTTCAAAAAAATAAAAAAAATTAAGAAGGCCCTTGTTTCGAACTCCGAAGTTCCAGCACCAGTTTTTTCCAATCGCTCCTAAATTTATGCCGATCTCATCTTTCATCGGTTTGAGCTAATACTTGGTGTTGTTTCTATTCTTGTGCTCCTGGTTGAGAAAAAATATCAAAAAAAATTAAGAGAAATTTTTTTTTTGATTTCTACTAGTGCTTCAAGACAAAAAAAGGAGGCTAAGGGGTTTTCTAGTTGTGCTATTTCTGTGTGAGTGCTGGATACTTGCTGATATTATCCTTGTTGTTCATCATCATTCATCCTTGTCCTTGCTTGTTGCCACAACTGTTCTAATACATTCTTAGGCCAGCAACTAGGTGAAATTCTTTGGACAGTTATTCAGCATTGCTATCTGTTACTAACTTGTGTGCCATATACATATACTGCATTTGAGCCTTCCAAGCTCCACCTTCTCTCGAGCAGAACAGGTGACCTTTGCAATCACACCCACTCTCTGCTTGCTTCACACCGGTCACCGTTGGCCACCTGCAGTGCTGGTAAGAAACTTGTAAGAGCGGGGTAAGACGTATCTTACTGATCGATTTTCCACCCACTTTGGAGAGCGTACTAATAGGGTTCTTCACGATCTTTTTGTCTTTGTTTCTGTTTTGTACTAACAATGACAGGAAAGAATCCTATGGATAAGACCTCTGGTTCTACACCTCCGGATGATGATGAGTGCGTGTCCCATATGGAACTAAAGGATATGATGCGGGCAATGACCGAAGCTTTCAACAATTACCAGACCACTACAACAGCCACCTTTCAGAGGCTCCATACAAGTGTTGCTGGTTTGACCACACGGTTGGACGAGATGGAGACTCGTCTTCCCCAACAAGTTACACCCTCTATCATCCTTGATGGTGATGCACATGCTCACTACGACACAGAGGATGACTTCAATAACGATGAGGTTGATGCACAGCAGCGCCGTCGCCCTCGACGAAATCGTCAAGGTATGAGAGGTAGACCTCGTCCTCATGCTCCTGAACAAGATAATGATTCTTAAGATTAAGTTTTCTATTCCAGCATTTTATGGATCTTATGATGCTGAGACTTACTTGGATTGGGAGATGACGATAGAACAAAAATTTAGCTCTCATCTTGTTCCTGAGCGACATAGAGTTAGACAAGCCACTAGTGAGTTTAAAGATTTTGCTATAATTTGGTGGAATGAACTTGTCAATACACGTAATGCACCACAGACATGGGATGCGTTAAAAGAAGAGATGCGCGCTAGGTTTGTTCCTCCTCTATATAGACGTGATCTTCTTAAGAAATTGCAACGCTTTGATCAGGGTGACATGACTGTCCAAGAGTACTACCAAGAGTTGCAGAAAGGTATGCTTCGTTGTGGGGTAGTTGAGGATCCGGAAGACCAAATTGTTAGGTTTTATGGGGGCTTGCGGCGTGAGATCCAGGACATAGTTGACTACAAGGAATATCATTCTATTCAACGTTTATTTCAAATTTCTATGTTAGCAGAAAAAGAAGTGCAGGGTCGCCAACAGCAGCGGCGGAACAACACTTTCACGCCACGACAATTTCCGGTGCCATCCAAAGCAGCGCCCTCCTCGAGCGTACGTGCTTCTACACCACCCTCCACGGGTGTTGTACGCAGCAGCATCACACCTTCTACATCACGGGGACAAGATAACAGCAAGTCCCAGATGCCTCCAGGTGTTGCAGCAAAGGCGGCTGCACCCAACACTTCGACAAGTCGCAGCTCTGACATCAAGTGCCACTGCTGCCAGGGACTTGGCCATATGCAACGAGATTGCCCCAGCAAACGGGCGATCATTGCCACTGCTGATGGTGGGTATGTTAGTGCTTCTGATATTGAAGATGAAAATATTATTGCAACTAACATTTCAGGTTCGGATGATGGTGCTGAGGAGGTTCTTGGTACATCTGCGACAAACAACTATAGGACTTTGATTTTGCAGCGAGCTTTGAGTGCCACGATTCGAGAGGACGATAACCGCCAATGTCACAACCTTTTTAACATGTTTCTCATCGTCAAGGACTGCCGTGTACATACCATCATTGATGGTGGTAGCTGCAACAATTTGGTAAATGTTGAGGTGGTCAAGAAGCTTGGCTTGACCACACGGGAGCATCTCCACCCTTATCACATTCAATGGTTTAACAACAATGGTAAGGTTAAGGTAACACAAACAGCAAGGATACATTTTTCCATTGGTTCTTATCATGATTTTGCTGATTTTGATGTGGTACCTATGGATGCTTGTTCTCTTTTGTTGGAACGTCCTTGGGAGTTTGATACTAATGCTATTCACCATGGTCGATCTAATAAGTATACTCTCATGCATAAGGGCAAGAAAATTGTGTTGCTTCCTATGAGTCCCACTGAAATTGTACAATTTGAGCAGGAGAAAAAGAATAATTCTAAGCAAAATTCTTAAATTCAGCAACCTATTAAGTTGAAAAATCCTATTTTGCTTGCAACTAAATCTGATCTTGATGATTTATATGCCTCTAATGGAACTTGCTATGCTTTAGTGTGCAAACATGCTTTATATTCCATTGAGGATACATCCATTGTCTTGCCACCTGCTGTTGCTAACCTTTTGCAGGAATATATGGATGTTTTTCCATCACAGATACCCCCCGGATTATCACCTGTGCGAGGCATTGAGCACAAGATTGATTTGGTTCCAGGGGCGAGCTTGCCAAACCGTGCTGCCTACAGGACCAACCCCGACGAGACTAAGGAAATTCAGCGACAAGTCCAAGATCTTCTGGACCACGGGTACATTCGTGAGAGTCTTAGTCCTTGTTCTGTTCCTGTTCTTTTGGTTCCGAAAAAAGATGGCACTTGGCGCATGTGTGTTGATTGTAGAGCCATCAATAACATTACCATTCGTTATCGCTATCCTATTCCTAGATTGGATGATATGCTTGATGAGTTGAGTGGTTCTGTTATTTTCTCCAAGATTGATTTGCGTAGTGGGTATCATCGGATTCGTATGGCTTTAGGTGATGAATGGAAAACTGCTTTTAAAACTAAATTCGGACTTTATGAATGGTTAGTCATGCCATTTGGTTTAACTAATGCGCCCAGCACTTTCATGAGGTTGATGAATGAGGTTTTACGTGCTTTCATTGGTAAATATGTGGTGGTTTACTTTGATAATATCCTTATTTACAGCAAGTCATATGATGAGCATCTTGAACATTTGCGTGCTGTTTTTAATATCTTGCGCGATGCACGTTTATATGGTAACCTTGAGAAGTGCACCTTTTGCACCGATCGTGTGTCTTTTCTTGGGTATGTTGTTACTTCGCATGGCATTGAGGTGGACGAGGCGAAGATTGTTGCCATCACGAGCTGGCCACTTCCGACTACGGTCACACAGGTTCGAAGTTTTCTTGGTCTCGCAGGTTTCTATCGGCGTTTCGTGCGGGATTTTCAGCACCATTGCGGCACCTCTGCACGAGTTGACAAAGCATGGAGTGCTGTTTCGATGGGAACCAGCACAACAACAAGCTTTTGATGTTCTCAAGTCGAAGCTCACACAAGCACCATTGCTGCAACTTCCTGATTTCGAGAAGACCTTCGAGCTTGAATGTGACGCGAGCGGCATTGGCATTGGAGGAGTGCTAATTAAAGGAGGTAAACATGTTGCCTTCTTTAGTGAAAAATTGCATGGGCCTTCGCTGAATTATTCTACATATGACAAAGAACTTTATGCTTTAGTGCGTGTCTTGCAAACTTGGCAACATTACCTATGGTCTAAAGAATTTGTCATACATTCAGACCATGAGTCTTTGAAGTATCTTAAAGGACAAGTTAATCTGAACAAACGTCATGCTAAATGGATGGAGTTCATAGAATCATTTCCTTACATCATTAAACATAAGAAAGGGAAAGACAATGTGATATCCCACACTATCCCAACTTTCTCATAAAATCTTTGGTTTGGAAACCATAAAGAGGTTATATGCTACTGATTTGGACTTCAAAGATGCCTTTGAAAATTGTAGAGAGGGAAGAACGTGGCAAAAATTCCTGCTGCGTGAAGGCCTTCTCTACTGTGCTAACAAGCTGTGTGTTCCAGCTAGCTCCGTTCGTCTTTTGTTGTTGCAGGAAGCGCATGGAGGTGGTTTGATGGGACATTTTGGTGTTAAAAAGACAGAGGATGTGCTGGCTGCTCACTTCTTTTGGCCACGAATGAGGCGTGATGTGGAGCGCTACGTTTCACGTTGCATAACATGCAACAAAGATTTGAAGCCATACTTGGGAGAAGAAGATGAGCTTGAGTTGAGGACGACTCCAATGCAAGAGGGGGAGGACGATGTGGACATCACTTCTGCAGATATACACAACACTCACATGGTAGACATGCAAGGTCTAATTACTAGAGCTCGAGCACGACAATTGACTTTAGAGGTGAGCTCGTTCCTGAACAGTTCTTTATATGTGAATTTTGAGAGTATGTTGCTACCTAATGGATTAATTATGATTAGGAACCATGGAGAGGACATGGAGATACATGGAGAGGGGTTTGGAGGCGTGGAGGACCAGAAAATATGGCAACAAGAAGTTAGAGACCGAGCCCAACTCAAACTCGAGTCCAACTCGGGCCCAGGAGCAGTCCACCTTAAAATGGATGCACAGGAGGCATACGGACTCCGTTTTTGATGTTCTACATATGCAAGGAAAGCTGAGAGGATAAACTTTCCAATGGAACTGGAACCTCGTCAAAATTCCCTCGGAGTCGACGGGAAACTTCGAAACAATATAAAGTTTAGAGTCTGTCAGGGTGTTGCATCACCTAGTTGGGCCATTGCGCCTTGTATCAAGTCCAAGTCCATTATGTACATGTCTTAGGGTTAGGTCACGACCCCAGCACCCCCTGGTCGTCCTCCACATCCTTTATACCCCCTAGCCGCCATCACAAACAGCTGGATTTTGCTTAGTTACAATCTGTCATTGAACAGTGTCACTGATCATCGGTTGTGAGACCCCAAATTCGTGATCAGTTCAGTTTTGATTGCAACTTCTCTGTTCTTGCTTGTGTTCTTGATTGCGCTTGCAGGGATAAGCCTTCGTGGCGAGGTCATTCGTGTGACACGAGTGATAACCAACGGAGCAGTGGTGTAGTGATTGCGGGGTTTCGTTTGTTTGGAGCCTTGGATCATCAACGTCGAGATCTCCACCCAATCAAGTTTACCCTTCCTCTCGGAAGATCGGGACTCATCCTCCTATCAACGGGTCTCGGCTCCGACCCATCTGAGGAGATGTTGTACGAGATGGTGGCAAGGGTGTGCGGCGACTTCATCAATGGTGGCGACCTCACTTTCCTAGCCTCCTGTACTCCCCTCTTCTTGGAACCGTAGTGGAGGGCGGAGTTGCTGCGGACGATCCCGAACCTGGACGACATCGGGATCGCCGTGCGTCAGGTTGGGGATGCCTTCCGGGGGATCTTGATCCCCGGGGTCGAGCACTCCGGAGCGCAGCGCGGGGCGCCGGCTGCTGCCCAACCCGCACCGAGGGTCGACGGAGCTCGGATCGTTGACAAGGGGAAGGGGAAGGAGCCGGCCTCTAGGCAGTCGGAGAAGAAGCGTGCCCGGTCCCCTCCGAGGGCGCCATTTGCGCCGAGCCGGGGGACCGGGGTACCCTTGCACCCATCTTCAGGAGGCGCTGGTTCATCGGGCAGCGACCCCAAGAGGCCTCGGGTCTTCCGCTCCGACGGGGCTCCTCTTGGACAGCGGCAGTCCGAAGAGCTCCGGGCGTCCCGCCTTCCTTCCTCAGGCGGAGGAGCTTCAAGGAGGGATTCCGGTGGAGCGATGCCCGGGGGTGAGCCAAGGGCTCAGGCACCCTGGCCAGCGAGCGTCCCAGCTGCAGGTTTGGCAGGCGGCGGCGCCTGAAGGAGCAGCGCTGCGACTCACCCGGGGGCGCAGGTGCCCCAGACCTCAGGAGCTGGATCGGCGAGTAGCGCTAGAGGCGCCACCGACGGGGGCCCTACTGCTCCGCCTCTTAGGGGGGCTTCGGGTGTGCCTCCTACTCCGCCGGTCCGGGTACCTGCGGCGCAGGCGCAGGCAGCGGCGGCAGGCTCCGGTGGTTCTGTCCCGACTCGGAAGCCGGGGCTCCATGCCTGTTGGAGCGCTCGCGTCCCTCGGTAAGTGTTGTTCTTTCCGGATTTTAGAACTAGCGTTCTTTTCTCCTTTTCTTAGCCTGAGAGCTTCCCATGTTGGCAGGGACTCATCGGCTGCCGGGGGCGAGTCTGTTCCCTGGCCATCTCCGTCTGGCGGAGGATCTGTGCTGCAGCGTCAGGAATCTGCGGCGGCTTCGCCGGCCCCCAAGTCGGCGCAGGCTTCTTCTGTGTCGGCGGGATCGACCCCAGCAGCGGCGGCGGCTGCACCTGTTCGTCCCCTTTTGCCAGCTCGGAATCCGGCGGTTGTTGAGGGCTCGGCGGAGCCGGCTGGCGGTGTCCGACCCTCTGGTGCTGAGGCGGGAGGAGCAGCTGTAGGAGCAGCCGCAGGCCCTCTGGCTTCTCCAGATCGGCACCTTATCCCGGTCGCCGAGATGCCGGCACCTCCTCCACCGAACGACGACGTGATGGAGGAAATCGGGGGCGCGGCTTCGGCCTCTGCCGCCCCGCTGCCCCTGATGGACACCTTGGAGCTTGCCCAGGCGAGCGTCGTGGCAGGTCCAGGCCACCTTGAAGCGAGAGCGGGAGGTGCTGGCTGGGGAGAGGAACCGCCTCCTCAGCTGGGGGCACCTCCTGAGGCAGCGGACTCAGGAGGCTAGGGCGGAGCTCGACTTGAGGCGGTCGAGGCTTGATACCATGAAGGCGCTCCTCGACCCTCAGAAGAGGGCCGTCGACCGCCTGGACTCCGAGACCCGGCGGCTCCACCAGGAGACCTGCGAGGCTCATGCCAGGATGGAGGCGTGTTCCACTGCCATGGAGGAGCTGCGGCTGCGGCTGGCACGCCGCGAGTGCACCGTCGTGGATCGGGAGCGCGCTGTGACGACCGAGGAGAAGAAGGTCGCCGCACGGCTGGAGGCCGGCGAGGGTGACCAGAAGGCCCGGGCTGAGGAGCTGGAGCTTCGGGAGGCAGATCTGGCCGAGAGGGAGGAGCAGGCCTCCCGAGAGCGTCAGGCAGCGCTGGTGCGGGAGCTGGCGGCCGACTTTTGGGCATCAGAGCTGGAGCAACTCGCCAGGGACCTCGAGCTCCAGGAGAATTCCCTTTCGGCCAAGGAGAATAAGTTCTCCGAGGAGGGGCCCGAGGCCGTACTGGCTACCCGCCAAGAAGTGGATGAACTCCAGGCTTCGCGGTCCGTCGAGGCCCGAGCGGTCTGGAACTTCATCGGTGAGGCGGGGTCCACCCTGGTGCCCCTTGGCTTCAGCCCTGTGAGAACGGGGACTCCGGCGCAGGAGGTGACCGAGGCGATTCCGGCGCTCGACTCCATCAGCGCCAAGCTGGACAGGCTCGAAGCCGTGATCGCCGACGAGCTTGAGGCAGAGGGACGGGGCTTGGCGAAGGACGTCGCCACGCACATGCTGGCGTGCTTCCGGAGCCGGGATCCTTCCCTCTCTCTGGAGCCGGTAAGACTGGGCCCCGTTGTTGAGCGAGAGGAAGCTGCCAGGGCCGAAGTCAGGGACATAGCCGCCCTTGTAGCCTCTAGGTTCCAGCAGGAGTCCGGGGACTCCTTGGTAGTCGCCCCTGCGGCCAGAAGGCCCTATATCTTTTCTTTTTTGCTTTTGTTGAGTCTGTAGTCCAGCTCATGGAGCCTTGAATGAATAGACTCTTGATTATTCTGTCTGTTCCTTATCTTCTTCTTGGCTTGGCCTGCCCAAGTCCTTAGCTCCGCAAGGAACTTAGAGGTCTTCACCTATCTTGAAGTCTTGCACAGACACCTTCCTCGGGTCCTTGTTGTGTTAAGGGCCCAAGGTGTCTTCGGAGCTCACCCCGTGAGGACAGGGGGTGGTCCGACTCTGCTGTCCACGTGGAGGGCCCGAAGCTCCTCTGAGGAGAGGGTGGTCCTGTCCCGCGGGACACATGGGGCCATCGGAGCTCGCCCCTGCGGAGGGGGCGAGGTCCGGCTCTGCTGACCACGTGGCGGGCCCTGGGCTATCCTCTGAGGAGAGGGGAGCTCCGGCCCTGCCAGACACGTGGGGCCTTCGGAGCCCACCCCTGCAGAGGGGGGCAGGGTCCGATTCCTCCGGTCTTGAGTTGGAGTAGTCAGGAGCTCCGGTCTCTCTTCGCGTGTCCCCGTAGTGGCCCCCTGGTAGGTGTGGCCAATAGATTGGGCACACCTACCATACCCCTGCGCGGGAGCTAAGGCCAGGAGGTCCAGCACACAAGTAAGGGAACCGTAATTCTCCTTGGGGGCTCTCCCGTCCCTATCTCATAGTCTTATTTGGCTCACGGTCCTTGTCCGGTATACGGGGCTTGGGCAATTCAGTGCGCCCGGCGCTGGGGGTCCGGCTCCCTCCGAGGGCAGGGTACGACCGTCCGGCCCCTAGTACTGGACCGTAACGCTGGGGAGCCAGAGTGCACAGACTTTCGGTATGAAACCAGGCAAAGCAGGTTGTACTCTCCTGGACCTCCGAAGGGCAGGGCACGCACGCCTTGGGTCGGAACCAGACAAAGCAGGCTACGCACCCTTGACCCCCCATGCACAGCGCAGGCTTTTCCTGGAGGTGACCAGCTGGCATCGTAGCACCTGACTGGGGGATGCCTGAGAGGCCCCCTGGCCATTGGCAGGTACCTCAAGCGCGACCGTCTTCGGTAGGATAGCAAATGCCGACTAGGAATGAGAGTGGGAAAGGAGAGCTAAATGTACGGTGAGCATACATGGAAAGTGCGGTCATAAAATATAATGCGTAATTTAAATGAGCACAAGGGTAAGAGCGTGGCAGGACAGGTTTCTTTCTATATAAATATCCATAGGAGGAAGGCAGGCTAAACATGGAGACCACGACCCGCCCCATTAAGAAGGGAAGCAAGACTCTACGCGCTTAGGGTCAGAACCAGGCCAAGCTGAAACGTAGTCCTGGACCGTCCCCTGGGACTTAGCTGCTCCGAGCGCTGTTCCTAGACTCTATGGAATTTATTACAGAAAGAAAAAGAACTGTCCTACGACTGCTCTAGGGATAGAACTTACGGAAATGTTCTATGTTCCAAGGGTTCGGGAGCGGATCCCCATCCTCGGTGGAAAGGCGTACGCACCCGGGGCGGCAAACTTTTGTGACTCGGAAGGGACCTTCCCAGCTGGGAGAGAGTTATTCGGTCTCTTCGCGAGAAAGTATGCGTCGCAGCACCAGGTCGCCTTCTTGGAGCTCCCGAATATGCACGGTCCTTTGGTGGTAGCGCCAGAGCGCCTGCCGGTACCGTGCTTTGCGGAGCGCTGCGTGTAATCGAGCCTCTTCGATGAGGTCGATGTCTTCACACCGGAGGTTGTCCTGCGTGGCTTCGTCGTAAGCTCGGACACGGAGAGACCCCATGGTGATTTCTGGGGGAAGCACAGCTTCGGCCCTGTACACCATGAAGAAGGGTGTCTCCTCGGTGGCCCGGCTTTGGGATGTCCGGTTAGCCCACAGTGTGCTCGGAAGCTCATCCACCCACTTGGCACCATGTTTCTTCAAGCCGGCATAGGTGTGAGTCTTGAGGCCCCGAAGAATCTCGGCGTTGGCCCTCTTGACTTGCCCATTGCTCTTTGGGTGAGCAACAGAGGCATAGCACACCTGAATGCCGAGGTCTTCGCAGTAGTCTTGGAACGCTGCGCTGGTGAACTGGGTCCCGTTGTCGGTGATGATTCTGTTCGGGACTGTCGGTACCCGCGATATGGGGTACACCCGCGCACAGGGGAAAATGCCTAAGGATCTCGCACTTCTCCGCAGGGAAAGCTCTGGAGGTGCCACGTGTCCAGTGGGGTCGGACCTCCCTCTCCTAAGAGGAGAGCTCCGGGCTCGCCACGTGGCCTACAGCAGCCAGACCTCCCCCCTCCGAGGGGAGAGATCCGAAGGTGCCACGTGTCCCGCGGGGCCGGACCTCCCTCTCCTCAGAGGAGAGCTCCGGGCCCGCCACGTGGCCGGCAGAAGCCGGACCTCCCCCTCCGCAGGGAGAGGTCCGAATACACCACGTGTCCAGAAGAACAGCGCTGCCTGCCCCTGAGCGATAGGCAGCGGGCGTAAAGACGCCCCATACCTTGCCCGTACAAGGTATTCAAGGCCCGCGTCTTCCCAAGGCGCAGAGACGCGGAGCACGCCTCTGTCAGGTGCCGTTGCGCCCAGTCGCATCACAGACTGGCGCGCGGTGTTAGAGCCTGCCAGCCAATAAACTGACACGACCCCAATGGTCCTGTCGAGCCAGGATCACGCTGAGGGGTGCTGCGTTGCACAGCACCGGATAACACACGTCAAAGGTACAAAGTGGAAGCGAAATTTTTATTACATAAACAGGTTTATGAACTTGTTTACATCAAATAAGTTCAGTCTACACTCGCGGGCGTAGACTAAGCATCAAGTGCACGTTCAGCCCTTGAACGTGTCCTTGCTAGCACACACACACACTAACTCTGCGGTGTGCACGACTCCCACTCGACGGGGTTCCCCTCCTGGGGTTCCGTCTCTTCTTCGGGGGTCCCTTCCTCATAGAACCCTGCAAAAGCTTCAAACACAAGCAGTGAGCACGAAGGCTCAGCAAGTCTGACCCGTCTCACCTAAACATGGAACTTCTAAATGAGCGGTGGGGGGTTACATGAGGGAAAAATCATTTGCAAGGACTCGCCTAATTAGTAGAACCTTACTTTCAAGTTTTAGCAGCAGGTTGTGGAGAACCTTACGCTAAGGCACATGAGAGAGCCGCAATCAAACAAGAAACGCATTTCTCTCATGTACTTTGCCCAAAGTTGAAAAGAACTTTAGTTAGCTCTAAACTACAGCATATCATTAACAATCAATGTCCATAATCCAATCAGCAACATTTTATCATGTGACTATCCTGTTCTTTCTACGTCACGGTACAGTGAACAAGTGGTACTCACTGACTGCGAGGGACGGCGATTATAATCGATTTACACCTGCAGGGTTAGCCGAACAACCTGTCACGTACGCCCGTACTCGATGTTGCCTACAACAACCATCACGGACGCCGTACGTAACTACCTTTCACCCGTCAGCCAAATATTGAACCGGTCCCATCGTCCCGAGCAAGAGGTCTCTGCACGCGCATCTCAGTGCCGCCAGCCGATTTACACCTCAAGCTCTCAACCTACCCTCTGAACGACGGGCAATGCCTCAATACCCAGCTACCCGAGTTACATCAGTTTCCCGGTTCCCATATAGCCGGTAGGTCTTCGGTACTGTTCTAGCTTGTTCAACAGGCCCGCACATGGCTCGGTCCTCAATCGACACAAGCGGAGCTACAGCACACAGGCCCCAAAGTCCTGCTGCCCTTACTCTCCGCTCGGTCTCATTTTCTTGCCATGTGTATCATATGCTATCTCTACCCGAGCAATGTGCCTCTAGCCTATTCTCGCGAGTAGCTCCAACTACTCGACTTGTACCGAATCCTACTCTATCCTAGCAATGCAGTAGCTAACGGGGTTTGCAATCCTAAACCCAACCCATGGTTCTCTTGGCTATGCAGTGGGGCTTCCATACAAGACTCTAATGCACAGAATAAAGGAAACAAGTATGTGCTCAGAACAATAAAAATTTGTAAAAAGGTTAATGCAAACCGGAGCTTGCCTTGCTGCTCTTGGTCGTAGGCTAGCTGTTCCTCCGGAGTAACGAAGTCTAGGACATCGGGTTCCTCCTCGACCTTAGCGACTACATGATGGAAGGAATATATGTATCAATTTAAATGCATTTGTATTAAGTTTTGAAGTTGTGAAGTCTATAATCCTTGACAGACCCAATGACTGTGAAACTTTTACTGTGGCTTGGTTACAACCTAAACAGAGACTTGGTCAAGTTTTAGTTGCAGCAAAGCTCAATTGAGCCCTCCACAATTAATTATGTCCTTGACCTTAATTGGAACTCTTAGGGTGTTCTAGGGATTTTCATGAAACAAACTATGACTTTCTGAAAACTAGATTTTCAGAGGGTTCTAATGGAGTTGGTCTCACTTAATTTGGAAGTTACTAACTAAAGATATGAGCTAAACAATTTCAGAGAAAATTCTGAAAATGTTTCTGAACATTTTCTATTTTCTCTGGAACAGTTTCACTAATCACACCATTAGGTGGATCAGATGAGCTCAAATGGATCTGAAATTTTTATGGTAGTTCAGGGATATTTTGGTGAACATCCCAGCAAAATTTCAGGATTTTCCTCCAAAGGGTTCTCCAGTTAAAATTCCTAACAGTCTAAATTTTGAGGAATTAATTCTGGAAAATTAAGGGTTTTCATGAAGTGAAACTTAATTTGCTGGAAAGTACTCGGAGAGCTGAATCCAGCAAAATTTGGTTCACTCAATTTGGAGCTTTCTAGCCAAAGTTATGAGGATTTGAAGTTTGAAGGAAATCTGAAAATCGGGGAAAAGTTTAAATCTCGCGGGGGCCCGCGGGGACACGTGTCGAGCGCGGAGGTGTCCGGCACACCGGAGATACCACACGTGTCGATCGCGGAGGTGTCCGGCACACCGGAGCTCACAGGGTATTTGCGCGCCAGCACAGCGGATCCCCGGCCACACCCGATCCCGATTTAAATTCTTCAGCCGCTGACACGTGGGTCAGCCGGCTTCGTCTTCCTTCCGCCGTTCTCTCGCGCCCGCGCCGCCGACCTCGCCGGAGCAGACTCGGGGCTCGCCAGCTCGCCGCTGCCGTACCTCCCTATGGTCTGAAACTCACCGCCAGGGGGTTGTCGACGTCGAGGAACGCGTCGGTGGTGTCAGGTCGGGCTGGGGTGACCGGAAATAGCTCGGTGACGTGCCGCGGCCTCGGTTGAGGTTCGGCACCATCGACCGTGGTTTCTAAACCCGCCAACACCTCGAACAAACGGCCTTATTGCATCAGCGTACCTCTAGGAAGCTCGACAAGGTGTCGAAAGGGTTCAGGGATGGCGGTAAGTCGGTCGGCACCGTGTGACCGATCGTGCCCGCCATGACCGCCCTCGATCGAGCTCGAAATTCGTCACTCCTAGACAGTTTCACGCTACGGATGCAGAAAAGAACTTGATCGCCGGCTAGTCCAGCGTCTATGTGCAAGATTTGATGACCTCCGAAAGATCATAGAGCGAGAATTTAAAGAAGCCGTACCGGAAGCTCAGTTTAAGGTTGCCAGAGCAAAAACTGAGAATTCGCCGGCGAGAGTTCACGGCGTGGCTTGAGCTTCAGGTGGAAGCAGTGTGGATTCCGTGCGCTCCTGTTGCCGCCCTTGCTCGGCCATAGAAGTGGTTGCAGCGTGCTGCCCGCGTGAGACCGATCGCCGTCCTTCAGCTAAACTGCGGCGGTCATCGTTGGTCACGGGAACAGGGGCCGAAACCCGGGGGACCAGGCGTTGGGAGGGTGGTGCGCGACCTCCGGTGGCTGTCTAGCAGCTCAGGAACGAAGGAGGAGATTGTTTTGCTGGTTTTCCCGATTGAGCAGAGAGCTGCGACGAGAAACAATGCCGCTGCTCGGTTCTGCCCACGAGAAGATAAAGCCGGCCGACTCCTGCTCGGCTGAGGCGGTGCCGGTCGCATGGGGGCGCGAGCAAGCCGCCCTGGGCGCCAGCGCGTGGAGAGGGAAGCAGCTGGTGGCGCCGGTAGCTGCTCGGTGGCACAGCCGACAGCTGCTCGGTGGAATTTCCCACCGAGACTCTGACTTTGGGTGAAAGTTTCTCCTTCTTCCCTCTATGACATGTGGGTCCCACCCGGGGTTTTAACCTCTGGAATTTACTCCTAATCACTGTAGTAAACAGTGATCCCCATACTACCCCTGGCAATTCAAATTATTCACCCACGAGCCATTTGAATTGATCAAAGTTCAAATGAGGTTTGGTTTGAATGAATTTCAGCACAAGTTCAGTTTGAAATTCAAATAAAATTGGAATTTCTCCCACTTAGCTCATGTCAAGATCAACTCCAAATGGAGTGAAACTTGGTGTGTGGGCTCACAAAAATGTGCTGAGTAAGAATATGCCTCCCACTTTTAAATTCATGGGATAAAAACAGTTTGAATTTGAATATGGTTTCAAACTGCCCTCTTTCTAGCTATACCCAAAATGACCTCAAAAAGGTTTGGAATTTGGGTGAAACTTGGCCTGGACATCCTTAGCAAAGTGTAGGAGTTTTCATATGTCCAGCCCCCTTATATCTCATGTGGTAAATACCACTTTGGCAATGTGTGAGTTTGTTCTCTAATGAGCATGTTGATAGTTGTTACTTGCTCTTCATTTGTGTTCATCATCCTGCCTCAAATGAGGTGTGTGGTGTGGTGATGAACACTGCAAATGTGTGTCAAAAACTGAGGCCCTTACATTCCTCCCCCCTTAAAAGAATCTCGTCCCGAGATTATAAGGTAAAAATGAGAGAGAGGACGGTGGAAAATTACCGGATATGCGACGTGAAAAATTCGGGGTAGTTAGTGCGAAGGAATTCTTCGCCCTCCCATGTCGCTTCGTCCATGGAGTGATTACTCCATAGAACCTTATAGAACCACAACATACGGTTGCGTGTGGCTCGGGCCTTTTCAGCAATAATCTGCACCGGTTCCTCCCGATAGGTGAGATCCGGTTGCAGTTCTTCAATGTCTTCCAGCTGAACGGAAGGTGATAGCTTGAGACACTTCCTCAGCTGGGAAATGTGAAAGACGTCGTGCACACCGGAAAATGCTTCTGGTAATTTCAGCCGGTATGCGACCGATCCACATCTTTCGGTAATCTGGAATGGACTGATGAATCGGGGTGCTAACATTCCTCTCACCCCAAATCTGTTTACGCCCTTCATTGGAGACACCCATAGGTATACGTGATCTCCAACTTCGAATTGTAATGGGCGCCTTCTCCGGTCCGCATACTGTTTCTGACGGGATTGAGCGGCTTTTAGGTTCGCTTGAATTAGTCGAACCTTTTCTTCCGCGTTGTTGACAAGGTCAATCCCGAAGGTAACCCTTTCGCCAGACTCACACCAGTTCAATGGTGTGCGGCATTTCCGCCCGTATAGCGCCTCGTAAGGTGCCATCTTGATGCTGGCTTGGTACCCATTATTGTACGAGAAATCGGCTAACGGCAAGTGATCATCCCAATTCTTGCCGCGGTTGATAGCGCAAGCTCGTAGCATGTCTTCTAAAATCTGATTTACCCGCTCCGTCTGCCCATCCGTCTGTGGGTGGTAGGCTGAACTACGGATCAGCTTCGTCCCCAAGGCAGCGTGCAGCTACTCCCAAAAACGGGACACAAATAAAGTGCTCCGGTCCGATATGATTGTACGGGGTACGCCGTATAAGCATAGAATCCGTGAGATGTACAGTTCAGCGTACTTCTTGGCGTTGTAATTTGTGTTGACCGGGATGAAATGGGCAACTTTGGTGAGCCGATCGACGATCACCCACACGGAATCACGTTTCCGCAAGGTGGTGGGTAAACCGACGATGAAGTCTATGCTCACATCCTTCCACTTCCAGGCAGGAATGCCCAGTGGTTGCAGCAGTCCCGGTTTCCGCATATGATCTGCCTTCACCCTTCGACATGTATCACACTCTGACACGTATTTTGCAACTTCGCGCTTCATCCGTGTCCACCAAAACTTCCTTCGGAGTTCTTGATACATCTTGTTGCTGCCGGGGTGAATAGAAAACTTTGATAAGTGAGCCTCATCAAAGAATTTCTTCCATAATTCCAGGTTTCGGGGTACGACAATCCGGTCCTTGAACCATAGGACGCCGTCTCCGTCCTTCCGGAAACATTTCAACTCCCCACTGTCTACACGTCTCCGCAAATGTGACATGCCCTTATCATTCTTCTGGGCTGCCGCTATCTCTTCACAGATGGTGGGGATCAAAGCTAGGTTGTAGAGATCCCCGTGTGGAATCACATGTAGTGGTGGCTTGCTCTCTTCCAACGGTGTGATGGTCAGATTGTTGACGTGTGACTTGCGGCTCAGCGCATCTGCCACTACGTTTGCCTTGCCCAGATGATAATGGATCTCTATCTCGTAATCCTTTATCAGTTCTAACCATCTTCGTTGCCTCATGTTCAGCTCCTTCTGAGTGAATATGTACTTGAGGCTTTTGTGGTCGGTATATAAATGTACGAGGTTACCGAGTAGGTAGTGCCTCCACATTTTTAGTGCAAGTACCACGGCAGCGAGCTCCAAGTCGTGATTTGGATAATTTTGCTCATGGTTTCTAAGCTGCCGTGATCCATACGCGACCACTCTTCGGTCTTGCATCAGCACACATCTGAGCCCAATGCCGGATGCATCGCACTACACATCGAACGGTTTTGTTGTGTCTGGCTGCGCCAAAACCGGTGCTGATGTCAGGTGCTTGACTAAAGCCTTGAATGCTGCTTCACATGCTGGACTCCAAACATATTTGGTAGCATTCTTCAGCAGCTCTGTCATTGGCTTGACAATCTTCGAGAAGTTTGGGATGAACCTCTGATAATATCCCGCGAGCCCGAAGAAACTCCGTACCTCGTGAACAGTTCTCGGGGATTTCCAATTCAGCACTTGAGTGATCTTGCTCGGGTCCACAGCGATAACCTCCGCTGAGATGATATGCCCGAGGAAAGGTACTTGCGATATACAAAACTCGCATTTGCTGAATTTTGCGTATAACTTGTGATCCCGCAGCCGTTGCAAGACTATACGCAGATGTTTCTTGTGATCTTCCTCCGACTTGGAATACACCAGAATGTCGTCGATGAAGACCACGACAAACTTGTCCAGCTCCGGCATGAATACCGAGTTCATCAAGTACATGAAGTGAGCTGGAGCATTGGTGAGGCCGAAGGACATGACCAGATACTCATAAAGTCCGTACCTCGTCGAGAAAGCCGTCTTCGGAATGTCCTCAGCCCTTATCTTAATCTGATGGTACCCGGATCCTAAATCCATCTTGGAAAAGATCTTTGCTTCGACCAACTAATCAAACAACATGTCGATCCGTCGTAACGGGTACTTGTTCTTGATGGTTACGGCATTTAATGGACGATAGTCCACGCAAAGCCGCAACGCCTCATCCTTCTTCTTGCCAAATAATGCCGAACAGCCCCATGGCGAGGAGCTCGGCCTAATAAAACCCTTCTCCAGAAGGTCCGTGAGCTGAGTCTTCAATTCAGCCAATTCCGTGGGCGCCATCTTGTACGGCCTTCGGGATATTGGCATGGTTCCCGGTGCAAGTTCAATCTTGAACTCCACCTCTCTATCAGGTGGCATCCCCGGCAAATCATCCGGGAATACGTCAGGGAATTCTCGGACCACTGGAATATCTTCCAATCTGATGGTTGTGGCTTGATAGACACTTGGAAGTTTTGTTTCCTGACTGTCCAGAAATAATGAGTGAGAACCGTGCACTTCTGAGTTCAAGTGCACTACTCGGAGGACGGTGTCTAAAACAGCGCCGTGGCGGGTTAACCACGACATCCCTAAGATGACATCGACCTTCTGTCCCTCTAAGATAATGAGAGACGTGGGGTACACTCTACCCGCTAAGCATAATGGTGCTTTGGAGACCATTACGCTTGCTGAAATCTTCCCACCCGGTGAACAAATTATATATGGATTATCGGTGGGTAGTATTGGCAAACTGTGTTTAGCAATGAAAGCTTGGCTAATAAAATTATGCGTGGCGCCTGAATCAAACAGTACTATAGCGAGATGCTGGTGGAGTTGGAACATACCCGCAAGGATTGGCTCTCCCTCCGGCACGTCCTCAATGGCAAGTTGGTGGACAGTGCCGGGCCTAGGGTTTGCCTGCCGCACATTAGTAGGGTTCCGGGGTTGGTTCCTCCCCGGGAACTGTGGTGCCACTCCTCCGCCTTGCCTCTCCGGGCAACTGCTCGCGAAGTGTCCTGGACGACCACACTTGTAACATGTGGCCGCTGCTGGTGGAGTACTCGGTGGACGAAGGCCCGGCATGCGTTGCGGAGGTGCAAATGCATGCAGTATCGCCCGCTGCTGCTGTTGTTGTTGCGGTGGTACTGGCAGTGCCGGCCTGAATGCCGGTGAAGAATACGGCCGACTGCGAAACGGCATCGACCGCGGTGGTGGTTGCCAGCGTGGACCTGATGGTGGGCGATTCACCATCCGAAACTTCTGAGAAGGACCACCTCCTTCTCCGCTGCTCTGCGGCGCGCTTCGCTTCCTCTCCGCCGCCGCTAACTCCTTGCCGGACTCCTCCTGAACAATCGCAGCATCAATGATGTCGTTGAGGCTGCCGCGATTGAACATCGCCAACTTGTCCTTCAGGAGCGGATAAGCCCCTGGTAAAAATGGTCTCGCCGCTTCTCGTCAGTATCTGCGTGATATGACGCGTAAAGCGCGAGATCGTTGAACGCTCTGGAGTATTCCAGCGCGTTCCGGCTCCCTTGCTGCAGGTGTAAGAACTCCTGCATCTTCCTCTTCATTAAACCTGGCGGTATATGATAGGCCCTGAAGGCCGTCCGGAACTCCGTCCAGGTCATCACTCGGTCGGTGGGCTGTGAAGCACAGAAGTTGGCCCACCACGCGCTCGCGGATCCTTGGAGCTGCTGGACTGCGAACTGAGTCTTGCGCTGCTCGCTGATCTGGAGCAGCCCGAACTTCATCTCTATGGCGCGGATCCAGTTGTCCGCTTCAAGTGGTTCATCCGCCCTTGAGAATACAGGGGGATGAGTCGCCAGGAAGTTGGAGTAGGAGCTCTGTTGGCGCTCCTCACGATCTTGACGTCTCTCTGGGCGAGACGTATTGGCGATGAGAGTCTGCAGCAACTCCGTGTGCTGCTGATGCGAGCCCGCCATTGCCGCGACGATGTCGGCCAATGTAACCATTGGCAGTGGCAGTGGCGGTGTTTGCTGTTGCTGTTGCTGCTGCTGTCCTGAGGAGTCCTCGGGAGGTGGTTGGGAGGTCTCTCCCCCTTGACTGGTACCCCCAACGTCAGGGTTGGCATGAGTACGCGTCATTCTGAAATTCAAATCAGCAACGATTAGCACATGTCTTACTGAAAATTCCATAAGCAACAGTAGGTATTGAAGTGACACATGATTAATTTGCACAACATTCACATATATTGATAAAGCATAAACTTTATACAAGATACATTATTCTAGGATCTCCGAGAAGTCGTGCTCATGTCGTCACTACCTATACATACGCTACTGTCTACACGACATGTCAACGATTACAAAAGTTGGGTTACGCTACCCGGGCTGCCCTACTTGCCAACCGTAACCCCCTACTCGGAGTAGAACTCGACCTCCTGTGGGTCGTCCTCCTCCGGTACCCCTGCTGGTGGCTCTGGATCTACCACCTCTTCTCCCATTCCGGGTTCTCCCATTGCTGTAAGACCCAAGACCACTGGTACGCCTAACACCGGGGGCACGAGGTCCTGCAAAGCATGCACCTCGTCCATAGCTTGGTTGTAGTCCTCTTCTCAGCCTTGTCCTTCCTCAATAGCGTCGTCCCGCTCTTGAGCAAGGTCCTCATTCTGCTGGGTTAGGGTCTGCACTAGTTCTTGCAACGCCGCGATGTCAACACGGCTCTTCTTCTTTGCCTTCTCCAGACAACGCAACTGATTGTGCTGTTCATTCAGTCGCTTGATCATCGGAAGGAGCACATTGCGGAGTGCGCTGTGAGCACTCTCGAAATGATCTCCACGGCTTGTGCTCTCCTTGAGCTTTGTGGCGAGATGCTCCGTATGAACAGCTTGGCTGTCCATCACGGCGTTTCCCACCCTCATCTGGAGGCTGAGATTTGCCTCTGCGGGGTTGTACCTTGGGCAACTCGGGTCCGTTGCCTCCAGGTACCTCTCTTCCCACACCTGCTGAGCTCGTCCCTCCACCGGAACGAGTGCGTATGGAGTGCCCGCCATAGCCTGCACGTGTAGTTGGCAGAAACGTGACATAGTGTCACGGGCTGCCACTTGCCACATCCCTTCCGGTTGTCTTCCTCTCACCGTGACGGTGAACGGCACCCAACCGGGTGGCGTAGGTCCTGCAGGGACTTCGACATGAATCGTCCACGTCTTATTCCCCTCTTCGCCTTCTTCCTTGGCGAAGTATTGCGGCATCTGGTTGTACCCGAAATATTGGAGCATTTGCCACAATGCTTCCGGGTAGCCGCTATGGTGAGAACAGTGGGACATCACCCACCCGTTCTCCAATTGCTTATCTGCTGTCATCTGTACAAATATATTTGCGAAAAGTCAAATGTTTATTTAAACAGTAAACCTCTGATTTATAACATAAAACATGTCATTGAACCCATAAAACTTGGAAACATAGTTCAAATTTTAAACAAATTTGACTGCTGATCTGCTGTTCCTATGACAGCCCTGACCAGTTTCAATTTCAACCTCATTTAGGCCATGTTAAAGGCAAAACCAGTTCTGGGGCTCAACATCAAAGTTAAGGATAACTTCAATAGCTTTCCAGAAAGTGTTTGCTTGGCCTAAGATCTGTCCTGGTTCAAAAGTTATGAGATGTCAAAGTTAACAGAATTTCTGGAGAAAATTGGACAGCACCTCCCTGCTTTAGGTACTGATTTGATCCAAGAATCCCAGTTACTTCTGTTCCTAATCTGACAAAACTTTCTGTTACAAAGTTGTAACCTATCTCATAAGCTTTCCAGAACTACCTCATTTTCTATTTTTGGATTTTTAAGCAGGAAGTTATGCTTAATTTACAGAGAGTCTTTACTCTGCCCTGTTTTCTGGACAGTTTCAACTCTACTGCATTTTTCGATTGGTTAAGGGATGAAACACCTCTGGATCTCAACAGAAGAGTTGTAACTCTCTTCCAAAGCTTTCCAGAAATGTATCATATGACCCCAACCTCGAAAGAACTCAACCTCTAACCTCTGATTAACTTCATCCTTGATTCAGCTGAAAACATGGTGCTCTGTCCTTAACAACCTATAAGTTGAAAACTTGTTAACTTTGAATATCCTGTTCAAGGGAAGGAGTTACATCAAGTTTTACTACTTTGGATCAAAACCTTCAAGTTTTTAAATGAAGTTGTTCATTTAATGGGGTGTGACGTCGATGCGTCACCAGATTATGTCGGTACTACGTCCTCACAAAGAAAAACCTATACCGGACTTAGCCGGCTTTGTTATTTCAGTGGCACTAAACGTCACTCGCACACGGATGCTACACGTCTACCGTTTCGTGGTCAGGCTACCTGTAGAAACTCAAACAATCATCAGACTCGGCTGCACACCGAGCCCGGAATCCATACAGTTCGTACACCCGGCCGTCATCACTCGCCCGAATGTTCTCAAGCCAAACACGCCTTGAGTTACTGAATGTGGCCTAGAGGGGGGGTGAATAGGCTTTTAAAGAATTCCTGCACACTTAATAAAGTTATCAGAAACTTGACTGACCGGACTAGTCCGGTTGTGTGGGCGGACTAGTCCGGTGTGCTGAATTATTTGAGTTGATTAAGTGTGTCTCACAAATTTAATCTTATAGCAGCGGAATAAGAACAACAGTTTTTATAACTTAAATTTATTGTATGGATGCACGTGCAAACTTGTAAGGAACTCAAACGATGACTAGCACACTAGTGATCTAATGTGTCAAGATGTAAAACAAATGAGAGACAAAAGACACGAATTTTTACCGAGGTTCGATCTCACCAAGAGATCTACGTCCTCGTTGAGGAAGCAAACACAGAGCCGGGTTCCCAACCCTTTCCCTCTTCAAGTCACCACACAGGCCGACTTGACTTCACTATCAAGTGTAATCACCGTGTTTATGGGGCAACCTCACACGTTGAGGGCTCCCACAAGAATTACAATGAGAAGTTGATCAAATACCCTCAAAAAGATTACAATGCAGAATATGAGTGTAGAGAGATCAAACCCCAAGAGCTCACAACGAAGGAACGACGATCTCCCGATCCCAAATCCAAGTATTTTATTGATCTTCACCTTTTTGCACTTTAGATGTGTAGGGAGACGTGTTTTTGGGCTCTTGGGACAGGTGGCGGCGCTAGGGTTTCAGTTTTTGACAGTATGAGTCGTGTCTCTTTTTGGAAAAGACGAAAGACCTCTTTTTATAGGCTTTCCCAAAAAGTTACCGTTGTTAAACCTACTACCGGACTAGTCCGGTATATGATCGGACTTGTCCGGTCTACTTCCAGTGGGTTAACCGGACTAGTCCGGTCCACAAACCGGACTTGTCCGGTGCTATGTGAAATGGGGTTCCAGAAACTTCAGTGGACTAGTCCTGTCGCTTGGATGGACTAGTCCGCAGTACTCTAAAGAGGACAACAGAGACATGACCGGATTAGTCCGGTCTGAAACCGGACTTGTCCGGTTGCATTCCAGTGAGCGGACCGGACTAGTCCGGTTCACAAGGCGGACTAGTCCGGTGCACTATGTTTGCGTCTTTCAGAAAGTTAAACGGACTAGTCCGGTCCATGAACGGACTAGTCCGATTTGTCAGTGGATTTTAGTTGATTTTTAAACCACTTACCCTTACGCAAAGTCATGAGCCCTTGGGATGTGTCTCTCTCACACACAACCTATACATTTATATCTACTTTGCTCCTCTAAGTTCCACTAACGTCTTCCTTTTCGGGCACCACTCTATTTTTCACCTTTTTGTGTGTGCCGATCCAGTTCACTTTGTTTATCCTGCAATCATCTTAATAGTTTCATTAGGATCTCATATGTTCGTCATCAATTAGCCAAAACCCACAAGGGATATCCTAGATGCACTTACAATCTCCCCCTTTTTGGTGATTGATGACAACCATTTGAGATATCACAATTGAGAATAAAAGGTTGATTTTCATAAGGTGTGCACATATGACAATAATAAGGAATTTACAAAAAGCTTCTCACATGTGCACACACCTTATGGTGGGGTGCCTCACAGGTGTGTGATAAACAAAATGTGATAAATTAAAGACAAACAGTAGTGAACATGTAAGTGGGCATTAGAGCATAGTACATCACACATAAGGAAAGAAATAGTGCATTACAAGATTTTAAAAATAGGTACATGTCCTTGATCACAAAAGATCTGTGGGGAACCCCTTCCGGGATCCACACTCCAGGATACACATTGGGTAGTGCCGTGCGATGCGGCACCCAACAGCATACACGAAAAGAACCATAAAGTACAAAGTCTTCTGTTTCTCAAGATAGTGTCATTTACAAAATAATATACCACGAGGGTACACGCAGCGGAATATACATACACACTTACTCTCGGTCCTAACTATGCAAAAGAGAAGACGTCCAGCCCGCGGACGCTTCTTACTAGCTTCCACAAAGACGAGTGCAGCGGCAGGGTTTCCGGTGAGTCGCTGATGGCTCACCGAACAACCATCTTCATAGCAAATTTTATAACCTGCAAAACACTTATAATGCAACCGTGAGCACGATGGCTCAGCAAGACTTAACCGACACTCCTAAACATGGAACTCTACGTGCAGAGATTACTAACATAGGAAAGGTATGATGCAATAACGACACGCCTAAATGTTGATCCTTACTTTCAGGTTTATAGCAGCAGATTATTATGCCTTAGGCAGGCCTCACATCGGAAGTCCACAATCAAACAAGAAACGCTTTCCTCCGATGTGGTGATGCCCAAAGAGGAAAATAAACTTAGTGAGCTCTACAAGTATAGCATTCATGGTTGGCAATACAATGAATTTAAAAACTTCACATCAGCAATGGTTCATCTCACTTCATCTGGAAATTATTACTACGTCACAACTCAGTGAACAAGTGGTACTCATATAACCACGAGAGACGGTGATTGCAATCAGGACACACCCGGAATACACGACACATACACCCGCCTCGAAAGACTCACGCGAGCTCTTTCTTACGTTGTATGCAGCAACCTTTCACCCGTCACTCCAATGCCGAACCAGTTCCGCCAACCAATCAGAAGGGCCACTACACGGAACACGTCGAAGTTGCTCCGCTAGCGGGTTTACACCTCTGACACCAACCCCCAAAGGACGGCCGTATAAGTTTCGACACGAGAGTACCCGAGTTACATCAGTTTATCGGGTCCCATATATCCGACATGCATCCGGTACTGTTCAAACTTGCTCAGCAGGGCGGCATACGCATCGGTCCTTAACCGACACAAACAGAGCTACAGCCACACAGGCCAAACGTCCTGCTGCTCCTACTCTCTGCTCGGTCTCATTTTCCATTCCAGAACATTCGTTTTCTAGAATCATACCCCGCTGTACCCAACATCCTAAACTCGCGAGTAGCTTCCAACTACCCGACTTGTACCGGATCCTATACAACTTAAGCCTAGCAGAAGCTACACGAAGGTAACCTATTCTACCTTTTAACTCCAAGGGTTTGTGGGTCATGCATTTGGAGTATCAATCACCTTGACCTAATGCACAATACATACTAGACCCATAAAAGTGTTACAAAGTGAAATGTAACTAAAAGTTGTTAAATGCAAACCGGGTGCTTGCCTTATGTTGCTGCAGGTTTAGTTCTACTTTATAGTCAGTATCTTGGCGATGAGTAAAGCTTCAACTTGCTGCTCCGAGTCAAGTTGCCCGTCGACCTCCTTCGTCGTATTTCCTACCGATATGAATATGCACAGTTTTTAATACAAGTAACTGAATTATAAAACAAATGTGTTTTTAGGAACTAAGAATGGTTTAGACCAACTCTAAAGTGAGAGATGAGCTCTGTTATTGACAGGAACAGAGGACATTCTTAGTTGGGCAGTGGATGGTTGTTGAAGAAAATGCAAAGATCTATTTATAATGGACATAAGAAAGGTAGTAGAAGGAACCAACAGAAACCTAGAGGATATGATCTCAATTTGCACTGAAAATTTTACAGTGGAACATATATCTTACAGAGGTATGGCTTGCAAAATTTCAGACAAAGTTGATGGAAGATGTGGCCTAGGGAATTTTCTTACTATTTGGCTTCTCTAAAATCCTATGGCAATTATAGTGTCTTGTCATGCTCCAAATTTGGTTTTTCAGAACCTTTAGAGTCTCATGAGTCCATAGGACTTGGTTTCATCATTTTTGGAGCTTCCTACACAGAGATATGAATTTTCCAAACTTGGTTAAAAGTCTGAAAATGTCTCTGTTTATTTTCCCATTTTTCAGAGACATAGAGGATTCAAACAACATTTGGCCAAGCAAATGGAGTCCAATGCCTCTGAAAATTTTACTGGAGTTCAAGGATTATTGGAAGATTGTCCTGCCAAAATTTGGGAATTTTCCAATGAACAGAACTCCTATAAAAATTCCTACAAAATTTTATTTAAATGAATTAATGAGCCAAATCCAGGGATTTTCATAAATATTGGGATGCACCCCTGGATAGTACTCTTTGAGAGGAATCCAATAAAATTTGTTTCACAATTTTTGAACACTCCTACACAAAGTTATGGCTCTCCAAAGTTTGAACTGAAATAGGAAACTCGGGAAAATGTTTAAATGCTGACAGTGGGTCCCCTCGTCATCCCTAACCTCCAGCCACGCGCCAAAACAGAGCAGTGGCGGCTGCCTCCGGTGAGGTCGCCGGAAATGAGCTTCCTGGCCACCTCCGGACCCCCTGCTGGCCGCCCCCCCATTTTCCACCATGCTGAACTCATTGGTGAGGTCGCCGGCGGCTGAAACTCGCCGGAAAGCAGTGCGCACCGGCCACAGCTAACCCTAGGGCTCCGGCGAGGTCGTGTGCAGTGATTTCTCCACGAAATGGTCGGTTCTTGGGCTCTATAGCACCAGGGAATCATGGAGAAGACCGACATGAGGTCTAAACAGGCCGGGGAGAGCTCCAAACCTATCGGCACCGTGCACCCGACATGGTTCAGTGGTATACCCTCAAAAAGAACACGAATTCCTCACTCCACACTCAATTTCTTGGTCTAAAATCGATGGAGGAGGTGTGCTAGGCAGTTAAGAACTTGTGTGTGGAGTTTGAAACACAACCAACACGAATTGAGGACGAATTTTGCAATTTCTTACCTCAAGGTCAGTTTCGGCCGCCCGGGAGAAAAACTTGAAATTATCCCTCTGTGATCAATGGCTTGGGCTGAGTTTTGGAGGTGAGCAACTAGGCTTGTAGGTGCACCTATGGGGTGGCTTGCTTGGGCGAGATCACTGCTGGTTTGGACTGCCCACAGTGATCAGTTCGGTTCTTCAGCTTTTACCCGAGAGCTGCAGAGCTTTTGCTGATTTCCGGTGCTAAGGAGCTCGGGGCCGTGGGGGAAAGTTGCTGGCCGGCTAGAGCACTCGGGGGCGCAGCTCTTTGCTGTTGGGGGCTCGAGTAATCAGTGCTCAGGTTGCTGTGGTTTGATCAGAGACACTGATCGGGTGAAGAACAGCCCGTGGAGCTGTTTGCTTCGGTTCTGAGCAAGGCTGTGGAGGGGATGGCTCACGTGGTGAGGCAAAGAGCTGAAGACTTCCCTCGGCGTCCTCCGCCACAGAGCAGGAGCTGGCACTCAGCAACGTCGGTTTGCCTCCGGTGAGCAGGAGGTGTCGGCTCTCCCGTGAACTGAGTCGGTTGACTCTAGTGTGTGTATGACACGTGGGGTCCACACCCCCTCTCACTCTTATCCTCCCCCAATTCGGTTTAAAATGGCAAATGAGCTCCAAATTTGATAAAATTTGGAGTATAGGCCAAAAGAAATATGAGGAACACAATGGTGCACTCAAATTTGTATTTCGGTGAAGTCCGAATTTGAAACTGAGATTTAAATTCAAATTCGAATTCGAATTATCTCCCGTTTAAATGCCAACAAATAGGAAATCCTTTTCAAATGCTCTGAAAATTTGCCGGGCTATTATTGGATGTGTGGAGAACCAAATGATATCTTTAGATCTCCGTGTTCGGGAATTTTTGCAAGTTCAAGTTTAGAGTTGGAGCTCACACCTTTAAATTCAGAAGGTTAAATTCCCTCTCCTTTTCTCGGTGTGAACTGCAGCTCCACTTGCTAGAATTTTGGGATTTCACAAGATCTTAATGACTAATACTAGATAGAAAAAGTCCAAGTCTAATCTCATCTCAATCTCTCCCCCTTTGGCATCAAGACACCAAAAAGGCAAAAATTGAGGGGAATCACTCATCGCTGCCTCCTCCGTCAGTCTCAGTCTGATCTTCATCTTCAGCATCCACGGGAGCAGGATCTTCCTCTGAGTGCTCGGAGGCGGGCGGTGATCCAACAGGCTCAATCTCAAGCTTTGCACAGATAGACTTGATATTTGCATTGACGTACTGTTGATGTCTCTTCCTTGCAAGCTTTTCTTTGCGTTGCCTGTCTTCGATCTTACAGCAGCAGGCAAAGATGGAGGAGAGCATCTTGAGGATGCCGCTAGATGATTCTTGGACAGGTGGAGAACCAGGAGGAGCAGCTGCAGACCTAGTGTCATCATGAGCTTGCTTTGATCTCCTCTCCACTGGTGGAGAGGACAGGGCAGTTGGAGCCGGAGGGAGAGTGTACTAGGTGGGTTTTTGCGGCTTCAACCCGTATGCTTGACATCCTTGACAAACTCGAGTCCCGTCACTTTCTCAATCATGTACATGATATACGGTGCGTATCCACAGGACCTATTGGGGGTAATTGAGATGTTCACAATGTCGTTGTAGATATACTCAAAGACATTGAATGGTCTCCTCCCACTAATGACCTTCATGAGAGTCCTCAAGGTTCCTTGTATAGTTCCTGCATCTCCATCCTTTGGAGCTATCGTCTTTCTCAAGACTCTATTTAGGACCACAAAGAAGGGCTTTAGATATTTGATGGTGGGAGGAACATATGGCATCCTTGTGTCATAGAGAAACTCAAGCTCTTCCTTCTCCAGGGGTTTCAGATTATGGATGACCAGTTCATGATCCAAAGTGTTTTGGAGGTGAAGAATCCTAGCAAATTCATCATACGTGACACTATACCTTGAACCATGAGTCATCCAAGTAAGACTGTCTCCATCATCCCGAGCAAAGTAGAGAGTGGAGTAAAACTGGGTAATGACTTCATTGTTCCAGTCATACTCAAAGGATAGCAGGTCCGTCAGACCGTGCCTCTCTAAGGCCTCCACCATCTCACGAAAGGCGGGATACTTCTTCGACTTCAGGTATTCAACATTTAGCCATTGACTCTCTACTACGGGATTCTTCATCTTCATGTACACATGCTCGTAGTAGTTTGCATGGAAGTTGCTCCAGAACCTAGGATCAGAACATTGTTTAGGTCGGCCATACACTTCAATCTTCCTGAAGTTATCAGCTAGCTCATTCCCTTTTCCAGTGAAATCCTCACTTGAAGGCTGCCTGTTGCGGTGAACGGGATTTTTCAATTTCAGAGGCCCAATGGGGCCACTAGCAAGTCCCTTCCCTTTATTGAGAACTCTTCTTGGCCCTGACGAGCCCTCAGCAGCATCTTTCTTTTGAGGCCTTTTGATAATGACTTTTCTCTTCTAGGTAGATTGTCGTCGGAGGGTGGAGAGTGAGCATTGACATAATGTCTCTTCTTCATCACTCCCTCCTTAGCTCTCCTCACTCTTTCACGTTGAACTTCTTCGTCAATGTGAAAAGAGCCGTCATCTGATCCTGAAGACATGATGCCTGATAAGGAGTTTAAGGATTAGATGAAAACGGACACATTATCGACTTCAAATGGTAATGTAGGAGTTCAGCTGTCAGAGACCGGACTTGTCCGGTTTCAGAGTGCGGACTAGTCCGGTGGACCGGACTTGTCCGCATCTGAGCGCCGGACTAGTCCGGCTTAGCATAAGAACCCTAAATTGAATGTTTCATTTGAGGCAAATCTTCTATCTAAGGACACAAGAATAGAAAAGTGGTAGAAATACATCTATTTATGCAATGTACATCCTTTTGAAATCAAAGGAAACTAGCTAGAGCTAGAAAAATTGAGATTTTGGTTTTTGGGGGGATTTACCAAGATTTGAAGATTCGCGTTGAAGGAGTGGAAATCAGTTCGGATGAGTCCGGAAAGTAGGATCCCCTCGTCGAGAAGAGGCTTTTTCACGGAGAAAACTCCGAGTTTGAGGGCTCAACTCGAAAATCACTTTGAGAGGTAGGGTTTAGGAGAGAGGGTGAGACAAAGTGCTTATGAGTGGAGAGGGAGGCGTTTGGTCCGGCTAACTGCTTCTATATGCGACTGACCGGACTAGTCCGGTCATGGTAGCGGACTAGTCCGGTACCCCTGAGTTAACCTAATTGTTGTCTGTCCGGACTAGTCCGGTAGGAAATCGGACTAGTCCATTTCCAACAGACTTGATATATATATAGATAACTAATAGTGATCCAAGGACAACAATTTTTCTAATAGTCTCGGTGATTACGACCAGTAGGCAATCAACAATCGAACAATGGTCATAATCCACAAGATTTATTCATTAAGAATAGTTTTCTGAGTACAAAGGAGAGGAGGAGCATTTTTGACAATACGGAGGAACAATTTAAGTTGCAACCAGGTATGCAATGTTTCAAGCCACATTTTGAGAGTCAAGAATGTTTAGCTCATTTCTTAGTTCACAGAACCTTTTCTCATTTAATGGTTTGGTAAAATATCTGCAAGTTGTTTTTCAGTCCTAACATGTGAAATAGCTATGTCACCTTTTAATGAATGATCTCTAAGAAAGTGATGACGGATGTCTATGTGCTTAGCTCTTGAGTGCTCTACAGGGTTGTGTGCAATCTTTATAGCACTTTCATTATCGCATAGAAGCGGGATATGACTTAGATTGTAGCCGTAGTCCCTAAGAGTTTGTTGCATCCAAAGCAGTTGCGCACAGCAACTACCGGCTGCAACATACTCTGCTTCCGCTGTGGAAAGAGCAATGGAGTTTTGCTTTTTAGATGACCAAGAAACTAGGGACCTACCAAGAAATTGACAAGTCCCTAACGTGCTCTTTCTATCGACTTTGCATCCTGCATAGTCAGCGTCGGAGTACCCTATCAAGTTAAACTTGGATCCTTTGGGATACCAAAGGCCCAAGTTGGGTGTGTGCACAAGGTACCTTAGGATTCTTTTTACAGCAATTAAGTGACACTCTTTAGGTGCGGCTTGAAACCTTGCACACATGCAAACACTAAGCATAATATCTGGCCTAGATGCACATAAGTATAATAAGGAGCCAATCATGGACCGATATACCTTTTGGTCCACATTTGGACCGTGTTCATTGAGGTCGAGATGTCCGTTGATGGCCATGGGTGTCTTGATGGGCTTGGCTTTGTCCATATTGAATTTCTTGAGAATGTCTTGTGTATATTTAGTCTGGCTTATAAATGTACCTTCTCTCAGTTGCTTCACTTGAAATCCCAAGAAGAACTTCAATTCACCCATCATTGACATCTCGAACCTGTCTGTCATTATTTTGCTAAATTCTTCACAGAAGGACTTGTTAGTGGATCCAAAGATAATGTCATCAACATAAATTTGACATACGAATAAATGATCATCAAAATGTTTAGTAAAGAGTGTATAGTCTGCTTTACCAATTTTGAATCCATTTTGAATCAGAAAATCTCTAAGGCACTCATACCAGGCTCGAGGAGCCTGTTTGAGGCCATAGAGAGCCTTACACAGTTTATAGACATGGTTGGAATACTTCTAATCTTCGAACCCCGGTGGCTGCTCCACATAGACTTCCTCCTTTATCGGACCATTCAGAAAGGCACTCTTGACGTCCATTTGATACAACTTAAAATTATGGTGAGTAGCATATGCCAATAAAATGCGAATGGACTCAAGTCTAGCTACAGGAGCGAAGGTTTCATCGAAATCCAAACCTTCCACTTGAGAATAACCTTTGGCCACCAACCTTGCTTTATTTCTTGTCACTACTCCATGTTCATCTTGCTTGTTCCGAAAGACCCATTTGGTTCCAACGATGTTCGCCCTTGGTCTTTCCACCAGCTCCCACACTTCATTTATTTTGAAGTTGTTCAGCTTCTCTTGCATCGCAATCACCCAGTCTGGATCCCTTAAGGCTTCTTCTACCCTGTATGGCTCCAGAAAAGACACAAAAGAATAATGTTCACAAAAATTTGCAATTTGAGATCTAGTAGTTACTCCCTTAGCAATATCTCCAATGATATTGTTGACAGGATGGTCCCTTTGCACACACTGATGTACTCTTGGGTGTGGAATTTGTATAGTTGTTTGTTCTTCATTGTCTTCATGTGTCATGTCTCCCCCTAGATCATTGCTTCCATGATCATCTTGATTTTCTTGATCTTCCTCAACTTGATCTTGTGTAGGAGCTCCCCCTTGATCATTGCTTCCTTGTTGAAATTCATCTTGTGTCTCCTCTCGTGGTAGGATATCACCAAGTGCCTTTTCTTCAGCGCTTCACATGGAGCTTCCTCCTTATCTAGCATGGACTTATCGTCTTGCTCCACTTGTGAGCCGTTAGTTTCATCGAACACTACGTCACGCGCTACTTCAACAAGGCCGGACACCTTGTTGAAGACACGATAGGCGTAGGCGTTCGATTCATATCCGAGCAAGAATCCTTCATCGGACTTCGAAGCAAACTTCGAGGCCATTGGTTTCTTGTTCAGAATAAAACATTTGCAACCAAAAACTTTGAAATAGGAAACGCTAGGCTTTTTACCCGTGAGAAGCTCATATGGAGTTTTCTTCAGAAGTCGATGAAGGTACAACCGATTTGTGGCATGACAAGCGGTGTTCACCGCTTCTGCCCAAAATCGGTCTGACGTCTTGTATTCATCCAACATTGTTCTCGCCATTTCGATCAATGTTCTGTTCTTCCTTTCGGCCACCCTGTTCTGTTGAGGAGAATAGGGTGCCGAGAATTCATGCTTTATACCTTCTTCATTGAGATATTCTTCAACTTGGGTGTTCTTGAATTCTGTCCCATTGTCACTTCTGATATTCTTTACGGTTGATGAGAATTCATTTTGAGCTCTTTTCAAGAACTTCTTGAAGATTCCTTGAGTTTTTGATTTATCATACAAGAAAAATACCCAGGTGAATCTTGAAAAATCATCAACAATTACTAAACCGTATTTGTTACCGCCGATGCTGATGTACGCAATTGGACCAAAGAGATCCATGTGGAGAAGTTCCAGCGGTTTAGCGGTGGTCATCACATTCTTGGCGGGGTGTGGTGCTCCAACCTGTTTTCCTGCTTGACAAGCGCTGCACGGCCTGTCTTTTTCAAAAACCACATCCTTAAGACCACGGATGTGACCACCTTTTAGAAGTTTCTGCAGATTTCTCATTCCAACATGGGCTAGCCGTCTATGCCACAACCATCCCATGTTGGTCTTAGCAACCAAGCAAGTGTTGAGTTCGGCTTTATCTTTGTTGAAGTCAACAAGATAAAGCTTTCCCTTCAACAATCCCTTGAATGCAATCGAGCCATCGCTTCTTCTAAAGACGGTCACACCCTCATTAGTGAATAAACAGTTGTAACCTTTGTCGCATAGTTGAGATATTGATAAAAGATTATAATCTAGAGAGTCTACATGTAAAACATTAGATAAGGTGTGTTGAGAGGATATTTCAATGTTACCACTACCAAGGACCTTTCCTTGGCTGTTATCTCCAAAGTATATACCTTCACTTGGATCCTTGTTGCACTCGTATTCCACAAACATACTTCTCTCTCCGGTCATATGATTTGTGCATCCGCTATCTAGCACCCACTTAGATCCACCGGAGGAGTAAGCCTGCAAAATAGAATTATTTCTGGGTTTTAGGTACCCAAGCTTGCTTGGGTCCTCTCAGGTTAGTCACAAGAGTCTTGGGCACCCACACACAAGTTTTCAAGTTCTTGTGGCGTGGCCCTGTATATTTAGCAATGACTTTTCCATACTTGTTTTTCATGAGAACATAAGAAGCATCAAATGTATGGAACAGTGTTTGTAGCTCAGATTCATGGGATTTTTCTTTAATAAAAATGATCCTATTCTTAGCATGATTAGAAGTAGACATGTGTTTATTCCTGTCGAAGCCAAGTCCATCTTTGACATTGGGAGGTCTAGTGATCATATATGCACTTCTTGCATATTTGATCTTCTCCTTATCAAAGATGCCGTTTTGAGAAGAATGCATGTCATGTGGGGTTAAAGCATTAGAAATTACATTCTTCTTACTAGAGCAAGTGCAGGTTCTTACTGTTGTCGAGCTCATGTCTTTGGAGGAAGAGCTCTTGGAGGAAGAGGAGTCACTTTGTTTGAGCGACTCAACATGCACCTCAAGGATTTTGTTAACTTTTGACAAGTTAGCAAGTTCTTCCTTGATTGCAATGTGTGAGTCCTCTAACTTTGAGTAAGTTTCCTTACTCAAGGCCAGCTCTAACTCAAGTGACTCATTCTTCTCTCTTTCAAGCTCAAGAAACTTTTCGACTTCTTGATATCTCTTCCTCTCACGGATGAGCATATCTTCGTGTCGATTGACAAGTTCCTCCTTTTCAAAGATTTCGTTTGACAACATTTCCATTTTCTTTAAAGCAATTTTACTTAGCCCTCTGAACAATTCTTCATTATCACTAGAGCTATCAAAGCCATCAATGGAGGAATTTAGCACAGGAGGAGTAAGTCGAACCTTTTTCTTGCCTTCCTTAGCCATAAGACAAGTGTGGTTGTTCATGTCCCGTCCTCCCATGTTCGGAAAGAGTGTGGCTCTCATAGTTGGTTTCTTGACTGCGAAAGTGGCCATCTCTTCTTCTTCATCGGAGGAGGACTCGTCGTTTGAGTCCCACTCCTTCCCAATGTGAGCTTGATGGGCTTGTCTTCTTTTTCTGAACTTTTTCTTTTCTTGAGATCTTGTTTCCTTCTTCTTTTTGTTTTCCTCATAAGTACAGTCCACCATGAAGTGACCATACTCTCCGCAGTTGTAGCAAGTGCGTCGAGCCTTGGATTTTCCTTTATCCTTGCTTTTGCCTTCATGTGAATTGTTGCCGTGTCTTCTCTTCATCATGCGTTTGAACTTTTTGATGAAGAGTACCATTTCTTCGTCATCAAGATCGGTGCTTTCGTCGCTTGTATCTCCATCGTCTTGGTCTTCACGAGTTTCTTTGAGTTTGGGTCTGCACGTTGCTTTGAGGGCAACTTCTTTCTTTTTAGAAGAGGTGAGCTCGGCTAAGTCTTTGACGTATTGAGCCTCTTTCTCCATCATTTCATGATTTATGATCTTTCCCAATAACTCATCGGGAGTCATTTTGTGAAACCCGGGGCTTTCTCTAATCATTGAGCAAAGTGTGACGTTTCTTGGCATGAAGGCTCTAATCATTCTTTTGACCACTTCGTGATCTGTCCATTTCTTACTTCCATAAGCACGAATTCTATTGATGAGTGCTTTCATCCGGTTGTACATGTCTTGAGGTGATTCGCCTTCTTCAATAGCAAATCTCCCCAACTCTCCTTCAAGCATTTCGATTTTGGCTTCACGAACTGACCTATTTCCTTCGTGAGCTGTCTTGAGGGTATCCCAGATTTCTTTTGCACTTTCTAACCCATCGATCTTGGTGAATTCCTCTCTGCTTAGTGATGATGTGATCATGGCAACGGCTTGTGCGTTTCTGTGAATCTCCTGTTCTTGTTCTGGGGTGAGTTCATCATCCGTGTCCGGAATATCGATGCTTGTGCAAACAATGTGCCACAGACTAGGGTTCAGGGATATCAGATGCATCTTCATGTTGTACTTCCACATGGTGTAGTCACTTCCGTCAAACTGTGGGGGCCTTCCCATAGGGATAGAGAGATAATGATTATTTGAATTGAGACGGTTGTAGTTGTAAGGATACCGGGAGTAGTCGTGATGACCACTCCCTATCGTCTTTTCTTCCTCTTTTCCTTTTTGTGCCAGCAGTTTCTTTCTCAGGAGTGCTTTTAGCTGCCTCACTTCTTCATCGTCATGTGGACTTTCTTTCAGCACATCGAAGGCTTTGGCTTCTTGCTCCTCATCGTTGTTGCTCGTCTTCGGGATATCGTTGTTCTTCTCAGAGGCCATTGATCTCTCCGAGATGTGAGTCTCATTGATGGAGAACTTGGCTCTGATACCAATTGAATGTGGCCTAGAGGGGGGGTGAATAGGCTTTTAAAGAATTCCTGCACACTTAATAAAGTTATCAGAAACTTGACTGACCGGACTAGTCCGGTTGTGTGGGCGGACTAGTCCAGTGTGCTGAATTATTTGAGTTGATTAAGTGTGTCTCACAAATTTAATCTTATAGCAGCGGAATAAGAACAACAGTTTTTATAACTTAAATTTATTGTATGGATGCACGTGCAAACTTGTAAGGAACTCAAATGATGACTAGCACACTAGTGATCTAATGTGTCAAGATGTAAAACAAATGAGAGACAAAAGACACGAATTTTTACCGAGGTTCGATCTCACCAAGAGATCTACGTCCTCGTTGAGGAAGCTCACACAGAGCCGGGTTCCCAACCCTTTCCCTCTTCAAGTCACCACACAGGCCGACTTGACTTCACTATCAAGTGTAATCACCGTGTTTATGGGGCAACCTCACACGTTGAGGGCTCCCACAAGAATTACAATGAGAAGTTGATCAAATACACTAAAAAAGATTACAATGCAGAATATGAGTGTAGAGAGATCAAACCCCAAGAGCTCACAACGAAGGAACGACGATCTCCCAATCCCAAATCCGAGTATTTTATTGATCTTCACCTTTTTGCACTTTAGATGTGTAGGGAGACGTGTTTTTGGGCTCTTGGGACAGGTGGCGGCGCTAGGGTTTCAGTTTTTGACAGTATGAGTCGTGTCTCTTTTTGGAAAAGACGAAGGACCTCTTTTTATAGGCTTTCCCAAAAAGTTACCGTTGTTAAACCTACTACCGGACTAGTCCGGTATATGATCGGACTTGTCCGGTCTACTTCCAGTGGGTTAACCAGACTAGTCCGGTCCACAAACCGGACTTGTCCGGTGCTATGTGATTTGGGGTTCCAGAAACTTCAGCGGACTAGTCCTGTCGCTTGGATGGACTAGTCCGCAGTCCTCTAAAGAGGACAACAGAGACATGACCGGATTAGTCCGGTCTGAAACTGGACTTGTCCGGTTGCATTCCAGTGAGCAGACCGGACTAGTCCGGTTCACAAGGCGGACTAGTCCGGTGCACTATGTTTGCGTCTTTCAGAAAGTTAAACGGACTAGTCCGGTCCATGAACGGACTAGTCCGATTTTTCAGTGGATTTTAGTTGATTTTTAAACCCCTTACCCTTACGCAAAGTCATGAGCCCTTGGGATTTGTCTCTCTCACACACAACCTATACATTTATATCTACTTTGCTCCTCTAAGTTCCACTAACGTCTTCCTTTTCGGGCACCACTCTATTTTTCACCTTTTTGTGTGTGCCGAGCCAGTTGACTTTGTTTATCCTGCAATCATCTTAATAGTTTCATTAGGATCTCATATGTTCTTCATCAATTAGCCAAAACCCACAAGGGATATCCTAGATGCACTTACAATCTCCCCCTTTTTGGTGATTGATGACAACCATTTGAGATATCACAATTGAGAATAAAAGGTTGATTTTCATAAGGTGTGCACATATGACAATAATAAGGAATTCACAAAAAGCTTCTCACATGTGCACACACCTTATGGTGGGGTGCCTCACAGGTGTGTGATAAACAAAATGTGATAAATTAAAGACAAACAGTAGTGAACATGTAAGTGGGCATTAGAGCATAGTACATCACACATAAGGAAAGAAATAGTGCATTACAAGATTTTAAAAATAGGTACATGTCCTTGATCACAAAAGATCTGTGGGGAACCCCTTCCGGGATCCACACTCCAGGATACACATTGGGTGGTGCCGTGCGATGCGGCACCCAACAGCATACACGAAAAGAACCATAAAGTACAAAGTCTTCTATTTCTCAAGATAGTGTCATTTACAAAATAATGTACCACGAGGGTACACGCAGCGGAATATACATACACACTTACTCTCGGTCCTAACTATGCAAAAGAGAAGACGTCCAGCCCGCGGACGCTTCTTACTAGCTTCCACAAAGATGAGTGCAGCGGCAGGGTTTCCGGTGAGTCGCTGATGGCCCACCGAACAACCATATTCATAGCAAATTTTATAACCTGCAAAACACTAATAATGCAACCGTGAGCACGATGGCTCAGCAAGACTTAACCGACACTCCTAAACATGGAACTCTACGTGCAGAGATTACTAACATAGGAAAGGTATGATGCAATAACGACACGCCTAAATGTTGATCCTTACTTTCAGGTTTATAGCAGCAGATTATTATGCCTTAGGCAGGCCTCACATCGGAAGTCCACAATCAAACAAGAAACGCTTTCCTCCGATGTGGTGATGCCCAAAGAGGAAAAAAACTTAGTGAGCTCTACAACTATAGCATGCATGGTTGGCAATACAATGAATTTAAAAACTTCACATCAGCAATGGTTCATCTCACTTCATCTGGAAATTATTACTACGTCACAACTCAGCGGACTAGTCCGGTGCTATGTGAAATGGGGTTCCAGAAACTTCAGCGGACTAGTCCTGTCGCTTGGATGGACTAGTCCGCAGTCCTCTAAAGAGGACAACAGAGACATGACCGGATTAGTCCGGTCTGAAACTGGACTTGTCCGGTTGCATTCCAGTGAGAGGACCGGACTAGTCCGGTTCACAAGGCGGACTAGTCCGGTGCACTATGTTTGCGTCTTTCAGAAAGTTAAACGGACTAGTCCGGTCCATGAATGGACTAGTCCGATTTTTCAGTGGATTTTAGTTGATTTTTAAACCCCTTACCCTTACGCAAAGTCATGAGCCCTTGCGATGTGTCTCTCTCACACACAACCTATACATTTATATCTACTTTGCTCCTCTAAGTTCCACTAACGTCTTCCTTTTCGGGCACCACTCTATTTTTCACCTTTTTGTGTGTGCCGAGCCAGTTCACTTTGTTTATCCTGCAATCATCTTAATAGTTTCATTAGGATCTCATATGTTCGTCATCAATTAGCCAAAACCCACAAGGGATATCCTAGATGCACTTACAGTTACGTGTTCACGTTTCAGACCACGTGACGGGGTCTCCCATGTTGCACCACGCACGCCAGGGACAAACATTGCTCGAATACCCCAAACGACATGAAGAGTCGTAGAGGATACTAAAGCGGGTCGGGTTACCTGCCACCCGTGGGGCTCCACCCTTCAGCTTGTGCGCACTGGTGGACAGCGCTTACGTGTACCCCCAGGACATAAACGTCCCGAGATACACGATTTTCCGACATAACAAATAGGTTAATATGCCACTTTCTATATGCTAATAACATCCTTATACGGGCTACTAACTCGTTCATCACTTGATTTTTGAAAAAGATGACCTTTGTACTGTGTTAAACCTCAAGCGAGCTCTGATACCAGCGCTGACACGACCCCAATGGTCCTGACGAGCCAGGATCACGCTGAGGGGTGCTGCGTTGCACAGCACCGGATAACACACGTCAAAGGTACAAAGCGGAAGCGGAATTTTTATTACATAAACAGGTTTATGAACTTGTTTACATCAAATAAGTTCAGTCTACACTCGCGGGCGTAGACTAAGCATCATGTGCACGTTTAGCCCTTGAACGTGTCCTTGCTAGCACACACACACACTAACTCTGTGGCGTGCACGACTCCTGCTCGACGGGGTTCCCCTCCTGGGGTTCCGTCTCTTCTTCGGGAGTCCCTTCCTCATAGAACCCTGCAAAAGCTTCAAACACAAGCAGTGAGCACGAAGGCTCAGCAAGTCTGACCCGTCTCACCTAAACATGGAACTTCTAAATGAGCGGTGGGGGGTTACATGAGGGAAAAATCATTTGCAAGGACTCGCCTAATTAGTAGAACCTTACTTTCAAGTTTTAGCAGCAGGTTGTGGAGAACCTTACGCTAAGGCACATGAGAGAGCCGCAATCAAACAAGAAACGCATTTCTCTCATGTACTTTGCCCAAAGTTGAAAAGAACTTTAGTTAGCTCTAAACTACAGCATATCATTAACAATCAATGTCCATAATCCAATCAGCAACATTTTATCATGTGACTAGCCTGTTCTTTCTACGTCACGGTACAGTGAACAAGTGGTACTCACTGACCGCAAGGGACGGCAATTATAATCGATTTACACCTGCAGGGTTACCCGAACAACCCGTCACGTACGCCCGTACTCGATGTTGCCTACAACAACCATCACGGACGCCGTACGTAACTACCTTTCACCTGTCAGACAAATATTGAACTGGTCCCATCGTCCCGAGCAAGAGGTCTCTGCACGCGCATCTCAGTGCCGCCAGCCGATTTACACCTCAAGCTCTCAACCTACCCTCTGAACGACGGGCAATGCCTCAATACCCAGCTACCCGAGTTACATCAGTTTCCCGGTTCCCATATAGCCGGTAGGTCTTCGGTACTGTTCTAGCTTGTTCAACAGGCCCGCACACGGCTCGGTCCTCAATCGACACAAGCGGAGCTACAGCACACAGGCCCCAAAGTCCTGCTGCCCTTACTCTCCGCTCGGTCTCATTTTCTTGCCATGTGTATCATGTGCTATCTCTACCCGAGCAATGTGCCTCTAGCCTATTCTCGCGAGTAGCTCCAACTACTCGACTTGTACCGAATCCTACTCTATCCTAGCAATGCAGTAGCTAACGGGGTTTGCAATCCTAAACCCAACCCATGGTTCTCTTGGCTATGCAGTGGGGCTTCCATACAAGACTCTAATGCACAGAATAAAGGAAACAAGTATGTGCTCAGAACAATAAAAATTTGTAAAAAGGTTAATGCAAACCGGAGCTTGCCTTGCTGCTCTTGGTCGTAGGCTAGCTGTTCCTCCGGAGTAACGAAGTCTAGGACTTCAGGTTCCTCCTCGACCTTAGCGACTACATGATGGAAGGAATACATGTATCAATTTAAATGCATTTGTATTAAGTTTTGAAGTTGTGAAGTCTATAATCCTTGACAGACCCAATGACTGTGAAACTTTTACTGTGGCTTGGTTACAACCTAAACAGAGACTTGGTCAAGTTTTAGTTGCAGCAAAGCTCAATTGAGCCCTCCACAATTAATTATGTCCTTGACCTTAATTGGAACTCTTAGGGTGTTCTAGGAATTTTCATGAAACAAACTATGACTTTCTGAAAACTAGATTTTCAGAGGGTTCTAATGGAGTTGGTCTCACTTAATTTAGAAGTTCCTAACTAAAGATATGAGCTAAACAATTTCAGAGAAAATTCTGAAAATGTTTCTGAACATTTTCTATTTTCTCTGGAACAGTTTCACTAATCACACCATTAGGTGGATCAGATGAGCTCAAATGGATCTGAAATTTTTATGGTAGTTCAGGGATATTTTGGTGAACATCCCAGCAAAAGTTCAGGATTTTCCTCCAAAGGGTTCTCCAGTTAAAATTCCTAACAGTCTAAACTTTGAGGAATTAATTCTGGAAAATTAAGGGTTTTCATGAAGTGAAACTTGATTTGCTGGAAAGTACTCGGATAGCTGAATCCAGCAAAATTTGGTTCACTCAATTTGGAGCTTTCTAGCCAAAGTTATGAGGATTTGAAGTTTGAAGGAAATCTGAAAATTGGGGAAAAGTTTAAATCTCGCGGGGGCCCGCGGGGACACGTGTCGAGCGCGGAGGTGTCCGGCACACCGGAGATACCACACGTGTCGATCGCGGAGGTGTCCAGCACACCGGAGCTCACAGGGTATTTGCGCGCCAGCACAGCGGATCCCCGGCCACACCCGATCCCGATTTAAATTCTTCAGCCGCTAACACGTGGGTCAGCCGGGTTCGTCTTCCTTCCGCCGTTCTCTCGCGCCCGCGCCGCCGACCTCGCCGGAGCAGACTCGGGGCTCGCCGGCTCACCGCTGCCGGACCTCCCATGGTCTGAAACTCACCGCCAGGGGGTTGTCAACGTCGAGGAACGCGTCGGTGGTGTCAGGTCGGGCTGGGGTGACCGGAAATAGCTCGGTGACGTGCCGCGGCCTCAGTTGAGGTTCGGCACCATCGACCGTGGTTTCTAAATCCGCCAACACCTCGAACAAACGGCCTTATTGCATCAGCGTACCTCTAGGAAGCTCGACAAGGTGTCAAAAGGGTTCAGGGATGGCGGTAAGTCGGTCGGCACCGTGTGACCGATCGTGCCCGCCATGACCGCCCTCGATCGAGCTCGAAATTCGTCACTCCTAGACAGTTTCACGCTACGGATGCAGAAAAGAACTTGATCGCCGGCTAGTCCAGCGTCTATGTGCAAGATTTGATGACCTCCGAAAGATCATAGAGCGAGAATTTAAAGAAGCCATACCGGAAGCTCAGTTTAAGGTTGCCGGAGCAAAAACTGAGAATTCGCCGGCGAGAGTTCACGGCGTGGCTTGAGCTTCAGGTGGAAGCAGTGTGGAGTCCGTGCGCTCCTGTTTCCGCCCTTGCTCGGCCGTGGAAGTGGTTGCAGCGTGCTGCCCGCGTGAGACCGATTGCCGTCCTTCAGCTAAACTGCGGCGGTCGTCGTTGGTCACGGGAACAGGGGCCGAAACCCGGGGGTCCAGGCGTTGGGAGGGTGGTGCGCGACCTCCGGTGGCTGTCTAGCAGCTCAGGAACGAAGGAGGAGATTGTTTTGCTGGTTTTCCCGATTGAGCAGAGAGCTGCGACGAGAAACAATGCCGCTGCTCGGTTCTGCCCACGAGAAGATAAAGCCGGCTGACTCCTGCTCGGCTGAGGCGGTGCCGGTCGCATGGGGGCGCGAGCAAGTCGCCCTGGGCGCCAGCGCGCAGAGAGGGAAGCAGCTGGTGGCGCCGTTAGCTGCTCGGTGGCACAGCCGACAGCTGCTCGGTGGAATTTCCCACCGAGACTCTGACTTTGGGTGAAAGTTTCTCCTTCTTCCCTCTATGACATGTGGGTCCCACCCGGGGTTTTAACCTCTGGAATTTACTCCTAATCACTGTAGTAAACAGTGATCCCCATACTACCCCTGGCAATTCAAATTATTCACCCACGAGCCATTTGAATTGATCAAAGTTCAAATGAGGTTTGGTTTGAATGAATTTCAGCACAAGTTCAGTTTGAAATTCAAATAAAATTGGAATTTCTCCCACTTAGCTCATGTCAAGATCAACTCCAAATGGAGTGAAACTTGGTGTGTGGGCTCACAAAAATGTGCTGAGTAAGAATATGCCTCCCACTTTTAAATTCATGGGATAAAAACAGTTTGAATTTGAATATGGTTTCAAACTGCCCTCTTTCTAGCTATACCCAAAATGACCTCAAAAAGGTTTGGAATTTGGGTGAAACTTGGCCTGGACATCCTTAGCAAAGTGTAGGAGTTTTCATATGTCCAGCCCCCTTATATCTCATGTGGGAAATACCGCTTTGGCAATGTGTGAGTTTGTTCTCTAATGAGCATGTTGATAGTTGTTACTTGCTCTTCATTTGTGTTCATCATCCTGCCTCAAATGAGGTGTGTGGTGTGGTGATGAACACTGCAAATGTGTGTCAAAAACTGAGGCCCTTACATTCCTCCCCCCTTAAAAGAATCTCGTCCCGAGATTATAAGGTAAAAATGAGAGAGAGGACGGTGGAAAATTACCGGTATGCGACGTGAAAAATTCGGGGTAGTTAGTGCGAAGGAATTCTTCGCCCTCCCATGTCTCTTCGTCCATGGAGTGATTACTCCATAGAACCTTGTAGAACCACAACGTACGGTTGCGTGTGGCTCGGGCCTTTTCAGCAATAATCTGCACCGGTTCCTCCCGATAGGTGAGATCCGGTTGCAGTTCTTCAATGTCTTCCAGCTGAACGGTAGGTGATAGCTTGAGACACTTCCTCAGCTGGGAAATGTGAAAGACGTCGTGCACACCGGAAAATGCTTCTGGTAATTTCAGCCGGTATGCCACCGATCCACATCTTTCGGTAATCTGGAATGGACTGATGAATCGGGGTGCTAACTTTCCTCAAACCCCAAATCTGTTTACGCCCTTCATTGGAGACACCCGTAGGTATACGTGATCTCCAACTTCGAATTGTAATGGGCGCCTTCTCCGGTCCGCATACTGTTTCTGACGGGATTGAGCGTCTTTTAGGTTCGCTTAAATTAGTCGAACCTTTTCTTCCGCGTTGTTGACAAGGTCAATCCCGAAGGTAACCCTTTCGCCAGACTCACACCAGTTCAACGGTGTGCGGCATTTCCGCCCGTATAGCGCCTCGTAAGGTGCCATCTTGATGCTGGCTTGGTACCCATTATTGTACGAGAACTCGGCTAACGGCAAGTGATCATCCCAATTCTTGCCGCAGTTGATAGCGCAAGCTCGTAGCATGTCTTCTAAAATCTGATTTACCCGCTCCGTCTGCCCATCCGTCTGCGGGTGGTAGGCTGAACTACGGATCAGCTTCGTCCCCAAGGCAGCATGCAGCTACTCCCAAAAACGGGACACAAATAAAGTGCCCCGGTCCGATATGATGGTACGGGGTACGCCGTATAAGCATAGAATCCGTGAGATGTACAGTTCAGCGTACTTCTTGGCGTTGTAATTTGTGTTGACCGGGATGAAATGGGCAACTTTGGTGAGCCGATCGACGATCACCCACACGGAATCACGTTTCCGCAAGGTGGTGGGTAAACCGACGATGAAGTCTATGCTCACATCCTTCCACTTCCAGGCAGGAATGCCCAGTGGTTGCAGCAGTCCCGGTTTCCGCATATGATCTGCCTTCACCCTTCGACATGTATCACACTCTGACACGTATTTTGCAACTTCACGCTTCATCCGTGTCCACCAAAACTTCCTTCGGAGTTCTTGATACATCTTGTTGCTGCCGGGATGAATAGAAAACTTTGATAAGTGAGCCTCATCAAAGATTTTCTTCCATAATTCTGGGTTTCGGGGTACGACAATCCGGTCCTTGAACCATAGGACGCCGTCTCCGTCCTTCCGGAAACATTTCAACTCCCCACTGTCTACACATCTCCGCAAATGTGACAAGCCCTTATCATTCTTCTGGGCTGCCGCTATCTCTTCACGGATGGTGGGGATCAAAGCTAGGTTGTAGAGATCCCCGTGTGGAATCACATGTAGTGGTGGCTCGCTCTCTTCCAACGGTGTGATGGTCAGATTGTTGACGTGTGACTCGCGGCTCAGCGCATCTGCCACTACGTTTGCCTTGCCCGGATGATAATGGATCTCTATCTCGTAATCCTTTATCAGTTCTAACCATCTTCGTTGCCTCATGTTCAGCTCCTTCTGAGTGAATATGTACTTGAGGCTTTTGTGGTCGGTATATAAATGTACGAGGTTACCGAGTAGGTAGTGCCTCCACATTTTTAGTGCAAGTACCACGGCAGCGAGTTCCAAGTCGTGAGTTGGATAATTTTGCTCATGGTTTCTAAGCTGCCGTGATCCATACGCGACCACTCTTCGGTCTTGCATCAGCACACATCTGAGCCCAATGCCGGATGCATTGCAGTACACATCGAACGGTTTTGTTGTGTCTGGCTGCGCCAAAACCGGTGCTGATGTCAGGTGCTTGACTAAAGCCTTGAATGCTGCTTCACATGCTGGACTCCAAACATATTTGGTAGCCTTCTTCAGCAGCTCTGTCATTGGCTTGACAATCTTCGAGAAGTTCGGGATGAACCTCTGATAATATCCCGCGAGCCCGAAGAAACTCCGTACCTCGTGAACAGTTCTCGGGGATTTCCAACTCAGCACTTGAGTGATCTTGCTCGGGTCCACAGCGATACCCTCCGCTGAGATGATATGCCCGAGGAAAGGTACTTGCGATATCCAAAACTTGCATTTGCTGAATTTTGCGTATAACTTGTGATCCCGCAGCCGTTGCAAGACTATACGCAGATGTTTCTTGTGATCTTCCTCCGACTTGGAATACACCAGAATGTCGTCGATGAAGACCACGACAAACTTGTCCAGCTCCGGCGTGAATACCGAGTTCATCAAGTACATGAAGTGAGCTGGAGCATTGGTGAGGCCGAAGGACATGACCAGGTACTCATAAAGTCCGTACCTCGTCGAGAAAGCCGTCTTCGGAATGTCCTCAGCCCTTATCTTAATCTGATGGTACCCGGATCTTAAATCCATCTTGAAAAAGATCTTTGCTTCCACCAACTAATCAAACAACATGTCGATCCGTGGTAACGGGTACTTGTTCTTGATGGTTACGGCATTTAATGGACGATAGTCCACGCAAAGCCGCAACGCCTCATCCTTCTTCTTGACAAATAATGCCGAACAGCCCCATGGCGAGGAGCTCGGCCTAATAAAACCCTTATCCAGAAGGTCCGTGAGCTGAGTCTTCAATTCAGCCAATTCCTTGGGCGCCATCTTGTACGGCCTTCGGGATATTGGCATGGTTCCCGGTGCAAGTTCAATCTTGAACTCCACCTCTCTATCAGGTGGCATCCCCGGCAAATCATCCGGGAATACGTCAGGGAATTCTCGGACCACTTGAATATCTTCCAATCTGATGGTTGTGGCTTGATAGACACTTGGAAGTTTTATTTCCTGACTGTCCAGAAATAATGAGTGAGAACCGTGCACTTCTGAGTTCAAGTGCACGACTCGGAGGACGGTGTCTAAAACAGCGCCGTGGCGGGTTAACCACGACATCCCTAAGATGACATCGACCTTCTGTCCCTCTAAGATAATGAGAGATGTGGGGTACACTCTACCCGCTAAGCATAATGGTGCTTTGGAGACCATTACGCTTGCTGAAATCTTCCCACCCGGTGAACAAATTATATATGGACTATCGGTGGGTAGTATTGGCAAACTGTGTTTAGCAATGAAAGCTTGGCTAATAAAATTATGCGTGGCGCCTGAATCAAACAGTACTATAGCGGGATGCTGGTGGAGTTGGAACATACCCGCAAGGATTGGCTCTCCCTCCGGCACGTCCTCAATGGCAAGTTGGTGGACAGTGCCGGGCCTAGGGTTTGCCTGCCGCGCATTAGTAGGGTTCCGGGGTTGATTCCTCCCCGGGAACTGTGGTGCCACTCCGCCGCCTTGCCTCTCCGGGCAACTACTCGCGAAGTGTCCTGGACGACCACACTTGTAACATGTGGACGCTGCTGGTGGAGTACTCGGTGGACGAAGGCCCGCATGCGTTGCGGAGGTGCAAACGCACGCGGTATCGCCCGCTGCTGCTGTTGTTGTTGCGGTGGTACTGGCAGTGCCGGCCTGAATGCCGGTGAAGAATACGGCCGACTGCGAAACGGCATCGACCACGGTGGTGGTTGCCAGCGTGGACCTGATGGTGGGCGATTCACCATCTGAAACTTCTGAGAAGGACCGCCTCCTTCTCCACTGCTCTGCGGCGGCTTCGCTTCCTCTCCGCCGCCGCTAACTCCTTGCCGGACTCCTCCTGAACAATCGCAGCATCAATGATGTCGTTGAGGCTGCCGCGATTGAACATCGCCAACTTGTCCTTCAGTTGCGGGTTAAGCCCCTGGTAATAATGGTCTCGCCGCTTCTCGTCAGTATCTGCGTGATATGACGCGTAAAGCGCGAGATCGTTGAACGCTCTGGAGTATTCCAGCGCGTTCCGGCTCCCTTGCTGCAGGTGTAAGAACTCCTGCATCTTCCTCTTCATTAAACCTGGTGGTATACGATAGGCCCTGAAGGCCGTCCGGAACTCCGTCCAGGTCATCACTCGGTCGGTGGGCTGTGAAGCATAGAAGTTGGCCCACCACGCGCTCGCGGATCCTTGGAGCTGCTGGACTGCGAACTGAGTCTTGCGCTGCTCGCTGATCTGGAGCAGCCCGAACTTCATCTCTATGGCACGGAGCCAGTTGTCCGCGTCAAGTGGTTCATCCGCCCTTGAGAATATAGGGGGATGAGTCGCCAGGAAGTCGGAGTAGGAGCTCTGTTGGCGCTCCTCACGATCTTGACGTCTCTCTGGGCGAGACATATTGGCGATGAGAGTCTGCAGCAACTCCGTGTGCTGCTGATGCGAGCCCGCCATTGCCGCGACGATGTCGGCCAATGTAACCGTTGGCAGTGGCGGTGTTTGCTGTTGCTGTTGCTGCTGCTGTCCCGAGGAGTCCTCGGGAGGTGGTTGGGAGGTCTCTCCCCCTTGACTGGTACCCCCAACGTCATGGTTGGCATGAGTACGCGTCATTCTGAAATTCAAATCAGCAACGATTAGACATGTCTTACTGAAAATTCCATAAGCAACAGTAGGTATTGAAGTGACACATGATTAATTTGCACAACATTCACATATATTGATAAAGCATAAACTTTATACAAGATACATTATTCTCGGATCTCTGAGAAGTCGTGCTCATGTCGTCACTACCTATACATACGCTACTGTCTACACGACATGTCAACGATTACAAAAGTTGGGTTATGCTACCCGGGCTGCCCTACTTGCCAACCGTAACCCCCTACTCGGAGTAGAACTCGACCTCCTGTGGGTCGTCCTCCTCCGGTACCCCTGCTGGTGGCTCTGGATCTACCACCTCTTCTCCCATTCCGGGTTCTCCCATTGCTGGAAGACCCAAGACCACTGGTACGCCTAACACCGGGGGCACGAGATCCTGCAAAGCATGCACCTCGTCCATAGCTTGGTTGTAGTCCTCTTCCCAGCCTTGTCCTTCCTCAATAGCGTCGTCCCGCTCTTGAGCAAGGTACTCATTCTGCTGGGTTAGGGTCTGCACTAGTTCTTGCAACGCCGCGATGTCAACACGGCTCTTCTTCTTTGCCTTCTTCAGACAACGCAACTGATTGTGCTGTTCATTCAGTCGCTTGATCATCGGAAGGAGCACATTGCGGAGTGCGCTGTGAGCACTCTCGAAATGATCTCCACGGCTTGTGCTCTCCTTGAGCTTTGTGGCGAGATGCTCCATATGAACAGCTTGGCTGTCCATCACGGCGTTTCCCGCCCTCATCTGGAGGCTGAGATTTGCCTCTGCGGGGTTGTACCTTCGGCAACTCGGGTCCGTTGCCTCCAGGTACCTCTCTTCCCACACCTGCTGAGCTCGTCCCTCCACCGGAACGAGTGCGTATGGAGTGCCCGCCATAGCCTGCACGTGTAGTTGGCAGAAATGTGACATAGTGTCACGGGCTGCCACTTGCCACATCCCTTCCGGTTGTCTTCCTCTCACCGTGATGGTGAACGGCACCCAACCGGGTGGCGTAGGTCTTGCAGGGACTTCGACATGAATCGTCCATGTCTTGTTCCCCTCTTCGCCTTCTTCCTTGGCGAAGTATTGCGGCATCTGGTTGTACCCGAAATATTGGAGCATTTGCCACAATGCTTCCGGGTAGCCGCTATGGTGAGAACAGTGGGACATCACCCACCCGTTCTCCGATTGCTTATCTGCTGTCATCTGTACAAATATATTTGAAAAATGTCAAATGTTTATTTAAACAGTAAACCTCTGATTTATAACATAAAACATGTCATTGAACCCATAAAACTTGGAAACATAGTTCAAATTTTAAACAAATTTGACTGCTGATCTGCTGTTCCTATGACAGCCCTGACCAGTTTCAATTTCAACCTGATTTAGGCCATGTTAAATGCAAAACCAGTTCTGGGGCTCAACATCAAAGTTAAGGCTAACTTCAATAGCTTTCCATAAAGTGTTTGCTTGGCCTAAGATCTGTCCTGGTTCAAAAGTTATGAGAAGTCAAAGTTAACAGAATTTCTGGAGAAAATTGGACAGCACCTCCCTGCTTTAGGTACTGATTTGATCCAAGAATCCCAGTTACTTCTGTTCCTAATATGACAAAACTTTCTGTTACAAAGTTGTAACCTATCTCATAAGCTTTCCAGAACTACCTCATTTTCTATTTTTGGATTTTTAAGCAGGAAGTTATGCTTAATTTACAGAGAGTCTACAGAGAGTCTTTACTCTGCCCTGTTTTCTGGACAGTTTCAACTGTACTGCATTTTTCGATTGGTTAAGGGATGAAACACCTCTGGATTTCTACAGAAGAGTTGTAACGCTCTTCCAAAGCTTTCCAGAAATGTATCATATGACCCCAACCTCGAAAGAACTCAACCTCTAACCTCTGATTAATTTCATCCCTGATTCAGCTGAAAACAGGGTGCTCTGTCCTTGACAACCTATAAGTTGAAAACTTGTTAACTTTGAATATCCTGTTCAAGGGAAGGAGTTACATCAAGTTTTACTACTTTGGATCAAAACCTTCAAGTTTTTAAATGAAGTTGTTCAATTAATGGGGTGTGACGTCGATGCGTCACCAGATTATGTCGGTACTACGTCCTCACAAAGAAAAACCTATACCGGACTTAGCCGGCTTCGTTATTTCAGTGGCACTAAACGTCACTCGCACACGGATGCTACACGTCTACCGTTTCGTGGTCAGGCTACCTGTAGAAACTCAAACAATCATCAGACTCGGCTGCACACCGAGCCCGGAATCCATACAGTTCGTACACCCGGCCGTCATCACTCGCCCGAATGTTCTCAAGCCAAACACGCCTTGAGTTACTGAATGTGGCCTAGAGGGGGGGTGAATAGGCTTTTAAAGAATTCCTGCACACTTAATAAAGTTATCAGAAACTTGACTGACCGGACTAGTCCGGTTGTGTGGGCGGACTAGTCCGGTGTGCTGAATTATTTGAGTTGATTAAGTGTGTCTCACAAATTTAATCTTATAGCAGCGGAATAAGAACAACAGTTTTTATAACTTAAATTTATTGTATGGATGCACGTGCAAACTTGTAAGGAACTCAAACGATGACTAGCACACTAGTGATCTAATGTGTCAAGATGTAAAACAAATGAGAGACAAAAGACACGAATTTTTACCGAGGTTCGATCTCACCAAGAGATCTACGTCCTTGTTGAGGAAGCTCACACAGAGCCGGGTTCCCAACCCTTTCCCTCTTCAAGTCACCACACAGGCCGACTTGACTTCACTATCAAGTGTAATCACCGTGTTTATGGGGCAACCTCACACGTTGAGGGCTCCCACAAGAATTACAATGAGAAGTTGATCAAATACACTCAAAAAGATTACAATGCAGAATATGAGTGTAGAGAGATCAAACCCCAAGAGCTCACAACGAAGGAACGACGATCTCCCAATCCCAAATCCAAGTATTTTATTGATCTTCACCTTTTTGCACTTTAAATGTGTAGGGAGACGTGTTTTTGGGCTCTTGGGACAGGTGGCGGCGCTAGGGTTTCAGTTTTTGACAGTATGAGTCGTGTCTCTTTTTGGAAAAGACGAAAGACCTCTTTTTATAGGCTTTCCCAAAAAGTTACCGTTGTTAAACCTACTACCGGACTAGTCCGGTATATGATCGGACTTGTCCAGTCTACTTCCAGTGGGTTAACCGGACTAGTCTGGTCCACAAACCGGACTTGTCCGGTGCTATGTGAAATGGGGTTCCAGAAACTTCAGCGGACTAGTCCTGTCGCTTGGATGGACTAGTCCGCAGTCCTCTAAAGAGGACAACAGAGACATGACCGGATTAGTCCGGTCTGAAACCGGACTTGTCCGGTTGCATTCCAGTGAGCGGACCGGACTAGTCCGGTTCACAAGGCGGACTAGTCCGGTGCACTATGTTTGCGTCTTTCAGAAAGTTAAACGGACTAGTCCGGTCCATGAACGGACTAGTCTGACTTTTCAGTGCATTTTAGTTGATTTTTAAACCCCTTACCCTTACGCAAAGTCATGAGCCCTTGGGATGTGTCTCTCTCACACACAACCTATACATTTATATCTACTTTGCTCCTCTATGTTCCACTAACGTCTTCCTTTTCGGGCACCACTCTATTTTTCACCTTTTTGTGTGTGCCGAGGCAGTTCACTTTGTTTATCCTGCAATCATCTTAATAGTTTCATTAGGATCTCATATGTTCGTCATGAATTAGCCAAAACCCACAAGGGATATCCTAGATGCACTTAGAGGATACTAAAGCGGGTCGGGTTACCTGCCACCCGTGGGGCTCCACCCTTCAGCTTGTGCGCACTGGTGGACAGCGCTTACGTGTACCCCCCAAGACATAAACGTCCCGAGATACACGATTTTTCGACATAACAAATAGGTTAATATGCCACTTTGTATATGCTAATAACATCCTTATACGGGCTACTAACTCGTTCCTCACTGGATTTTTGAAAAAGATGACCTTTGTACTGTGTTAAACCTCAAGCGAGCTCTGATACCAGTGCTGACACGACCCCAATGGTCCTGTCGAGCCAGGATCACGCTGAGGGGTGCTGCGTTGCACAGCACCGGATAACACACGTCAAAGGTACAAAGCGGAAGCGGAATTTTTATTACATAAACAGGTTTATGAACTTGTTTACATCAAATAAGTTCAGTCTACACTCGCGGGCGTAGACTAAGCATCATGTGCACGTTTAGCCCTTGAACGTGTCCTTGCTAGCACACACACACACTAACTCTGTGGCGTGCACGACTCCTGCTCGACGGGGTTCCCCTCCTGGGGTTCCGTCTCTTCTTCGGGAGTCCCTTCCTCATAGAACCCTGCAAAAGCTTCAAACACAAGCAGTGAGCACGAAGGCTCAGCAAGTCTGACCCGTCTCACCTAAACATGGAAGTTCTAAATGAGCGGTGGGGGGTTACATGAGGGAAAAATCATTTGCAAGGACTCGCCTAATTAGTAGAACCTTACTTTCAAGTTTTAGCAGCAGGTTGTGGTGAACCTTACGCTAAGGCACATGAGAGAGCCGCAATCAAACAAGAAACGCATTTCTCTCAAGTACTTTGCCCAAAGTTGAAAAGAACTTTAGTTAGCTCTAAACTACAGCATATCATTAACAATCAATATCCATAATCCAATCAGCAACATTTTATCATGTGACTAGCCTGTTCTTTCTACGTCACGGTACAGTGAACAAGTGGTACTCACTGACCCCAAGGGACGGTAATTATAATCGATTTACACCTGCAGGGTTACCCGAACAACCCGTCACGTACGCCCATACTCGATGTTGCCTACAACAACCATCACGGACGCTGTACGTAACTACCTTTCACCTATCAGCCAAATATTGAACCGGTCCCATCGTCCCGAGCAAGAGGTCTCTGCACGCGCATCTCAGTGCCGCCAGCCGATTTACACCTCAAGCTCTCAACCTACCCTCTGAACGACGGGCAATGCCTCAATACCCAGCTACCCGAGTTACATCAGTTTCCCGGTTCCCATATAGCCGGTAGGTCTTCGGTACTGTTCTAGCTTGTTCAACAGGCCCGCACACGGCTCGGTCCTCAATCGACACAAGCGGAGCTACAGCACACAGGCCCCAAAGTCCTGCTGCCCTTACTCTCCGCTCGGTCTCATTTTCTTGCCATGTGTATCATGTGCTATCTCTACCCGAGCAATGTGCCTCTAGCCTATTCTCGCGAGTAGCTCCAACTACTCGACTTGTACCGAATCCTACTCTATACTAGCAATGCAGTAGCTAACGGGGTTTGCAATTCTAAACCCAACCCATGGTTCTCTTGGCTATGCAGTGGGGCTTCCATACAAGACTCTAATGCACAGAATAAAGGAAACAAGTATGTGCTCAGAACAATAAAAATTTGTAAAAAGGTTAATGCAAACCGGAGCTTGCCTTGCTGCTCTTGGTCGTAGGCTAGCTGTTCCTCCGCAGTAACGAAGTCTAGGACTTCGGGTTCCTCCTCGACCTTAGCGACTACATGATGGAAGGAATACATGTATCAATTTAAATGCATTTGTATTAAGTTTTGAAGTTGTGAAGTCTATAATCCTTGACAGACCCAATGACTGTGAAACTTTTACTGTGGCTTGGTTACAACCTAAACAGAGACTTGGTCAAGTTTTAGTTGCAGCAAAGCTCAATTGAGCCCTCCACAATTAATTATGTCCTTGACCTTAATTGGAACTCTTAGGGTGTTCTAGGGATTTTCATGAAACAAACTATGACTTTCTGAAAACTAGATTTTCAGAGGGTTCTAATGGAGTTGGTCTCACTTAATTTGGATGTTCCTAACTAAAGACATGAGCTAAACAATTTCAGAGAAAATTCTGAAAATGTTTCTGAACATTTTCTATTTTCTCTGGAACAGTTTCACTAATCACACCATTAGGTGGATCAGATGAGCTCAAATGGATCTGAAATTTTTACGGTAGTTCAGGGATATTTTGGTGAACATCCCAGCAAAATTTCAGGATTTTCCTCCAAAGGGTTCTCCAGTTAAAATTCCTAACAGTCTAAATTTTGAGGAATTAATTCTGGAACATTAAGGGTTTTCATGAAGTGAAACTTGATTTGCTGGAAAGTACTCGGAGAGCTGAATCCAGCAAAATTTGGTTCACTCAATTTGGAGCTTTCTAGCCAAAGTTATGAGGATTTGAAGTTTGAAGGAAATCTGAAAATCGGGGAAAAGTTTAAATCTCGCGGGGGCCCGCGGGGACACGTGTCGAGCACGGAGGTGTCCGGCACACCGGAGATACCACACGTGTCGATCGCGGAGGTGTCCGGCACACCAGAGCTCACAGGGTATTTTCGCGCCAGCACAGCGGATCCCCGGCCACACCCGATCCCGATTTAAATTCTTCAGCCGCTGACACGTGGGTCAGCCGGGTTCGTCTTCCTTCCGCCGTTCTCTCGCGCCCGCGCCGCCGACCTCGCCGGAGCAGACTCGGGGCTCGCCGGCTCGCCGCTGCCGGACCTCCCATAGTCTGAAACTCGCCGCTAGGGGTTGTCAACGTCGAGGAACGCGTCGGTGGTGTCAGGTCGGGCTGGGGTGACCGGAAATAGCTCGGTGACGTGCCGCGGCCTCGGTTGAGGTTCTGCACCGTCGACCGTGGTTTCTAAACCTGCCAACACCTCGAACAAACGGCCTTATTGCATCAGCGTACCTCTAGGAAGCTCGACAAGGTGTCAAAAGGGTTCAGGGATGGCGGCAAGTCGGTCGGCACCGTGTGACCGATCGTGCCCGCCATGACCGCCCTCGATCGAGCTCGAAATTCGTCACTCCTAGACAGTTTCACGCTACGGATGCAGAAAATAACTTGATCGCCGGCTAGTCCAGCGTCTATGTGCAAGATTTGATGACCTCCGAAAGATCATAGAGCGAGAATTTAAAGAAGCCGTACCGGAAGCTCAGTTTAAGGTTGCCGGAGCAAAAACTGAGAATTCGCCGGCAAGAGTTCACGGCGTGGCTTGAGCTTCAGGTGGAAGCAGTGTGGAGTCCGTGCGCTCCTGTTGCCGCCCTTGCTCGGCCGTGGAAGTGGTTGCAGCGTGCTGCCCGCGTGAGACCGATTGCCGTCCTTCAGCTAAACTGCGGCGGTCGTCGTTGGTCACAGGAACAGGGGCCGAAACCCGGGGGTCCAGGCGTTGGGACGGTGGTGCGCGACCTCCGGTGGCTGTCTAGCAGCTCAGGAACGAAGGAGGAGATTGTTTTGCTGGTTTTCCCGATTGAGCAGAGAGCTGCGACGAGAAACAATGCCGCTGCTCGGTTCTGCCCACGAGAAGATAAAGCCGGCTGACTCCTGCTCGGCTGAGGCGGTGCCGGTCGCATGGGGGCGCGAGCAAGCCGCCCTGGGCGCCAGCGCGCGGAGAGGGAAGCAGCTGGTGGCGCCGGTAGCTGCTCGGTGGCACAGCCGACAGCTGCTCGGTGGAATTTCCCACCGAGACTCTGACTTTGGGTGAAAGTTTCTCCTTCTTCCCTCTATGACATGTGGGTCCCACCCGGGGTTTTAACCTCTGGAATTTACTCCTAATCACTGTAGTAAACAGTGATCTCCATACTACCCCTGGCAATTCAAATTATTCACCCACGAGCCATTTGAATTGATCAAAGTTCAAATGAGGTTTGGTTTGAATGAATTTCAGCACAAGTTCAGTTTGAAATTCAAATAAAATTGGAATTTCTCCCACTTAGCTCATGTCAAGATCAACTCCAAATGGAGTGAAACTTGGTGTGTGGGATCACAAAAATGTGCTGAGTAAGAATATGCCTCCCACTTTTAAATTCATGGGATAAAAACAGTTTGAATTTGAACATGGTTTCAAACTGCCCTCTTTCTAGCTATACCCAAAATGACCTCAAAAAGGTTTGGAATTTGGGTGAAACTTGGCCTGGACATCCTTAGTAAAGTGTAGGAGTTTTCATATGTCCAGCCCCCTTATATCTCATGTGGGAAATACCACTTTGGCAATGTGTGAGTTTGTTCTCTAATGAGCATGTTGATAGTTGTTACTTGCTCTTCATTTGTGTTCATCATCCTGCCTCAAATGAGGTGTGTGGTAGGGTGATGAACACTGCAAATGTGTGTCAAAAACTGAGGCCCTTACATAAACGCAGCGACAAGACATCCCATGCCGCCCCCGCTGTCATCATCCACTACGACTAGCATGCGGCATGGGCAGGGCTGCAAGACGAAGACTCAGAAGCCTTCGCCATAGACAACTACCGGCATAACTGCAGATACGGTAGATGACAGACAATCTCCCCGGGTCCACCTGTCGGGTCCCGGGCCCCCCTTGTAAGCCACCCGAGTCTTGGACTATAAAAGACTCGGGTAGGCGACGATAGCAAGGGTTCGCACCTCTGCAACTCATACGCTAGCCATTCACACCCAAGCTGTAACTCACCCCCAAGCTCAAGACTCCGGTTCTGAGCAGCAAGCAATACAGCGAGCTCCATAGCTCGCCGTGGACGTAGGGTTTTACGCTCCAGCGGCCTGAACCACGTAAAACTCACCGTGTCAAGCTCTTACTAACTCGTCCATACGCGCAAGCTCTCCGCAAGGGAGTAGCCCCACCAAAAAAAGAACCTCCGCGGGCTGCCCAGTGCAGGCCCGGGGGAAGTGTCGACCGAACACTTTGACATTTGGCGCGCCAGGAAGGGGAGCTTTTCCCTTGCGCGACGAGTTTCCGCCGACGAAGATGACCAAGCTTCCTTCAGCGGTAAACTCCCCCCCCCCCCCGCATCCGCGGCGAACCGCGACCAGGGGGGAGTACATGTCGACGCACTCAGGACGGAGTGTGTCGGAACAAGCTGGGAGCCAGCAACCGGCTCTTGCAGCACCGACCCCGGCAATGCAGGCTCCAACCAGCGTCAGGTCTTAAGTAGCGCTGGGCGTACCCGGTGGGGGTGCGCTAGTCGCAGCAAGAGCGCTACTGCACAATCCGCCTGCTGGGGACGCGCCTCAGGCAGCGACCCAGCAGTGGATTCGCGAGGTAGACCGTCTCGTCGTCGCCGCCGCAAACCCTCGACTTCGGCGGGGACGACGCTCCAGTCAACCAGCAGTGTCGCTGACGCGCACGCCCACGGTTGACGGGCAGACGGTGGACTCCAGCTCCACCAGGCCTCCAATGACGGATCTGAGGGCAGAGCTGGAGCGATGCCACTTGGGCCAAGATGCCCGAGTGTTCCTCGAGCGACGTCGAGAAAGGCGTCGCATCCAAGAGGCTGGCGACAGCATGACGTCGGCCTCGACCCAGCCTGAAGGGCAGATCTTTGCCACAGGAGCTCTGCTCCAGGCGTACGTCGTGCAGCATATGCCACAATCATATGCCCTGCAAACGGCGCCCTCGGTCTATGAAGCAGCCTTGCCCATACCGGGGTACACTGTGCCAGCGGCGAACCAAGTGTTCGCGGCGCCAACACCTGCAGCAACATGAGCAGGATGTGCGGCCCTGGCGCCCCACCTTCGCTTCGTGAGGTGGCCACGCAAGTTTCGGCCGCACCTGCCCAAAAAGTTCGACAGCAGCGTCAACCCGACGGAGTTCCTCCAGATCTACTCCACCGCCGTACTTGCCGCAGGAGGGGATGAGGCCGTCATGGCCAACTACTTCCCCGTCGCCTTGACCGGCCCGGCCCGGTCTTGGCTCATGAACCTCCCTCAGGGTTCCATAACTTCCTGGGTAGAGCTCTGCCGGCAGTTCATCGCCAACTTCGGCAGCTCCTACACCCGTCCCGGCATGGAGCTTGACCTCCACGCCATCAAGCAACAACCTGGGGAATCACTGTGCTCCTTCATCCAGCGGTTCTCCCAGGTACGCAACACCATCCCCCACATCCCGAATGCATCAGCAGTGGTCGCATTCCGACAAGGTGTGCGGGACGAGAAGATGCTTGAGAAGCTTGCGACCAGAGAGGTCTGCGATGCCTCTGAGCTCTTCAGCCTGGTGGACAAGTGCGCCAGAGCAGCCGAAGGGCGGAATTGGCACTCAGTGCCAGCTTCCGAAGCCGGAAGACAGCCCGAAGACGGCGGAGTTCAAGCTGAGCTCTAGACCACGCCAGACAGCCAAGAGCCAAGCACTGGCTGACTTTGTTGCTGAGTGGACACCAACGAAGGCTGACCCAGGGGGCCGCGAAGACGGTGAACCAATGTACCAAGCTCCGGTCTTCACCGGGCCTCACTGGACGCTCTTCTTCGACGGCTCCTCGCGAAAACAGGGGGCCAGTGCCGGCGTACTGCTTCTCATGCCATCGGGGGAGCAGTCTGGGTACATGGTGCGTCTCAATTCCAAGGCAACCAACAACTTGGCAGAGTATGAAGCACTCATCTTTGGCCTAAAAGACAGTTCTGTCTCTGGGCACTCGCCAGTTGTTGGCGCAGGGCGACTCCCAGCTAGTTATCAAGCAAGTTAAGGGTGAATGCCCCTGCAATGACCCACAGCTAGCTGCTTATCTGCTCCACGTGCGGATGTTGGAGAAAGACTTCCTCGCCTTGGACCTGCGCCATGTACCGCGCGCTGGCAAGGCCGCAGCTGATGACCTCTCAATGAAGGCCTCCATCGGAGCCCCTGCGCCTGAAGGAGTCTTCGAGAGGACGTTGCTGCGGTCCACAGCCTGGCCCGCCGAGCCGGGCGAAGGGGGCTGAACCAGTGCCTCGAAGCTAGGCAGTCCCGGCAGCCATGGATGCCGCCAAAGGATCGTAAGGGTCACTGGGGACTCCGTGCAACCGAGGGCTCAAGATCCAGAAGCTCAAGTAGTCCCGATGCATGGACCACGGAGGTCCGGGACTCCTTGAAGGACATCCTTCCTGATGAACGTGCATTCACTGAACAGGTGGTGCGGATGGCTAAGTGCTACGCGCTGGTATCTTTACTGGCGTGGCGCCACGACATCCTATTGCGGTGCATAACCCAGGAGGAAGGCTGCGAATAGCTTGCAGTAGTCCAAGGAGGCGAGTGCTGGGAACGCTCATCGTCCCGCACGCTGGTCGGTTAAGCCACCCAGCATGGCTCCTACTGACCGAGAGCCACCTGGACGCCATCAAACCGGTTAGGGATGCAATGCGTGCCAGGTCCACGCCAAGCAGACCCACACAACCGGTGCAGACGCGCACCCAAAGCCGTCGGGGGATACCGGCTCCTCCATGTCGAGGGCCAGCTGGACTTCCCAGGGCCGGGTCACGGGAACTACCCTTCCACATGGTATGCGGGGCCGAAGTCGTGCTTCTCCCTGAGATCGCCATGGGGGTCCCCCCGTGTCCGGCGTACGACGAAGCCACGCATGACCCGCTCTGCGTGAAGACAGGCGCTCCGACGCCACCCCAGTAAGTTCACCATGCTTACTTAGGTGTTTATTTAAATTATGCATTAATTTATATGAACACCTCCCCACGCTCTAGACAGTGTGCGTCCATTGTACACTCGGTTCCTCTTTCCTGCTCTCATGCATACTCGATATTTGCCGTCCTGCCGAAGGCGGTAGTGCTTGGGGTACCTGCCAGAGGCCCGGTGGCCTTCTGGATCTCCCCCTGTAAGGGTACTGTACCGCCAGTTGGTCTCCTCCGAGAAAAGACCTACGCTAGACCGGGGGGTCAGGATCCTTGCTTTGCCCGGTCTTGCACCCAAAGCATGCGCACTCTGCCCCCCGGTGCTACGGTCTGAGTACCAGGGGGCCGGACGGTTACACCCTGGCTGGGGCTGGGGCCAGACCTCCGGGACCAAGTGCACTGGATTACCCAAGCCCCGTATTCCGGACTGGGACAGTAAGCCAAATGAGACTAAGGGACAGGAAAGGGGGGACCACTGAGCAGTTCCGGACCTCTGCCCCCACAGCGGGGCCGAGCTCCGAGGCCAGCCCTCGCCCTCTTTTCAGAGGCGAGCACTGATGCCGGACCTCACACCCTTCGCTGGCCTGAGCTCCGATGACTTCCGGACTCCGCCTCCACAGCCAGGCCGAGATCCGAGGCCAGCCCTCGCCCTCCTTTCAGAGGCGAGCGCTGATGCCAGACCTCACGCCCTTCACTGGCATGAGCTCCAATGACTTCCGGACCTCTGCCCCCGCAGCTGGGCCGAGCTCCGAGGTCAGCCCTCGCCCTCCTTTCAGAGGCAAGCGCTGATACCGGACCTCACGCCCTTCGTTGGCCTGAGCTCCGATGACTTCCGGACTCCGCCTCCACAGCCAGGCCGAGCTCCGAGGCCAGCCCTCGCCCTCTTCGAGCGCTGATGCCGGACCTCACGCCCTTCGCTGGCCTGAGCTCCGATGACTTCCGGACTCCGCCTCCACAGCCAGGCCGAGATCCGAGGCCAGCCCTCGCCCTCCTTTCAGAGGCGAGCGCTGATGCCGGACCTCACGCCCTTCGCTGGCATGAGCTCCGATGACTCCCGGACCTCCGCCCCCGCAGCTGGGCCGAGCTCCGAGGTCAGCCCTCGCCCTCCTTTCAGAGGCGAGCGCTGATGCCGGACCTCACACCCTTCGTTGGCCTGAGCTCCGATGACTTCCGGACTCCGCCTCCACAGCCAGGCCGAGCTCCGAGATCAGCCCTCGCCCTCCTTTCAGAGGCGAGCGCTGATGTCGGACCTCACGCCCTTCGCTGGCATGAGCTCCGATGACTTCCGGACCTCCGCCCCCGCAGCTGGGCCGAGCTCCGAGGTCAGCCCTCGCCCTCCTTTCAGAGGCGAGCGCTGATGCCGGACCTCACGCCCTTCGTTGGCCTGAGCTCTGATGACTTCCGGACTCCGCCTCCACAGCCAGGCCGAGCTCCGAGGCCAGCCCTCGCCCTCCTTTCAGAGGCAAGCGCTGATGCCGGACCTCACGCCCTTCGCTGGCCTGAGCTCCGATGACTTTCGGACCTTCGCCCCCACGGCTGGGCCAAGTTCCGAGGCCAGCCCTCGCCCTCCTTTCAGAGGCGAGCGCTGATGCCGGACCTCACGCCCTTAGCTGGCCCGAGCTCCGATGACCTCCAGACCTCACGCCCTTTGCTGGCCTGAGCTCCGATGACTTCCGGACCTCCGCCCCCGCAGCTGGGCCGAGCTCCGATGCCAGCCCTCGCCCTCCTTTCAGAGGCGAGCCCTGATGCCGGACCTCACGCCCTTCGTGGACCTGTGCTCCGATGAGTTCCGGACCTCCGCCCCCACAGCCAGGCCGAGCTCCGATGCCAGGCTTCACCCTCTCCTAAGAGGCCGAACTCCGAAGCCTTCAAGACCCTGCCAGCACAGGGAGTACTCAAGACAAGAAAATGCGCGGGTAGGAGAAGGCCTCACCTCGGGCTCGTTATCTCCCCCGAGGAGAGCCTAGGGGCCACTGTCGGTACCCGCGATATGGGGTACCCCCGCGCACAGGGGAAAATGCCTAAGGATCTCGCCGTTCTCCGCAGGGAAAGCTTTGGAGGTGCCACGTGTCCAGTGGGGCCGGACCTCCCTCTCCTCAGAGGAGAGCTCCGGGCTTGCCACGTGGCCTACAGCAGCCAGACCTCCCCCCTCCGAGGGGAGAGCTCCGAAGGTGCCACGTGTCCCGCAGGGCCGGACCTCCCTCTCCTCAGAGGAGAGCTCCGGGCCCGCCACATGGCCGGCAGAAGCCGGACCTCCCCCTCCGCGGGGAGAGGTCCGAAGACGCCACGTGTCCAGCAGAACAGCGCTGCCTGCCCCCGAGCGATAGGCAGCGGGCGTAAAGACGCCCCATACCTTGCCCGCACAAGGTATTCAAGGCCCGCGTCTTCCCAAGGCGCGGAGACGCGGAGCACGCCTCTGTCAGGTGCCGTTGCGCCCAGTCGCATCACAGACTGGCGCGCGGTGTCAGAGCCTGCCAGCCAATAAACGCAGCGACAAGACATCCCATGCCGCCCCTGCCGTCATCATCCACTACGACTAGCATGTGGCATGGGCAGGGCTGCAAGACGAAGACTCAGAAGCCTTCGCCAGAGACAACTACCGGCATAACTGCAGATACGGTAGATGACAGACAATCTCCCCGGGACGACATGTCGGGTCCCGGGCCCCCCTTGTAAGCCACCCGAGTCTTGGACTATAAAAGACTCGGGTAGGCGACAATAGCAAGGGTTCGCACCTCTGCAACTCATACGCTAGCCATTCACACCCAAGCTGTAACTCACCCCCAAGCTCAGGACTACGGTTCTGAGCAGCAAGCAATACAGCGAGCTCCATAGCTCGCCGTGGACGTAGGGTTTTACGCTCCGGCGGCCTGAACCACGTAAAACTCACCGTGTCAAGCTCTTACTAACTCGTCCACACGCGCAAGCTCTCCGCAAGGGACTAGCCCCACCGAAAAAAGAACCTCCGCGGGCTGCCCAGTGCAGGCCCGGGGGAAGTGTCGACCGAACGCTTCGACAGGGACCCCGAACCTGTAGACAATCGACTTGATGAACTTGACTGTGGATTGCTTGTTGATGGTGATGACGTGTGTGGCTTCCGGCCACTTGGTGAACTTGTCGATGGCGACGTAGAGGTACTGGAATCCCCCGACGGCTTTGGGGAATGGCCCCAAGATGTCCAACCCCCATACCACGAACGACCACGAGGGCAGGATCATCTATACCGCCTGAGCCCGTGTGTGGATTTGCTTGGCATGAAACTGGCACGCCTTGCAGCTCTTGACCAACTTGACGGCATCCCGGAGTGCTGTCGGCCAGTATAAGCCATGTCGGAAGGCTTGCCGACGAGCGTGCGTGAGGAAGAGTGACTCCCACATTCGCCTCCATGGATCTCAGCGAGCAAGTCGCAGCCTTCCCCCTGGATTATGCACCGCAATAGGACGTGGTTGGCGCCACGCCTGTAGAGATCCCCTTCTACCAGTGCGTATCTTTTAGCCATGCGCATGATCCGTTCAGTGGATACACGTTCATTAGGGAGGATATTGTCTTTCAAGTAGTCCTGGATCTCCGTGATCCATGCATCAGGTCTGACTTGAGCTTCTGGATCTTTAGCGCTGGGTAGCACGGAGTCCCCAGTGATGCTTACGATCCTTGGCGGCATCCATGGTAGCAGGGCCGCCGGGACCGCCAGCTTCGAGGTGCTGGTTCCGCCCCCTTCGCCCGGCTCGACAGGCCGGGCTGTGGGATGCAGCAACATCCTCTCGAAGACTCCTTCGGGCACCAGGGCTCCGGTGGAGGCCTTCGTTGAGAGGTCGTCGGCCGCGGCATTGTCGTCGCGTGGTACATGGCGCAGGTCCAAGGCGAGGAAGTCTTTCTCCAGCATCTGCACATGAAGCAGATAGGCAGCTAGTTGCGGGTCATTGCAGGAGCATTCACCCTTGACTTGCTTGATGACTAGCTGGGAGTCGCCCTGTGCCAACAACTGGCGAGCGCCAAGAGACAGGGCTGTCTTTAGTCCAAAGATGAGAGCTTCATACTCTGCCATGTTGTTGGTTGCCTTGAAATCGAGACACACCATGTACCCAAACTGCTCCCCCGATGGCATGAGAAGCAGTACGCCGGCACCGGCCCCCTGCTGTTGCGAAGAGCCGTCGAAGAAGAGCGTCCAGCCCGGTGAAGACCGGAGCTCGGGGCTTTGGTTCACCGTCTTCGTGGCCCCCTGGGTTGGTTGGCGATGGCATCCACTCGGCCACGAAGTCAGCCAGTGCTTGGCTCTTGACCGCGTGCCGAGGTAGGAAGTCTAGCTCGAACTCTGCCAATTCCGCTTCCCACTTAGCGACGTTGCCGGTCGCATTGGAGCTGTGAAGGATGGCCTTCAGCGGGTAGGAGGTGACCACTGAGATCCGGTGGGCCTGGAAGTAGTGGCAGAGCTTCCTGGAAGCCACGAGTACTGCATACAACAGCTTGTGGACCTCCAGATACCTAGTCTTGGCGTCATGGAGGACTTTGCTGATGTAGTAGACAGGCCTCTGGATGGTCCGGACCCTTCCCCCTGGGCCTGAGACGTCTTCCTCCATTGGCTCAGGCCGACAGGAGGTAGGTGGGTCTGGGGGAGCCTCCGGGAGCTGGGACCCGGGGGCTTCTTGGTCGTCCGAGACCTTCGGGGGGTCGTCTTGCTCTCCTGGGAGGTCCCTTTGGACCTCCGGGAGGTTATCTTGGAGCTCCGAGAGGTCCCGTTGGGCCTCCGAGAGGTCACCTTGGAGCTCCGGGAGGTCCCGCTGGGCCTCCTGGAGGTCACCTTGGAGCTCCGGGAGTCATCTTGAGCCTCCGGGGTCTCCTGATGCTTGTCTTCTGCTACCGGAGCAGGCCGCGGTGATGAGTGGTCCGGCCGCTCCGCGACGAGGACCATGCTCACCACCTTTGTTGTTGCCGCGATGTAGAGCAGCAAGTGCTCTCCGGGATCGAGGGCTACCATGATGGGTAGGGTCGTCAGGAGCTGCTTCAACTCCTGGAATGCTTCTTCTGCTTCGTTGGTCCAAGCAAAAGGGCCGGATTTGTGCAGGAGCTTAAAGAAGGGAAGTGCCCGCTCTGCTAGCCTCGGTATAAACCGACTCAGCGCGGCTAGGCATCCCGTGAGTTTCTGGACATCTTTGATGCGGGCGGGGGGCCGCATCAGATCGATGGCCTTGATCTTCTCTAGGTTTGCTTTGATCCCCCGGTGTGAGACCAGGAACCCTAAAAGCTTCCCAGAGGATATGCCGAACACACATTTATCTAGGTTCAGCTTAGTGTGCGTGGAGCGCAGTTTGTCAAAGACTAGAGCTAGGTTATCTAACAAGGATGAGCTCTGCCTGACTTTGACAACGATGTCATCGACGTACACCTCAACTAAGTCTCTTATTATCTCTCCAAAGGTTTTGTGCATAGCACGAACAAAGGTGGGGAGAGCATTCTTTAGGCCATAAGGCATAGAGACATAACAATACAGGCCATCTACTGTGATAAAAGCAGTATGCTCTTCATCTTCTCTAGACATAGGGATTTGGTGAAAGCCCGAGTAGGTATATAGGAAGCATAGCATATCACAGCCTGATGTAGAGTCTACTATTTGATCTATTCTAGGGAGAGGGAATGGATCTTTGGGACATGCCTTATTGAGACTGGTGTAGTCGATGCACATCCGGAGCTTCCCGCCGGCCTTTGGGATGACGACGGGGTTCGCCAACCACCGGGGGTGGTGGACTTCCCGTATGAAGCCAGCGTCCAGCAGCTTCTTGATTTCTTCACGGATGATGTTCTGCCGCTCGATGGACTGCTTGCGGGGATTCTGTTGGATTAGCCGGGCGTCGGGGAAGATCTTCAGATGGTGCTCGATCACCTCCCTAGGGATCCCCGGCATCGGCGACGGTTGCCATGCAAACACGTCGACGTTGTGCCGGAGGAAGGTGATGAGCGCGCCTTCCTATTTGCTGTCCAGGCTCCGGCTACCCGGGTGGTCTGGGCAGCATCGGTGCCGACTTGGACGACCTTCAGGGGGATGTCGCCCTCGTCGAGGGGTTGCACGCGGGGTGCTGAGGTCGAGGCACGGTGGCGTGCACTCGGGTGGAGCTGGCCCGGTTCTGCACCGCCGGGGGCTGGTGCTCGGGCTGCTGCAAGTGCTTGGAGCTTCTCCAAGGCTGACACCGCAGCAGTGCGGTCTCCACAGATCTTGAGGACGCCTGTTGGTGTAGGCATCTTCAAGACGAGATATCCGTAGTGGGCTACCGCTATGAACCGGAACATGGCTGGCCTACCGATGATGGCGTTGAAGGGGAGATCGATCTCCGCCACATCGAATAGAATGTATTCTGCCCGGTAGCTATCCGGTGCTCCGAAGGTGACCGAAAGGCTAAAGTTGCCGTATGGGATGACTTTCCCCGGCCCCACTCCTGATAACGGGCTCGAGGGGGTGAGCTTGGCCATTGGGATTTGCAGCTTCTGGAAAGCTGTGCGGCTGATGAGGTTCAGGCCGGCTCTGCCATCTACCAGAACGTGGTACATCTTCACATTGGCGATGGTGGGGGCTACTAAGAGAGGTAGCTGGCCGGCCCCAGCCATGTTCTTGGGGCAGTCGGTGGCGTCGAAGCTGATGGTCCACCTGAGGTGCGGTGCTGCACTTGGGACAGGAGTGCGCTCCGAGACGAGGGGTCAAGGGGCCCGCCGTAGATGACGTAGAGCGCCTTCCGGCGCTCGTCGTCGCTGGAGCTGGATCCCTAGTGGTCGTGCACCACCTTTACGGCGCGTTGGGGCTCCTGGAACTCCATCTGCTGGTCGACGTTGTCGCGAGCGTCGACCTTCTGCTTGCCCTCCCTCTGACGGAAGGGAGGGGCGTCTGCACGCAGTTACTTCCCCTTACGGAAGCGCTCCACGAGCTTCTGGATCTCCCGGCACTCAGCAGCAGTGTGGCTGCTGGTGTTGTGCACGGGGCACGGCTCACCGTGGTCACCGCTAGGGGCTGGTGACTGTCGCGGCCTTATGTCGGGGCGTGGCATCCGAGCTCCGGTGGGTGCTGCAGCTGCAGCAACTGGAGCTTCGGTCAGAAGCATGATCTTGCCGCCGGCCTTCTTAACCTTCCTGCCGCTCCCATGGGGAGCAGCACTTGGTCTGCGCTGTTCTCCGGCTTCGGAGACTGGCTGTGAGTGACAGTTGTGCCCTTCTGCTGCCCTGGTGCACTTGTCCGCCAGGCTGAAGAGCTCTGAGACGTCGCGCACTTCTCTGGTCGCGAGCTTCTCGAGCATCTTCTTGTCCTGTACACCCTGCCGGAACGCCACCACCACTGAAGCATTTTGGATATGCAGGATGGTGTTCCGTACCTGGGAGAACCGCTGGACGAAGGAGCGCAGCGTCTCTCCAGGTTGTTGTTAGATGGCGTGGAGGTCGAGCTCCGTGCCAGGCCGGGTGTAGGAGCTGCCGAAGTTCGCAGTGAACTGCTGGCAGAGCTCTCCCCAGGAGGTTATGGAACCCTGGGGGAGATTCATGAGCCAAGACCGAGCTGGGCCGGTCAAGGCGATGGGGAAGTAGTTGGCCATGACGGCCTCATCCCCTCTTGCAGCAAGGATGGTGGTGGAGTAGATCTGGAGGAACTCCGCCGGGTTGACACTGCTGTCGTATTTCTCGGGCAGGTGCGGCCGGAACTTGCGCGGCCACTTCGCGAAGTGAAGGTGTGGCGCCAGGGCCGCACATCCTGCTCCTGTTGCTGCAGGTGTTGGTGCCGTGAACGCTTGGTCCATTGTTGGCACCATGTACCCCGGCATGGGCAATGGTGCGCCATAAACCGGGGGCACCATTTGTAGGGCATATGGCTGAGGCATATGCTGCGTGGTGTATGCCTGGGGCAGAGATCGCGTAGCGAATGTCTGCGGCCCAGGCTGGGTCGAGGCGGTCGACATGCTGTCGCCAGCCTCTTGGTTGCGATGCCTTTCTCGCCATCGCTCGATGACCACACGGGCATCTTAGCCCAGGTGACGTCGTTCCAGCTCCGACCTCAGGTCTGCCGATGGGAGCCTGGTGGAGCGAGAATGTGCCGTCTGCCTGTCAACCGCTGGCGTGCACGACAGCGACACGGTCGGTTGACTGGGACGTCATCCCCGCCGAAGCTGAGGGTTGGCGGTGGCGACGACAAGATGGTCTACGTCGTGAATCCACTGCTGGGTTGCTGTCTGAGGCGCGTCCCCAGCAGGTGGATTGCGTAGAAGCGCTCGTGCTGCGGCTAGTGCGCTCCCATGGGAGACACTCAGCGCTGCAGCAGATTTTGGGCTTGCTAGAGTCTGCGCTGCCGTAGTCGGCTGCTGGCTTCTAGCTTGCCCCGACACACTCCGTCCCGAGTGTGTCGAGACGTAGTCCCCGCTGGTCACCGTTCGTCGGGAATGTGGGCGAGGAGAGCTTGCCACTGAAGGAAGCTTCGTCATCTTCGTCGGCGTAAGCTCATCGCGCAAGGGAAAAGCCCCCTACCTGGAGCGTCAAATGTCGAAGTGTGCCGTCGACACTTCCCCCGGGCCTGCACTGGGCAGCCTGCGGAGGTTCTTTTTTCGGAGGGGCTAGTCACTCACGGAGATCTTATGCGTTAGGGATGGTGGAAGGAGAAAGGTTGACACAGATATTTTTTACGTGGTTCAGGCCGCCGGAGCGTAAAACCCTACATCCACGGTGAGCAGAGGTACTCATTGTATTGCCTGAGTGTTGAGTGTGCAAGAAGCCGAACGGAGTTCGAAACACTAGAGTGCGAACCCACTAGCGTGCGAACCCTTTGCAACGTTGCCTACCAGAGCCTTTTATAGTCCAAGGATCGGGCGGCTTACAAAGTGGGCCCGGGACCCGACAGGTGGTCTCGGGGAGATTGCCTGCCATCTACCGTATCCTGCAGTTATGCTGGTAGTTGTCTCTGGCGAGGGCTTCTGAGTCTTCGTCTCGCCGCCCTGCCCACGCCGCAAGGTAGGCATAGTGGTTGATGACGGCAGGGGCGGCAGGGGATGTGTTGTCGCTTTGTTTATTGGTGTAGAGCTTCTGACGCGGCGTGCCAATCTTCACAGCGATGCGACTGGGCACAACGGCACCTGACAGCGGCGTGCTCCGCGTCTCCGCGCCTTGGGAAGGCGCGGGTCTTGAAAACCTTGTACGGACAAGGTATGGCGTGTCTTTACTCTTGCTTCCTACCACGCGGGGGCAGGTAGCGCTGTTCTGCTGGCCACGTGGCAGGCCCGGAGCTCTCCTCTAAGGAGACGGAGGTCTGGCCCCACTTGGACATGTGGAGCCTTCGAAGCTCTCCCCGCGTAGGGGGGAGGTCTGGCTCTGCTGGCCACGTGGTGGGCCCAGAGATTCCCTCTGAGGAGAGGGAGGTCCGGCCCCGCTGGACACGTGGAGCCTTCGGAGCTCTCCCTTCGGAGAAGGGAGGTCCGGCTCTGCCGGCCACGTGGCGGGCCTGGAGCCCTCCTCTGAGGAGAGGGAGGTCCGGCCCCGCAGGACACGTGGGGCTTTCGGGGCTTGCCCCTACGGAAGGGGAAAAGTCCTTAGGCGGTTTCCCCCTGTGCGCGGGAGTACCCCATATTGAGTGTACCAACAGAGTCCTATTTGATTTGTTTTTGGATCTTAACGACTTATCTTCAATAGGTTTGGTTGCAGTAGCAGCGTGGAAGAAATCGTGTCGGTTTCCTCTGTACCGGGTACTCGCGCCCAAGGAAAAACCGCTTAAGGATCTCGTCCTTCCGTAGGGATAAGCTCCGGAGGCTCCACGTGTCCAGCGGGGGCCGGACTTCCCTTTTCCTCAGAGGTGAGCTCCTGTTGTGCCGCGTGTCAGGCGGGCGGGACCTCCCCTCTCCTCAGAGGCGAGCTCCGCGTGCGCCACATGTCTTGGCGGGCGGGACCTCCCCTCTCCCTTAGAGGTGAGCTCCGCGTGCCTAGTGTCAGTGCCGGACCTCTCCTCTCTTTGGAGATGAGCTCCGAGAGTGCCACGTGTCAGTGCCGGACCTCTCCTCTCTTCGGAGGTGAGCTCCGAGAGTGCCACGTGTCAGTGCCGGACCTCCCCTCTCCTCAGGGGTGGGCTCCGAGAATGCCACATGTCCAGTAGCGCCGGACTTCCTTTCTCCTCAGAGATAAGCTCCGAGGTCCACACGTGTCCAGCGGTGTCGGACCTCCATTCTCCTCGGAGGTGAGCTCCGAGGATGACATGTGTCCATCGGACCAGACCTCTCGGAGACGAGCTCCGAGAGCGACACGTGTCGCGCTGGGTCGGACCTCTCGGAGACAAGCTCAGAGAGCGACACGTGTCCCGTGGGGATGGACCTCATCCCTTCCGTAGGGGTGAGTTCAGAAAGCGACACGTGTCCCACGGGGTTGGGCCTTGCTTTTCCGCAGCGACTAGCTCCGGTGGGGACACGTGTCCTGTGGGCTGGACCTCGCTTCTCCGCAGAGACAAGCTCCGAAGGCAACACGTGTCTAGCAGGATCGGACATGCCCCTTCTCCTGAGGCGAGCTCCGAGCCTGCCACGTGGCCAGCAGTGCCGGACCTCACCCCCTCCGCAGGTGTCGGTACCCTCAATATGGGGTACCCCCGCGCACAGGGGAAACTGCCTAAGGACCTCGCCCCTCTCCCCGGGGAGAGCTCCGAGGGCGCCACGTGTCCAGCGGGGCCGGACCCCCCTCTCCTCAGAGGATATCTCGGGGCCCGCCATGTGGCCAACAGAGCCGGACCTCCCCCCTCCGCGGGGAGAGCACCGAATGCTCCACGTGTCCAACGGGGCCGGACCCCCCTCTCCTCAGAGGAGGGCTCCGGGCCCGCCACGTGGTCAGCAGAGCCAGACCTCCCCCCTTCGCGGGGAGAGCTCCGAAGGCTCCATGTGTCCAGCGGGGCCGGACCCTCCTCTCCTTAGAGGAGGACTCCGGGCCCGCCACGTGGTCAGCAAAGCCGGACCTCCCCCCTCCGCGGGGAGAGCTCCGAAGGCTCCACGTGTCCAGCGGGGCCAGACCCCCCTCTCCTCAGAGGAGGGCTCCGGGCCCGCCACGTGGTCAGCAGAGCCGGACCTTCCCCCTCCACGGGGAGAGCTCCGAAGGCTCCACGTGTCCAGCGGGGCCGGACCTCCGTCTCCTCAAAGGAGAGCTCCGGGCCCGCCACGTGGCCAGCAGAGCAGCGCTGCCTGCCCCCGCGCGGTAGGCAGCAAGAGTAAAGACGCGCCATACCTTGCCCGTACAAGGTATTCAAGACCCGCCCCTTCCCAAGTCTCGGAGACGCGGAGCACGCCTCTGTCAGGTGCCGTTGCGCCCAATCACATCGCAGTGAAGACTGGCACGCCGCGTCAGTGGCTGTACACCAATAAACACAACGAAAAGACATCCCCTGCCGCCCGTGCCATCATCAACCACTACGACTAGCTTGCGGCATGGGCAGGGCGGCAGAACCAAGACTTAGAAGCCCTTGCCAGAGACAACTGCCGGCGTAACTGCGGATACGGTAGATGGCAGGCAATATCCCCGGGACCACCTGTTGGGTCCCGGGCCCACCTTGTAAGCCACCCGAGCCTTGGACTATAAAAGGCTCGGGTAGGCAACATTAGCAAGGGTTCGGCTTTTACACACTCGCACCTGAGTCTTTCGCACCCCAGCACTTAGGTCATCACCAAGCTCAGAACTCCGGTTCTGAGCACCGAGCAATACAACGAGCATCTCTGCTCACCGTGGACGTAGGGTTTTACGCTCCGGCGGCCTGAACCACGTAAAAAATCCCTGTGTCAATCTTCTCCTTCAATCGTCCCTAACGCGTAAGCTCTCCGTGAGTGACTAGCCCCTCCGAAAAAGAACCTCCACGGGCTGCCCAGAGCAGGCCCGGGGGAAGTGTCGACAACACACTTCGACATTTGGCGCGCCAGGTAGGAGGCTTTTCCCTTGCGCGATGAGCTTTTGCCGGCGAAGATGACGAAGCTTCCTTCAGCGGCAAGCTCTCCCCGCCCACGTTCATGACTAACGGTGACCAGCAGGGACTACGTCTCGACACACTCAGGACAGAGTGTGTCGGTGCAAGCTGGAAGCCAGCAGCCGACTCCGGCAGCGCCGACTCCAGCGAGCCCAAGATTCACTGCAGCGCTGAGCGTCTCCCACGGGAGTGCACTAGCTGCAGCACGAGCGCTACTGCACAATCCACCTGCTGGGGACGCGCCTCAGTCAGCGACCCAGCAGTGGAATCACGACGTAGACCGTCTCGTCGTCGCCGCAGCCAACCCTCAACTTCGGCGGGGTCGACGTCGCAGTCAACCGGCTGTGTCGCTGACGCGCACACCAACGGTTGACGGGCAGACGGCAGACTCCCGCTCCTCCAGGCTCCCATCGGCGGACCTGAGGTCGGAGCTAGAGCGATGCCACCTGGGCAAGGATGCCCGAGTGGTCATCGAGCGACAGCGAGAAAGGCGTCGCAACCAAGAGGCCGGCGACAGCATGTCAACCGCCTTGACCCAGCCTGAGCCGCAGACGTTCGCTACGCGATGTCTGCCCCAGGCATACGCCATGCAGCATATGCCCCAGCCATATGCCATGCAAATGGTGCCCCCGGTCTATGGCGCAGCCTTGCCCATACCGGGGTATACGGTGCTGACAGCGAACCAAGCGTTCGCGGCACCATCACCTGCAGCAACAGGAGACGGATGTGCGGCCGTAGCGCCACACCTTCACTTCGCGAAGTGGCCGCGAAAGTTCCGGCCGCACCTTCCCGAGAAGTACTATGGCAGCGTCAACCCGGCGGAGTTCCTCCATATCTACTCCACCGCCATCCTTGCTGCAGGAGGGGACGAGGCCGTCATGGCCAACTACTTCCCTGTCGCCTTGACCGGCCCAGCCCGGTCTTGGCTCATGAATCTCCCCCAGGGTTCCATAACCTCCTGGGGAGAGCTCTGCCGGCAGTTCACTGCAAACTTCGGCAGCTCCTACAGCCGGCCTGGCACGGAGCTTGACCTCCACGCCGTCCAACAACAGCCTGGAGAGATGCTGCGCTCCTTCATCCAGCGGTTCTCCCAGGTACGGAACACCATCCCGCATATCCAAAATGCTTCTGTGGTGGTGGCGTTCCGGCAGTGTTTACGGGATACGAAGATGCTCGAGAAGCTCGCGACCAGAGAAGTGCGCGACGTCTCAGAGCTCTTCGGCCTGGCGAACAAGTGCGCCAGGGCAGTAGAAGGGCGGAACTGGCACTCACAGCCAGCCTCCGAATCAGGAGGACAGCCCGGATCTGGCACTGCTTCCTATGGAAGCAGCAAGAAGATCAAGAACCGGGGCGGTGGCAAGATGAAGCTACCGACCGCAGCTCCCGTTGCAGCAGCAGCAGCACCCAGTGGAGCTCGGGGGCCACGCCCCGACAAGAGGCAGCGACAGTCACCAGCTCCAGATGGTGACAAAGGCGAGCTGTGCCCCGTGCACAACACCAGCATCCATACTGCTGCTGAGTGCCGGGAGATTCAGAAGCTCGCGGAGCGCTTCCGCAAGGGGAAGCAACCGCGTACTGACGCCCCTCCTTTCCGTCAAAGGGAGGGTAAGCAGAAGGTCGACACCCAAGACAATGTCGACCACTAGGTGGAGTTCCAGGAGCCTCAGCGCGTCGTGAAGGTGGTACACAACCATGAGGACTCCGGCTCCAGCGACGACGAGCGCCGGAAGACGCTCTACGTCATCTACGGCGGGTCCGCTGACCCCTCGTCCCGAAGCGCAGTCAAGACTCTGTGCCGAGCGGTAGCGTTGGTGGCTCCTCTCCCAAGTGCCGTGCCGCATCTCAAGTGGATGGGAACTCCCATCAGCTTCGACGCCACCGACTGCCCCAGGAACATGGCTGGGGCCCGCCAACTACCGCTCTTGGTAGCACCCACCATTGCCAACGTGAGGATGTACCACGTTCTGGTAGATGGCGGGGCTGGGCTGAACCTCATCAGCCACGCAGCTTTCCAGAAGCTGCAGATCCCGATGGCCAATCTCACCCCATCGAGCCCGTTCTCAGGGGTAGGGCCAGGACAAGTCGTCCCCTACGGCAACATCAGCCTTCCGGTGACCTTTGGGGCACCGGACAACTATCGAACAGAGTACATCCTGTTCAACGTGGCGGAGATCGACCTCCCCTTCAACGCCATAATCGGCAGGCCAGCCCTGTACCGATTTATGGCGGTAGCCCACTACGGCTACCTCATCTTGAAGATGCCCACACAAACAGGTGTCCTCAAGATTCGTGGAGACTGCACTGCTGCAGTATCAGCCTTGGAGAAGCTCCAAGCACTTGCAACAGCCCGAGCACCAGCCCCGGGCGGTGCAGAACCGGGCCAGATCCACCCCAGTGCACGCCACCGTGCCTCGACCTCAGCACCCCGCGTGCAACCCCTCGATGAGGGCGACGTCCCCCTGAAGGTCGTCCAAGTCGGCGCCGATGCGGCCCAGACCACCCGGGTAGCCGGGGGCCTGGACAGCAAATAGGAAGGCACGCTCATCACCTCCCTGCTGTACAACGTCGATGTGTTTGCATAGCAGCCGTTGCAGATGCCGGGAATCCCTAGGGAGGTGATCGAGCACCATCTGAAGATCTTCCCTGACGCCCGGCCAGTCCAACAGAAGCCCCGCAAGCAGTCCATCGGGCGGCAGAACTTCATCCGAGAAGAAATCAAGAAGCTTCTGGACGCTGGCTTCATACAGGTAGTCCACCACCCCCGGTGGTTGGCGAACCCCGTCATTGTCCCGAAGGCCGGCGGGAAGCTCCGGCTGTGCATCGACTACACCAGTCTCAATAAGGCATGTCCCAAAGATCCATTCCCCCTCCCTAGAATAGATCAAATAGTAGACTCTACATCAGGCTGTGATATGCTATGCTTCCTAGATGCCTACTCGGGCTTTCATCAGATCCCTATGTCTAGAGGATGAAGAACACACTTCTTTCATCACAGTAGACGGCCGGTATTGTTATGTCTCTATGCCTTATGGTCTAAAGAATGCTCTTCCCACCTTTGTACGTGCTATGCACAAAACCTTTGGAGAGCTAATAAGAGACTTAGTCGAGGTGTATGTTGATGACATCATTGTCAAAGTCGGGCAGAGCTCATCATTGTTAGATAACCTAGCCCTAGTCTTTGACAAACTGCGCTCCACACGCACTAAGCTGAACCCCGACAAGTGTGTGTTCGGCGTATCCTCTGGGAAGCTCCTAGGATTCTTGGTCTCACACTGAGGAATTGAGGCCAACCCAGAGAAGATCAAGGCCATCGACCTGATGCGGCTCCCGCCCGCATCAAAGATGTCCAGAAACTCACGGGATGCCTAGCCGCGCTGAGTCGGTTTATACCGAGGCTAGCAGAGCGGGCGCTCCCTTCTTTAAGCTCCTGCGCAAATCCGGTCCATTTGCTTGGACCGAAGAAGCAGAAGAAGCTTTCCAGGAGTTGAAGCAGCTCCTGACGACCCTACCCATCATGGTAGCTATCGGTACCCTCAATATGGGGTACCCCCACGCACAGGGGAAACATCCTAAGGACCTTGCCCCTCTCCGCGGGGACAGCTCCGAGGGCGCCACGTGTCCAGCGGGGCCGGACCTCCCTGTCCTCAGAGGATAGCTCCGGGCCCGCCACGTGGGTAACAGAGCCGGACCTCCCCCTCCACGGGGAGAGCTCCGAAGGATCCACGTGTCCAGCGGGGCCGGACCTCCCTCTCCTCAGAGGAGGGCTCCAGGCCCGCCACGTGGTCGGTAAAGCCGAACCTCCCCCCTCCGTGGGGAGAGCTCTGAAGGCTCCACGTGTCCAGTGGGTCCGGACCTCCCTCTCCTCAGAGGAGAGCTCCGGGCCTACCACGTGGCTAGCAGAGCCGGGCCTCCCCCCTCCACGGGGAGAGCTCCAAAGGCTCCACGTGTCCAGCGGGGCCGGACCCCCCTCTCCTCAGAGGAGGGCTCCGGGCCCGCCATGTGGCCAGTAGAACAGTGCTGCCTGACCCCGCGCGGTAGGCAGTAAGAGTAAAGACGCACCATACCTTGCCCGTACAAGGTATTCAAGACCCGCGCCTTCCCAAGGCGCGGAGACGCGGAGCATGCCTCTGTCAGGTGCCATTGCGCCCAATCACATCACAGTGAAGACTGACACACCACGTTAGAGGCTGTACGCCAATAAACACAGCGACAAGACATCCCCTACCGCCCCTACCATCATCAACCACTACGACTAGCTTGCGGCATGGACAGGGCGGCAGAACGAAGACTTAGAATCCCTCGCCAGAGACAACTGCCGGCGTAACTGCGGATACGGTAGATGGCAGGCAATCTCCCCGGGAACACCTGTCGGGTCCTGGACCCACCTTGTAAGCCGCCCGAGCCCTGGACTATAAAAGCCTCGGGTAGGCAACGTTAGCAAGGATTCGCCTTTTACACACTCTCACGCAGGGTTTGCTCCTGAGCACCAAGCAAAACAACGAGCATCTCTACTCACCGTGGACGTAGGGTTTTACGCTCCGGTGGCCTGAACCACGTAAAAATCTCTGTGTCAAGCTTCTCCCTCCATCGTCCCTAACGCGTGAGCTCTCCGTGAGTGACTAGCCCCTACAAAAAAGAACCTCCGAAGGCTGCCCAGAGCAGGCCTGGGGAAGGTGTCGACAACACACTTTGACATTTGGCATGCCAGGTAGGGGGCTTTTCCCTTGGGCGACGAGCTTTCACCGACGAAGAAGACGAAGCTTCCTTCAGCGGCAAGCTCTCCCCGCCCACGTTCACGATGAACGGTGACCAGCGGGGACTACGTCTCGACACACTCAGGACGGAGTGTGTCGGTGCAAGCTGGAAGCCAGCAGCCGACTCCGGCAGCGCCGACTCCAGCAAGCCCAAGATCACTGCAGCGCTGAGTGTCTCCCACGAAAGTGCACTAGCTGCAGCACGAGCACACTGCGCAATCCACCTGCTGGGGATGTGCCTCAGTCAGCGACCCAGCAGTGGATTCGTGACGTAGACCTTCTCGTCGTCGCTGCCGTCAACCCTCAACTTCGGCGGGGATGATGTCCCAGTCAACCGGCTGTGTCGCTGACACGCACGCCAACGGTTGACGGGTAGACGGCAGACTCCCGCTCCACCAGGCTCCCATCGGCGGACCTGAGGTCGGAGCTGGAACGACGCCACCTGGGCAAGGATGCCCAAGCTGTCATCGAGCGACGGTGAGAAAGGCGTCACAACCAAGAGGCCGGCGACAGCATGTCAGCCGCCTCGACCCAGCCTGAGCCGCAGACGTTCGCCACGCGATCTCTGCCCCAGGTATACGCCACGCAGCATATGCCCCAGCCATATGCCCTGCAAATGGTGCCCCCCGGTCTATGGCGCAGCCTTGCCCATACCGGGGTACACAGTGCCGACAGCGAACCAAGCGTTCACGGCACTGACACCTGCAGCAACAGGAGCAGGATGTGCGGCCCTGGTGCCACACCTTCGCTTCGCAAAGTGGCCGTGCAAGTTCCGGCTGCACCTGCCCAAGAAGTACGATGGCAGCGTCAACCCAGCGGAGTTCCTCCAGATCTACTTCACCGCCATCCTTGCTGCAGGAGGTGACGAGGCCGTCATGGCCAAGTACTTCCCCGTCACCTTGACCGGCCCAGCCCGGTCTTGGCTCATGAATCTCCTCCAGGGTTTCATAACCTCCTTGGGAGAGCTCTGCCGGCAGTTCACTGCAAACTTCGGCAGCTCCTACGCCCGGCCTGGCACGGAGCTCGATCTCCACGCCATCCAACAACAACCTGGAGAGACGCTGCACTCCTTCATCCAGCGGTTCTCCAAGGTACGGAACACCATCCCCCATATCCAAAATGCCTCTGTGGTGGTTGTCGAAGTGTGTATCCGCCACTTCCCCCGGGCCTGCTCTGGGCACCCCGCGGAGGTTCTTTTTCGGAGGGGCTAGTCACTCACAGAAAGCTTACGCGTTAGGGATGATTGAAGGAGAAGCTTGACACAGGTGTTTTTACGTGGTTCAGGTCACCGGAGCGTAAAACCCTATGTCCACGATGAGCAGAGATGCTCGTTGTATTGCTTGTTGCTCAGAACCGGAGTTCTGAGCTTGGGGATGACCTAAGTGCTCGATGCTGGAGCGTAAGTGTGCAAAGAGTCAAACCCTCAGGTGCAAATGGCTGAGGTGCGAACCATTGCTAACGTTGCCTACCCAAGCCTTTTATAGTCCAAGGCTCGGGTGGCTTACATGGTGGCCCCGGGACCCGACAGGTGGTCTCGGGGAGATTGCCTGCCATCTACCGTATCTGCAGTTACGCCAATAGTTGTCTCTAGCGAGGGCTTCGGAGTCTTCGTTTTTCCGCCCTGCCCATGCCGCAAGCTAGTCGTAGTGGTTGATAATGGCAGGGGCGGCAGGGGATGTCTGGTCGCTGTGTTTATTGGCGTACAGGCTCTGACGCGGCGCGCCAGTCTTCACTGCGATGTGATTGGGCGCAACGGCACCTGACAGAGGCGTGCTCCGCGTCTCCGCGCCTTGGGAAGGCGCGGGTCTTGGATACCTTGTACGGGTAAGGTATGGCGCGTCTTTACTCTCGCTTCCTACCACGCGGGGGCGGGCAGCGCTGCTCTGCTGGCCACGTGGCGGGCCCGGAGCTCTCCTCTGAGGAGACGGAGGCCCGGCCCCGCTGGACACGTGGAGCCTTCGGAGCTCTTCCCGCGGAGGGGGGAGGTCCGGCTCTGCTGGCCACGTGGCGGGCCCAGAGCTCTCCTTTGAGGAGAGGGAGGTCCGGCCCCGCTGGACACGTGGAGCCTTTGGAGCTCTCCCCGCGGAGGGGGAGGTCCGGCTCTGCTGGCCACGTGGCAGGACCAGAGCTCTCCTCTGAGGAGAGGGAGGTCCGGCCCTGCTAGACACGTGGAGCCTTCGGAGCTCTCCCCGCGGAGGGGGGAGGTCCGGCTCAGTTGGCCACATGGCGGGCCCGGAGCTTTCCTCTGAGGAGAGGGACGTCCGGCCCCGCTGGACACGTGGTGCCTTCGGAGCTCTCCCTGCGGAGAAGGGCGAGGTCCTTAGGCAGTTTCCCCTGTGCGCGGGGGTACCCCATATTGAGGGTACCGACAGTGGTGGCGTTCCGGCAGGGTGTATGGGACAAGTAGATGCTCGAGAAGCTCGCGACCAGAGAGGTTCGCAACGTCTCAGAGCTCTTCAGCCTGGCAGACAAGTGTGCCAGGGCAGTAGAAGGGCGGAACTGGCACTCACAGCCAGCCTCTGAATCAGGAGGACAGCCCGGATATGGTGCTGCTTCCCATGGAAGCAGCAAGAAGATCAACAACCGGGGTGGTGGCAAGATGAAGCCACCGACCGCAGCTCCCGTCGCTGCAGCAGCAGCACCCAGTGGAGCTCGGGGGCCACGCCCCAACAAGAGGCAGCGACAGACACCAACTCCAGATGGTGACCAAGGCGAGCCATGCCCGTGCACAACACCAGCAGCCATACAGCTACTGAGTGCCGGGAGATTCAGAAGCTCGCGGAACGCTTCTGCAAGGGGAAGCAACCGCATGCTGACGCCCCTCCCTTCCGTCAAAGGGAGGGAAAGCAGAAGGTCGACACCCAAGACAACGTCGACCACCAGGCGGAGTTCCAGGAGCCTCAGCGCGCCGTGAAGGCGGTACACAACCATGAGGACTCCAGCTCCAGCGACGATGAATCATGGTGGTAGCCCACTACGACTACCTCGTCTTGAAGATGCCTACACCAACGGGCGTCCTCATGATCTGTGGAGACTGCACTGCTGCAGTATCAGCCTTGGAAAAGCTCGAAGCATTTGCAGCAGCCCAAGCACCAGCCCCCGGCGGTGCAGAACCGGGCCAGCTCCACCCGAGCGCACGCCTCCGTGCCTCGGCCTAACCTCCCGGGGGCCGCCCAGGATCCATCAACCTCCTGTAGGCCTGAGCCAAGGGAAGAAGACATCCTGGGTCCCCCAAGGAGGGTCCGGGTCCACCTACCACCTGTCAGCCTGAGCCAATGGAGGAAGACAACCTGGGCCCCCCAAGAAGAGTCCGGGTCCACCTACCTCTTGTCGGCCTGAGCCAATTGAGGAAGATGCCCCGGGGCTCCCGGGAGAAGCCGCGCAGGACCAGCTCAGGCATGAAGATATCGACCTCGTCGACAAGGCACGATTACAAACAACACTCCGCAATGCACGGTCCCCGCTGGTGCTCCGGCGCTACCGCCAAAAGACCAAGCGCGTCCAGGAGCTACAAGAAGGCGACCTGGTGCCGCGGCGCACAATTTCTCGCGAAGGACCTATAAACTCTCCCCCAGCCGGGAAGATCCCTTCCGAGTCACGATAGTTGCCGCCCCAGGAACATACGCCTCTCCACTAAGGATGGGATCCGCTCCCCAACCCTTGGCACATGGAACATCAGAGTAAGTTCTATCCCCAGAGCATTAGTAGTACAGGCCTTTTCCTGACTGTAAATAGATCCAATAGGCTCCAGGAACAGCGCTCGGAGCAGCTAAGCCTCAGGGGACGGTCCAGGGCTACGTTCAGCTTGGCTTGGTTCCAACCCCAAGCACGTAGAGTCTTGCTTCCCTTCTTAATGGGGCGGGTCGTTGCCTCCATGTTCAGCCTGCCTTCCTCCTATGGGCATTTACACAGAAACCTGTTCTACCACGCTCTTACTTATGTGCTCATTTAAATTATGCATTAATTTCTATGACCGCACTTTCCATGTATGCTCACCGTACATTTAGCTCCCCTTTCCCGTTCTCATCCATAGTAGGCACTTGCTATCCTACCGAAGGCGGTTGCGCTTGAGGTACCTGCCGATGGCCAGGGGGCCTTTCGGGCCTCCCCCAGTCAGGTGCTGTGGTGCCAGTTGGTCACCTCCAGGAAAGGCCTGCGCTGTGCATCGGGGGTCCAGGGTGCGTAGCCTGCTTTGCCTGGTTCCGACCCAAAGCGTGCGCGCCCTGTCCTTCGAAGGTCCAGGGGAGTACAGCCGCTTTGCCTGGTTCCGTACCAAAAGCCTGTACACTCTACCTCCCCGGCGTTAGGTCCGGTACTAGGGGCCGGACGGTCGTACCCTGATATCGGAGGGAGCCGGACCCCCGGCGCCTCGCGCACAGAATTGCCCAAGCCCCGTATACCGGACCAGGACCGTAAGACAAATAAGACTAGGAGACGGGGGAGGGAAAGCCCTCGAGGAGAATTACGCTTCCTCTACCTGTGTTCAGGACCTTTAGGTTTTAGCTACGGGGACCGCACAGGGAGGGGCCGGAGCTATTGACTACTCCAGCGCAAGACCGGAGCATTCGGGTCTCGCCCCCTCCGCAGGGGCAAGCCCCAAAGGCCCCACGAGTACCTGCGAGACCGGAGCTCTCCTCTCCTTAGAGGATAGCCCAGGGCCCGCCGCGTGGCCAGCAGAGCCGGACCCCGCTCCCTCCGATGGGGCGGGCTCCGAAGGCTCCACGTGTCCCGCGGGGCCGGGCCACCCTCTCCTCAGAGGAGCTCCGGGCCTGCCATGTGGCCAGCAGATCCGGGCCTCCCCCCATCCTCACGGGGCGAGCTCCGAAGACCCCTTGGGCCCTTAGCTCAATAAGGACCCTAGGAAGGTGTCTGTGTAAGACTTCAAGATTGGTGGAGACCTCTGAGTACCTTGCGGAGCTAAGGACTCGGGCAGGCCAAGCCAAGAAGAAAGTAAAAGAACACAGACACAAAAAAACAGCAAGGGTCTATTCGTTCAAGGCTCCATGAGCTGGACTACAGACTCAACAAAAGCAAAAAGAAAAAGAAAAGATACAAGCCCTAGGATTCCCCTGGCTCGCGCCGGAACCTAGAGGCTACAAGGGTGGCCACATTCCCGACTTCAGCCCTGGCAGCTTCCTCCCGCTACGTGGCGGGGCCCTGCCTCACTGGCACCAGAGAGAGGGAGGGATCCCGACTCCGGAAGCACTCCAGCACGTGCATAGCAACCTCCATCGCCAGGCCCCGTCCCTCCACCTCGAGCTCAACGGAAACCACCGCTTCAAGCCTGTCCAGCTTGGCGCCAATAGACTCGGGCGCAGAGATCACCTCGGCCACCTTCTGTGCCGGAGCCTCTGCCCTCACCGGGCTGAAGCCAAGGGGGACCAGGGTGGACCCTGCCTGGTCGATGAAGCTCCAGACCGCTCGGGCCTCGGTGGACCGCGAGGCCTGGAGCTCCTCCATCTCGCGGCATGCTGCCAACAAGGCGTCACGACCTTCCTCGGAGAATTTCTTCTCCTTGGCTGCTGGAGAGCCTTCACGAAGCTGGAGGCCCTGGGCGAGATCCTCCAACTCCGAAGCCCGGAGGTCGACTGCCAGCTCCCGATCCAGCACCACCTGGCGCTCCCGGGAGACCTGCTCCTCCCTTGCGACCAGATCTGCCTCCCGAGTCTCCAGCTCCTTAGCTCGGGCCCTCAGGTCGCCCTCGCCAGCCGCCAGTCGCGCAGTGACCTTCCTTGCCTCAGCCGCCACAGCATGCTCTCGGTTTGCGACGACGCGCTCACGGCGCGCCAGCTTCAAACGCACCTCCTCCAAAGCAGAGAAGTTCGCCTCGACCCGGGCATGTGCCTCGCGGGTCTCCTGGTGGAGCCGCCGAGTCTCGGAGTCCAGACGGTCAACGGCATTTTTCTGACGATCAAGGAGCGCTTCCATAACATCGAGCGACGTCCGCCTCGAGTCGAGCTCCGCCCTGACCTCCTCGGTCCGCTGCTTCAAGAGGCGCCCCCAGCTGAGGAGGTGATCCCTCTCTCCTGCCTGATCCTCCCACTCGCGACCGAGCACGGCAAGAACCTGCCGGACGCTCGTCCGCGCAAGCCCAAAGGCGTCCGCCAGGGGCAGCGGGGCGGCAGAGGCCGAAGCCGCGCCCCCGACTTCCTCCATCACGTCGTCATCAGGAGGAGCTGGCGCTTCGGCGACCGGGATGAGGCGCTGATCAGGAAAAGCCGGCACTGGAGCAGGGCCGCTCCCGACGCACCCCGGTTTGCTGCACGCCATAGGGCCCATGACTGCTTCTCCCGCTTCGACACTAGAGGGCGGGGCGCCACCAGCCGGTCCCACCGAACCTTCAGCAACTGCCGGCTCCCGAGCTGGCGAAGGGTGATGAGCAGGTGTTGTCGCCGCTGCCGCAGGAGGCGGACCAACCTGCGCAGGAGGAGCCTGCGCTGGCTTGGGGGCCGCCGGATCCGCTTCAGCTTCTGGGCGCTGTGGTGCAGATCCTCCGTCACCCGGGAATGGCCAGGAAACGGAAATGTTACCGGTACTTGATGAGTCCCTGCAAACATGGGAGGCTCTCAGGTTAAGGAAAGAAGAAAAGAATGCAGGCTCTGGAACCCGGTAAGGGCGACACTTACCGAGGGACACGAGCGCTCCAACGGGCTCTGAATCCCGGCTTCCGAGTCGGGGTAGGACCACTAGAGCCCGCCGTCGCCACCGGGGGCTGCTCCACAGTCACCCGGACTGGCGGAGCAGGGGACGCTTCCGAAGCCCCCATAGGCATCAATCCAGCTCCCGAGGCACGGGGCGCCTGTGCCCCCGCATGAGTCCCGGCGCTGCTCCACCCAGCACCGCCTTCTGCTGAGCCTGCAGCAGGGGTGCTCTCAGACCGGGGCGCTTGAGCCCTAGGCTTGCCCCTGGGCATCGTAGCACCAGTGCTCCCCATCGAAGCTCCACTGCCTAAGGACGGGGGGTGAGATGCCCGGGGACCCTCGGGCCGCCGCAGCTCGAGTGGAGTCTCGCTGGAATGGGAAGCCCGAGACCTCTTGGAGTCACCTCCAGACAAGCTTCCATCTCCAGGAGTAGGACGTGTGGGTACCCTGGTTCCCTGACTTGGCGCAAACGACGCCGCCGGAGGAGATCGGGCGCGTTTTTTCTCTGGAGGCAAGTTGGAAGCCATGGCCGAAGGGAGCTCAAGAACAGTGAAGACAAGGGCGCAAGATCTCAAGGAAACAATGAAGATTCAAGCGCACGGAAGTGCGAAGGGAAGCCGCGATGCAGGTGAGATCCCCTTTTAAACTTCCCAGGCGCGATTCAAAGCAATTCGAAACTCTTCGAATACGCCACTTGGACAACCGCTTCAGCCCCAAGACCAAGCGTCGATGACAAATGGACCCAAGCCGTACAGAAGAAGCGGTGGGCCAAGAAGTCAGTCTCTCAAGAAGACGAGCCAGCAGGACGCTTCGGCGGTTCCCGAAAAGGCGCTGCAACGTGCGGAAGTGGCAGCCTTGGGAACCGCCACAGTAAAAGCAGCCATCAAGTGGGGCACAATCTCCCATGATCCCGCGACTGTTCGTGCTCCGGCAACGGTCAATACGGGTCTTCGAGAAGGTGCGCGGAGTGGAAGAGGCAGGGGTCCCACCTCGGGCTCGTTATCTCCCCCGAGATGGGCCCAGGGCCACTGTCCGTACCCTCAATATGGGGTACCCCCGCGCACAGGGGAAACTGCCTAAGGAACTCGCACCTCTCCGCGGGGAGAGCTCCGAGGGCGCCACGTGTCCAGCGGGGCCGGACCTCCCTCTCCTCAGAGGATAGCTCCTGGCCCGCCACATGGCCAACAGAGTAGGACCTCCCCCCTCCGCGGTGAGAGCTCCGAAGGCTCCACGTCTCCAGCGGGGCAGGACCTCCCTCTCCTCAGAGGAGGGCTCCGGGCCCGCCATGTGGTCGGCAAAGCCAGACCTCCTCCCTCTGCGGGGAGAGCTCCGAAGGCTCCACGTGTCCAGCGGGGCCGGAGCACCCTCTCCTCAGAGGAGAGCTCCGGGCCTGCCACGTGATCAGCAGAGCTGGGCCTCCCCCCTCCTTGGGGAGAGCTCTAAAGGCTCCACGTGTCCAGCGGGACCGGACCCCCCTCTCCTCAGAGGAGGGCTCCGGGCCCGCCATGTGGCCAGCAGAACAGTGCTGCCTGCCCCCGCACGGTAGGCAGCAAGAGTAAAGGCGAGCCATACCTTGCCCGTACAAGGTATTCAGGACCCGCACCTTCCCAAGACGTGGAGACGCGGAGCACGCCTCTGTCAGGTGCCGTTGCGCCCAATCACATCGCAGTGAAGACTGGCGCGCCACGTCAGAGGCTGTACGCCAATAAACACAGCGACAAGACATCCCCTGGCGCCCCTGCCATCATCAACAACTACGACTAGCTTGTGGCATGGGCAGGGCGGCAGAACAAAGACTTAGAAGCCCTCGCAAGAGACAACTACCGGCGTAAATGCGGATACGGTAGATAGCAAGCAATCTCCCAGGGACCACCTGTCGGGTCCCGGGCCCACCTTGTAAGCCGCCTGAGCCCTGGACTATAAAAGGCTCGGGTAGGCAACGTTAGCAAGGGTTCGCCTTTTACACACTCTCACGCAGGGTTCGCTCCTGAGCACCAAGCAATACAACGAGCATCTCTGCTCACTGTGGACGTAGGGTTTTACGCTCTGGCGGCCTGAACCACGTAAAAATCTCTGTGTCAAGCTTCTCCCTCCATCATCCCTAACGCTTGAGCTCTCCGTGAGTGACTAGCCCCTCTTAAAAAGATCCTCCGCGGGCTGCCCAGAGCAGGCCCGGGGGAAGTGTCGACAACACACTTCAACAGTAGCCCCCGAGCCCGAAGAGAACTTGCTGCTCTACATCACGGCAACAATTGAGGTGGTGAGCATGGTTCTCGTCGTAGAGCGGCGGACCCCTCGTCACCGCAGCCTGCTCCGGTAGCAGAAGGCAAGCACCAGGAGACCCCGGAGGCTCGAGACGACCTCCTGGAGCTCCAAGACAACCTCCCAGATGTCCAATGGGACCTCCCAGAGCTCCAAGACAACCTCTCGGAGGTCCATCGGGACCTCCCAGAGCTCCAGGATAACCCCCCGGAGGCCCAAAGGAAATTCCCAGGAGAACAAGACGTCCTCCCGAGGGTCCATGATGGCCACCCGGAAGACCAGCGGGACCCCCCGGAGGTCCAAGACGGCCTAGAAGCCTTCGAGTCCCAGCTCCCGGAGGCTCCCCCGGACCCGTCTACCTCCTGTCGGCCTGAGCCAGTGGAGGAGGACATCTCAGGCCCAAGGGGAGGGTCCGGACCATCTAGAGGCCTGTCTACTACATCAGCGAAGTCCTCCACGACACCATGACAAGGTACCTGGAGGTCCACAAGCTGTTGTATGCAGTACTCGTGGCATCCAGGAAGCTCCGCCACTACTTTCAAGCCCACCGGATCTCGGTGGTCACCTCCTACCCGCTGAAGGCCATTCTTTACAGCCCTAATGCGACCGGCAATGTCGCTAAATGGGCAGCGGAATTGGCAGAGTTTGAGATGGACTCCCTTCATCGCCATGCAGTCATGAGCCAAGCACTGGCTGACTTCGTGGCCGAGTGGACGCCAACGATGACTAACCCAGGGGGCCACGAAGACGGTGAACCAAATCCTCGAGCCCCGGTCTTCACCGGGCCTCACTGGACGCTCTTCTTCGACGGCTCCTCGCGAAAGCAGGGGGCCGGTGCTGGCGTACTGCTTCTCATGCCATCGGGGGAGCAGTTTGGGTACATGGTGCGTCTCAATTTCAAGGCAACCAACAACATGGCAGAGTATGAAGCACTCATCTTTGGCCAAAAGATAGCCCTGTCTCTGGGCGCTCGCCAGTTGTTGGCACAGGGCGACTCCCAGCTAGTCATCAAGCAAGTTAAGGGTGAATGCTCCTGCAATGACCCACAGCTAGCTCTGTCGAAGTGTGTGGTCGACACTTCCCCCGGACCTGCTCTAGGAAGCCCGCGGAGGTTCTTTTTTGGAGGGGCTAGACGCTTGCGGAGAGCTTCAGCATAAGGGACGAGTGAGGGAGAAGATTGACACGGCGAGTTTTACATGGTTCAGGCCGCCGGAGCATAAAACCCTACGTCCACGGTGAGCAGAGGTGCTCGCTGTATTGCTTGTTGCTCAGAACCGGAGTCCTGAGCTTGAGGGTGAGTGATGTCTAGGGTGTGAGTTCGCAGAGTTCAAACCCCTGCTAACGTTGCCTACCCGAGCCTTTTATAGTCCAAGGCTTGGGCGGCTTACAAGGTGGGTCCCGGGGACCCGACAGGTGGTCTCGGGGTGATTCCCTACCAGCTTCTATGTCTTGGCGCTGGCGTCGAGGTCCTCGTCCTGCCACCCTGTCCATGCTGCAGGCTAGGTGTAGTGTGCAACCATTGGTGATGGCAGGGGCGGCAGGGCATGTCTTGTCTGTGTCTTGTCGCTGCCTTCAATGGACTACGGCTTCTGACACTGTGTGCCTGTCTTGACTGTGACTGGTCACAGTGGCACCTGCCTGGCGTGTGCCGCGCCTCCGTGTCTTGGGAAGGCGCGGGTCTTGAATGCCTTGTACGGTAAAGGCATGGGGCGCCTTTACTCCTGCTGCCTACCGCACTGGGCGGACAGCGCTGCTCTGCTGGCCACGTGTCGGGCCCGGAGCTCTCCTCTGAGGAGAGGAACTCTGGCCCCGCCAGACACGTGGAGCCTTCGGAGCTCACACCCGTGGAGGGGGCGAGGTCCGGCCTTCTAGGCCATGTGGCAGGCCCGGAGCTATCCTCCGAAGGGGGGGGGGGGGGGGAAGCTCCGGCCTTACTGGACACGTGGTTCCTTCGGAGCTCGCCCCGGCGGAGGGGGCGAGGTCCGGCCTTCTGGGCCACGTGGCAGGCCCGGAGCTATCCTCCGAGGGGAGGGAAGCTCCGGCCCTACTGGACATGTGGCTCCTTCGGAGCTTGCCCCGTCAGAGGGGGCAAGGTCCGGCCTTCTGGGCTACGTGGCAGGCCCGGAGCTATCCTCTGAGGAGAGGAGAGCTCCGGCCCTACCAGACACGTGGTGCCTTCAGAGCATGCCCCTGCGGAGGGGGCGAGGGCCTTAGGCGGTTTCACCCTGTGCGCGGGGGTACCCGGTATTGAGGGTACCGACAGTGGCCCCCGGGCCCACCTCGGGGGAGGTAACAATCCCGGGGAGGGGGCTTCTTCTTTCCGTGCACTTCCTTGTCTTGAGTATTCTCTGTGCTCATAGGGTCTCGAAGGCTTCGGAATTCAGCTTCTGAGGAGAGGGTGAACCCTGGCATCGGAGCTCAGCCCTGCCGTGGGGGCGGAGGTTCGGAGGTCATCGGAGCTTAGGCCCACGGGGGGCATGAGGTCCGGCATCAGGGCTCGCCTCTGAAAGGAGGACGATGTGCGTCTTCATAGCTCAGCCTAGTGTAGGGCGCAAGGTCCGACTTCGGTGTGCACCCCTGGGGGTGGCGACCGGCTTCGGAGATCGCCCCTGCGATAGGGGTGTCGTCCGGCATCGGACCTTAGCCTAGTGTAGGGCACATGGTCCGGCTTCGGTGTTCACCCCTGTGGGGTGGCAACCAGCTTCGTAGATCGCCCCTGCGTTAGGGGTGTCGTCCAGCATCGAACCTTAGCCCAGTGTAGGGCGCAAGGTCCGGCTTCGGTGTTCACCCCTATGGGGTGGTGACCGGCTTCGGAGATCACCCCTGCGATAGGGGTGTCGTCCGGCATCGGACCTTAGCCCAGTGTAGGGCGCACGGTCCGGCTTCGGTGTTCACCCCTATGGGGTGGCGACCGGCTTCGGAGATCGCCCCTGCGATAGGGAAGTCGTCCGGCATCGGACCTTAGCCCAGTGTAGGGCGCACGGTCCGGCTTCGGTGTTCACCCCTATGGGGTGGCGACTGGCTTCGGAGATCGCCCCTGCGATAGGGGTGTCGTCCGGCATCGGACCTTAGCCCAGTGTAGGGCGCACGGTCCGGCTTCAAGGTTCACCCCTGTGGGGTGGTGATCGGCTTCGGAGATCGCCCCTACGATAGGGGTATCGTCTAGCATTGAACCTTAGCCCAGTGTAGGGCGCAAGGTCCGGCTTCGGTGTTCACCCCTGTGGGGTGGCGACCGGCTTCGGAGATCACCCCTGCGATAGGGGTGTCGTCCGGCATCGAACCTTAGCCCAGTGTAGGGCGCACGGTCCGGCTTCGGTGTTCACCCCTATGGGGTGGTGACCGGCTTCGGAGATCGCCCCTGTGATAGGGGTGTCGCCCGGCATCGGACCTTAGCCCAGTGTAGGGCACACGGTCCGGCTTCGGTGTTCACCCCTGTGGGGTGGCGACTAGCTTCGGAGATCTCCCCTGCGATAGGGGTGTCGTCCGGCATCGGACCTTAGCCCAGTGTAGGGCGCACGGTCCGGCTTCGGTGTTCACCCCTGTGGGGTGGCGACCGGCTTCGGAGATCGCCTTTGTGATAGGGATGTCGTCCGGCATCGGACCTTAGCCTAGAATAGGGCACACGGTCCGGCTTCGGTGTTCACCCCTGTGGGGTGGCGACCGGCTTCGGAGATTGCCCCTGCGATAGGGGTGTCGTCCGGCGTTGGACCTTTGACCAGTGTAGGGCACACGGTCCGGCTTCGGTGTTCACCCCTGTGGGGTGGCGACCGGCTTCGGAGATCGCCCCTGAGATAGGGGTGTCGTCCGGCATCAGACCTTAGCCCAGTGTACGGCACACGGTCCGGCTTTGGTGTTCACCCCTATGGGGTGGCGACCGGCTTCAGAGATCGCCCCTGCGATAGGGGTGTCGTCCGGCATCGGACCATTGCCTAGTGTAGGGCACACGGTCCGGCTTCGGTGTTCACCCCTGTGGGGTGGCGACCGGCTTCGGAGATCGCCCCTGTGATAGGGGTGTCGTCCGGTATCGGACCTTAGCCCAGTGTAGGGCACACGGTCCGGCTTCAGTGTTCACCCCTGTGGGGTGGCGACCGGCTTTGAAGATCGTCCCTGCGATAGGGGTGTCGTCCGACGTCGGACCTTAGCCAAGTGTAGGGCGCACGGTCTGGCTTCGGTGTTCGCCCCTGTGGGGTGGCGACTGGCTTCGGAGATCGTCCCTGCGATAGGGGTGTCGTCCGGCATCGGACCTTAGCCCTGTGTAGGGCGCACGGTCCGTCTTCGGTGTTCACCCCTGTGGGGTGGCGACCGGCTTCGGAGATCGCCCCTGCGATAGGGGTGTCGTCCGGCATCGGACCTTAGCGTAGTGTAGGATGCACGGTCCGGCTTCGGTGTTCACCTCTGTGGGGTGGCGACCGGCTTTGGAGATCGCCCCTGCGATAGGGGTGTCGTCCGGCGCTGCTCAGGGGCCCTCCCTTTCCTGTCCCTTAGTCTCATTTGGCTTACTGTCCCAGGCCGGAATACGGGGCTTGGGTAATCCAGTGCACTCGGTCCCGGAGGTCTGGCCCCCAGCCCTAGTCAGGGTGTAACCGGCCGGTCCCCTAGTACTCAGACCGTAGCGCTGGGGGGCAGAGTGTGCATGCTTTGGGTGCAGGACCGGGCAAAGCAAGGCTCCTGACCCCCCGGTCTGGCGTAGGTCTTTTCCTGGAGGAGACCAACTGGCGTTACAGTACCCTTACAGCGGGAGGTCCAAAAGGCCCCCGGGCCTCTGGCAGGTACCCCAAGCACTACCGCCTTCGGCAGGATGGCAAATATCGACTATGCGTGAGAGCAGGAAAGAGGAACCGAGTGTACAATGAATGTACACTGTCTAGAGCGTGGGGAGGTGATCATATAAATTAATGCGTAATTTAAATAAACACCTGTCGAAGTGTGTGGTCGACAGTTCCCCCGGACCTGCTCTGGGCAGCCCGCGGAGGTTCTTTTTCAGAGGGGCTTGTCGCTTGCGGAGAGCTTCAGCGTTAGGGACGAGTGGGGGAGAAGCTTGACACGGCGAGTTTTACGTGGTTCGGGCCGCCGGAGCGTAAAACCCTACGTCCACGGTGAGCAGAGGTGCTCGCTGTATTGCTTGTTGCTCAGAACCAGTGTCCTGAGCTTGAGGGTGAGTGATGCCTAGGATGCGAGTTCACAGAGTTCGAACCTAAGGGTGTGAATGGCTGGAGTGCCAACCCTTGCTAACGTTGCCTACCTGACCCTTTTATAGTCCAAGGCCCGAGCGGCTTACAAGGTGGGCCCGGGACCCGACAGGTGGCCCCGGGGTGATTTCCTAACAGCTATTATGTCTTGGCACTGGCGTCGATGTCCTCGTCCTGCCGCCCTGCCCATGCCGCAGGCTAAGTGTAGCGTGTAGTCGTTGGCGATGGAAGGGGCGGCAGGGCATGTCTTGTCCGGTCTTGTCGCTGCCTTCAATGGCCTGCAGCTTCAGACACTGTATGCCTGTCTTGACTGTGACTGGTCACAGCGCCTCCTGACAGGCGTGCGCTGCGCCTCTTCGTCTCGGGAAGGCGCGGGTCTTGAATGCTTTGTACGGTAAAGGCATTGCGCACCTTTACTCCCGCTGCCTACCACGCCGGGCGGCAGCACTGCTCTGCTGGCCACGTGTCAGACCCGGAGCTCTCCTCTTGAGAAGAGGGGGAGCTCCGGCTCCGCTGGACACGTGGAGCCTTCCGAGCTCACCCCCGCGGAGGCGGCGAGGTCCGGTCTTCCGGGCCACGTGGCAGGCTCGGAGCTATCCTCCGTGGGGAGGGGAGCTCCGGCCCCGCTGGACATGTGGCGCCTTCAAACCTCGCCCCTGCAGAGGGAGCGAGGTCCTTAGGAAGTTTTACCCTATGTGTGGGGGTACCCGGTATTGAGGGTACCGACAGTGGCCCCCGGGCTCACCTCAGGGAAGGTAACGAGCCCAAGGTGGGGCCTTCTCCTACCCGCGCACTTTTCTTGTCTTGAGTACTCCCTGTGCTGGCAAGGTCTTGACGGCTTTGGAGTTCAGCCTCTAAGAAGAGGGTGAAGCCTGGTATCGAAGCTCAGCCCTTGTGAAAGGGGGAGGTCCGGCTTCGGAGCTCGACTCTGAGAAGAGGGGTGGTTCGGGAAGTCATCGGAGCTCAGGCCCACAAAGGGCGTGAGGTCCGGCATCAGGGCTCGCCTATGAAAGGAGGGCGAGGGCTGGCATCGGAGCTCGGCCCAGCTGTGGGGTCGGAGGTCCGGAAGTCATCGGAGCTCAGGCCCACGAAGGGCGTGAGGTCCGGCATCAGGGCTCGCCTCTGAAAGGAGGGCGAGGGCTGGCATCGGAGCTCGGCCCGACTGTGGGGGCGGAGGTCCGGAAGTCATCGGAGCTCAGGCCCACGAAGGGCGTGAGGTCCGGCATCAGGGCTCGCCTCTGAAAGGAGGGCGAGGGCTGGCATCGGAGCTCGGCCTAGCTGTTGGGGCGGAGGTCCGGAAGTCATCGGAGCTCAGGCCCACGAAGGGCGTGATGTCTGGCATCAGGGCTCGCCTCTGAAAGGAGGGCGAGGGCTGGCATCGGAGCTCGGCCCGGCTGTGGGGGCGGAGGTCCGGAAGTCATCGGAGCTCAGGCCCACGAAGGGCGTGAGGTCCGGCATCAGTGCTCGCCTCTGAAAGGAGGGCGAGGGCTGGCATCGGAGCTTGGCCCAGCTGTGGGGCGGAGGTCCGAAAGTCATCGGAGCTCAGGCCCACGAAGGGCGTGAGGTCCGGCATCAGGGCTTGCCTATGAAAGGAGGGCGAGGGTTGGAATCGGAGCTCGGCCCGGCTGTGGGGGCGGAGATCCGGAAGTCATCGGAGCTCAGGCCCACGAAGGGCGTGAGGTCCGGCATCAAGGCTCGCCTCTGAAAGGAGGGCGAGGGCTGGCATCGGAGCTCGGCCCGGCTGTGGGGGCGGAGGTCCGGAAGTCATCGGAGCTCTGGCCCACGAAGGGTGTGAGGTCCGGCATCAGGGCTCGCCTCTGAAAGATGGGCGAGGGCTGGCATCGGAGCTCGGCTCGGCTGTGGGGGCGGAGGTCCGGAAGTCATCGGAGCTCAGGCCCACAAAGGGCGTGAGGTTCGGCATCAGGGATCGCCTCTGAAAGGAGGGCGAGGGCTGGGATCGGAGCTCGACCTAGCTGTTGGGGTGGATGTCCGGATGTCATCAGAGCTCAGGCCCACGAAGGGCGTGAGGTCCGGCATCAAGGCTCTCCTCTGAAAGGAGGGTGAGGGCTAGCATCGGAGCTCGGCCCAACTGTGGGGGCGGAGGTCCGGAAGTCATCGGAGCTCAGGACCACGAAGGGCGTGAGGTCCGGAGGTCATTGGAGCTCGTCTCTAAGAAGAGGGAGACGAGGTCCGGCTTCGGAGCTCACCCGTGCTGAGGGGGTTGGGTCCGGTACTGCTCAGAGGTCCTCCCTTTTCTGTCCCTTAGTCTCATTTGGCTTACTGTCCCGGGCCGGAATACAGGGGCAATCCAGTGCACTTGGTCCCGGAGGTCTGGCTCCCAGCCCTAGTTAGGATGTAACCGTCCGGCCCCCTAGTACTCAGACCGTAGCGCTGGGGGGCAGAGTGCGCATGCTTTGGGTGCAGGACCGGGCAAAGCAAGGCTCCTGACCCCCCGGTCTAGCGTAGGTCTTTTCTTGGAGGAGACCAACTGGCGGTACAGTACCCTTACAGGGCGAGGTCCAAAAGGCCCCCGGGCCTCTGGCAGGTACCCTAAGCACTACCGCCTTCGGCAGGATGGCAAATATCGACTATGCATGAGAGCAGGAAAGGGGAACCGAGTGTTCAATGGATGTACACTGTCTAGAGCGTGGGGAGGTGATCATATAAATTAATACGTAATTTAAATAAACACCTAAGTAAGCATGGTGAACTTACTGGGGTAGCGTCGGAGCGCCTGTCTTGGGCTCCCATGCATGGAACGGCGGTGGTAGCGCTGGGGCCCACCGGTTCCGTGCAATCCGGAGCGTGGCTTGCCATCTTGCCTCAACGACGAGGTAGATGTCCTCACATAGAGCGGGTCATGCGTGGCTTCGTCGTACGCTCGGACACGGGGGGACCCCCATGGCGATCTCAGGGGGAAGCATGGCTTCGGCCCCGCATACCATGTAGAAGGGTAATTCCCGTGACCCGGCCCTGGGAAGTCCGGCTGGCCCTCGACATAGAGGAGCCGGTATCCCCCGACGGCTCTGGGTGCGGCGTCTGCACCGGTTGTGTGGGTCTGCTCGGCATGGAACTGGCACACATTGCATCTCCTAACCGGTTTGACGGCGTCCAGGTGGCTCTCGGTCAGTAGGAGCCATGCCGGATGGCTTAACCGACCAGCGTGCGGGACGATGAGCGTTCCCAGCACTCGCCTCCGTGGACTACTGCAAGCTGGTCGCAGCCTTCCTCCTGGATTATGCACCGCAATAGGATGCCATGGCGCCACGCCAGTAAAGATACCAGCGCGTAACACTTAGCCATCCGCACAATCCGTTCAGCGAATGCACGTTCATCAGGAAGGATGTCCTTCAAGGAGTCCCGGACCTCCGTAGTCCATGCATCGGGACCACTTGAGCTTCTGGATCTTGGGCGCTGGGTAGCACGGAGTCCCCAAGGCGCATACGATCCTTTGGCTGGCTCCATGGCTGCATGGCCGCTGGGACCGCCAGTGTAACAGCCCTAACTTTTGTAAAGTTTGATTTCAACTTATGTAACAAAGTTAAGGCGATCAAAGGCTATAATTGTTTCACATGAAATGACAAACACACAAATGGACATGTGAGAGAGTTAAAAATTTCCTCTAGCCCATGCTCAACACATGTTAACCTAGGAGAAAGAATTAGACTTCCAAAAACTCTAACTCATGTGCACCTTCTCTATGAGTAGAGTGGAGGAAATTTAAATGCAATTTGAATCCTTTTAAAAGGATTCCTATTCAGATTGTACAAAGGCCCATATATGAGAGCATAGATGCATTTCTCATGTATTCAAGAGCCTAAGTTTCAAATTTGGAGAATTTTAGGTTTCATATACTATTTATTCCGAGGATTAAATGAGGGCACGTTCAAATTCAAACTTAAATTTGAATTTTGAACCAAACATACTCAATTTCAAAATCTGATTTCAGATTTGAGTTCCTCATAATTCTTTTGACCTATCCTCCAAATTTGATCAAATTCAGAGCTCGTTTGCTATTTTAAATCAAAATGGGGGAAAAGAGGGAGACTTGTGGCTGTGGACCCCACCGGTCAGTCTCACGAGAGCAGAAACCGACTCAGCCCTGTTCTTCGTCGATGGAGAGCTCGACAGCAGCAGCTCGTGCTGGCTACCCCGATGCCACCTCCTGCTTCGATCTTTTGCCGTCCTAATCCACGCCCAGGAGTGCAGCAACGCCATTTTGCCTTCTTCCAACCGAGCTCCCGCTCTCTGTCCGTCCTCCCGAGCAGAACAGCGCCCCTCCTTCTCTCAATCCTACACAGCCACCTGAGCGACGGATGATCGAGGTCTCCACAGCAAAGATCATCTCATACACATTCTCTAGCCGGCTAGACACTTTACCCCGCAGTCCTGAGCTCACCGGCGCCTAGAAACGGCAAAGTTTCCACTGTCCCGAACTGAAACTGCAGAAGCTGGAACTGGACGCCGTGGACAGCCCAAACCAGCAGGGATCACGCCCAAGCAAGCCACCCCATCTGTGCACCAACAAGTCTAGTTTCTCACCTCCAAAGCTCAGCCCTGGCCATTGATCACAGAGGGAGAATTTCAAGTTTTTCTCCCGGGCGGCAGAAACGGACCTTGAGGTAAAGAATTGTAAAATTCGTTCTCAATTCATGTTTGTTGGGTCTCAAACTTCACACACAGGTTGTTAACTGCCTAGCACACCTCCTCCATCGATTTGAGACCAAGAAATTGAGTGTAGAGTGAGCAGTCCGAGCTCTTTTAGAGGGTATGCCGCTGGACCCTATCGGGTGCACGGTGCCGATAGGTTTAGAGCCATCTCCAGCTGGTTTAGACCTCATGCCGGTCTTCTACATGATCCCCTGGTGCTGTAGAGCCCAAGAACCAACCATTTGGTGGAGAATTCACCGTGCAAGACCTCGCCGGAGCTCTAGGGTTTGCTGTGGCCGGTGCGCCCTATTTTCCGGCGAGTTTCAGCCGCCGGGGACCTCACCAACGTGTTCAGCGTGGGGAAATATGGGGGGGGGGGCGGCCAGCAGGGGGTCTGGAGGTGGCTGGGAACTTGTTTTCCGGCGACCTCGCCGGAGTGGGCCGCCACTGCCCTGTTGGGCGCGAGTCTGGAGGTTAGGGATGACAGGTGGGACCCACTGTCAGCATTTAAACATTTTCCAGATTTTCCCACTTTAGTTTAAATTTTGGAGAGCCATAACTTTGTGTAGGAGTGTCCAAAAATTGTGAAACAAATTTTTTTGGATTCCTCTCAAATAGTACTATCCAGGGGTGCAGGCCAATGTTTATGAAAATCCCTGGGTTTGGCTCATTAATTCATTTAAGTAAAACCTTGTATGAATTTTTACAGGAGTTATGTTTATTGGAAAATTCCCAAATTTTGACAGGACATTTTTCCAAAATTCCTTGAACTACAGTAAAAATTTCAGAGGCATTGGACCTAATTTTCTTGGTCAAATAATGTGTTCATTCCTTATGTCTCTGAAAAATAGGAAAATAAACAGAGACAATTTCAGCTTTTCACCATTCTTTGAAAAATCCATATCTCCATGTAGGAAACTCCAAAAATGGTAAAACCAATTCCTATGGACTCAGGACATTTTGTACTTCACAAAAAGTCTACTTTGCAGCATAGGAAAGCTTAATATCTAGGGGGTAAAGGCAGATTAGTGAAAACCACATAAGGATTTGTTGTGCTCACATGAAGCCATTTCATGAGCTCAATTTTTGTACACTGCCTGAATACCTTCCATAGAGGCTGTGGTTAAATTCTCAGCTTCATTGGACCTCTGGAACTTGAGCTGCCATCTTTTAGGTTTAAGTGTTCATATAATGGACTTAATCACATGGTGATTATTAGTATCTCTTTTCACCCTAGCTTTCATCATCTCTAAGGTTGTAGATCCAACAACAGAAACCTTGCTGTTGTTTATCTCTCTTATGTGTGAGTTAACTTGTACAACAACAGTTTTGAATCATTTTCTAAATTGCTTGTGAATACATGTGCATAAATCATCTTAATAGCTCACGTGACGTCGACGTTCGACGAGGACTCGACTCTACAGCGAGGATATCCATCTCGTGACGAGTTTGGCGGATTCTCCGAAGGAAGACTAACTCCTAGCTTCTAACAAAACCGTTGAGCAAGGCAAGCCCCGGTTTGCATATCGTTACCGTTTTAAATTTTGCTTTACTTCACCTCATGTTGATTAGACTTGATAATGTGCATTATGTCTAGGATGATTGAAACCCACTTGCATGACTATTACATCCCTGATTAGAAGGTTTAGTGTAGGCTTTGCCTCGTTGTAGATGCTAGGCTAATGTTGTAGCTAGCTCGATAGAAGTCGAGTAGTAAAAAGCTACTCGCGAGAAAGTTCGAGTAATGGAGTTACTCGCGAGAGATAAATGATAAGAGCACCCTCATGAATATGAGATGGGGACGGGGATGCTCCTGTAGGATGGAGCGCTCAAGGTTGGTCTCGACCTGCGATGGGTGTGACAATGCTTGAGACCACATTTGGCCTGGACCGGGATGGTAAGGCAAATGTGGAGGTTGGTTGTAGCCCCGTCCGTGTCGGTTAAGGACCGTATGTATGCGGCCCTGCTGGACAAGATTGAGCTGTACCGGATATATAGTGGGGTATGGGACCCATGAAACCGATGTAACACGATGGACTGTGATATAGAAGCTCATCCTTCGCGTGGGAATGGCGTTGAGAAGGCGGGAGGTGTAAATCCTTTAGCGGGCAACTTCGACGTGTCCGCGTAGAGGACCATCCTGCTCGGCGCGAAGCGTTTTTCTATGTCGGGGTGTCGTGTGAAAGGTTGCTGCATACAACGTAAGAAAGAGCTCTTGAGAGAGTCTTTCGAGGCGGGTGTATGTGTCGTGTATTCCGGGTTGTTATTGATTCGAATCACCGTCGCTCGCGGAAGAGGATTGAGCATACTTGCCCACTGCGCCGTGACTTAGTAAGAAGATGAACTAAGTCTCTTAACTTGCTGTTTGTGAATTAATCTCTGTATTGGAACCTTGACTGAAGTAGATATAGAGCCAACTAAATTTCATTTCCACCTTAGGCTAGCAACATCGGGATAAGCGTTTCTTGTTTGATTGTGGACTTCCGATGTTGTGAGGCATGAGGACCACTAAAATGAAGGATAAAAGAATATGAATATAAGGATCAAGTTTAGACAAGCTGCATTTTGCAAATTCCTATGCCTACTGTCTTACTACCCCTGCATGTAGAGTTGCATGTTTAGGATTGACGGGTAAGTCTTGTTGAGCCTTAGTGCTCACGGTTGCTTCTGAGTTGTTTTTGCAGGTAGCAGGATGCCTGCTATGAAGAGGGTTGTTCGGTGAGACGATGAACCTCACGGTTTGTTCAACTCATCGGAAACCTAGCCGCTGCCTTTCTTTGGTGAAGCTAGTAGGAAGCGTTCACGGGCTGAACGACTTCTCTTCGGCGTAGTTAGGGTCGAGAGTGAGTAGTTTGTCCAGCAAATGTTAATTTCCGCTGCGCGTGTACTTATGTTGTAAAAGATCTTATCTTGAGAAAAAAATGGTTCCGTTATGTTCTTATCGTCTTTTCGTGCATGCTGTTGGGTGCCGCATCGCACGGCACCACCCACTGCGATTCCCGGGCCGCGGGCGTCTCACAGTCGTGGTATCAGAGCCGCATTGGGAATAGCACGCATGAAAAGGGTCTATTTTTGAAAACTTAGGAGTATACGAGTGAGGAACGTATAGTATGCCCACATAAGGAGTATTATTAGCATAGTTACTTAAGGTGGCAAGCTAACAGTGTGTTACTCTTCAGTATTTAAATTCAGTAACGACACACCTACGTGGAGGTAAGAATGGTAAGGAACGCCACCGAAAGCGGATCAATTTCGGTTAGCTCACCCATACGAGGAAAGTAGTGTGGGGTGTTCCGTTCAGCAATGGACGGGAAGTGAATATGTTTTCTAAGACTCTTCATGTCTTAGAGACATATGAATGGCACTAGCCTCCAGTGCGCAAACCCAGGGGCAAGAGGAGGAGACCCCATCGTGTGGTTTGTAACACGAAGTGTGTTCTTTAGGACTCTTCATGTCCTATGAGGCATACGAAAGCGCTGTTCCACCGGTGTGCTTTATTGCAAAGGTGTGGAGCCCCCGTCAGGTGGTGAATAACCCGATCATGTACCTTAAGACGTGGCTTGACTCAAGGACGGCCCGTATGGCAATGATACGGGGCGTATGTTTTTACTATGATATGGACCTGCCTGAAATGATAAACCAATGTGTGCATCATTATTGAGTGATTTTCTGCAGGTACCTTAACCACGTTAGAACATGTCGTGTAGAAAACGTTTGTGAGTAATCGTTTTAGTGCCACCACTTGAGACGTATAAGCCGGTATAAAGCCGGATAGGATTTTAATTTGGTGAGGCAACGTAGTACCGTGATGTGTTTTGAACTGCAAGAAAATGAAGGTTTGAAAAGAAAAAGAGGAAATTTGGAATCTAGGATTTCATTAAGGGTTAATGAACTCCTATATTGAACTAAGAGTCAATTTGGAGTATAGATTTATTCACAAAGACTTAGGAATAACCTCCCCTGTTTTCAGCAAAGAAATTTTGCTGAAGTTGGACAGGGCATAATTTTTGTTTGGTTGAACCAATGGAGGTGAGTGATACATTTCTGGAAAGCTATTGAAGTATTCTACAACTCTTCAGTAGAACTCCAGATCAGAATCACCCTCCAAATTGATGAAATTCTCAGAGGAGTGTGAACTGCCCCAAAACAGGGCAGTCACAAATTGCTCTCTGGAAATTTCTGTACTTCGACCATAACATTCTGTAGAAAAATTTCTAAGGGTCAAGTAATACACCGTTAGAAAGATTGTGATATATGCTATGACTTCGTAGTTCAAAGTTTCTCCAGATTTGGAGTTTAAAGTGATGAAATCTTGCGGACAAAACAGTCACATTCAAAGGAGGTGCTGTCAAAATTGTTCCAGATTTCTGTTAACTTTGAAATATCACAACTTTTGATCCAGAACTTATATGAAGGCAAATAAATACTTGTTGGAAAGATATTGAAGTTAACGATAACTTTAATATTCAACTTGAGACATGAAATTGCCATTTTCATATTCAAATTCTGGGGTTATGACCAATTGGTCATTCTGAATAGAGTAGTGCTTATTGCCATTTAGCTTGGGACTTGTTGTGGACAGGGATGTTTTACACTTCTCTAAGCTCCATAACATATTCTTGAGTTATTTTTCAGTTTGTCCTACTGTTGGAATTAAGGGTTTGGACAAACTTGCTCACATTTGATAGATTTCAGTATTGACGAACCCTAGTTAGCTTGTGTAATGCTGCAATATTGATGTGATGCTTTTACGGTTATGTTTTCAATTCAAGTTGAGTTTAAACTTTGAATTTTAACCGTAAATTGCTCACTCTTGCAGCATGGATCATGCTCATTCCAGGAGTGAGGTTGGTGAGTCGAGTCACGGCGAAAGTAATAAGCCACGACAAGAAGTGCCGACATCATCAACCGGATTGGCGGAAATCTTGGCAAAGATGGCTGAGTCTCTGGATCTGTTGGTGCGACAAAGCATACGACAGGAGACACTACAGCAAAATCCTCCGCCAAGCACTTATCTGGATTTTCTAGCAAGACAACCACCGGTTTTCTCGGAAGTGAAAGAACCGTTGGAGTCGGCTCATTGGCTTCAATGTATTGAATCCAAGTTTGATATGCTTGAGTGCGATGAATATCAGAAGACTCTATTTGCCGCTCAACAACTCCACGGAGCCGCTGGAGCCTGGTGGGCGGAGTACATCGCTACTCTTCCTGAAGGTCATCGAGTGACGTGGGATGAATTCCGGGATGTTTTCCGGGCACGTCACATTTGTTCGGGAATTCTTCGAACAAAGTATCAAGATTTTCTGGAGCTAAAGCAAGGAGAAAGGAGTGCGTACGAGTACTTCAAGGAGTTTGAAGACTTGATGCAATACGCAACTCATATGGTTGACTCGGAAGCGTTGAAGTGCGAGTATTTCTTCCGAGGCTTGAATGTCGAACTTAAGGAACAAGTGACCTTGTTCAATAACGGTATTTACAATGAGTTGGTAAATGCCGCTATCATTAAGGAAGACATGCATCTTCGTTGTGAAGCGGAGCTGAAAAGAAGTATACCGCCAGACAGCGATATCGAGGTTCGTCCGAACTATCGAGTGCGATATTACTCGCCAGTTAGGCAACAAATTCAGCCAGTGTTGCAACTCTCACAACCACGGCTGGAGTTGATCACATATGAGCCTCCACCTCAACAACAGCGGACAGAAATTATTCGTGCAACCCTACCGCAACCAGCTACGCACGAATTATCTCCACCTCGTGTTAGTAGAGAGCTGAAGATTTCTACAACATGAAACCGTCGTGGTGCTGAGCAGAGTCACACTCGTGTGTTGCCTCGTCCATGCTCAGATCAGCATCGTGAACCTTCACAGAAGAATCGTTCAAAAGCTGGCAGGGTTAATTACACTGCTATTGAGGATATTGCTAAAGGCGAACCAGTTTTGGCGGGCATGTTCACTTTACATGAACAGCCCATTTTCGTGTTATTTGATTCCGGAGCCACCCACAATTTTATTAGCAGAGACTATGTGCTGAAGAATAATCTTCCATTTAGCACAGTTAAGCATCCATTTCATATCAGCTCACCCGGAGGCAAGATATCAACAGATGAGATGGTCTCTCGGGCACCGTTATGTTTGGGTGGAAACATCTATCCTGCGAGCCTTATCATACTCAAAGGCCAAAGGATTGATATTATCTTGGGGATGTCATGGTTGACACATCATGGAGCTATCTTTGACATCAGCTCTCGAACTGTCCAACTGAATTCCCCAATACACGGTTGCAACACATTGAATCTTGTGGATCCATCACAACAAGTTGCAGCAGTGCATCAGATTGAAGCTCCTAAAATTGATGATATTCCAGTGGTATGTGAATATCCAGATGTGTTTCCCGAAGACTTGCCGGGCATGCCACCCGAACGTGATGTAAAGTTCAAGATTGAACTAGCACCGGGAACAACACCTATTTCTCGGCGACCATATAAAATGGCACCGAAGGAGCTAGCAGAATTGAAGGAGCAGCTTAATGACCTCATGGACAAAGGTTTTATACGCCCAAGTTCATCACCTTGGGGCTGTTCCGCACTCTTCGTGAAGAAGAAGGACGAGACTTTGAGACTATGCGTAGATTATCGTCCACTGAATGCTGTCACTATCAAGAATAAGTATCCACTAGCGTGCATTGACATTTTGTTCGATCAACTAGTGGGTGCTAAGGTATTTTGCAAGATGGATCTTCGGTCCGGGTATCACCAGATAAAAATCCGGGCAGAAGACATACCTAAGACGGCGTTCTCGACAAGATATGGTCTTTATGAATATCTTGTCATGTCCTTTGGGTTGACCAATGCTCCGGCTCACTTTATGTATCTCATGAACTCTGTGTTCATGCCGGAGTTAGATAAGTTCGTGGTGGTTTTCATCGACGACATCTTGGTCTATTCAAAGTCAGATGAAGAACACGCTGAACATTTGCGTATTGTACTCCAACGCTTGAGGGATCACAAGCTATATGCAAAGTTCAGTAAATGTGAGTTTTGGATCAGCAAAGTGCCGTTTCTTAGGCATATTATTTCAGCGGAAGGCATCGCTGTGGACCCAAGTAAAATCGAGCAAGTGCTGAATTGGAAATCTCCAACATCTGTTCATGAAGTGAGGAGTTTCCTTGGTTTAGCGGGTTATTACCAGAGATTCATTCCAAACTTCTCCAAAGTCGCTAAACCTATGACGGAGCTGTTGAAGAAAAGCACCAAGTATGATTGGAGCAATTCATGCGAACAAGCTTTTGAAACTTTAGTGAAGTATCTCACTACAGCTCCAGTTTTGGCCCAGCCGGACACTACGAAGCCGTTTGATGTTTATTGTGATGCATCCGGCATCGGTTTGGGTTGTGTGTTGATGCAAGAAGGACGTGTGGTCGCGTATGGATCCCGACAACTCAGGGGTCATGAGCAGAATTACCCGACGCACGACCTTGAACTAGCTGCAGTGGTCTTAGCATTGAAAATGTGGAGACATTATCTACTAGGCAATCTAGTACATCTCTACACTGACCACAGAAGCTTGATGTACATCTTCACACAGAAGGAACTGAATATGAGGCAGCGAAGATGGCTCGAATTGATCAAGGACTATGAACTTGAAATTCATTACCATCCGGGCAAAGCGAATGTGGTTGCCGACGCACTTAGTCGGAAAGCCCACGTTCACCATTTAGCCATGGCTGCACATGAAGAAGGAGAACCAAGCCTGCGCTTAGTTCCCTACGGATCGCTGTTCAACCTCGCTCTTATTCCTACAATCCGAGATGAGATTGTAGAGGCTCAGAAGAGAGACAGAGGTATGTCTCACATCCGGAGGAGAGTGGACAGTGGTGAATTGAAGATGTTCCGCAAAGATGAAGAGGGTACTATATGGTTTAACAACCGCATAGTGGTCCCCCGAAACATGAAATTGCGGAGGAAGATATTGGATGAAGCACATTTATCCAAGTACTCCATTCATCCGGGAAGCAATAAGATGTACCAGGACTTGAAATCTAAGTTCTGGTGGACACGGATGAAAAGAGAGATTGCGAAGTACGTATCCGAGTGTGATACGTGTCGGCGGGTTAAAGCCGACCATATGCGGAAAGCCGGACCACTTCAACCGCTAAAGGTTCCAGCATGGAAGTGGGAAGACATAAGTATGGACTTCATCGTCGGTTTACCCATGACCAGCAACAAGCATGATTCTATTTGGGTAATCGTCGATCGTTTGACCAAGACAGCACATTTTATTCCAGTCCATACTAAATATGTGGCAAAGAAGTATGCGGAGCTGTTCATCTCGAGAATTGTGTGTTTACACGGGGTTCCCCGCACTATCGTGTCTGACCGAGGTGCGTTGTTCGTATCCAGATTTTGGGAGCAACTGCATGCTTCCTTGGGAACAAAATTAATTCGGAGTTCAGCGTATCATCCGCAAACTGATGGTCAAACGGAGAGAGTCAATCAGATTCTGGAGGATATGCTACGGGCATGTGTCATCAATCATGGGAACAATTGGGATGACCATCTACCGTTAGCAGAATTCTCATATAATAACGGTTATCAATCCAGCATCAAGATGGCCCCGTACGAAGCTCTTTATGGCCGGAAGTGCCGCACACCACTGAATTGGTGTGAGTCCGGCGAGAGAGTGGTCTACGGGATTGATCTGGTGAATGAAGCCGAGGAACGAGTGCGAGTGATTCAAGCCAATTTAAAGGCTGCTCAATCTCGGCAGAAGAGTTATGCAGACAAACGACGTCGACCTCTTCACTTCGACATCGGGGACTGTCACACCCGGTTTTTCCGAAGAAACAACCAAGTGAATATCACATGTATGCCAAGATCATTTTCTCATACATGTGATGACAAATAGTGAAGCATCATTTAATACAAGCCAGGTGTCGAATATAAGTAAGTCTTACAAAATAAATGTCTCGATGGACAATAATAAGTTCATCACAAGTAAATAAACTAGCAGCGGAATATTATTATTTAGGGCTCCATCACAGGCGTTGCCCGGGGGTCTTCATGAACCTAAAAGCCTTCCTCGGGTCCAAAATCTTGGTCATTATACACCACCTCATTATCTTGACCTGAGCAGCAATATAAACCAACAAATATGCAAGGTTGAGTACCAATGGTACTCAGCAAGTGTAGGAAAATTTTATCATGCATGGCTAGAATAAGGAGAGGTTGAACTCATGGTTAAGCACTACGCAATTAACACCTATCACCTTAGCTTATTAAGCACCTACATTACTACACAGGTGAAATGGTCCAAATCTCCCATCCCATCATCATAACCAAATAACCATAACATCATTTCCAATGTTAAGGTCCCCGCTTAACATCCACAACTTCCAAAAACCTTCACTCCTCTAATCATGAATAAGTCCAGGCCGCTCTTAACCGTGAGCACGGCTGTCAAGACAGTTTTGACTCTGCAGAGTTTGTACCACTGTACCCACAAGTAGTGATTTCATCCCCCGTTGCCGGGTGGACTAAAAGAACCTCCATTATGCCAGTGGCTACGATCCACATTCACACTTCCCAGGTGTGCAGCCAGGAGATCACTACGAAGCCTTTACAAAGGGATTCCCGACGAGCGTGGGCCCACTGAGGTTTCACCCCTAACAGCATACAAGAGGCTCCAACCCCGCTGCAGTGGCCCCCTCTTGAGCCTTGCGGTTCATATGGTAGTCCAGCTGACACCTACTCCCCGCACCATCCAACACACCCATACTACGCCGGGGATACACCTAATTAATTGGCCAAGCTGCCCCATCTCAGCATGTGGTTGGCTGTAAAGCCGGGTTACATGCTCCATGAACCGGTCCTTAGGATCCAGGCAAGTACTAAACACAAACCCAAGTCTCGTGCACCCAGCACACAACCAAAACATCCAACTTGCCTTGATCCCTACCTCTACATAACTCACAATGTCTCATTCAAGAGTATGGTATAATAAACTGATGATCTCATATCCCAAATATCTCATTCTAAGCATGGCTAAGCATATGCATGTAAATAAATGACATGGTAAAATAAATCCCAACCCAAGCTTCAAGGAAACAAGGTAATGCAATTCTAGGGAAACTTCCTAGCATGGGTTTCATATTTAACTTGACAATGCAAATAATTCTATCTACACATCCTAGCATAGGATCAAAGTGGTCAAGGACACTTGCCTCCTTCTTGCTGCTCTTGAAATTGGTAGTCCTGATCTTGGAAATGAATAACTTGTTCTTGAACAGGTTCTACTTCATACCATCACACATAGCAAAAGGAAAACAACAATCATAAGACATAGTTCACACCTCTACTTCATACAAACCACACATTCATATTTATAAAAGTTCTTTACCATTATATGTGTTGTGGTTACTTTATGTGTGTTAAGTTGTGTCTTGCATGCACTTTTAACCATGTATATATATGATTCCTATTTTTGGTGTCCACATTTATACTTGCATACAATGTGCCTTCACAATTTCTATCAACCCTAAACTGAATTCTTTGTATTTTAAAAACTCCATTTATCATTTACTAGTTGCTATATTTTCAGATTTATATTCCTATGCATAATTGTGTATTTTATTATTAAATTAGTAATACACATCACCTAAACAGATTAGGTTCTGGTCCTAAATAATTTAAAATCATATTTTGACCATGGCTTATGATGTATACTATTTCATAATTATTTTCCCTATTTTTCTTTAACTATTCTTTACTTAAAAATGTGTCCCTATACTAATAAATGTGAATAATAGATGAAACAGATTCATTTCAGCCCAAAAATATATTTTTATCTCACTCCAAAGTTTTCTAAGTACTGGGAAAGTTTTTTAATTAATTTTGACAATTATGTTTGTCTCCCTTTTTAATTTTTAAACACTAGTTACATATTAAATGTTTTAAATTAAATACTAAACAGGGCTAAAATAATGAATTCACCCCATTACAGGGTCTATAATATTATTTTCATAATTTCCAGGGGTCTATCTACACTTATCAGAGGTGTTTTTCCTAATTTCTATTAAATCCAGGGGTTAAAACTGATTTTTAAATGGATTTACATGATTTTCTGGAGTTCCAGGGGCTAGATCTGAAGTTTCCGGGGCTAGCTCTCAATTCCAGAGAACCCCAGGGGGTAGCACGTAAGAATTCCAGTCTTTATAACACGGGGTCGACGTGGACCGTCCGATTTTAAACCGACGGCTGAGATTATAACATCGAACCGGTACGCGGGGTTTTAAAGTCTACCGTGCGATTTAAAATAAACGGCGCACATGCGGCCACGTCGCTCTGATCGAGAGCGGGCGGCGCTGCCGGCGGCGCACGGCGGCGGGAAGCGGCGATCTCGCCGGAAACTTTCGGATCCTCGAGAATTCTGCCTAGAACTGTGATCTTATGGCCTAGATCGGTAGAGGGGAGGTCAGGGATCTCACCTCGGGGGTTTTCTCGAGCTCGGGGGTCCTGGAGAGTGCTCGGCGGCGAGGTCCGAGGCAAAACCACGGCGAAGCTCGTCGGCGCTGAGTTTACACCGTAAGTCTTCGGGTTTTCTGCACCTGCAAAGTTCCCCGGAGGCGGTGGATCAAGACCAGCGAGTTAGATCAGAGTTTCCGAGCTTAGATCGGCCAGAATTCACCGGCGAAGTCTCTGTGCTCACCGGAGTGAAAATCGGCGATCGCGTGAGGAAAACTGATCGGATCGGGGGTTTTTATAGCCGGGGGAGGGCGGTGGGTCTGTTGTGATCGAGTTGGAGTCCTCTGGGTCCAGAATTCGGCTGCGGGACGCGGTTTCCCGATCGGTTGCGATCGCGCGCGCGGGAGAGAGTCCGGGGTCGCGGGGTTAGGGATGACATGTGGGTCCCACCCGTCAGCGAGGGGCAGCGCGGCGCGCGCGGGGGCGGGCTGGCGCGGGGGTTGCTGGGCCGGCTGGCGGTTTCGGCCCACTAGCCAGTTTTTTTTCCCGTTTTCCTTTTTCTTTTTCCATTTCTTTTCTGTTTTGGGTATAATTTGAATTCCAGTTTGAATTTGAATTTTTGCAAAACATGCAACACGTCCAAAAAATTTTAAATTCCCCTCTGAACATGGTTTAGAGTTTTGAATCAAAATTTGGGGTGTTACAGCTCTACCCCCCTTAAAAGAAATCTCGTCCTCGAGATTAGTGTTTCTAAGAAAACAATTCCGGAAATTGTGCCTTAAGCTCATCTTCCAGTTCCCAGGTGGCTTCCTCTTCTGAGTGATGCTTCCACTGCACCTTGGACATCCGGATTCTTTTATTTCTGGTGAGGCGTTCCATCGTCTCCAAAATCTTGTATGGTTGCTCGGCATAAGACAAATCTTCAGCTACATCCACTTCATTCATGGGTAACACCTCTTCAGGCGTCCTCAGACATTTCTTGAGTTGTGACACATGAAATACATCGTGCACGTCCGATAGATGCACCGGTAACTCTAGCTGGTACGCCACTTCACCTTTTCTTTCCAAAACTTGAAAGGGTCCGATGTATCGAGGTGACAACTTCCCTTTTACCTTGAACCGACGAAGTCCTCTGATAGGGGACACCTTGAGATAAACATAGTCTCCCACGTTGAAAACGAGTTCTCTTCTTCGTACATCAGCATAACTCTTCTGGCGTGTTTGTGCTATCCTCAAGTTGTTGCGAATCTCCCTCACCTTCGCTTCGGCTTCTTGTAGCACTTCTGGACCAAACACTTTACTTTCTCCTGTTTGGTTCCAAAATAGGGGAGTTCTGCACTTCCTTCCATACAAAGCTTCAAACGGTGACATTTTCATACTAGCTTGATAGCTGTTGTTATAGGAAAACTCCGCATACGGTAAGTTCTTGTCCCAACTCCTATTGTTTTTTAGTGCACATGCTCTTAACATATCTTCAAGGATCTGATTGGTTCTCTCCGTCTGCCCGTCAGTTTGGGGATGATAGGCAGAGCTGAAATTCAGATGGGTTCCCATGGTTTCATGCAACTTTTGCCAAAACCTCGAGGTGAACTGTGTCCCTCGGTCCGACACTATCTTCTTTGGCACTCCATGGTAACACACAATCCTTGACATGTACAATTCTGCCAATTTGGATCCACTGTAGCTTTCTTTCACAGGAATGAAATGAGCTACCTTGGTTAGCCTATCAATAATGACCCATATTGAATCATACCCGGATTTGGTCCTAGGCAATCCCACGACAAAATCCATGCTGATTTCTTCCCACTTCCATTCAGGTACTTTGAGTGGTTGCAGCAATCCCGCGGGTCGTTGATGTTCTGCTTTCACCAACTGACATGTGTCACATAGGGCAACATGTTCCGCGACATCTCGCTTCATGCCATACCACCAATACCTGCTCTTGAGGTCCTGGTACATCTTCGTACTCCCAGGATGAATGGAATAGTCAGAATCGTGAGCCTCCTTCAAAATTAATTCACGGATCTCCTTTACTTCTGGCACACAGATCCTTTTCCCGTGCCACACCGTTCCTTGTTCATCCTCTCTAAAACCAGGAGCTTTATTTTCTTTAATGAGCCGCCTGATCTCCTGTATCTTCTCATCATTCTTTTGGCCATCGCGTATGTCTCGCTCGAGTGTGGATTCCACTTCCATGGCGATGGCTTCACCACTATTTACTAGACATAGATTGAGCCTTATAACCTCATCCTTCAATTCTGCGGGCATGTCCTTCAAGCTCAACTTATTGACCTGCACTTTCCGACTCAAAGCATCGGCCACGACGTTTGCTTTCCCAGGATGATAGTTGATGCCCACATCAAAGTCATTGATTAGCTCTAACCATCTCCTTTGTCGGAGATTGAGATCTGGCTGTGTGAATATGTACTTCAAACTCTTGTGATCCGTATATATCTCTGTCCTCTTCCCCATCAAATAGTGCCGCCAAATTTTCAACGCGTGTACCACTGCAGCTAGTTCTAGGTCATGTGTAGGATAGTTCTTCTCGTGCTTCCGAAGCTGCCGGGATGCATATGCCACGACATGTCCTTCTTGCATGAGAACACATCCCAACCCATTTCCAGAGGCATCGCAGTACACTATGAAATTCTTCTGCATATCTGGCATAATCAACACTGGGGCTGTTGTCAATCTCTTCTTTAACTCCTGAAAGCTCGTCTCGCACTGTGGCGTCCAGGTGAATGTGATTCCCTTCTCCAACAGTTTGGTGAGAGGTCTCGAGATCTTGGAGAATCCCTCAATAAACCGTCGATAGTATCCAGCCAATCCCAAAAAGCTTCGAACTTCCCCGACATTTTCAGGGGTTTTCCACTTCTGGATATCTTCGATTTTGGCGGGATCTATGGAGATCCCTCCCTCCGAGATTATATGTCCTAAAAAGGGAACTCTCTTCAGCCAAAACTCACACTTGCTCAACTTGGCATATAGTTGGTGTTCTCTCAACCTCTGCAACACCAACCTTAGATGTTTCTCATGTTCTTCTTCATCTTTGGAGAAGACGAGAATATCATCTATGAAAACCACCACAGATTTGTCCAGATATTCCATGAATACCTTGTTCATGAGGTACATGAAATATGCCGGGGCATTGGTTAGCCCGAAATGCATGACAGTGTATTCATACAGTCCGTACCGAGATACGAAAGCTGTCTTGGGAATATCAGATTGCCTTATCTTGAGTTGGTGGTACCCCGACCTGAGATCAATTTTCGAGAACACACAAGCTCCCCTCAACTGATCAAACAAGTCTTCAATGCGGGGTAATGGGTACTTGTTTTTGATGGTTACCTCATTCAAGGCACGGTAATCCACACATAACCTTTGGGTTCCGTCTTTCTTGGGCACAAATATCACCGGAGCTCCCCATGGTGAGGAACTAGGGCGAACATACCCCTTCTCCGTCAATTCTCTCAAGTGATCCTTGAGCTCTTCTAGCTGCTTGGAGTCCATTCGATAAGGTCTCTTGTATATCGGGGCTGTTCCCGGTACTAGCTCAATTGCGAATTCCACGTCACGGTCGGGAGGCATACCTGGCAATTCCTCCGGAAAAACATCCGGGTATTCCCTGATAGTCCTGATTTCCTCAACTTTCACCTCCACTTGATTTAATTTGATGTCCCTCCTAGGCTCGTGTATTGTTATGAACTTTACTCTGGTGCCACTGGGGTGAGTTAGTTCCACCGTTCTGGTTGAACAATGGATGATTCCTTTATGTTTGGTCAACCAATCCATACCCAAAATAATATCTATCCCTTGTGAATCTATCACTATGAGATTAGCAGTAAATACTACCCCATTAATGTCTAGGCTCACTTTGGGACACACTTGTCTTGTCCTTATTTCTCCACCTGGAGAGTTTACGGCTAGCATATGGTTCATTTGTGTGGTTGCTAGGTCATACTTCTTAACAAACCCTTGAGCAATGAACGAGTGGGTAGCACCAGAATCAAACAGCAGAGTTGCAAGGTGTAAATTGGCAGGAAACTTACCAACTACCACGTCGGGTGCCTCTTGTGCTTCCTCCATAGTGACGTGGTTCACCCGTCCTCTCATTACATTCTGCTGTTGTGGCTGCGCAGGCTTCTTCTTTGGGCACTTATGGGCATAGTGCCCCACTTCACCACAGCTAAAACATTGCACCCCAACCTTAGGTGCTTGGCCTTTGTTGTCTTGGGGTTGGTTTGGTGGTCCTTGCACTGCTGGTCGAGGTGGATATGCGGGGCGAGGCTGCTGCACAAACTGACGTGGCGGCTGTGCTGGTGCTGCGGGTGGCCTGTAGTTTGGGTTATACCCTCTTGGTGCTGAATATGGTACCGCAGCACGGCTCGTCTGCCCCATAGGTTGCTGCATCATACGTGGGCGGGTGTTGCTCCCTGAGACCTGATGTGACCATCCAGCCTTCCTCTTATTCTCATTTTCCAGGGCCTTTAGCTTCCTTTCCACCACAAATGCTCTGTCCACCATCTTTTGAAAACTTTCATACTCATTGGAGGACATTGCACACTGCATCTCTGCGGTAAGTCCTTCCACGAAACAATCTTGTTTCTGCTCATCAGTCTCTATGTCTCGTGGAGCATAACGGGATAGTTGAGTAAATTTAGTGAGGTATTCCCTCACCGTCATGTTTCCCTGCTGCAGTCCCAAAAACTCCTTTCTCTTGTTCTTGAGTTCACCCCTTGGGATGTAGTGGTTGCGGAAGCTACGCTTGAACTCTTCCCAAGTGATGTTCTCAGGGTCATGATGGGCGGCCACGTAGGCGGTCCACCAATCAGCAGCAGGTCCATTCAATTGATGAGAGGCAAACAGCACCCTCTCATACCCTTGGCACTGTATGATCCTCATCTTACTTTCAATAGTCTTCAGCCAATCATCTGCCTCCAGAGTTTCAGCAGCACTTGCAAACTTCGGAGGTTGAGTTCCTAGAAACTCACTCAACCTTGGTTGGCGTGGTGCAGCTTGTGGAGGTGGAACTTGATGCAAGTTGGCCACCACTTGAGTCAAGTTCTGGATGAGCTGATTTTGATTCTCCAGCATTTGGTGGAGAGGATCAACTTCTTCACGGCGACCACCCCGGTCCTGGCCTTCAGAAAGATGAGGGTTGCATGCCTCATCGTTGTTGTTGGCGGGGTTGGCAGCACGTCCTTTTCCTCTTCCGGCCATCTGGCAGAATCAACCAATGTCAATTTGAAATCATTTAGCATCATCTTACTACTTCCATTTGTTTGTACTTTGAAGTGTTGAGGCTTCGTTAAAATTTTACGAGGGTTTATTTCTCACACAAAACAAATACAATATTATTTCATGTGGGTTCACACACCAAACCAAAACAATCCGAAGACGAGGTTGTGGACAATTGCTCATGGCTTCCACAACTCACGTCACACACCAAGCATTATCACACCATTAACTACATAACTACTCGACTACTCGACCTCTTGCTAGCTAGGGGAAAGACTCTACACTACTCGTCCTCTTGAGCTGGCTCCTCGGGATCTTCCTCCTCATTTCGGCTACCTTCTGACTCGGCTTTGGGTGGGGAGGCAGCTGGTGGAGAGGTGCGACGACGCCTGATCGCTCGGCGATCCGGGGAGTCAGGAGTCTATGGATCACTCACGGTGACACACAGTTCATTCCCATCTCCTCTTTCTCTCGCCTTTAAGCAAGCTCGCAGCAACGCCTCTGTTTCCTTCAGGGTGTCTCGGACATCCTGAAGCTCTTGTTGACACTCCTGCAGTCGAGTGCTGAGCATAGCAGCATCCTCCAAGCACAAGTCCATGTGCTCATGGGAAGTCCCTTGCTGCACCGGTGGGTACTTGTACTCCGTGGTACCACTCTCACGTTGGAGGACATACATGTACTCCGTTTTGTCCAAGTGGCGACGATAGATGTGACTCTGGCAGGTGATGGCCTCCCAGGTGACATCTCTCTCTGCGTCAACTTGTGTTGCTCGACAAGCTGGAGAATGATGGATCTTCAGTAGCTGATTCTCGTGTATAATCCTCATCTCCGAACTCCATTCTTCCCTCTTCTCATGGATGGTCCTGGTAGAGTTATAGTGGATGATTAGCTTGCCCGTATTGCCGGCGGCTTCGAGCATACGTCGAAGTCGGCGCAACAAGTCTCCTACTGCCAATCCGTAGGAAAGGTACGTCACTGGACGACTCTCCTCTCTTTCGACAAGGGCAACTACGGGAACTCTCCCTCCCGTGGACTTACGAGCGGTGCGAATCATGCGAACCATCTAAACAAAAGAATTTAAAATTAGGTTAGATAAAATCTCAAACAAAAATCCTATTTTGAATGAAGTTGGGGTAAGATGAAGAAAATGACTCCTTTAATAACACTTTTCCACCCACACCTTGGAAAATAGTTTTTAAGAAAATAGGGCCCTTAAATACGTCCATTTCTACCTAGGTCCACGTTCCTACGGGCAACCTTGGCTCTGATACCACCTCTGTCACACCCGGTTTTTCCGAAGAAACAACCAAGTGAATATCACATGTATGCCAGGATCATTTTCTCATACATGTGATGACAAATAGTGAAGCATCATTTAATACAAGCCAGGTGTCGAATATAAGTAAGTCTTACAAAATAAATGTCTCGATGGACAATAATAAGTTCATCACAAGTAAATAAACTAGCAGCGGAATATTATTATTTAGGGCTCCATCACAGGCGTTGCCCGGGGGTCTTCATGAACCTAAAAGCCTTCCTCGGGTCCAAAATCTTGGTCATTATACACCACCTCATTATATTGACCTGAGCAGCAATATAAACCAACAAATATGCAAGGTTGAGTACCAATGGTACTCAGCAAGTGTAGGAAAATTTTATCATGCATGGCTAGAATAAGGAGAGGTTGAACTCATGGTTAAGCACTACGCAATTAACACCTATCACCTTAGCTTATTAAGCACCTACATTACTACACAGGTGAAATGGTCCAAATCTCCCATCCCATCATCATAACCAAATAACCATAACATCATTTCCAATGTTAAGGTCCCCGCTTAACATCCACAACTTCCAAAAACCTTCACTCCTCTAATCATGAATAAGTCCAGGCCGCTCTTAACCGTGAGCACGGCTGTCAAGACAGTTTTGACTCTGCAGAGTTTGTACCACTGTACCCACAAGTAGTGATTTCATCCCCCGTTGCCGGGTGGACTAAAAGAACCTCCATTATGCCAGTGGCTACGATCCACATTCACACTTCCCAGGTGTGCAGCCAGGAGATCACTACGAAGCCTTTACAAAGGGATTCCCGACGATCGTGGGCCCACTGAGGTTTCACCCCTAACAGCATACAAGAGGCTCCAACCCCGCTGCAGTGGCCCCCTCTTGAGCCTTGCGGTTCATATGGTAGTCCAGCTGACACCTACTCCCCGCACCATCCAACACACCCATACTACGCCGGGGATACACCTAATTAATTGGCCAAGCTGCCCCATCTCAGCATGTGGTTGGCTGTAAAGCCGGGTTACATGCTCCATGAACCGGTCCTTAGGATCCAGGCAAGTACTAAACACAAACCCAAGTCTCGTGCACCCAGCACACAACAAAAACATCCAACTTGCCTTGATCCCTACCTCTACATAACTCACAATGTCTCATTCAAGAGTATGGTATAATAAACTGATGATCTCATATCCCAAATATCCCATTCTAAGCATGGCTAAGCATATGCATGTAAATAAATGACATGGTAAAATAAATCCCAACCCAAGCTTCAAGGAAACAAGGTAATGCAATTCTAGGGAAACTTCCTAGCATGGGTTTCATATTTAACTTGACAATGCAAATAATTCTATCTACACATCCTAGCATAGGATCAAAGTGGTCAAGGACACTTGCCTCCTTCTTGCTGCTCTTGAAATTGGTAGTCCTGATCTTGGAAATGAATAACTTGTTCTTGAACAGGTTCTACTTCATACCATCACACATAGCAAAAGGAAAACAACAATCATAAGACATAGTTCACACCTCTACTTCATACAAACCACACATTCATATTTATAAAAGTTCTTTACCATTATATGTGTTGTGGTTACTTTATGTGTGTTAAGTTGTGGCTTGCATGCACTTTTAACCATGTATATATATGATTCCTATTTTTGGTGTCCACATTTATACTTGCATACAATGTGCCTTCACAATTTCTATCAACCCTAAACTGAATTCTTTGTATTTTAAAAACTCCATTTATCATTTACTAGTTGCTATATTTTCAGATTTATATTCCTATGCATAATTGTGTATTTTATTATTAAATTAGTAATACACATCACCTAAACAGATTAGGTTCTGGTCCTAAATAATTTAAAATCATATTTTGACCATGTCTTATGATGTATACTATTTCATAATTATTTTCCCTATTTTTCTTTAACTATTCTTTACTTAAAAATGTGTCCCTATACTAATAAATGTGAATAATAGATGAAACGGATTCATTTCAGCCCAAAAATATATTTTTATCTCACTCCAAAGTTTTCTAAGTACTGGGAAAGTTTTTTAATTAATTTTGACAATTATGTTTGTCTCCCTTTTTAATTTTTAAACACTAGTTACATATTCAATGTTTTAAATTAAATACTAAACAGGGCTAAAATAATGAATTCACCCCATTACAGGGTCTATAATATTATTTTCATAATTTCCAGGGGTCTATCTACACTTATCAGATGTGTTTTTCCTAATTTCTATTAAATCCAGGGGTTAAAACTGATTTTTAAATGGATTTACATGATTTTCTGGAGTTCCAGGGGCTAGATCTGAAGTTTCTGGGGCTAGCTCTCAATTCCAGAGAACCCCAGGGGGTAGCACGTAAGAATTCCAGTCTTTATAACGCGGGGTCGACGTGGACCGTCCGATTTTAAACCGACGGCTGAGATTATAACATCGAACCGGTACGCGGGGTTTTAAAGTCTACCGTGCGATTTAAAATAAACGGCGCACATGCGGCCACGTCGCTCTGATCGAGAGCGGGCGGCGCTGCCGGCGGCGCACGGCGGCGGGAAGCGGCGATCTCGCCGGAAACTTTCGGATCCTCGAGAATTCTGCCTAGAACTGTGATCTTATGGCCTAGATCGGTACAGGGGAGGTCAGGGATCTCACCTTGGGGGTTTTCTCGAGCTCGGGGGTCCTGGAGAGTGCTCGGCGGCGAGGTCCGAGGCAAAACCACGGCGAAGCTCGTCGGCGCTGAGTTTACACCGTAAGTCTTCGGGTTTTCTGCACCTGCAAAGTTCCCCGGAGGCGGTGGATCAAGACCAGCGAGTTAGATCAGAGTTTCCGAGCTTAGATCGGCCAGAATTCACCGGCGAAGTCTCGGTGCTCACCGGAGTGAAAATCGGCGATCGCGTGAGGAAAACTGATCAGATCGGGGGTTTTTATAGCCGGGGGAGGGTGGTGGGTCTGTTGTGATCGAGTTGGAGTCCTCTGGGTCCAGAATTCGGCTGCGGGACGCGGTTTCCCGATCGGTTGCGATCGCGCCCGCGGGAGAGAGTCCGGGGTCGCGGGGTTAGGGATGACATGTGGGTCCCACCCGTCAGCGAGGGGCAGCGCGGCGCACGCGGGGGCGGGCTGGCGCGGGGGTTGCTGGGCCGGCTGGCGGTTTCGGCCCACTGGCCAGTTTTTTTCCTGTTTTCCTTTTTCTTTTTCCATTTCTTTTCTGTTTTGGGTATAATTTGAATTCAAGTTTGAATTTGAATTTTTGCAAAACATGCAACACGTCCAAAAATTTTTAAATTCCCCTCTGAACATGGTTTAGAGTTTTGAATCAAAATTTGGGGTGTTACAGGGACCACGTTTACCTTCGTGTCTCTCCGATGAAAGGAGTTCATCGTTTCGGAGTGAAGGGAAAGCTTGCTCCGCGATTCATCGGGCCGTTTGCTGTCACTGAGATATGCGGACCCGTGGCCTATCGTCTGGAGTTACCGACGTCACTTTCAGGTATTCACAATATTTTCCACGTCTCTCAGCTGCGGAAATGTCTTAAGTACCCAACCGCAGTTCATATGGAGAACATTGAGGATCTTCAACCGGATCTCACCTATTCTGAGTATCCGATACAGATTATTGACGAGAAGACTCGCGCCACAAGAAATCGGACATTGCGATTTTATAAAATCTTGTGGAGCAACCACACCGCTGATGAAGCTACGTGGGAAAACGAGGAATTTCTCCGTTTAAATTTTCCAGACTTGTTTGTACCATATGTCCAGTAGTCATTCTCCCTTCTTATTTCTTTTTTTAATCTCGGGACGAGATTCTTTTAAGGGGGGAGGAATGTAACAGCCCTAACTTTTGTAAAGTTTGATTTTAACTTATGAAACAAAGTTAAGGCGATCAAAGGCTATAATTGTTTCACATGAAATGACAAACACACAAATGGACATGTGAGAGAGTTAAAAATTTCCTCTAGCCCATGCTCAACACATGTTAACCTAGGAGAAAGAATTAGACTTCCAAAAACTCTAACTCATGTGCACCTTCTCTATGAGTAGAGTGGAGGAAATTTAAATGCAATTTGAATCCTTTTAAAAGGATTCCTATTCAGATTGTACAAAGGCCCATATGTGAGAGCATAGATGCATTTCTCATGTATTCAAGAGCCTAAGTTTCAAATTTGGAGAATTTTAGGTTTCATATACTATTTATTCCGAGGATTAAATGAGGGCACGTTCAAATTCAAACTTAAATTTGAATTTTGAACCAAACATACTCAATTTCAAAATCTGATTTCAGATTTGAATTCCTCATAATTCTTTTGACCTATCCTCCAAATTGATCAAATTCAGAGCTCGTTTGCTATTTTAAATCGAAATGGGGGAAAAGAGGGAGACTTGTGGCTGTGGACCCCACCGGTCAGTCTCACGAGAGCAGAAACCGACTCAGCCCTGTTCTTCGTCGATGGAGAGCTCGACAGCAGCAGCTCGTGCTGGCTACCCCGATGCCACCTCCTGCTTCGATCTTTTGCCGTCCTAATCCACGCCCAGGAGTGCAGCAACGCCATTTTGCCTTCTCCCAACCGAGCTCCCGCTCTCTGTTCGTCCTCCCGAGCAGAACAGCGCCCCTCCTTCTCTCAATCCTACACAGCCACCTGAGCGACGGATGATCGAGGTCTCCACAGCAAAGATCATCTCATACACATTCTCTAGCCGGCTAGACACTTTACCCCGCAGTCCTGAGCTCACCGGCGCCTAGAAACGGCAAAGTTTCCACTGTCCCGAACTGAAACTGCAGAAGCTGGAACTGGACGCCGTGGACAGCCCAAACCAGCAGGGATCACGCCCAAGCAAGCCACCCTATCTGTGCACCAACAAGTCTAGTTTCTCACCTCCAAAGCTCAGCCCTGGCCATTGATCACAGAGGGAGAATTTCAAGTTTTTCTCCCGGGCGGCAGAAACGGACCTTGAGGTAAAGAATTGTAAAATTCGTTCTCAATTCATGTGTGTTGGGTCTCAAACTTCACACACAGGTTGTTAACTGCCTAGCACACCTCCTCCATTGATTTTAGACCAAGAAATTGAGTGTAGAGTGAGCAGTCCGAGCTCTTTTAGAGGGTATGCCGCTGGACCCTATCGGGTGCACGGTGCCGATAGGTTTAGAGCCATCTCCAGCTGGTTTAGACCTCATGCCGGTCTTCTACATGATCCCCTGGTGCTGTAGAGCCCAAGAACCGACCATTTGGTGGAGAATTCACCGTGCAAGACCTCGCCGGAGCTCTAGGGTTTGCTGTGGCCGGTGCGCCCTATTTTCCGGCGAGTTTCAGCCGCCGGGGACCTCACCAACGTGTTCAGCGTGGGGAAATATGGGGGGGCGGCCAGCAGGGGGTCTGGAGGTGGCTGGGAACTTGTTTTCCGGCGACCTCGCCGGAGTGGGCCGCCACTGCCCTGTTGGGCGCGAGTCTGGAGGTTAGGGATGACAGGTGGGACCCACTGTCAGCATTTAAACATTTTCCAGATTTTCCCACTTTAGTTTAAACTTTGGAGAGCCATAACTTTGTGTAGGAGTGTCCAAAAATTGTGAAACAAATTTTGTTGGATTCCTCTCAAATAGTACTATCCAGGGGTGCAGGCCAATGTTTATGAAAATCCCTGGGTTTGGCTCATTAATTCATTTAATTAAAACCTTGTATGAATTTTTACAGGAGTTATGTTTATTGGAAAATTCCCAAATTTTGACAGGACATTCTACCAAAATTCCTTGAACTCCAGTAAAAATTTCAGAGGCATTGGACCTAATTTTCTTGGTCAAATAATGTGTTCATTCCTTATGTCTCTGAAAAATAGGAAAATAAACAGAGACAATTTCAGCTTTTCACAATTCTTTGAAAAATCCATATCTCCATGTAGGAAACTCCAAAAATGGTAAAACCAATTCCTATGGACTCAGGACATTTTGTACTTCACAAAAAGTCTACTTTGCAGCATAGGAAATCTTAATATCTAGGGGGTAAAGGCAGATTAGTGAAAACCACATAAGGATTTGTTGTGCTCACATGAAGCCATTTCATGAGCTCAATTTTTGCACACTGCCTGAATAACTTCCATAGAGGCTGTGGTTAAATTCTCAGCTTCATTGGACCTATGGAACTTGAGCTACCATCTTTTAGGTTTAAGTGTTCATATAATGGACTTAATCACATGGTGATTATTAGTATCTCTTTTCACCCTAGCTTTCATCATCTCTAAGGTTGTAGATCCAACAACAGAAACCTTGCTGTTGTTTATCTCTCTTATGCGTGAGTTAACTTGTACAACAACAGTTTTGAATCATTTTCTAAATTGCTTGTGAATACATGTGCATAAATCATCTTAATAGCTCACGTGACGTCGACGTTCGACGAGGACTCGACTCTACAGCGAGGATCTCCATCTCATGACGAGTTTGGCGGATTCTCCGGAGGAAGACTAACTCCTAGCTTCTAACAAAACCGTTGAGCAAGGCAAGCCCCGGTTTGCATATCGTTACCGTTTTAAATTTTGCTTTACTTCACCTCATGTTGATTAGACTTGATAATGTGCATTATGTCTAGGATGATTGAAACCCACTTTCATGACTATTACATCCCTGATTAGAAGGTTTAGTGTAGGCTTTGCCTCGTTGTAGATGCTAGGCTAATGTTGTAGCTAGCTCGGTAGAAGTCGAGTAGTAAAAAGCTACTCGCGAGAAAGTTCGAGTAATGGAGTTACTCGCGAGAGATAAATGATAAGAGCACCCTCATGAATATGAGATGGGGACGGGGATGTTCCTGTAGGATGGAGCGCTCAAGGTTGGTCTCGACCTGCGATGGGTGTGACAATGCTTGAGACCACATTTGGCCTGGACCGGGATGGTAAGGCAAATGTGGAGGTTGGTTGTAGCCCCGTCCGTGTCGGTTATGGACCGTATGTATGCGGCCCTGCTGGACAAGATTGAGCTGTACCGGATATATAGTGGGGTATGGGACCCATGAAACCGATGTAACACGATGGACTGTGATATAGAAGCTCATCCTTCGCGTGGGAATGGCGTTGAGAAGGCGGGAGGTGTAAATCCTTTAGCGGGCAACTTCGACGTGTCCGCGTAGAGGACCATCCTGCTCGGCGCGAAGCGTTTTTCTATGTCGGGGTGTCGTGTGAAAGGTTGCTGCATACAACGTAAGAAAGAGCTCTTGAGAGAGTCTTTCGAGGCGGGTGTATGTGTCGTGTATTCCGGGTTGTTATTGATTCGAATCACCGTCGCTCGCGGAAGAGGATTGAGCATACTTGCCCACTGCGCCGTGACTTAGTAAGAAGATGAACTAAGTCTCTTAACTTGCTGTTTGTGGATTAATCTCTGTATTGGAACCTTGACTGAAGTAGATATAGAGCCAACTAAATTTCATTTCCACCTTAGGCTAGCAACATCGGGATAAGCGTTTCTTGTTTGATTGTGGACTTCCGATGTTGTGAGGCGTGAGGACCACTAAAATGAAGGATAAAAGAATATGAATATAAGGATCAAGTTTAGACAAGCTGCATTTTGCAAATTCCTATGCCTACTGTCTTACTACCCCTGCATGTAGAGTTGCATGTTTAGGATTGACGGGTAAGTCTTGTTGAGCCTTAGTGCTCACGGTTGCTTCTGAGTTGTTTTTGCAGGTAGCAGGATGCCTGCTATGAAGAGGGTTGTTCGGTGAGACGATGAACCTCACGGTTTGTTCAACTCATCGGAAACCTAGCCGCTGCCTTTCTTTGGTGAAGCTAGTAGGAAGCGTTCACGGGCTGAACGACTTCTCTTCGGCGTAGTTAGGGTCGAGAGTGAGTAGTTTGTCCAGCAAATGTTAATTTCCGCTGCGCGTGTACTTATGTTGTAAAAGATCTTATCTTGAGAAAAAAATGGTTCCGTTATGTTCTTATCGTCTTTTCGTGCATGCTGTTGGGTGCCGCATCGCACGGCACCACCCACTGCGATTCCCGGGCCGCGGGCGTCTCACAGTCGTGGTATCAGAGCCGCATTGGGAATAGCACGCATGAAAAGGGTCTATTTTTGAAAACTTAGGAGTATACGAGTGAGGAACGTATAGTATGCCCACATAAGGAGTATTATTATCATAGTTACTTAAGGTGGCAAGCTAACAGTGTGTTACTCTTCAGTATTTAAATTCAGTAACGACACACCTACGTGGAGGTAAGAATGGTAAGGAACGCCACCGAAAGCGGATCAATTTCGGTTAGCTCACCCATACGAGGAAAGTAGTGTGGGGTGTTCCGTTCAGCAATGGACGGGAAGTGAATATGTTTTCTAAGACTCTTCATGTCTTAGAGACATATGAATGGCACTAGCCTCCAGTGCGCAAACCCAGGGGCAAGAGGAGGAGACCCCATCGTGTGGTTTGTAACACGAAGTGTGTTCTTTAGGACTCCTCATGTCCTATGAGGCATACGAAAGCGCTGTTCCACCGGTGTGCTTTATTGCAAAGGTGTGGAGCCCCCGTCGGGTGGTGAATAACCCGATCATGTACCTTGAGACGTGGCTTGACTCAAGGACGGCCCGTATGGCAATGATACGGGGCGTATGTTTTTACTATGATATGGACCTGCCTGAAATGATAAACCAATGTGTGCGTCATTATTGAGTGATTTTCTGCAGGTACCTTAACCACGTTAGAACATGTCGTGTAGAAAACGTTTGTGAGTGATCGTTTTAGTGCCACCACTTGAGACGTATAAGCCGGTATAAAGCCGGATAGGATTTTAATTTGGTGAGGCAACGTAGTACCGTGATGTGTTTTGAACTGCAAGAAAATGAAGGTTTGAAAAGAAAAAGAGGAAATTTGGAGTCTAGGATTTCATTAAGGGTTAATGAACTCCTATATTGAACTAAGAGTCAATTTGGAGTATAGATTTATTCACAAAGACTTAGGAATAACCTCCCCTGTTTTCAGCAAAGAAATTTTGCTGAAGTTGGACAGGGCATAATTTTTGTTTGGTTGAACCAATGGAGGTGAGTGATACATTTCTGGAAATCTATTGAAGTATTCTACAACTCTTCAGTAGAACTCCAGATCAGAATCACCCTCCAAATTGATGAAATTCTCAGAGGAGTGTGAACTGCCCCAAAACAGGGCAGTCACAAATTGCTCTCTGGAAATTTCTGTACTTCGACCATAACATTCTGTAGAAAAATTTCTAAGGGTCAAGTAATACACCGTTAGAAAGATTGTGATATATGCTATGACTTCGTAGTTCATAGTTTCTCCAGATTTGGAGTTTAAAGTGATGAAATCTTGCGGACAAAACAGTCACATTCAAAGGAGGTGCTGTCAAAATTGTTCCAGATTTCTGTTAACTTTGAAATATCACAACTTTTGATCCAGAACTTATATGAAGGCAAATAAATACTCGTTGGAAAGATATTGAAGTTAACGATAACTTTAATATTCAACTTGAGACATGAAATTGCCATTTTCATATTCAAATTCTGGGGTTATGACCAATTGGTCATTCTGAATAGAGTAGTGCTTATTGCCATTTAGCTTGGGACTTGTTGTGGACAGGGATGTTTTACACTTCTCTAAGCTCCATAACATATTCTTGAGTTATTTTTCAGTTTGTCCTACTGTTGGAATTAAGGGTTTGGACAAACTTGCTCACATTTGATAGATTTCAGTATTGTCGAACCCTAGTTAGCTTGTGTAATGCTGCAATATTGATGTGATGCTTTTACGGTTATGTTTTCAATTCAAGTTGAGTTTAAACTTTGAATTTTAACCGTAAATTGCTCACTCTTGCAGCATGGATCGTGCTCATTCCAGGAGTGAGGTTGGTGAGTCGAGTCACGGCGAAAGTAATAAGCCACGACAATAAGTGCCAACATCATCAACCGGATTGGCGGAAATCTTGGCAAAGATGGCTGAGTCTCTGGATCTGTTGGTGCGACAAAGCATACGACAGGAGACACTACAGCAAAATCCTCCGCCAAGCACTTATCTGGATTTTCTAGCAAGACAACCACCGGTTTTCTCGGAAGTGAAAGAACCGTTGGAGTCGGCTCATTGGCTTCAATGTATTGAATCCAAGTTTGATATGCTTGAGTGCGATGAATATCAGAAGACTCTATTTGCCGCTCAACAACTCCACGGAGCCGCTGGAGCCTGGTGGGCGGAGTACATCGCTACTCTTCCTGAAGGTCATCGAGTGACGTGGGATTAATTCCGGGATGTTTTCCGGGCACGTCACATTTGTTCGGGAATTCTTCGAACAAAGTATCAAGATTTTCTGGAGCTAAAGCAAGGAGAAAGGAGTGCGTACGAGTACTTCAAGGAGTTTGAAGACTTGATGCAATACGCAACTCATATGGTCGACTCGGAAGCGTTGAAGTGCGAGTATTTCTTCCGAGGCTTGAATGTCGAACTTAAGGAACAAGTGACCTTGTTCAATAACGGTATTTACAATGAGTTGGTAAATGCCGCTATCATTAAGGAAGACATGCATCTTCGTTGTGAAGCGGAGCTGAAAAGAAGTATACCGCCAGACAGCGATATCGAGGTTCGTCCGAACTATCGAGTGCGATATTACTCGCCAGTTAGGCAACAAATTCAGCCAGTGTTGCAACTCTCACAACCACGGCTGGAGTTGATCACATATGAGCCTCCACCTCAACAACAGCGGACAGAAATTATTCGTGCAACCCTACCGCAACCAGCTACGCACGAATTATCTCCACCTCGTGTTAGTAGAGAGCTGAAGATTTCTACAACATGAAACCGTCGTGGTGCTGAGCAGAGTCACACTCGTGTGTTGCCTCGTCCATGCTCAGATCAGCATCGTGAACCTTCACAGAAGAATCATTCAAAAGCTGGCAGGGTTAATTACACTGCTATTGAGGATATTGCTAAAGGCGAACCAGTTTTGGCGGGCATGTTCACTTTACATGAACAGCCCATTTTCGTGTTATTTGATTCCGGAGCCACCCACAATTTTATTAGCAGAGACTATGTGCTGAAGAATAATCTTCCATTTAGCACAGTTAAGCATCCATTTCATATCAGCTCACCCGGAGGCAAGATATCAACAGAGGAGATGGTCTCTCGGGCACCGTTATGTTTGGGTGGAAACATCTATCCTGCGAGCCTTATCATACTCAAAGGCCAAAGGATTGATATTATCTTGGGGATGTCATGGTTGACACATCATGGAGCTATCTTTGACATCAGCTCTCGAACTGTCCAACTGAATTCCCCAATACACGGTTGCAACACATTGAATCTTGTGGATCCATCACAACAAGTTGCAGCAGTGCATCAGATTGAAGCTCCTAAAATTGAGGATATTCCAGTGGTATGTGAATATCCAGATGTGTTTCCCGAAGACTTGCCGGGCATGCCACCCGAACGTGATGTAGAGTTCAAGATTGAACTAGCACCGGGAACAACACCTATTTCTCGGCGACCATATAAAATGGCACCGAAGGAGCTAGCAGAATTGAAGGAGCAGCTTAATGACCTCATGGACAAAGGTTTTATACGCCCAAGTTCATCACCTTGGGGCTGTTCCGCACTCTTCGTGAAGAAGAAGGACGAGACTTTGAGACTATGCGTAGATTATCGTCCACTGAATGCTGTCACTATCAAGAATAAGTATCCACTAGCGCGCATTGACATTTTGTTTGATCAACTAGTGGGTGCTAAGGTATTTTCCAAGATGGATCTTCGGTCCGGGTATCACCAGATAAAAATCCGGGCAGAAGACGTACCTAAGACGGCGTTCTCGACAAGATATGGTCTTTATGAATATCTTGTCATGTCCTTTGGGTTGACCAATGCTCCGGCTCACTTTATGTATCTCATGAACTCTGTGTTCATGCCGGAGTTAGATAAGTGCGTGGTGGTTTTCATCGACGACATCTTGGTCTATTCAAAGTCAGATGAAGAACACGCTGAACATTTGCGTATTGTACTCCAACGCTTGAGGGATCACAAGCTATATGCAAAGTTCAGTAAATGTGAGTTTTGGATCAGCAAAGTGCCGTTTCTTGGGCATATTATTTCAGCGGAAGGCATCGCTGTGGACCCAAGTAAAATCGAGCAAGTGCTGAATTGGAAATCTCCAACATCTGTTCATGAAGTGAGGAGTTTCCTTGGTTTAGCGGGTTATTACCGGAGATTCATTCCAAACTTCTCCAAAGTCGCTAAACCTATGACGGAGCTGTTGAAGAAAAGCACCAAGTATGATTGGAGCAATTCATGTGAACAAGCTTTTGAAACTTTAGTGAAGTATCTCACTACAGCTCCAGTTTTGGACCAGCCGGACACTACGAAGCCGTTTGATGTTTATTGTGATGCATCCGGCATCGGTTTGGGTTGTGTGTTGATGCAAGAAGGACGTGTGGTCGCGTATGGATCCCGACAACTCAGGGGTCATGAGCAGAATTACCCGACGCACGACCTTGAACTAGCTGCAGTGGTCTTAGCATTGAAAATGTGGAGACATTATCTACTAGGCAATCTAGTACATCTCTACACTGACCACAAAAGCTTGAAGTACATCTTCACACAGAAGGAACTGAATATGAGGCAGCGAAGATGGCTCGAATTGATCAAGGACTATGAACTTGAAATTCATTACCATCCGGGCAAAGCGAATGTGGTTGCCGACGCACTTAGTCGGAAAGCCCACGTTCACCATTTAGCCATGGCTGCACATGAAGAAGGAGAACCAAGCCTGCGCTTAGTTCCCTACGGATCGCTGTTCAGCCTCGCTCTTATTCCTACAATCCGAGATGAGATTGTAGAGGCTCAGAAGAGAGACAGAGGTATGTCTCACATCCGGAGGAGAGTGGACAGTGGTGAATTGAAGATGTTCCGCAAAGATGAAGAGGGTACTATATGGTTTAACAACCGCATAGTGGTCCCCCGAAACATGAAATTGCGGAGGAAGATATTGGATGAAGCACATTTATCCAAGTACTCCATTCATCCGGGAAGCAATAAGATGTACCAGGACTTGAAATCTAAGTTCTAGTGGACACGGATGAAAAGAGAGATTGCGAAGTACGTATCCGAGTGTGATACGTGTCGGCGGGTTAAAGCCGACCATATGCGGAAAGCCGGACCACTTCAACCGCTAAAGGTTCCAGCATGGAAGTGGGAAGACATAAGTATGCACTTCATCGTCGGTTTACCCATGACCAGCAACAAGCATGATTCTATTTGGGTAATCGTCGATCGTTTGACCAAGACAGCACATTTTATTCCAGTCCATACTAAATATGTGGCAAAGAAGTATGCGGAGCTGTTCATCTCGAGAATCGTGTGTTTACACGGGGTTCCCCGCACCATCGTGTCTGACCGAGGTGCGTTGTTCGTATCCAGATTTTGGGAGCAACTGCATGCTTCCTTGGGAACAAAATTAATTCGGAGTTCAGCGTATCATCCGCAAACTGATGGTCAAACGGAGAGAGTCAATCAGATTCTGGAGGATATGCTACGGGCATGTGTCATCAATCATGGGAAGAATTGGGATGACCATCTACCGTTAGCAGAATTCTCATATAATAACGGTTATCAATCCAGCATCAAGATGGCCCCGTACGAAGCTCTTTATGGCCGGAAGTGCCGCACACCACTGAATTGGTGTGAGTCCGGCGAGAGAGTGGTCTACGGGATTGATCTGGTGAATGAAGCCGAGGAACGAGTGCGAGTGATTCAAGCCAATTTAAAGGCTGCTCAATCTCGGCAGAAGAGTTATGCAGACAAACGACGTCGACCTCTTCACTTCGACATCGGGGACCACGTTTACCTTCGTGTCTCTCCGATGAAAGGGGTTCATCGTTTCGGAGTGAAGGGAAAGCTTGCTCCGCGATTCATCGGGCCGTTTGCTGTCACTGAGATATGCGGACCCGTGGCCTATCGTCTGGAGTTACCGACGTCACTTTCAGGTATTCACAATATTTTCCACGTCTCTCAGCTGCGGAAATGTCTTAAGTACCCAACCGCAGTTCATATGGAGAACATTGAGGATCTTCAACCGGATCTCACCTATTCTGAGTATCCGATACAGATTATTGACGAGAAGACTCGCGCCACAAGAAATCGGACATTGCGATTTTATAAAATCTTGTGGAGCAACCACACCGCTGATGAAGCTACGTGGGAAAACGAGGAATTTCTCCGTTTAAATTTTCCATACTTGTTTGTACCATATGTCCAGTAGTCATTCTCCCTTCTTATTTCTTTTTTTAATCTCGGGACGAGATTCTTTTAAGGGGGGAGGAATGTAACAGCCCTAACTTTTGTAAAGTTTGATTTCAACTTATGAAACAAAGTTAAGGCGATCAAAGGCTATAATTGTTTCACATGAAATGACAAACACACAAATGGACATGTGAGAGAGTTAAAAATTTCCTCTAGCCCATGCTCAACACATGTTAACCTAGGAGAAAGAATTAGACTTCCAAAAACTCTAACTCATGTGCACCTTCTCTATGAGTAGAGTGGAGGAAATTTAAATGCAATTTGAATCCTTTTAAAAGGATTCCTATTCAGATTGTACAAAGGCCCATATGTGAGAGCATAGATGCATTTCTCATGTATTCAAGAGCCTAATTTTCAAATTTGGAGAATTTTAGGTTTCATATACTATTTATTCCGAGGATTAAATGAGGGCACGTTCAAATTCAAACTTAAATTTGAATTTTGAACCAAACATACTCAATTTCAAAATCTGATTTCAGATTTGAGTTCCTCATAATTATTTTGACCTATCCTCCAAATTTGATCAAATTCAGAGCTCGTTTGCTATTTTAAATCGAAATGGGAGAAAAGAGGGAGACTTGTGGCTGTGGACCCCACCGGTCAGTCTCACGAGAGCAGAAACCGACTCAGCCCTGTTCTTCGTCGATGGAGAGCTCGACAGCAGCAGCTCGTGCTGGCTACCCCGATGCCACCTCCTGCTTCGATCTTTTGCCGTCCTAATCCACGCCCAGGAGTGCAGCAACGCCATTTTGCCTTCTCCCAACCGAGCTCCCGCTCTCTGTTCGTCCTCCCGAGCAGAACAGCGCCCCTCCTTCTCTCAATCCTACACAGCCACCTGAGCGACGGATGATCGAGGTCTCCACAGCAAAGATCATCTCATACACATTCTCTAGCCGGCTAGACACTTTACCCCGCAGTCCTGAGCTCACCGGCGCCTAGAAACGGCAAAGTTTCCACTGTCCCGAACTGAAACTGCAGAAGCTGGAACTGGACGCCGTGGACAGCCCAAACCAGCAGGGATCACGCCCAAGCAAGCCACCCTATCTGTGCACCAACAAGTCTAGTTTCTCACCTCCAAAGCTCAGCCCTGGCCATTGATCACAGAGGGAGAATTTCAAGTTTTTCTCCCGGGCGGCAGAAACGGACCTTGAGGTAAAGAATTGTAAAATTCGTTCTCAATTCATGTGTGTTGGGTCTCAAACTTCACACACAGGTTGTTAACTGCCTAGAACACCTCCTCCATCGATTTTAGACCAAGAAATTGAGTGTAGAGTGAGCAGTCCGAGCTCTTTTAGAGGGTATGCCGCTGGACCCTATCGGGTGCACGGTGCCGATAGGTTTAGAGCCATCTCCAGCTGGTTTAGACCTCATGCCGGTCTTCTACATGATCCCCTGGTGCTGTAGAGCCCAAGAACCGACCATTTGGTGGAGAATTCACCGTGCAAGACCTCGCCGGAGCTCTAGGGTTTGCTGTGGCCGGTGCGCCCTATTTTCCGGCGAGTTTCAGCCGCCGGGGACCTCACCAACGTGTTCAGCGTGGGGAAATATGGGGGGGCGGCCAGCAGGGGGTCTGGAGGTGGCTGGGAACTTGTTTTCCGGCGACCTCGCCGGAGTGGGCCGCCACTGTCCTGTTGGGCGCGAGTCTGGAGGTTAGGGATGACAGGTGGGACCCACTGTCAGCATTTAAACATTTTCCAGATTTTCCCACTTTAGTTTAAACTTTGGAGAGCCATAACTTTGTGTAGGAGTGTCCAAAAATTGTGAAACAAATTTTGTTGGATTCCTCTCAAAGAGTACTATCCAGGGGTGCAGGCCAATGTTTATGAAAATCCCTGGGTTTGGCTCATTAATTCATTTAATAAAACCTTGTATGAATTTTTACAGGAGTTATGTTTATTGGAAAATTCCCAAATTTTGACAGGACATTCTTCCAAAATTCCTTGAACTCCAGTAAAAATTTCAGAGGCATTGGACCTAATTTTCTTGGTCAAATAATGTGTTCATTCCTTATGTCTCTGAAAAATAGGAAAATAAACAGAGACAATTTCAGCTTTTCACCATTCTTTGAAAAATCCATATCTCCATGTAGGAAACTCCAAAAATGGTAAAACCAATTCCTATGGACTCAGGACATTTTGTAATTCACAAAAAGTCTACTTTGCAGCATAGGAAAGCTTAATATCTAGGGGGTAAAGGCAGATTAGTGAAAACCACATAAGGATTTGTTGTGCTCACATGAAGCCATTTCATGAGCTCAATTTTTGCACACTGCCTGAATACCTTCCATAGAGGCTGTGGTTAAATTCTCAGCTTCATTGGACCTCTGGAACTTGAGCTACCATCTTTTAGGTTTAAGTGTTCATATAATGGACTTAATCACATGGTGATTATTAGTATCTCTTTTCACCCTAGCTTTCATCATCTCTAAGGTTGTAGATCCAACAACAGAAACCTTGCTGTTGTTTATCTCTCTTATGCGTGAGTTAACTTGTACAACAACAGTTTTGAATCATTTTCTAAATTGCTTGTGAATACATGTGCATAAATCATCTTAATAGCTCACGTGACGTCGACGTTCGACGAGGACTCGACTCTACAGCGAGGATCTCCATCTCGTGACGAGTTTGGCGGATTCTCCGGAGGAAGACTAACTCCTAGCTTCTAACAAAACCGTTGAGCAAGGCAAGCCCCGGTTTGCATATCGTTACCGTTTTAAATTTTGCTTTACTTCACCTCATGTTGATTAGACTTGATAATGTGCATTATGTCTAGGATGATTGAAACCCACTTGCATGACTATTACATCCCTGATTAGAAGGTTTAGTGTAGGCTTTGCCTCGTTGTAGATGCTAGGCTAATGTTGTAGCTAGCTCGGTAGAAGTCGAGTAGTAAAAAGCTACTCGCGAGAAAGTTCGAGTAATGGAGTTACTCGCGAGAGATAAATGATAAGAGCACCCTCATGAATATGAGATGGGGACGGGGATGTTCCTGTAGGATGGAGCGCTCAAGGTTGGTCTCGACCTGCGATGGGTGTGACAATGCTTGAGACCACATTTGGCCTGGACCGGGATGGTAAGGCAAATGTGGAGGTTGGTTGTAGCCCCGTCCGTGTCGGTTAAGGACCGTATGTATGCGGCCCTGCTGGACAAGATTGAGCTGTACCGGATATATAGTGGGGTATGGGACCCATGAAACCGATGTAACACGATGGACTGTGATATAGAAGCTCATCCTTCGCGTGGGAATGGCGTTGAGAAGGCGGGAGGTGTAAATCCTTTAGCGGGCAACTTCGACGTGTCCGCGTAGAGGACCATCCTGCTCGGCGCGAAGCGTTTTTCTATGTCGGGGTGTCGTGTGAAAGGTTGCTGCATACAACGTAAGAAAGAGCTCTTGAGAGAGTCTTTCGAGGCGGGTGTATGTGTCGTGTATTCCGGGTTGTTATTGATTCGAATCACCGTCGCTCGCGGAAGAGGATTGAGCATACTTGCCCACTGCGCCGTGACTTAGTAAGAAGATGAACTAAGTCTCTTAACTTGCTGTTTGTGGATTAATCTCTGTATTGGAACCTTGACTGAAGTATATATAGAGCCAACTAAATTTCATTTCCACCTTAGGCTAGCAACATCGGGATAAGCGTTTCTTGTTTGATTGTCGACTTCCGATGTTGTGAGGCGTGAGGACCACTAAAATGAAGGATAAAAGAATATGAATACAAGGATCAAGTTTAGACAAGCTGCATTTTGCAAATTCCTATGCCTACTGTCTTACTACCCCTGCATGTAGAGTTGCATGTTTAGGATTGACGTGTAAGTCTTGTTGAGCCTTAGTGCTCACGGTTGCTTCTGAGTTGTTTTTGCAGGTAGCAGGATGCCTGCTATGAAGAGGGTTGTTCGGTGAGACGATGAACCTCACGGTTTGTTCAACTCATCGGAAACCTAGCCGCTGCCTTTCTTTGGTGAAGCTAGTAGGAAGCGTTCACGGGCTGAACGACTTCTCTTCGGTGTAGTTAGGGTCGAGAGTGAGTAGTTTGTCCAGCAAATGTTAATTTCCGCTGCGCGTGTACTTATGTTGTAAAAGATCTTATCTTGAGAAAAAAATGGTTCCGTTATGTTCTTATCGTCTTTTCGTGCATGCTGTTGGGTGCCGCATCGCACGGCACCACCCACTGCGATTCCCGGGCCGCGGGCGTCTCACAGCCAGCTTTGAGGTGCTGGTCTCGCCCCCTTCACCCGGTCGGCACTCCGGGCTGTGAGTCGCAGCAACATACCTTCGAAGGCTCCTTGGAGCTCCGGGGCTCCGGTGGAGACCTTCGCTGTCAGGTTGTTGGCGACGGTGTCGTCGGCGCGCGGTACATGGCACAGGTCCAGGGTACCCAAACCGCTCCCCCGTTGGCATGAGGAGCAGCACGCCGTCGAGGTAGAACATTCAGTGGGGCTCGGTGAAGCAGGGGCCCCTGGGATGCTTGGTGGTGGCGTCCACCTGACCACGAAGTCAGTCGGTGCTCGGCTCTTGACTGTCTGACGTGGTCGGGAGCTCAGCTTGAACTCCGCCATCTTCAGGCTGTCTTCCGGCTTCGGAGGCTGGCAGTAAGTGCCAATGACGCCCGTCTTCTGCTCTGGCGCACTTGTCCGCCAGGCTGAAGAGCTACGAGATGTCTTGCACCTCCCTGGTGGCCAACTTCTTGAGCATCTTCTTGTCCCTCACACCTTGTCGGAACGCAACCACCGCTGATGCATTCGGGATGTGGGGGATGGTGTTGCGTACTTGGGAGAACCGCTGGATGAAAGAGCGCAGAGATTCTCCTGGTTGTTGCTGCACGGCGTGGAGGTCCAGCTCCGTGCTGGGCCGGGTGTAGGAGCTGCCGAAGTTGGCGGTGAACTGCCGGCAGAGCTCTCCCCAGGAGGTTATGGAACCCTGGGGAGGTTCATGAGCCAAGATCGGGCTGGGCCGGTCAAGGCGACGGGGAAGTAGTTGGCCATGACGGCCTCATCCCCTCCTGCAGCTAGGACGGCGGTGGAGTAGATATGGAGGAACTCCACCGGGTTGACGCTGCTGTCATACTTCTCGGGCAGGTGCGGCCGAAACTTGCGCGGCCACCTCGCAAAGCGAAGGTGGGGCGCCAGGGCCTCACATCCTGCTCCTGTTGCTGCAGGAGTTGGTGCCGCGAACGCTTGGTTCGCTGGTGGCACTGTGTACCCCGGTATGGGCACGGCTGCGCCATAGACCGGGGGCACCGTTTGCAGGGCATATGGCTGTGGCATATGCTGCGTGGCGTATGCCTGGGGCAGAGTTCGCATGGCGAAAGTCTGCGCCTCAGGCAGGGTCGAGGCAGACGTCATGCTGTCGCTGGCCTCTTCGCTGCGACGCCTTTCTCGTCGCCGCTCGAGGAACACTCGGGCATCTTGGCCCAAGTGGCATCGTTCCAGCTCTGTCCTCAGGTCCGTCGACGGGAGCCTGGTGGAGCTGGAATCCGCCGTCTGTCCGTCAACCGTTGGCGTGCGCGTCAGCGACACAGCCGGTTGGCCGGAACGTCGTCCCCGCCGAAATCGAGGGTTTGCGGCGGCGATGACGAGACGGTCTACTTCGCGAATCCACTGCTGGGTCGCTGACCGAGGCGCGTCCCCAGCAGGTGGATTGCGCAGTAGCGCTCTTGCTGCAGCTAGCGCGCCCCCGTGGGGGACGCTCAGCGCTGCAGAAGATCTGACGCTTGCTGGAGCCTGTGTTGCCGGAGTCGGTGTTGCCGGAGTCGGTTGCTGGCTTCCAGCTCGCGCTGACACACTCCGTCCAGAGTGTGTCGACACGTATTCTCCGCTAGTCACGGTCCGTCGTGAACGCGGGGGAGGAGAGCTTGCCGCTGAAGGAAGCTTCCTCATCTTCGCCGGCAGAAGGTGGTCGCGCAAGGGAAAAGCCCCCTTCCTAGCGCACCAAATGTCGAAGTGTGTGGTCGACACTTCCCCCGGACCTGCTCTGGGCAGCCCGCGGAGGTTCTTTTTTAGAGGGGCTAGTTGCTTGCGGAGAGCTTCAGCGTTAGGGACGAGTGGGGGAGAAGCTTGACACGGTGAGTTTTACGTGGTTCAGGCCGCCGGAGCGTAAAACCCTACGTCCACGGTGAGCAGAGGTGCTCGCTGTATTGCTTGTTGCTCAGAACCGGAGTCCTGAGCTTGAGGGTGAGTGATGCCTAGGATGCGAGTCACAGAGTTCGAACCTAAGGGTGTGAATGGCTGGAGTGCCAACCCTTGCTAATGTTGCCTACCCGAGCCTTTTATAGTCCAAGGCTCGAGCGGCTTACAAGGTGGGCCCGGGACCCAACAGGTGGCCCCGGGGTGATTTCCTAACAGCTATTATGTCTTGGCGCTGGCGTCGATGTCCTCGTCCTGCCGCCCTGCCCATGCCGCAGGCTAAGTGTAGCGTGTAGTCGTTGGGGATGGAAGGGGCGGCAGGGCATGTCTTGTCCGGTCTTGTCGCTGCCTTCAATGGCCTGCAGCTTCAGACACTGTACGCCTGTCCTGACTGTGACTGTTCACAGTGCCTCCTGACAGGCGTGCGCTGTGCCTCTTCGTCTTGGGAAGGCGCGGGTCTTGAATGCTTTGTACGGTAAAGGCATGGCGCGCCTTTACTCCCGCTGCCTACTGCGCCGGGCGGCAGCACTGCTCTGCTGGCCACGTGTCAGACCCAGAGCTCTCCTCTTGAGGAGAGGGGGAGCTCCGGCTCCGCTGGACACGTGGAGCCTTCGGAGCTCACCCCCGCAGAGGGGGCGAGGTCCGGTCTTCCGGGGCACGTGGCAGGCTCGGAGCTATCCTCCGTGGGGAGGAAAGCTCCGGCCCCGCTGGACACGTGGCGCCTTCAAACCTCGCCCCTGCAGAGGGAGCGAGGTCCTTAGGAAGTTTTACCCTGTGCGCGGGGGTACCCGGTATTGAGGGTACCGACAACACCTATGTAATCATGGTAAACTTACTGGGGTAGCGTCGGAGCGCCTGTCTTGGGCTCCCATGCACGGACCGGTGGCGCCAGGGCGTCTGCCGGTACCCAGCGATCTGGAGCAGAGGATTGACGGCAGCAGCATCGAGGTCGTTGACGTCGCGGATCCACTGCTGGTTGGCCCCCTGGAGGGCGTCTTCAGCTGGCGGATTGTCAAGGAGCGCTTCTGCGGCGGCTAGCGCGCTTGCTTGAGCGGCACTCTGCGCCGTGGTAGACCATGAGGTTCATGGAGTTCGTGTTGCCGGAGTCAGCTGCTGGCTTCCAGCTTGCGCCGACACAGTCCGTCCAGAGTGTGTCGATACGTAGTCCCCACTTGTCACGGTCCGTCGTGAACGCGGGGGAGGAGAGCTTGCCGCTGAAGGAAGCTTGGTCATCTTCGCCGGCAAAAGCTCGTCGCGCAAGGGAAAAGCCCCCTACCTGGCGTGCCGAATGTCGAAGTGTGTGGTCGACACTTCCCCCGGACCTGCTCTGGGCAGCCTGCGGAGGTTCTTTTCTGGAGGGGCTAGACGCTTGCGGAGAGCTTCAGCGTAAGGGACGAGTGAGGGAGAAGCTTGACACGGCGAGTTTTACGTGGTTCATACCGCCGGAGCGTAAAACCCTACGTCACATAGTTCGAACCCCTGCTAACGTTGCCTACCCGAGCCTTTTATAGACCAAGGCTTGGGCGGCTTACAAGGTGGGCCACGGGGACCCGACAGGTGGTCCCGGGGTGATTCCCTACCAGCTTCTATGTCTTGGCGCTGGCGTCGAGGTCCTCGTCCTGCCACCCTGTCCATGCTGCAGGCTAGGTGTAGCGTGCAGCCATTGGTGATGGCAGGGACGGCAGGGCATGTCTTGTCTGTGTCTTGTCGCTGCCTTCAATGGACTGCGGCTTCTGACACTGTGTGCCTGTCTTGACTGGTCATAGTGGTGCCTGCCTGGCGTGCACCGCGCCTCCGTGTCTTGGGAAGGCGCAGGTCTCGAATGCCTTGTACAGTAAAGGCATGGCGCGCCTTTACTACTGCTGCCTACCGCACTGGGTGTGGGGACCACCCTGTTGTTCACCCACTCCAGGATCACATAGGGTGGTGCCGTGCGATGCGGCACCCAACAGCACACACGAAAAGAATAAAGGATAACATACAAACTTTTATTTGATCCAAAACAGCGGAAGTCTTTTTACAAAACTTATTTATACAGCGGAAGTAATATACATATGTAGCCTCTCATCCTAACTATGCAAAAGTGCAGACGTCCAGCCCGGGGACGCTACACACTAGCAGCATGGAACCGGAGAATCACGGCGGCATGCAGGGCTCCAGCTCGGCCGTGTACCCCGACGGGGGCATCGCCTCGTCCTCGGAATCTTCCTCATAACTCTCACCTGCACACAGCTCAAATATTGCAACCGTGAGCACGAAGGCTCAGCAAGTCTTAACCGTCAACCCTAGGCATGGAACTCTACGTGCAAGGATGTGTAAGGTAGGAAAGGACTTTGCAATAAAGACACGCCTATAAGTTGATCCTTACTTTCAGTTTTATAGCAGCAGATTCATGTGCCTTAGGCAGCCCTCACATCGGAAGTCCACAATCAAACAAGAAACGCTTTCCTCTGATGTGGTGATGCCCAAAGTGGAATATAAACTTAATTTGCTCTATAACTACAGCATACAAGGTTTCAAGACATTTAATAGTTCAATACAGCATTTTCAGTTGGCTTATTTCACTTCTTACTACGTCACAGCGCAGTGAACAAGCGGGTACTCAAATAACCGCGAGGGACGGTGATTGCAATCAAGACACACCCGGATAACACGTCACATACACCCACTTTCAGAAGCGTGATTCCACACCCCTTCCTACTCTGTTGTATGCAACAACCTTTCAAAGGCAACCCAAATGCCGAACCGGTCCATCCGTAACGGGTAGGAGGTCCCCGCGTGGAGCGTGACTGTGCCCACCGGCAGATTTACACCTTGCTACCCTCAACCCACTCTTATTTACGGTTGGGTAAGCCTCGACACCCAGGTTAACCAATTACATCGGTTTCCTGGTTCCCATATGCCAGTATGCATCCGGTACTGTTTGATACTTGTCCAGCAGGGCCGCACACGGACGGTCCTCAACCGACACCAACAGGGCTACGCACGTGAGACCTCTGCTCACTGCTTCCTATCCTCCCTGCTGGGTCTCATTTTCATACAACTCCAGCCATTATCTACCTCTTTTCTTTCCGGTGATAGGTACTATCTCGCGAGTAGCTTCCAACCACTCGACTTCTACCAAGATCCTATACATTAGCCTGGCATTCTCTACTCATTGGGTTTGTAAACTACCCAACCCACCATAGGAGTCAAGAGGCTATGCAATTGGGGTTTCAATCACCCTAACTCTAATGCATACATTTCAACCTAGACATAAGTGATACATATGAAAAACTTTATAAAAGGTACTTAAGTGCAAACCGGGGCTTGCCTGGTTGCGAGTTAAACGGAAAGTCAGCTTCCGGTGGCAGGATGTCCAAGGGCTCCGGCGTATCCTCAACTTCGGTCACTATCATGAAATGTAATAAAATACATGTATAAGTATTAAGGATTTATAAGAATTGGACTTCTATTCATAGCTATTGCTATTTAATCCTTAATTGGCTTTGGGATTTTTACAGTGGATACTAGACTCTCTAAGGATGACTTAAGTCAAATTTGGAGACATGTCATTGCACAATGTAGTCTTTAAAATTCCTACAAGTACAATGCTTCTCTGAATTTTGAGCCCAACTCAGGAGCTTTGACATAGCTAATGGTGGAAGATCTGATTAGGGTAAGTCTCCATGGTTCTAAAAAAATTTGTTTCACCATTTTTGGAGCTACCATCAGAGAGAGATGAATTTTTGAAGTTGGATAGGAATTCTGAAAAAGCTTCTGTTTAAATTTGAATTTCCAAATAAAGGCTGAACTTGGGAAGGCAGTTTAGCCTAGCAAATGATCTCCAATGAAGCCCAAATTTTTACTGGAGATCAGTAACTGTGAGAAGGATTTTCTGACCAAATTTGGGAATATTTCATAAAGAATTGCTCCTGTAATAAATCCCTAAAATATTTACTAAAAACAATTCTACAGAAATTCCTGGGCATTTTCATAGCCTAAAATTGGTTTCTCTGTGAAGTACTCCTCATGAGGATTCTAACAAAATTGGTCTCACTCTTTTTGAAGTTTTCTACACAAAGTTATGGGCTTGCATGCTCAACTAATTTCTGGAATTATTTCTCTAATAGAAACTTCAAATAATTAGGCTGGGCCCACTGTTTTAATTCGGACCAGTCAGATTTTAGCAACACCGGGGGCTACGTGGTTATTCCCGCGCAGCCGCACTGGATCCGGCGCCACAAACCGATCCTCGCGCGGACCCGGAGGCTGACCGGTGGGACCGGCCCTCCTTCGTCTTCCTCGCGCTGCCCGCGCCTCCCGCGGCGGCGCACACCGGCGAGGCTCGCCGGGACGGGGTTCCTGTGGTCCAAACTTCGTCAAACTCGCCGCTTGTGAGTTCTACACCGTGCTGAACACGATGGTGGGGTCGGGAGCCGATGACAACAGCCGGAAAGGTGCTTGCACCGGCGACCATGTCGAACCTTACTTCGGCGACCTCGCTCTCCCTCAGCAGTGGGTCTTTCGGGCTAGGGTTGGCTCCAAAAGCAACAGTGTCCCATGGACAACACCGACCCATAGCTTGCTCTCCATGAAAACCACCGGAGAGGGGACCTCATCGGCGACCTGAGCCCGCAAAACTCCGGCGGTGACAAAAACTCGATACCCGGCATCTCTACTTGCTCATTTGAGCTGCTAGAACTTCGGGGAGATGAGCAAGCCTGTGCTGGAGCTACTGTAAGCTTATCTAGAGCGGAGCTACCCCGAGCACAACGAATTTTTGGTTAGACCCGGCTCTATCCGTCGGTGTACAGTTTGGGGAAACGGTGAAATTCTCGCCACCGGTTCTAGCAATCGCTAAACGGTTTCCGGCTACACGATCAGGACATGTGAACGCACCTTTCTTGTGTAGGGAAGGGGCGGTGACACCGGCCGTAGCGTGCTGTCCACGGCGACCACCTTTGGTTCGTCCGTGTTCACCCGATGAACGTGGCTATTCTGCCAATATCCGGAGCAATCACGTTCGGGACAGGGAAGGAGAAGTGCTGGAGAGCTAGATCACTGCCTGGCGATGCTCTTTTCTGTGGAGCGCTCGAGCAGCCGAGCTCGGAGGGCTGTGGTGTGATCGGAAGGAACGGCGGCGGTGTTCTGGACGGAAGAAACGGCGGAGGCGCGAGTTATAGCAGGGGAAGAATGAAAACAGCTCCGGCGCACCCTTTGCCGTGATCCAACCGAGCCACTGAGGCAGCAGGAGGTGGCGCGGACTCTCCCTCGGGCGCGGGTTCAACCGGGAGCTGGCGCGCTCCCGCTGTTCGACCGCCGTCGGCTGAGGCGGCAACCCCAGTGGGTGGCTGACAAATGGGTCCCACCTCCCCTCTTTGTTTAATCAACTTTTTCTGATATTTTCCCACCAGCAACTCAACATTTCAGACTTGACTTCAACCCCAAGTCATAGTTTGAATTTTCTGAATTCAAATAGTTTGAATTCGGGTGTGAAAATTGGATGTGGATTGATCATTTGAATTTGAAAAAAGAGTTTGAATTCTCCACTTTGTATTGCCTCAAAAATATAGCAAACCACCTCCAAAATTTCCAACTTTTTGTATGGCTGCTCATTCAAAGGTGGAGAACACATTTGTGAACCCAAATTTTGAAATTGAGGGAAATGGAATTTGAAACTGAATTTGAAATTCAGATTAGAGGGCTTTTCCTTTTAATACTAAACAAATATTAAAACTCCTCCAAATGAGCTGAAATTTAGAAGGTTGAATATTTGGACCATGAAGATCCAAGTTGTGCATTTAGATCTCCATGTTTGGAAGTTTTGGGAAGTCTAAACCCTCACTTTGAACTCGCACTTATTATAATTCAAAGTTTTAATTCCCCCTCATTTTTCCTAAGTGTTCATGAACTGAATTTTCTTGCTACCACTTTTGGGGATTTTACATCCCTCCCCCCTTAAAAAGAATCTCTTCCCGAGATTCCAAAGGAAAAACAAAGTGGGGAAAACTTTACCGGGTATATGATGATAGCAAGTCCGGATAATACGTGCGTAGATAATCCTCGCTTTTCCATGTCGCCTCATCAGCGGTATGGTTACTCCACAAGATCTTGTAGAACCATAAGGTCCGGTTTCTTGTGGCACGAGTCTTTTCATCGATAATCCGGATTGGATACTTCATGTACGTGAGGTCCGGTTGAAGAACTTCTATGTCTTCTGTGCGGATTTCAGCCGAGGGCTTGAGGCACTTTCTCAGCTGAGAGATGTGGAAGACGTTGTGAATGCCTGCGAGCGACGCTGGTAACTCTAGGCGATAGGCCACGGGTCCGCATCTTTCAATGACGGCGAACGGTCCAATGAACCGCGGCATAGGTTTACCCTTCAGTCCGAAACTGTGAACTCCCTTCATCGGAGACACACGGACATAAACATGGTCCCCGATGTCGAAGTGGAGAGGGCGGCGTCTCTTATCCGCATAGCTCTTCTGACGAGATTGAGCAGCCTTAAGATTGGCTTGTATTACTCGCACTTGTTCTTCAGCTTCATTCACAAGTTCAATGCCGTAGATAACTCGCTCGCCGGACTCGCACCAGTTGAGAGGTGTGCGACATTTCTGGCCGTAGAGAGCTTCATACGGCGCCACCTTGATGCTAGCTTGATAGCCATTATTGTAAGAAAACTCCGCCAACGGCAAATGATCGTCCCAATTCTTGCTGTGGTGGATGGCACAAGCGCGTAGCATGATTTCAAGCACTTAATTCACCCGTTCAGTTTGACCATCTGTCTGTGGGTGATACGCGGAGCTTCGGGTCAGTTTGGTCCCCAAGGATGCGTGCAGCTGTTCCCAGAACCGAGAGACGAACAGCGCACCGCGATCTGAAATGATGGAGCGGGGAACACCGTGCAAACACAAGATCTTTGCAATGTACAGCTCCGCATATTTCTTGGCCACGTACTTTGTATGTAAGGGGATAAAATGAGCCGACTTGGTTAGTCGATCGACTATCACCCAAATCGAGTCATGCTTGTGAGACGTGAGAGGTAACCCGACTATGAAATCCATGCTGATATCCTCCCACTTCCATGCCGGAATGTTCAATGGTTGCAGCTGTCCGGCTTTACGCATATGGTCGGCCTTCACACGCCGACACGTATCACATTCAGATACGTATTTCGCGATTTCTCTTTTCATCCGTGTCCACCAAAATCTGGTTTTCAGATCATGGTGCATCTTGTTGCTGCCCGGATGAATAGAATACTTGGACAAATGAGCCTCGTCCAAGATTTTCTTCCGAAGCTTCATGTCACGGGGTACCACTATACGGTCTTTAAACCATAGCGTGTCGTGTTCATCTCTTTGGAAGCATTTCATTTCGCCCTTCTTCATCCTTCTCCGAATGTGCGACATTCCCATGTTCTTCCTCTGAGCTTCCATAATCTCCTCTCTTATGGTTGGTATGAGAGCAAGATTATATAACTCCCCATATGGAACCAAGTACAGACTCGGCTCCTCCTCATCAAGTGGGGTGATGGACAGATTGTTGACATGGGATTTGCGGCTTAAGGCATCGGCAACAACGTTTGCCTTACCGGGATGGTAGTGAATCTCGATCTCATAGTCTTTGATCAGTTCTAGCCATCTTCGTTGCCGCATATTCAACTCCTTTTGAGTGAATATATATTTCAGACTTTTGTGGTCGGTGTAGAGGTGCACTAAGTTCCCAAGCAAATAGTGCCTCCACATCTTCAAGGCCAATACCACAGCAGCGAGCTCAACATCATGAGTCGGATAGTGCTGCTCGTGGTTACGAAGTTGACGTGAGCCATAGGCGACCACCCTTCCTCCTTGCATCAATACACAGCCAAGCCCGATGCCAGACGCGTCACAATATACGTCAAAGGGCTTGGTTGTATCCGGTTGAGCTAACACCGGGGCTGTTGTAAGATGCTTCACTAATGCTTGGAAAGCTTCTTCACAAGCTGAGCTCCAAACATATTTGATCCCCTTTTTCAACAGTTCAGTCATCGGCTTAGCAAGCTTGGAGAAATTTGGTATGACTCTCCAATAATATCCTGCTAACCCGAGGAAACTCCTCACTTCGTGGACTGATGTGGGGGACTTCCATTTCAGCACTTGTTCGATCTTGCTTGGATCAACTGCAATGCCTTCTGCAGAAATGATATGACCAAGGAATGGCACTTGGCTGATCCAAAACTCGCACTTGCTGAACTTAGCATAAAGCTTATGGTCTCTTAATCGTTGAAGTACGATATGCAAGTGTTTGGTGTGTTCTTCTTCAGACTTGGAGTAGACCAAGATGTCATCTATGAACACCACCACAAACTTGTCCAACTCCGGCATGAACACTGAGTTCATAAGATACATGAAGTGTGCCGGGGCGTTGGTGAGACCAAAGGACATGACGAGGTATTCATACAACCCATATCTCGTCGAGAAGGCCGTCTTCGGAATATCTTCCGCTCGGATCTTGATTTGATCGGAGCGAAGATCCATCTTGGAAAATACACTCGCACCCACAAGTTGATCGAAGAGGATATCGATGCGGGGCAGTGGATATTTATTCTTGATGGTGACGGCGTTGAGAGGTCGGTAGTCCACACATAACCTCAAGGTTTCATCCTTCTTCTTCACAAATAGCGCCGAGCATCCCCATGGAGAGGAACTCGGTCGAATGAAACTCTTCTTCATCAAATCGTTGAGCTTCTCCTTTAGTTCGGCCAGCTCATTAGGAGCCATCTTATATGGTCTCCGTGAGATTGGTGTCGTCCCAGGTACGAGTTCAATCATGAACTCGACATCTCTTTCGGGTGGCATGCCCGGAAGATCATCCGGAAAGACATCCGGGTATTCACGGACCACTCGAATATCCTCAAGTTTCGTGGCTTCCGTGTTATATGTGGCTGGGGTTTCTTGAACCAAACGGTCAAGAATAAGAACATGTGGTTCATGAAGTGGAGAGTTTAAACGAACCACACGTGGAATGATGTCAAGAACAGCACCATGGCGATGTAGCCATGACATTCCTAAAATGACATCAAGTTTTTGACTCTCTAACATGATTAGAGAAGTCAGATAAAGATTCCCACCTAACTGTAATGGTGCTCTATAGACCATTCTATCAGCTGTTATTTTCCCACCCAGAGAACATATCAAATATGAATTATTTGTGGGAATGATAGGCAGTTGATATTTAATAACATAAGATTGACTTATGAAATTATGGGTGGCACCGGAGTCAAAAAATATGACTACGAGATGACCTAGGTAAGAGAACGTACCCGCGAGGACGGGTTCGCCTTCCGGCACGTCTTCGATAGCTAAGTGGTGGACGTTGCCGGGTTTTGGTGCTGGTTTCTTGGGCTGATTGCGGGGCTGATTAGCACCCCGATATGGTGCTGCACCACTGCCCTGTCGCGGCTTGGGGCAGTCCCTCGAAATGTGTCCGACACGGCCACACGTGTAGCACGTGTAAGGTGTCAGGGTCCCGCCGACTTGAGGACGGAATCCCGGTGCACGCTGTTGAAACTGAGGTGCACGCGGAACCATCCTTTGCTGCTGCTGTTGCTGTGGTGGATACGTGGGTCGAAAGCCCGGCGCATTATATTGCCGGCCGCGAATCTGAGGCGGTCGCGCCGGTGGCTGCCATCTCTGACCGGATGGTGAGCGATACACCACGCGGTATTTCTGTGGCGTCCCACCACTGCTGCTCGTCAGCGCGCTGCGTTTCCTCTTTTCAGAACCGCGCTCGCGCTGAGCATTTTCTTGTAGAATCGCGGCATTAACGAGGTCGTTGAATGTGCCGCGATTGCTCTGGGCAAGATGGACCTTCATCTTGGAGTTCAGGCCCCGGAAGAACGCATTGCGCTTGTTGTCTTCCGTGCCCACAAATCCTGGCGCATACTGCGCCAGCCGGTTGAATAACCTGGAGTACTCATGAGCACTCCTCTCGCCCTGTCGTAGCACCAGGAACTCCTGGAGCTTCATTTCCATCACACCGGGAGGTATGTGATAGGCGTGGAACGCCTCCCGGAACTCCATCCATGTGACGGAATGGCCAGCCGGTAAGGAGGCGGTGTAATTCGCCCACCAGGTACCGGCTTCTCCTTGAAGCTGTTGCGCTGCATACAGCGCCTTCTGGTGTTCGGTGCATCGCAGAAGCCCGAACTTCGCCTCCAGAGTGCGGATAAAGCTGTCCGCCTCCAAAGGTTCTTCGGCCTCCGTGAAGACCGGTGGATGGGTCGCCATGAATTCTGAATACGAGCTTTGATGGGGCTGGCGTTGCCCATTGTCTTGGCGTCCTCCCTGATGGGACGCATTCTGCTGCACTAGCATCTGCAGTAACTTGGTTTGCTCGTCGCGCGAGCCGAGCACTGCAGCGAGAACCTCCGCAAGATTCCTTGGAAGTTCTGGCGGTGGAGGAGGTGGTTGCTGCTGCGTCGTGGTCTGCTCCGGAGGTGGAGACTCATCACCACGAACTTGACTCGGACCTCCCTCGTCTTGCGTTGAACGTGTCCGCACCATTTCGCTCGAAATGATACTTGGAATGCAAACACTTTTCGACTCCACTCGCTGTTTTTCAACAGCCACTGGACGTCGAACGGTGAAACTAAATGTTTTGGTTGAAATTCCAGAGAGCATTTGGTCTGCCCTGTTTCTGGACAGTGCCCACTCATCTGAGATTTTCATCCCATTGGAGGGAGATTTTGTTCTGGATCTCTATAGAAGAGTTGTTGAGGACTTCTAAACCTTTCCAGAATGGTATCCTACACCTCCATTGGTTCAACCAATCTTAAGTTATGCCCTGTTCAAGTTCAGAAAAATTTTCTGCCAAAAACAGGGGAGGTTGTTCCTAAGCTTTTGAGATTGAACCTATACTCCCAATTGACTCTTAGTTCAATATAGGAGTTTAATAACCCCTAAATGGATTCCTAAACTTCATTTTGACACTTTCCTTTGAAAATAATCTTTTATGCAGTCGGTACTACGTTTCCTCACCAAAGAAAAATCCTAAACCGGTATTCCGGCATATACGTGTCAAATGGTGGAACTAAAGTCGTCACTCACAAACGGTTTCTACACGTCATGCACTAATGTGGTTAATGTACCTGCAGCAGAACACACAATAATGGTGCACACAATGGTTTTTGGCATTTCAGGCAGTTCCATATCATAATAAAAACATACGGTCCGTATCATTGCCATACGGATCGTCCTTGAGTCAAGCCACGTCTCAAGGTACATGGTCGTGTTTTCACACCACACGACGGGGAACCTGAGTAGAGCGCGAACGGGTCGTCATGGTTGGGAATTTTATCAACCCAACGGATACCACCTACTGCCTCATGACCGTTGAGCACGCCGATGGCGAGCGCTGCGTATGACCCTTTGAACATTGAACGTTCAAGAGTAGCATACTATCGTGTTGCTTACCACACGATGGGGTATTCTCACTTTTGCCTAAAGCACGCTGGAGATCAGCATTTTCATATGCTCTCAGAACCATTAAGAGGTTCAGAGACTCATATTCACTACCGTGCCAAGCCATGGTATATCATTCCATACTATTACTCGTATGGCGAGTTACCGCAATTGATCCGCCTGCGGTAGCGTACCTTACCTCTTACCTGATGTCGGAACGTCGTTACAGAATGTATAACAAATATGTTAGCTTTTCCACCATAATATCTACTACTATCATAGACCTTATGTGGGCTTAATGACTAATCCTCACTCGACTACTTCTAGGTTTTCAAAATAGCTCTTTTCGAGCGTGCTATTCCCAATGCAGCTCTAATACCACGACTGTGGGGACCACCCCGTGGTTCACCCACTCCAGGATCGCATAGGGTGGTGCCGTGCGATGCGGCACCCAACAGCACACACGAAAAGAATAAAGGATAACATACATACTTTTATTTGATACAAAACAGCGGAAGTCTTTTTACAAAACTTATTTATACAGCGGAAGTAATATACATATGTAGCCTCTCATCCTAACTATGCAAAAGTGCAGACGTCCAGCCCGGGGACGCTACACACTAGCAGCATGGAACCGGAGAATCACGGCGGCGTGCAGGGCTCCAGCTCGGCCGTGTACCCCGATGGGGGCATCGCCTCGTCCTCGGAATCTTCCTCATAACTCTCACCTGCACACAGCTCAAATATTGCAACCGTGAGCACGAAGGCTCAGCAAGTCTTAACCGTCAACCCTAGGCATGGAACTCTACGTGCAAGGATGTGTAAGGTAGGAAAGGACTTTGCAATAAAGACACGCCTATAAGTTGATCCTTACTTTCAGTTTTATAGCAGCAGATTCATGTGCCTTAGGCAGCCCTCACATCGGAAGTCCACAATCAAACAAGAAACGCTTTCCTCTGATGTGGTGATGCCCAAAGTGGAATATAAACTTAATTTGCTCTATAACTACAGCATACAAGGTTTCAAGACATTTAATAGTTCAATACAGCATTTTCAGTTGGCTTATTTCACTTCTTACTACGTCACAGCGCAGTGAACAAGCGGGTACTCAAATAACCGCGAGGGACGGTGATTGCAATCAAGACACACCCGGATAACACGTCACATACACCCACTTTCAGAAGCGTGATTCCACACCCCTTCCTACTCTGTTGTATGCAACAACCTTTCAAAGGCAACCCAAATGCGGAACCGGTCCATCCGTAACGGGTAGGAGGTCCCCGCGTGGAGCGTGACTGTGCCCACCGGCAGATTTACACCTTGCTACCCTCAACCCACTCCTATTTACGGTTGGGTAAGCCTCGACACCCAGGTTAACCAATTACATCGGTTTCCTGGTTCCCATATCCCAGTATGCATCCGGTACTGTTCGATACTTGTCCAGCAGGGCCGCACACGGACGGTCCTCAACCGACACCAACAGGGCTACGCACGTGAGACCTCTGCTCACTGCTTCCTATCCTCCCTGCTGGGTCTCATTTTCATACAACTCCAGCCATTATCTACCTCTTTTCTTTCCGGTGATAGGTACTATCTCGCGAGTAGCTTCCAACCACTCGACTTCTACCAAGATCCTATACATTAGCCTGGAATTCTCTACTCGTTGGGTTTGTAAACTACCCAACCCACCATAGGAGTCAAGAGGCTATGCAATTGGAGTTTCAATCACCCTAACTCTAATGCATACATTTCAACCTAGACATAAGTGATACAAATGAAAAACTTTATAAAAGGTACTTAAGTGCAAACCGGGCTTGCCTGGTTGCGAGTTAAACGGAAAGTCAGCTTCCGGTGGCAGGGTGTCCAAGGGCTCCGGCGTATCCTCAACTTCGGTCACTATCATGAAATGTAATAAAATACATGTATAAGTATTAAGGATTTATAAGAATTGGACTTCTATTCATAGCTATTGCTATTTATAATCCTTAATTGGCTTTGGGATTTTTACAGTGGATACTAGACTATCTAAGGATGACTTAAGTCAAATTTGGAGACATGTCATTGCACAATGTAGTCTTTAAAATTCCTACAAGTACAATGCTTCTCTGAATTTTGAGCCCAATTCAGGAGCTTTGACATAGCTAATGGTGGAATATCTGATTAGGGTAAGTCTCCATGGTTCTAACAAAATTTGTTTCACCATTTTTGGAGCTACCATCAGAGAGAGATGAATTTTTGAAGTTGGATAGGAATTCTGAAAAAGCTTCTGTTTAAATTTGAATTTCCAAATAAAGGCTGAACTTGGGAAGGCAGTTTAGCCTAGCAAATGATCTCCAATGAAGCCCAAATTTTCACTGGAGGTCAGTAACTATGAGAAGGATTTTCTGACCAAATTTGGGAATATTTCATAAAGAATTGCTCCTGTAATAAATCCCTAAAAGATTTACTAAAAACAATTCTACGGCAATTCCTGGGCATTTTCATAGCCTAAAATTGGTTTCTCTGTGAAGTACTACTCATGAGGATTCCAACAAAATTGGTCTCACACTTTTTGAAGTTTTCTACACAAAGTTATGGGCTTGCAAAGATCAACTAATTTCTGGAATTATTTCTCTAATAGAAACTTCAAATAATTGGGCTGGGCCCACTGTTTTAATTCGGACCAGTCAGATTTTAGCAACACCGGGGGCTACGGGGTTATTCCCGCGCAGCCGCACTGGATCCGCCGCCACAAACCGATCCTCGCGCAGACCCGGAGGCTGACCGGTGGGACCGGCCCTCCTTCGTCTTCCTCGCGCTGCCCGCGCCTCCCGCGGCGGCGCACGCTGGCGAGGCTCGCCGGGACGGGGTTCCTGTGGTCCAAACTTCGTCAAACTCGCCGCTTGTGAGTTCTACACCGTGCTGAACACAATGGTGGGGTCGGGAGCCGATGACAACAGCCGGAAAGGTGCTTGCACCGGCGACCATGTCGAACCTTACTTCGGCGACCTCGCTCTCCCTCAGCAGTGGGTCTTTCGGGCTAGGGTTGGCTCCAAAAGCAACAGTGTCCCATGGACAACACCGACCCGTAGCTTGCTCTCCATGAAAACCACCGGAGAGGGGACCTCATCGGTGACCTGAGCCCGCAAAACTCCGGCGGCGACAAAAACTCGATACCCGGCATCTCTACTTGCTCATTTGAGCTGCTAGAACTTCGGGGAGATGCGCAAGCCTGTGCTGGAGCTACTGTAAGCTTATCTAGAGCGGAGCTACCCCGAGCACAACGAATTTTTGGTTAGACCCGGCTCTATCCGTCGGTGTACAGTTTGGGGAAACGGTGAAATTCTCGCCACCGGTTCTAGCAATCGCTAAACGGTTTCCGGCTACACGACCAGGACATGTGAACGCACCTTTCTTGTGTAGGGAAGGGGCGGTGACACCGGCCGTAGCACGCTGTCCACGGCGACCACCTTTGGTTCGTCCGTGTTCACCCGAGGATCGTGGCTATTCTGCCAATATCCGGAGCAATCACGTTCGGGACAGGGAAGGAGAAGTGCTGGAGAGCTAGAGCACTGCCTGGCGATGCTCTTTGCTGTGGAGCGCTCGAGCAGCCGAGCTCGGAGGGCTGTGGTGTGATCGGAAGGAACGGCGGCGGTGTTCTGGACGGAAGAAACGGCGGAGGCGCGAGTTATATCAGGGGAAGAAGGAAAACAGCTCCGGCGCACCCTTTGCTGTGATCCAACCGAGCCACCGAGGCAGCAGGAGGTGGCGCAGACTCTCCCTCGGGCGCGGGTTCAACCGGGAGCTGGCGCGCTCCCGCTGTTCGACCGCCGTCGGCTGAGGCGGCAACCCCAGTGGGTGGCTGACAAATGGGTCCCACCTCCCCTCTTTGTTTAATCAACTTTTTCTGATATTTTCCCACCAGCAACTCAACATTTAAGACTTGACTTCAACCCCAAGTCATAGTTTGAATTTTCTGAATTCAAATAGTTTGAATTCGGGTGTGAAAATTGGATGTGGATTGATCATTTGAATTTGAAAAAAGAGTTTGAATTCTCCACTTTGTATTGCCCCAAAAATATAGCAAACCACCTCCAAAATTTCCAACTTTTGGCATGGCTGCTCATTCAAAGGTGGAGAACACATTTGTGAACCCAAATTTTGAAATTGAGGGAAATGGAATTTGAAACTGAATTTGAAATTCAGATTAGAGGGCTTTTCCTTTTAATCCCAAACAAATATTAAAACTCCTCCAAATGAGCTGAAATTTAGAAGGTTGAATATTTGGACCATGAAGATCCAAGTTGTGCATTTAGATCTCCATGTTTGGAAGTTTTGGGAAGTCTAAACCCTCACTTTGAACTCACACTTATTATAATTCAAAGTTTTAATTCCCCCTCATTTTTCCTAAGTGCACATGAACTGAATTTTCTTGCTACCACTTTTGGGGATTTTACACTGGGCGGACAGCGCTGCTCTGCTGGCCACGTGTCGGGCCCGGAGCTCTCCTTTGAGGAGAGGAGCTCTGGCCCCGCCGGACACGTGGAGCCTTCGGAGCTCATCCCCGCTGAGGGGGCGATGTCCGGCCTTCTAGGTCACATGGCAGGCCCGGAGCATTCATCCGAGGGGGGGGGGAAGCTCTGGCCCTACTGGACACGTGGTTCCTTCGGAGCTCGCCCCGGCGGAGGGGGCGAGGTCCGGCCTACTGGGCCATGTGGCAGGCCCGGAGCTATCCTCCGAGGGGAGAAGCTCCGGCCCTAATGGACACGTGGCTCCTTCGGAGCTCGCCACGGCAGAGGGGGCGAGGTCCGGCCTTCTGAGGAGAGGAGAGCTCCGGCCCTGCCGGACACGTTGTGCCTTCGGAGCTTGCCCCTGCGGAGGGGGCGAGGTCCTTAGGCGGTTTCACCATGTGCGTGGGGGTACCCGGTATTAAGGGTACCGACAAGCTCCTTATCTGCTCCACGTGCAGATGATGGAGAAAGACTTCCTCGCCTTGGACTTGCGCCATGTACCGCGCGCTGGCAATGCCGTGGCCGATGACCTCTCAACCAAGGCCTCCACCGGAGCCCCTGTGCCCGAAGGAGTCTTCGAGAGGACGTTGCTGCGGCCCACAGCCCGGCCTGCCGAGCCGGGCGAAGGGGGCTGGACCAGCACCTCGAAGCTGGCGGTCCCGGCGGCCCTGCAGCCATGGACGCTGCCAAGGATCGTAAGCGTCACTGGGGACTCCGTGCAACCCAGCGCTCAAGATCCAGAAGCTCAAGTCAGACCCGATGCATGGATCACGGAGATCCGGGACTACTTGAAGACAACATTAACACGACCCCATGGTCTTGTCGAGCCAGGATCACGCTGAGGGGTGCTGCGTTGCACAGCACCGGATAAGACACATCAAAGGTACAAAGCGGAAGCAAAGTTTATATTACATAAAGTGGTTTATGAACATGTTTACATCAAAATAGGTCCAGTCTACACTCACGGCGTAGACTACGCATCAAGTTCACGTTCAGCCCGTGAACGTGTCCTTGCTAGCACACACGCACACTAACACGGCGGCGTGCATGACTCCCAATCGACGGGGTTCCCCTCCTGGGGTTCCGTCTCCTCTTCGGGAGTCCCTTCCTCATAGAACCATGCAAAAGCTTCAAACACAAGCAGTGAGCACGAAGGCTCAGCAAGACTGACCCGTCTCTCCTGAACATGGAACTTCTACATGAGGGGTGATGGGTACATGAGATAAAACATTTTGCAAAGGACTCGCCTAATTATTGGAACCTTACTTTCAAGTTTTAGCAGCAGGTGGTGGAGAATCTTACGCAAAGGCACATGAGAGAGCCGCAATCAAACAAGAAATGCATTTCTCTCATGTACTTTGCCCAAAGTTGAAAAGAACATTAGTTAGCTCTAAACTACAGCCAATCATTAGCAATCAGAGTTCATCTTTCAATCAGCAACATTTTAACATGTAACTAGCCTGTTCTTTCTACATCACGGTACAGTGAACAAGTGATACTCACTGACCGCGAGGGATGGCGATTATAATCGATTTACACCTGCAGGGTTACCCGAACAACCCGTCACATACGCCCGTACTCGATGTTGCCTACAGCAACCATCACTGACACCGTACGCGACCACCTTTCGCCCGTCAGCCAAATATTGAACCGGTCCCATCGTCCCGAGCAAGAGGTCTCTGCACGCGCATCTCCGTGCTGCCAGCCAATTTACACCTCAAGCTCTCAACCTACCCTCTGAACGACGGGCAATGCCTCAATACCCAGCTACCCGAGTTACATCGGTTTCCTGGTTCCCATATAGCCGGTAGGTCTTCGGTACTGTTCTAGCTTGTTCAACAGGCCCGCACATGGCTCGGTCCTCAATCGACACAAGCGGAGCCATAGCACACAGGCCCCAAAGTCCTGCTGCCCTTACTCTCCGCTCGGTCTCATTTTTCTTGCCATGTGTATCATGTGCTATCTCTACCCGAGTCGAGTGCCTCTAGCCTATGCTCGTGAGTAGTTCCAACTACTCGACTTGTACCGAATCCTACCCTAACTAAGCTTTGCAGTAACTAACGGGGTTTTGCAATCCTAAACCCAACCCATGGTTTTCCTGGCTATGCAATCAGGTTTCCAAACAAGACTCTAATGCAAGAATGTACGATACTCAAGTAAGTGCTCAAAACAATAAAAATTTATAAAAAGGTTAATGCAAACCGGAGATTGCCTTGCTGCTCTTGGTCGTAGGCTAGCTGCTCCTCCGGAGTAATGAAGTCTAGGACTTCGGGTTCCTCCTCGACCTTAGCAACTACATGATATACAATATATGTATTAATTTAAATGCATTTGATTGATTTTAAACTTGTGAAGTCTATAACTCTTACTAGACAGTCCCAATGACAGTGAAACTTTTACTGTGGCTTGGTTATAACCTAAACAGAGACTTGGTCAAGTTTTAGTTGCAGCGAAGCTCATTTGAGCCCTCCACAATTAATTATGTACTTGACTTTAATTGAAGGCTCTTAGGGTGTTCTAAGGATTTTCATGAAACAAACTATGACTTTATGAGAACTAGATTTTCAGAGGTTTCCAATGAAGTTGGTCTCACTTAATTTGAAGGTGCCTAGCTAAAGATATGAGCTAAACAATTTCAGAGAAAATCCTGAAAATGTTTCTGAACATTTTCTATTTTCTCTGGAACAGTTTCACTAATCACGCCATTAGGTGGACCAAATGAGCTCAAATGGATCTGAAATTTTTATGGTAGTACAGGGATATTTTGGTGAACATCCCAGCAAAATTTCAGAATTTTCCTCCAAAGGATTCTCCAGTTAAAACTCCAAACAGTTTAAATTTTGAGGAATTAATTCTGGAGAAATAAGGATTTTCATGAAGTGAAACTTGATTTGATGGAAAATTCTCAGAGAGCTGAATCCAACAAAATTTGGTTCACTCGATTTGGAGCTTTCTAGCCAAAGTTATGAGGACTTGAAGTTTGAGGGAAATCTGAAAATCAGGGGAAAAGTTTAAATCTGCCGGGGCCCGCGAGGACTCATGTTAGGCGCGGAGGCGACAGCACACTGAGGCCCACAGGGTTTTTGCACGCCAGCACACCAGATCCCGCCCGCAGCCCGATCCCGATTTAAAATATCAGCCGCTGACAGCTGGGGTCCACCCCCTTCGTCTACCTCTCGCCGCCCGCGCTCTGCCGCCGGGGTACCATGCCGGAGAGCTCGCCGGCAGCTTCTGTAAAGCTCCAAACTTCACGATTCTGGCCGCCTCTGCCTATTTTCACTCGGGGAACAGGATTCTGGGCTCAGCTCCTCATGACAACGGCCGGCACATTGTGGGCGACGAGCGGCGGCTTCGGAAAGACTTCGGCCGTGTCGGCCGACTTCCCTAGCACCTCAACTACTCGAGCAACCGGTTGGGAACATCAGTGGACCTCAGGGAAGGTCGACATGAGCTTTAAGCCGCTCGGGGTAAACCCAAAGTAGGTCCTCACCGTGCGCCCGATGCCTCCCGCACGCTCCGCCGCCGGTAAACTTCGAAATACGCCGGGTACAGAGGTTCTCTGGCCAAAGGTTGTGAAGGCAACTTGTGCGTTACCGTGTCCAGTGTATGTGAGAGCGGATTGAGGCCCTCTAATCCTTCCTAAGTAAGAATTTGACAGAACCGCACCCGAAGGTCGTTCTGCAGCTAGAAAGGGGAAAACTGGAAATTCGCCGCTGGTGAGCAAGCACTCGGGCTGTGGCTCGGCGGTGAGCAGCACCGGTCACCAGCGCGTCCAAGGGTGCCTTGGCTCGGGCGTGACAACGCCCCGGTTGGGCTGTCCACGGGAGCCCGAAGTGCGGCAGTTTTAGGTCACCGAATTGAACTCTCGGTATAGCCGAGATCAATCAGTTTCAGCTGAGTTTTAGCAACGGGGAAGAAGGAGGAGGGTTCTTAGTACCTTGCCGTAGCTCGGGAGGGTACGGGGAGGCTGTGATCGGAGCTCTCCGATCGGTTCTGAGCGGCAGAAGGAGTTTTCTGGCGCTGTGTTCTTGCGGGGGAAAGAAATGGTGATAGCTTCGGCCGAGGAGGGGGAAGAACGCCTTAAGAAGGCTCTGAACCGCCTCGTGCCCACGCGTGGCCAAGCAGCTGCTGGCGCGGCGGCCTCCCTCGGTGGCGATCGCAGCCGCAGCTCGGCGACCCGAGTGGAAAAAGTCTCAGTCGGTTGCTTTGAACCAGTGACTGACATGTGGGTCCCACCCAGGGTTTTAACCTCTGAAATTCACTCCTAATCACTGTTGTAAACAGGGAGCCCCAAAATACCCATGGTGATTCAAATTATTCACCCATGAGCCATTTGAATTGATTAGAATTCAAATTGGGTTTGGTTTGAATGAATTTCAGCACATGTTCAGTTTGAAATTCAAATAAAGTTTGAATTTGCCCCACTTAGCTCATGTCAAGATCAACTCCAAATGGAGTGAAAATTGGTGTGTGAGCTCACAAAAATGTGCTGAATAAGAATATGCCTCCCACTTTTGAATTCATGGGATAAAAACAGTTTGAATTTGAATATGGTTTCAAACTGCCCTCTTTCTAGCTATACCCAAAATGACCTCAAAGAGGTTTTGAATTTGGGTGAAATTTGGCATGGACATCCTTAGCAATGTGTAGGAGTTTTAATATGCCCAGCCCCTCTATATCACATGTGGGAAATACCACTTTTGCAATATGTGAGTTTGTTCTCTAATGAGCATGTTGATGGTGGTTACTTGCTCTTCATTCGTGTTCATCAACTTGCTTCAAATGAGGTGTGTGTTGTGGTGATGAACAACTTCCATATGTGTCAAAAACTGAGGCCCTTGCATTCCTCCCCCCTTAAAAGGATCTCGTCCCGAGATTATAAGGTGAAAATGAGAGAGAGGACGGTGGAAAATTACCGGATATGCGACGTGGAAAAGTCGGGGTAGTTAGCGCGAAGAAATCCTTCGCTCTCCCATGTCGCTTCGTCCACGGAGTGATTACTCCATAGAACTTTGTAGAACCACAATGTGTGGTTGCGTGTGGTTTGGGCCTTTTCGTCAATGATCTGAACCGGTTCCTCCCGATAGGTAAGATCCGGTTGCAGTTCTTCAATGTCCTCCACCTGAACGGTAGTTGATAGCTTGAGACACTTCCTCAGCTGGGAAATGTGAAAGACGTCGTGCACACCGGAAAGTGCTTCTGGTAATTTCAGCTGGTATGCCACTGATCCACATCTTTCGGTAATCTGGAATGGACCGATGAATCGGGGTGCCAACTTTCCTCTCACCCCAAATCTGTTTACGCCCTTCATTGGAGACACACGTAGATATACGTGATCCCTGACTTCGAATTGTAATGGGCGTCTTCTCCGGTCCGCATACTGTTTCTGCCGGGATTGGGCGGCTTTTAGGTTCTCTTGAATCAGTCAAACCTTTTCTTCCGCGTTGTTGACAAGGTCAATCCCGAAGGTAACCCTTTCGCCAGACTCACACCAATTCAATGGTGTGCAGCATTTTCTTACGTATATCACCTCGTAGGGCGCCATCTTAATGCTGGCTTGGTACCCATTGTTGTACAAGAACTCGGCTAACGGCAAGTGATCATCCCAATTCTTGCCGTGGTTGATAGCGCAAGCTCGTAGCATGTCTTCTAAGATCTGATTTACCCGCTCGGTTTGCCCATCCGTCTGCGGGTGGTATGCTGAACTACGGATCAGCTTCGTCCCCAAGGCAGCGTGCAGCTGCTCCTAAAAACGGGATACAAATAAAGTGCCCCGATCCGATATGATGGTACGGGGTACGCCGTACAAGCATAGGATCCGTGAGATGTACAGTTCAGCGTACTTCTTGGCGTTGTAGTTGGTGTTGACCGGGATGAAATGGGCAACTTTGGTGAGCTGAGCGACGATCACCCACACAGAATCATGTTTCTGCAAGGTGGTGGGTAAACCGACGATGAAATCCATGCTCACGTCCTCCCACTTCCAGGCAGGAACGCCCAGTGGTTGTAGCAGTCCCGGTTTCCTCATATGGTCTGCCTTCACCCTTCGACATGTATCACATTCGGACACGTACTTCGCGATCTCCCGCTTCATCCGTGTCCACCAAAATTTGCTTCTGAGTTCTTGATAAATTTTGTTGCTGCCGGGGTGAATAGAAAATTTTGATAAGTGAGCCTCATCAAAAATTTTCTTCCGTAGCTCCGGGTTACGGGGTACGACGATCCGGTCCTTGAACCATAGGACGCCATCTCTGTCTTTCCGGAAACAATTAAGCAGCCTTGGGAACCGTCGCAGTAAAAGCAGCCATCAAGTGGGACACACGCTCCCACGATCCCGCGACCGTTCGAGCTCCGGCAACGGTCAATGCAGGTCTTCGAGAAGGTAAGCGGAGTGGAAGAGACGGGGGTCCCACCTCGGGCTCGTTATCTCCGCCGAGATGGGCCCGGGGGCCACTGTCGGTACCCTCAATATGGGGTACCACCGTGCACAGGGGAAACTGCCTAAGGACCTTGCCCCTCTCCGCGGGAGAGCTCCGAGGGTGCCACGTGTCCAGTGGGGCCGGACCCCCCTCTCCTCAGAGGATAGCTCCGGGCCCGCTACGTGGCCAACAGAGCCGGACCTCCCCCCTCCGCGGGGAGAGCTCCGAAGGCTCCACGTGTCCAGCGGGGCCGGACCCCCCTCTCCTCAGAGGAGGACTCCGGGCCCGCCACGTGGTCAGCAGAGCAGGACCTCCCCCCTCCACGGGGAGAGCTCTGAAGGCTCCACATGTCCAGCAGGGTCGGACCCCCCCTCTCCTCAGAGGAGGGCTCCGGGCCCGCAACGTGGTCAGCAGAGCCGGACCTTCACCCTCCGCGGGGAGAGCTCCGAAGGCTCCACGTGTCCAGCGGGGCCGGACCTCCCTCTCCACAGAGGAGAGCTCCGGACATGAAACATGGCCAGCAGAGCAGCGCTGCCTGCCCCCGCGCGGTAGGCAGCAAGAGTAAAGATGCGCCATACCTTGCCCGTACAAGGTATTCAAGACCCACGCCTTCCCAAGGCACGGAGACGCGGAGCACGCCTCTGTCAGGTGCTGTTGCGCCCAACTACATCGCAGTGAAGACTGGCGCGCCGCGTCAGTGGTTGTACACCAATAAACACAGCGACAAGACATCCCCTGCCGCCCCTGCCATCATCAACCACTACGACTAGCTTGCGGCATGGGCAGGGCGGCAGAACGAAGACTTAGACGCCCTCGCCAGAGACAACTGCCGGCGTAACTATGGATACGGTAGATGGCAGGCGATCTCCCCGGGACCACCTGTCGGGTCCCGGGCCCACCTTGTAAGCCACCCGAGCCTTGGACTATAAAAGGATCAGTAGGCAACGTTAGCAAGGGTTCGGCTTTTACACACTCGCACCTGAGTCTTTTGCACCCCAGCACTTAGGTCATCCCCAAGCTCAGAACTCCAGTTCTGAGGACCGAGCAATACAACGAGCATCTCTGCTCACTGTGGACGTAGGGTTTTACGCTCCGGCGGCCTGAACCACGTAAAAAATCCCTGTATCAAGCTTCTCCTTTAATCGTCCCTAACGCGTAAGCTCTCCGTGAGTGACTAGCCCCTCCGAAAAAGAACCTCCGCGGGCTGCCCAGAGCAGGCCCGGGGGAAGTGTCGACAACACACTTCGACAGCAGGGATGAGCTCTGAAGGCGCCACGTGGCCAGCGGCCGCCGGAAGTGTCGACGGTGCTCCTCGGTGAATTGGAATTGGCTATTTCTAGCTATCTTTCTCCCGTTCTACTTTATTTAAAATGTTTCTCTATATGAAATATGTATGCATGCATGGATACGAAATTGAGGGTGTTACAAACCTACACCCCTTAAACTGAATCTCGCCCTCGAGATTCGATAGAGTAGAGAATAGGTGAGGGAATTCTGCCTTGAGGTCTTCCTCACGCTCCCATGTAGCTTCGGCTTCCGTGTGATGGCTCCACTGTACCTTGCACCAATGGATCACTTTGTTCCTCATGACCCTTTCCTTCACGTCCAAAATTCGGACAGGGTGCTCGACATAGGTCAGATCCTCTTGAAGCTCGAGCTCATCCATTGGTACTTGCTCTTCTGGTACTCTCAAGCACTTCTTGAGCTGGGATACGTGAAACACGTCATGCACGTCGGAGAGGTGCGTTGGGAGCTCTAGTTCATAAGCTACCTCTCCTCGCTCGCCCAAAATCTTAAATGGCCTGATGTAGCCAAGTGCTAACTTGCCCTTAACGTTGAAACATCGTTGACCACGGATAGGTGATACCTTAAGGTACACGAAGTCTCCTACTTCGAAAGTCAACGTTCTTCTCCTATTGTCCGCATAACCTTTTTGTCGTGACTGAGCAGCCTTCAGGTTCTCCCGTGTTGTTTGGACTTGCTTCTCAGCTTCTTGCAGTACTTCGGGTCCAAACACTTGGTTCTCTCCAGTCTTATTCCAGAATAGCAGCGTTCTACACCGTCTATCATACAATGCTTCAAAAGGTGACATCTTCAAGCTGGCTTGATAGCTGTTATTGTATGAGAACTCAGCATACGGCAAGCTCCTATCCCAACTACGCCCATGTTTCAAGGCGCAGGCTCTCAACATGTCTTCCAAAATCTGGTTTGTCCTCTCAGTTTGCCCGTCGGTTTGCGGGTGATAAGCGGAGCTGGAATCCAGTCGTGTACCCATAGATTCATGCAGCTTCTTCCAAAACCTAGAGGTAAATTGGGTACCCCGATCTGAAACTATCCTCTTCAGAACTCCATGACGGCACACGATTTGTTCCATATACAGCTCGGCTAGTTGTGCAATGTTGTACTTGGTTTTAACAGGAAGGAAATGGGCTGTTTTGTCAATCGGTCCACAATAACCCAGAAGGAGTCGTAACAGTCCAGCGGGTCCACAATAACGTGGCAATCTGATGATGAAATCCTTGCTGATGTCTTCCCACTTCCACTCGGGTACTTTAAATGGTTGCAACAGTCTAGTGGGTCTTTGATGTTCGGCCTTCACCTGTTGGCATGTGTCGCATAAGGCAACATAATCAGCTATGTCCCTTTTCATAACATCTCACCAATAACAAGTTTTCAGGTCCTTGTACATCTTTGTACTGCCGGGATGTATGGAATAAGGTGAGTCATGTGCCTCCTTTAATATCGTGTCGCGGATATGCTTCACGTTAGGCACACAAATCCTTTTCCATAGCCAAAGCGTACCCTTCCCATCTTCCTTGAAGTCCTTTTCTATGCCTTGTCAGATTCTTTCCTTGATCTCTTTGATTTCCTCATCCGTTGCTTGGCCATCTCTTATCTCTTGTTCCAATGAAGAGTGGAGTTCCATCACTTCCATCTCGTTCAAGAACCCGAGATGTAACCGTTCGAACTCCTTGCGCAGCTCGGGCGGTAGCTCCCGAACCGTGAGTTGGTGACATGCTCCCTTTCGGCTCAATGCATCAGCTACTACATTGGCCTTTCCTGGATGATAGTTGATTCCAACATCATAATCCTTGATGAGTTCCAACCATCAACGTTGCCTCAAATTCAAATCTGTTTGGGTGAATATGTACTTGAGGCTTTATGATCCGTATAGATCTCACATTGGTGGCCAAGGATATGATGTCTCCAAATATTCAATGCATGCACCACGGCTGCGAGTTCCAAATCATACGTGGGGTAATTCAGCTCGTGTTTCTTTAGTTGTCTCGACGCATAGGCTACTACTTGCCCTTCTTGCATGAGCACACATCCAAGCCCTTGTCTTGATGCGTCACAATATATGTCAAAGCTCTTGCTCACGTCTGGCAATACCAAAACCGGTGCTGTGGTTAGTCTTTTCTTGAGCTCCTCAAGCTTTCTTGACACGCTGGTGTCCACTGAAATGATTTTCCCTTCATTAGCAATTCAGTCATAGTTTTTGCTCTTTTGGAGAAATCCTTGATGAACCGGTGATAGTATCCAGCCATCCAAAGAAAACTCTGAATATCCCTCACGTTCTGCGGTTGGTTCCACTTCAGAACATCTCCAACTTTTCCGGGATCAACAGATACTCCTTCCTAGGAGATGATGTGGCCTAGGAACGATGTTTCCTTTAGCCAAAATTGGCATTTGCTTTACTTGGCATACAATTGATGCTCTCGCAGTTTTTGCAATGTCAATCTCAAATGTTCTTCATGTTCTTCCTCGCTTTTCGAATACACCATGATATCGTCGATGAAAACCACGACGAACTTGTTCAAGTACTCCATGAAGACCTTATTCATGAGGTACATGAAATATGCAGGTGCATTCGTTAACCCAAAAGACATAACGGTATATTCATACGAACCATACCATGTTCGAAAGGCAGTCTTGGGTATGTCGGAGGGCTTAATCTTCAGCTGGAAGTATCCCGACCGAAGATCAATCTTGGAGAAAACTCAGGCACCTTTCATTCGGTCGAATAGGTCCTCTATACGGGGCAGCGGGTATTTATTCTTGATCGTCACCTCATTAAGTATGACGCCCTGGTTCTAAGAGAAAACCCCTCGGAACCGAGACTGATGCGTATGTGTGCCCCGGATGTTTATCACACATACACATATAATCCACAAACTGAATTTCAGAATGATACCACGAATAACAGGGTTTATTACAATGTTTCGTGAGTCTTGGACTCATGCTAGCAGCGGAAGTCTTTATTCTAGCAGCGGAAGTCTTCTAATCTATTGCGGAAGCAAACTAAGCAGCAGCAGCGGCTCCATCTCTACTCCATCCCCACAGGCAAGTTGACGGTGGATCACACTCCTAGTACTCCACAGGGTCTTCATAGTACTCCTCTCCTGTTGCTGATGATGTATGATAATGCAAGTTTGAGTACATGACGTACTCAGCAAGTGTGGGAAAATATGATATGTAGCTCATAGCAAGGCAGTTATAAAAAAGGCTCATTGCAGAAAGAAAAGTTTATTTCTCATAACATGATAAAAACAACAACTTAGCTTTAAGTGAATGTAATCCCAACATGTATTTAAACACCAACATACCTCCATCATGTTCCATCACTTTCATGTCCCTTCCAGACATTTGTCTTTCTCAACTTTTCTCAAGCTGGTGAATACCATCTTGTATTCACTACCATCTCATAAATACCATCTCGTATTCACTACCGTTTCATCTCATATTCAATTCCGTCTCACACCGAGACCATATCTCATTGCCATGACTCAACAATCATGCAACCAATCTCATTACCCAGACTCAACAGTCCCAAAAACAATTCCAAAGACCAACTAAAACAAAAACCTCGCAATAACCATCCCATCTAATAATGTGGGTTGTCCAGGCGCTCGTGACCGTAAGCTCGGCTATCATGATAGTTTTAGACTCTACAGAGTTTGCACCACTTTACCCACAAGTTTGTAATTTCGTCACCCGTCGGCGCTGCTGAACCTCCATTATAGCAGTACACAACCGTCGGTGTATGGCCTAGAGATCACAAAAAAGCCTTTACAAAGAAGCTACTAGATGTATGGACTCACTAAGGTTTCACCAGCAGGCTAGAATCTCCAATTCTCCCACCCACGGGCCCCCTCTTGTGCCATGCAGTTCCCAGGGCAGTCCTCACTCGACTCCCATTCCCCACGCCTTCCACGGTCCATAACAATCTAGTAACTTACCTAATTACTCAGCTAAGACACACCCATACATGGCCTTGTGGTGGCACTGTTATCCTGGCATGTGCTCGCATGAACCGGTCCTTAGATCTACGGCAAGTAACCACCATCTCATACTACCTCATCCACAAACCAAGCTTGCCTAGATCTCCCTCCGATTCATGTTCATTAACAACATCAATTTCTCATTATTCTTACGAGTGCAGTTAGCTAGACACATCTATCTCGCTTCCCATATCCCATGGACTCGGCGAAGCATAAAGCAAAAACCATACCCGACTCATTAACTTCCCTGGTGACAAGGGTGGTTAACAAAACTAGTAAACTCCTATAAAAGGGTTTCCCATCATGCTGACTCAAGCACACACACCTTTTCGCAAAACAAAACAGTTTTCCAAAACATGGGATCAATATGGTCAAGGGGCACTTGCCTTGTTCTTGCGGCTCTGGTTGTTCTTGTGTCTCGATGTTCTAGTGCTGAAATCCTTCGTAGATAGCTCCCTGAGCTAGTCCTTCTAATTGCGATCATACACATACAAGGTATATAGCAATCAATCACCATGCACAAACTTTACTCAAGATGCAATGGTGCATATGCATGCTAATCCTATGATGTTGTTTTTATTAGATCGGTTTGTACGTGTTCTTGCATGTTTTAATAGCTTTGCATGGGGTTTTACGATGAAAAGAGGTGTTCGGATCAATTGTGGACGTGGCAATGATCTTGACCTAGATCAAACTGATCAACACATGATCTGTCCACTATAAAGCTTCTGTTTCGAAGGGATCGAAGAAACAGATGCAAAGAAAACGTGATGATGTCGTAAGGTGGTAATGGAAACCTACCTTACGTTCTTCGTGACCTCCCTCCTAGCAATGCAGATCGTCAAGGCTTCTCCGGCGATGGCGATCGTGTCTGGGCTCGTCGGCGGTCTCTCCGGTGGTCAAACTCCAGCGAAGGGGGTTTAGCTCGGCGAGTTTGGGGCTAGGGCTTCTAAGTAGTCGGCTTTGAAAAGATGTTACGACCAAGGGGTTGTTTTGGGTTCTATTTATAATGGGAAAAAGAAGAGTCCTAATCTGATTGGATTTCGAATAAGAGTCCTATTCAAATTGTTTTTGAATCTTAACAACTTATCTTCAATCGATTTGGTTGCAGTATTCAACGTAGAAGAGTTTGTGTCGATTTCCTCAGTAACGGGTACTCACGTACAGAGGAAAACCCGCTTCAAATTTCGTTACCTTCACGGCAGGGAGCTCCAGAGGCTCCATGTGTCCAACAGGGGCCTAGTATCCCTTTTCCGCAGAGACGAGCTCCGGTTGTGCCGTGTGTCAGGCGGGCGAGACCTCCCTCTTCCTCAGAGGTGAGCTCCGCGTGCGCCACGCGTCCTGGCGGGCGGGAACCTCCCCTCTTTCCAGAGACGAGCTCCGCGTTCACCACGTGTCTGGTAGATCGGGACCTCCCCTCTCAACAGAGGCAAGTTCTGCGTACGCCACATGTCTGTGCCGGACCTCCCTTCTCTTCGGAGGTGGGCTCCGAGAATGCCACGTGTCCAGTAGCGCGAGAGTTCCTTTCTCCTCAGAGACGAGCTCCGAGGTTGACACGTGTCCATTAGCGTCGGACCTCCCGAGGTGATCTCTGAGGTCGACACGTGTCCAACAGTGTCGGACCTCCAGGAGGTGAGCTCCGGAGGTGATACGTGTCCAATAGGACCGGACCTCCCGGAGGTTAGCTCCGAGAGTGACACGTGTCTGTTGGGGCCGGACCTCTTGGAGGTGAGCTCCGAGAGCGACACGTGTCCCGCTCGGCGGGTCCTCTCTTTTCCGTAGTGGCTAGCTCCGAAGGCGACACGTGTCCTGCGGGGCTGGCCTCGCTCCTCCGCAGGTGCTAGCTCCGGGGCAACACGTGTCCCATGGGGTCGGACCTCTCCCCCTTTGCAGGGATTAGCCCCGAGCCTGCCACGTAGCCAGTTTAGCGGCGGACCTCTCCCCCTTTTGTGGGGATGAGCTCCGAAGGCGCCACATGGCCAGCGGCCGCGGAAATTGTCTACAACGCTCCTCGGCGAATTGGAATTGGCTCTTTTTGGCTATCTTTTTTATTCTTTCTCTGTTTCAACTTATTTTGAAATGTTTTTTCTACATGAAACATGGATACATGCAGAAATAAAAAATGAGGGTGTCACAAATCTACCCCCCTTAAATTGAATCTCACCTTCGAGATTCTCTAGTGGAGAATAGACGAGGGAATTCTGCCTTGATGTCTTCTTCACGTTCCCATGTAGCTTTTGCTTCCGTGTGATGGCTCCATTGTACCTTGCACCAACTGATCACTTTGTTCCTCAGGACCCTTTCCTTTACGTCCAAAATTCGGACTGGGTGCTCTGCATAGGTCAGATCATCTTGAAGTTCGAGTTCATCCATTGGTACTTGCTCTTCAGGTACCCTCAAGCACTTCTTGAGCTTTGATACATGAAACACGTCATGCACATCAAGAGGTGCATCGGGTCATTGATGTTCGGCCTTCACCCGTTGGCATGTGTCGCATAGGGCAACATACTCTGTTATGTCCCTTTTCATATCATCCAACCAATAACAAGTCTTTAGGTCCTTATACATCTTGGTACTTCCATATGTATGGAATAAGGTGAGTCATGTTCCTCCTTTAATATCGTGTCACGGATGCGCTTCACGTTAGGCACACAAATCGTTTTTCCTAGCCAAAGCGTACCATTCTCGTCTTCCTTGAAGTCCTTTTCGACGCCTTGTTGGATTCTTTCCTTGATCTCCTTGATCTCCTCATCCGTAGCTTGGCCATCTCTTATCTCTTGTTCCAATGAAGAGTGGAGTTCCATCACTTCCATCTCGTTCAAGAATCCGGGATGTAACTGTTCTAACTCCTTGCGTTGCTCGGGTGGTAGCTCTCGAACCGTGAGATGGTGACATGCTCCCTTTCAGCACAACGCATCAGCTACTACATTGGCCTTTCCGGGGTGATAGTTGATTCAAACATCATAATCCTTGATAAGTTCCAACCATCGACGTTGCCTCAAATTCAAACCCATTTGGGTGAATATGTACTTGAGGCTTTTATGATCTGTATAGATCTCACATCGATGACCAAGGATACAATGTCTCCAAATCTTTAATGCATGCACCATGACTGCAAGTTCCAAATCATGTGTAGGGTAATTAAGCCCGTGCTTCTTTAATTGTCATGAGGCATAGTCTACCACTTGTCCTTCTTGCATGAGCATGCATCCGAGCCCTTGTCTTGATGCGTCACAATATATGTCAAAGCTCTTGCTCACGTCCGGCAATACCAAAACCGTTGCTTTGGTTAGCCTTTTCTTGAGCTCCTCAAAGCTTCCTTGGCATGCTGATGTCCACTTGTGTGACACCCTCATTTTCGATTTCTGCATGTATTCATGTTTTATGTAGAAAACATTTTAAAAATAAGTTGAAACAGAGAAAGAATAAAAAAGATAGCCAAAAAGAGCCGATTCCAGTTCACCGAGAGCGCTGAAGATAACTCCCGCGGTCCGCTGGCCACGTGGCGCCTTCGGAGCTCATCCCCGCAAATGGAGAGGTCCGCCGCTAAACTGGCTACGTGGCAGGCTCGGGGCTCATCTTCGCAAAGGGGGAGAGGTCCGCCCCCGTGGGACATGTGTTGCCCTCGGAGCTATCCCCTGTGACACGACCCCACGGTCGTGTCGAGCCTGGATCACGCTGAGGGGTGCTGCGTTGCACAACACCGGATAACACACATCAAAGGTACAAAGCGGAAGCAAAGTTTATTACATAAAGAGGTTTATGAACATTTGTACAACAAAATATGTTCAGTCTACACTCACGGGCGTAGACTACGCATCGAGTTCACGTTCAGCCCGTGAACGTGTCCCCGCTAGCACGCACACACACTAAAACGGCGGCGTGCACGACTCCCACTCAACGGGGTTCCCCTCCTGGGGTTCCGTCTCCTCCTCGGGAGTCCCTTCCTCATAGAACCCTGCAAAAGCTTCAAACACAAGCAGTGAGCACGAAGGCTCAGCAAGACTGACCCATCTCTCCTAAACATGAAACTTCTACATGGAGGGTTGTAGGTTACATGAGGCAAAATAAGTTGCAAGGACTCGCCTAATTAGTGGAACCTTAGTTTCAAGTTTTAGCAGCAGATTGTGGAGACTTTACGCTAAGGCACATGAGAGAGCCGCAATCAAACAAGAAACACATTTCTCTCATGTACTTTGCCCAAAGTTGAAAGGAACTTAAATTAGCTCTAAACTACAGCAAATCATTAACAATCACAGTCCATCTTTCAATCAGCAACATTTTAACATGTAACTAGCATGTTCTTTCTACGTCACGGTACAGTGAACAAGTGGTACTCACTGACCGCGAGGGATGGCGATTATAATCGATTTACGCCTGCAGGGTTACCCGAACAACCCGTCACGTACGCCCGTACTCGATGTTGCCTACAGCAACCATCACGGACGCCGTACGCAACTACCTTTCACCCGTTAGCCATATATTGAACCGGTCCTATCGTCCCGAGCAAGAGGTCTCTGCACGCGCATCTCAGTGCCGCCAGCCGATTTACACCTCGAACTCTCAACCTACCCTCTGAACGACCAGCTATGCCTCAATACCCAGCTACCCGAGTTACATTGGTTTCCCGGTTCCCATATAGCCGGTAGGTCTTTGGTACTGTTCTAGCTTGTTCAACAGGCCCGCACACGGCTCGGTCCTCAATCAGCACAAGCAGAGCTATAGCACACAGGCCCCAAAGTCCTGCTGCCCTTACTCTCTGCTCGGTCTCACTTTTCTTGCCCTGTGTTTCATTTGCTATCTCTACCCGAGCAATGTGCCTCTAGCCTATTCTTCCGAGTAGTTCCAATTACTCGACTTGTACCGAATCCTACACTATCTTAGCATTGCAGTAGCTAACAGGGTTTTCAATCCTAATCCCAACCCATGGCTTTCTTAGCTATGCATTTGGGTTTCAATCAAGACTCTAATGCAAGAAGTCATTGGTACTCAAGGAAAGTTCTCAAAACAGTAAAAATTTGTAAAAAGGTTAATGCAAACCGGAGCTTGCCTTGCTGCTCTTGATCGTAGGCTAGCTGCTCTTCCGGAGTAATGAAATCTAAGACTTCACGTTCCTCCTCGACCTTAGCGACTACATATGAGAAATATGAATATGTATCAATTCATATGCATTTCAATTGAATTTAAACTTGTGAAGTTTATAAGTCTCCCCAGACAGACCCAATAAAGGGCATACCCAGACAGACCCAATGATTCTGAAATTTTTATTCTGGTTTGGTTACAACCTAGACAGAGACTTGGGAAAGTTTTAGTTGCAGCAAAGCTCATTCGAGCCCTCCACAATTAATTATGTACTTGACCTTACTTGGAGCTCTTAGGGTGTTCTAGGTATTTTCGTGGAGTAAGCCATGACTTTCTGCAAACTAGATTTTCAGAGGGTTCTAATGGAGTTGGTCTCACTTAATTTGAAGGTCCCTAGCTAAAGATATAAGCTAAACAATTTCAGAGAAATTCTGAAAATGTTTCTGAACATTTTCCATTTTCTCTGGAACAGTTTCATTAATCACCCCATTAGGTGGATCAAATGAGCTCAAATAGATCTGAAATTTTTATGGTAGCCCAGGGATATTTTGGTGAACATCCCAGAAAATTTCAGAATTTTTTCCAAAGGATTCTCCAGTTAAATTCTAAACATTCCACGTAGTCCCTGAATCATAGAATAAGCATCTGCATGCTCATATTGTTTCTGTAGATCAGGGGACATTGTGGCAAGCATGAGGCAGCTTGTATTAAGCGCATCATCGCAGTGCTTCTCATAAGTCCTGTGAGTTGCGGCATTTGCATCATCGGGGAGGTCATTGGGGTATGGTTGCTCAAGAACATACTCAATTTTCTCTTGCCTGAGAACAATTCTCAGGTTGCGGTACCAATCAATAAAGTTAGCTCCATTGAGCTTTTCTTTCTCAAGCACAGATCGCAAATTGAAAGCGGAATTGTTACTAGCAGACATGATCTACAATAGAAAATAAATATGCAAGGTTTTAGCACTATGTTATGTACCAATTTTTTATTAACAGTTTAATAAAAGACACCACTACTATATGAGCATCATCCTCCCTCTAACGACATATAGTGGTCCAAGATCCATATTCACTAATTCCTAGTGAGCTTTGGCTTCACTGCTAGAAAATTAGTGACATAGGTAAACAACCATTGTTAATCATATCTCTATGTGATTCTTGTTTGTTGGGTGACATCCAATGCCCCGGCTCCCAACATTATGCCATAAAGCCCAAAACCGTTTTGATAGCTTTGTTGAGTAAACCAATACTATGCATGTGAATGTCCAACATTCACCCTATTCATTATGATAGATGACGGTATTTTGCTTTGGCAAACCTACCATACAACGATCAAAACAACATAGGTGCAGCTATAGGTAAATGGCATCAAATACTCAACTTTTCCGAGGGAAGCTATTCTATCATGACAAAACATCCACCATATGAAAAGCATGAAAAGAATAGTAAAACATCACAGGCATACGATCATATCATATCATATATGTGAATAGTATGGCCTTTAGGATCATAGTGGTCTCCATCACCATGGTTCCATCATGATCTACACCGCCATGTCTCCCTTCTTATGGTGATCACCATCGCCATCATGCATGAGGTTTCTCAATGAATATAAAAGAAGCTAATACATCTAATAGCTATCAAATAAATTACATGAGAGATCAGGCATCACAGGGCGACACGCAGGTCGTTATACAAATATGTGACAACCTCAACCCGGTTGTGTTAAATTTGCAACACGCAGGCTGCACGAATTTTACACACAGATTATCACATCATATTTAGGCCATACCATTCACATCATTCCCTGCAAAAACAAGTTAAGCATAGAACGATGTCTATCGCGAAACAACTTAATGATGTCGCGAAACGGAATTACATAGATCGCATCTATGAAATCACTATGAAAATCTCATCGAATTGATCAGATCAACCCGAATCTGAGCCATTCAGAATGCCTCAATTTTCATTGTGACTGGTTATCCACGAGAAGATCGCGACACATGACCGTGATCTGTTGGCTCAATCTGTTAGCTATGTACACTATTAGTCCCGATGGTCATTCCAGCCGGTAGGGACAGGTTGCGCACACAGCAGAGAAGGAGCACGAACTAATCCTTTAGTCATATGATGGCAATCTACTCTAACCAATTCCAAACCCCAAAAGCCGAACTATAAAAATTCATCATATGAACTTGTCTGCAGTAGATCGCATCTAAGATCCAGACAAAAAACTACGCAAGTCGGCTCTGGTACCACTGTAGGGAAATAGTGATGCGCTACTCTAGCAATTCGACCGTATCACCCAGGAAACATGCGAGTAAGAAGGTCATGGATCGTTACCACTAGACGCCCAGCACAGCGGATCATAGATGCGCATCGTAGCCGATCAGCGCAGCAGTAACAGCAGCGCCTCCACGGAGTCCACACGTACAGGGAGGAACGCCGTGCGTTGGTGTGCTAGCACCGTGCGCGTGGCAGGGGTTTCGGCGGCTGACCTGTGAGGGGCGGCGGCTGGGACTGCTATCTAGTGGAGTCATCTGTCCCTAACCCAACCCCTCATATTTATAGGCGCGCTAATGGGCTTTTAGGTCACAGGCCCATTAGTACCCTAAATTCTTATGGATCAAATATCCATCAGGCCTTTATCCGAATTGTTATGATTGCCTCTTGGGCATATCACCAACAAGGCGACGTTAGTAAGGGTTGGCTTTTTGCACACTCTCACGCAGGGTTCGACACTTTGCCCAACTCTCGGGTTCGCGCCTCAGGCATTCACACCTGAGGTTTGACTCTTTGCACACTTACGCTCCAGCATCCGAGCACCCAACTCATCCTCAAGCTCAGAACTCCGGTTCTGAGCGTCGAGCAATACAACGAGCATCTCTGCTCACCGTGGACGTAGGGTTCTACGCTCCGGCGGCCTGAACTACGTAAAAACCCCTTTGTCAAGCTTCTCCTTCAATCGTCCCTAACGTGTGAGCTCTCCGTGAGTGACTAGCCCCTCCGTAAAAGAACCTCCGCGGGCTGCCCAGAGCAGGCCCGGGGGAAGTGTCGACAACACACTTCGACAGCTGTCATCTGTAGAAACATATTTAAGAAATGTCAAATATTTATTTAAACAGTAAACCATTGAGTTATAACATAGAACATGTCATTGAACCCATAAAACTTGGAAACATAGTTCAAATTGAAACAAATTTGACTGCTGATCTGCTGTCCAACATGACAGCCCTGACCAGTTTCCATTTCAACCTGATTTAGGCCATGCTAAAGGCAAAACCAATTCTGGAGCTCAACGTCAAAGTTAAATCTAACTTTAATAGCTTTCCAGAAAGTATTTGCTTGGCCTAAGATCTGTCCTGGTTCAAAAATTATGAGATATCAAAGTTACCAGAATTTCTGGAGAAAATTGGACAGCACCTCCCTGCTTTAGGTATTGATTTGATCCAAGAATTCCAGTTAATTCTGCTCCCAATCTGACAAAACTTTATGTTACAAAGTTGTAACCCATCTCATGAAATTTTCAGAACAACCTCCTTTTATATTTTTGGATTTTTATGCAGGAAGTTATGCTCAATTTACAGAGAGTTAAAGAGAGTGTTTGCCCTGCCCTGTTTTCTGGACAGTTTCAACTCTACTGCATTTTTCGATTGGTTAAGCAGTGAAACACCTCTGGACCTAAACAGAAAAGTTGTAAAGCTATTACAAAGCTTTCCAGAAATGTATCATATGACCCCAACCTCGAAAGAACTCAACCTCTAGCCTCTGATTAACTTCAGCCTTAATTCAGCTGAAAACAGGGGACTTTGTCCTTAGTATCCTATATGGTTAACTTTGAATATCATGTTCAATGAAAGGAGTTACATCAAGTTTTAGTGCTCTGGATTAAAACTTTCAAGTTTTATAATGGATTTGCTCATTTAATGGGGTGTGACGTCGATGCGTCACCAGATCATGTCGGTACTACGTCCTCACAAAGAAAAAACCTATGCCGGACTTAGCCGGCTTCGTTATTTCAGTGGCACTAAGCATTACTCGCACACGGATGCTACACGTCTACCGTTTCATGGTTAGACTACCTGCAGATAACTCACACAATCATCAGACTCGGCTGCACACCGAGCCCGGTATCCATACAGTTCGTACACCCGGCCGTCATCACTCGTCCGGATGTTCTCAAGCAAAACACGCCTTGAGCTACGTGTTCACGTTACTGACAACGTGACGGGGTCTCCCAAATTGCATCACGCACGCAAGGGACAGACGTTGCTCAAATACCCCAAATGACATGAAGAGTCGTAGAGGATATTAAAGCGGGTCGGGTTACCTGCCACCCGTGGGGATCCACCCTTCAGCTTGTACGCACTGGTGGACAGCGCTTACGTGCACCCCCCAAGACATAAAGCGTCCCGAGATGCATGATTGTCCGACATAAGCAATTAGGTTAGTATGCCACTTTCTATACACTAATAACATCCTTATATGGGCTACTAACTCGTTCCTCACTGGATTTTTGAAAGAGATGACCTTTGTAGCATGTTAAACCTCAAGCGAGCTCTGATACCGACGCTGACACGACCCCACGGTCTTGTCGAGCCAGGATCACGCTGAGGGGTGCTGCATTGCACAACACCGGATAACACACATCAAAGGTACAAAGCGGAAGCAAAGTTTATTACATAAAGAGGTTTATGAACATTTGTACAACAAAATATGTTCAGTCTACACTCACGGGCGTAGACTACGCATCGAGTTCATGTTCAGGCCGTGAACGTGTCCCCGCTAGCACGCACACACACTAACATGGCGGCGTGCACGACTCCCGCTCGACGGGGTTCCCCTCCTGGGGTTCCGTCTCCTCCTCGGGAGTCCCTTCCTCATAGAACCCTGCAAAAGCTTCAAACACAAGCAGTGAGCACGAAGGCTCAGCAAGACTTACACGTCTCTCCTAAACATGAAAGTTCTACCTGGAGGGTGGTAGGTTACATGAGGCAAAATAAGTTGCAAGTACTTGCCTAATTAGTGGAACCTTACTTTCATGTTTTAGCAGCAGGTTGTGAAGACTTTACGCTAAGGCACATGAGAGAGCCACAATCAAACAAGAAACACATTTCTCTCATGTACTTTTCCCAAAGTTGAAAGGAACTTAAATTAGCTCTAAACTACAGCAAATCATTAACAATCAAAGTCCATCTTTCAATCAGCAACATTTTAACATGTAACTAGCCTGTTATTTCTACGTCATGGTACAGTGAACAAGTGGTACTCACTGACCGCGAGGGATGACGATTATAATCGATTTACATCTCCAGGGTTACCCGAACAACCCATCACGTACGCCCGTACTCGATGTTGCCTACAGCAACCATCACGGACGCCGTACGCAACTACCTTTCACCCGTTAGCCAAATATTGAACCGGTCCTATCGTCCCGAGCAAGAGGTCTCTGCATGCGCATCTCAGTGCCGCCAGCCGATTTACACATCGAGATCTCAACCTACCCTCTGAACGACAGGCAATGCCTCAATACCCAGCTACCCGAGTTACATCGGTTTCCCGGTTCCCATATAACCGGTAGGTCTTCGGTACTGTTCTAGCTTGTTCAACAGGCCCGCACATGGCTCGGTGCTCAATCGACACAAGTGGAGCTATAGCAGACAGGCCCCAAAGTCCTGCTGCCCTTACTCTCCGCTTGGTCTTATTTTTCTTGCCATGTGTTTCATTTGCTATCTCGACCCAAGCAATGTGCCTGTAGCCTATTCTCGCGAGTAGTTCTAACTACTCGACTTGTACGAATCCTACACTATCTTAGCATTGCAGTAGCTAACGGGGTTTTCAATCCTAATCCCAACCCATGGCTTTCTTGGCTATGCATTTGGGTTTCAATCAAGACTCTAATGCAAGAAGTAATTGGTACTCAAAGAAAGTTCTCAAAACAGTAAAAATTTGTAAAAAGGTTAATGCAAACCGGAGCTTTCCTTGCTGCTCTTGGTTGTAGGCTAGCTTCTCTTCCAGAGTAATGAAGTCTAAGACTTCAGGTTCCTCCTCGACCTTAGCGACTACATATGAGAAATATGAATATGTATCAATTCATATGCATTTCAATTGAATTTAAACTTGTGAAGTTTATAAGTCTCCCTAGAAAGACCCAATGACTCTTAAATTTTTATTGTGGTTTGGTTACAACCTAGACAGAGACTTGGGAAAGTTTTAGTTGCAGCAAAGCTCATTCGAGCCTCCACAATTAATTATGTACTTGACCTTACTTGGAGCTCTTAGGATGTTCTAGGGATTTTCATGGAGTAAGCCATGACTTTCTGCAAACTAGTTTTTCAGAGGGTTCTAATGGAGTTGGTCTCACTTAATTTGAAGGTCCCTAGCTAAAGATATAATCTAAACAATTTCAGAGAAAATATGGAAAATGTTTCTGAACATTTTCCATTTTCTCTGGAACAGTTTCATTAATCACCCCATTAGGTAGATCAAATGAGCTCAAATGGATCTGAAATTTTTATGGTAGCTCAGGGATATTTTTGTGAACATCCCAGCAAAATTTCAGAATTTTCCTCCAAATGATTCTCCAGTTAAAATTCTAAACAATTTAAAATTTGAAGAATTAATTCTGGAGAAATAAGGATTTTAATGAAGTGAAACTTGATTTGCTGGAAAGTACTCAGAGAGCTGAATCCAACAAATTTTGGTTCAATCAATTTGGAGTTTCCTAGCTAAAGTTATGAGGATTTGAAGTTTGAATGAAATCTGAAAATCGGGAAAAGTTCAAATCACTGCGCGTGGGACCCGGGCTACGTGTCAGCTCTTCATCGGTTGACACACGCGTCTACTGAGTCCTTCACACGCAGCCACACCCGATCCATGCAACAGAAGATCCCGGTTTTAAAATATCTATCGCTGACAGCCGGGACCCACCCCCTTCGTCTTCCTCCCGCCTCCCGCGCTCTGCCGCCACGACATCTCGCCGGAGAGCTCGCCGACGGCCTCTGTGGTGCTCCAAACTTCATGATTCTGTCTGCCCCTGCCTAAATCCACTCGGGAAACATGATTCTGGGCTCAGCTTGTCATGAAAATGGCCTGCACATGGTCGGCGACGAGCGGTAGCTTCGGAAGAACTTCGGCCGTGTCGGCCAGCCTTCCTAACACCTCAACCGATCAAAAAAAAGGTCGCCGAGCACCAGTGGACCCTAGGAAAGGTCTACATGAGCTCCACGGAGCTTGGAAAGGGCTGTGCTGGGCTGTCACCATGCGACCTTGGCCCGAAATCGGGAATTCTTCTAAAACTCGAAGAACAGCGGTTTCCCTCAATGGTTCTTCGTTGTTCCTGCTCCTATGGGCTCGTACGGGCACCTAGAAGTGATCCCCTCCATGAGAGGATGAGTGGTGCGGTGTGGACTGCAAATTTCGCGAATCGGTTCGGGCTCCCCTTTTGCACACCGTCGTGAAATCATGAAATTCCGGCGTGAGCAGCCTATGTCATGCCGCCAAAGCTCGTGGTACTGAAAGAGGGACTGAAGGCGAACCTTTTTTCTGTTCACGGCACGGTAAACGGCAGGCTGTGGTGGCCGGATGGATCGTTCCCGTGAGGGCGGCTCGAGCTGAACCGGAAAAGGAAAGATCGTCGTGGTGGAGCTTGGGGAGGACTGCTCCGGGCCTGGAACTGGTGCGAGGGCGTCAAGGAGTACTTGGCGCACCCGGTGCTGGTTTCAGATCGCCGTGGAAGCCACAGGATTGGCCGGGCGACGAGGGACCGAAGATTTCACCGAGTGGCAAGGGCTTTCGGTTTGTTGGGTGAGAACACGTTGGGACAGTGGTGGGGAGCACTGGAGACAGCTCGGGCGCGTAGATAAAGGCCCCGAGAGGCGGTTCAGCCGCTGAGGGCGGCAAGCAGCTGGTGACGCGGCGGCCTCCCCTCGGTGGCGCCCTCGGAGGCAGCTCGGGGACCCGAGTGCTGAAGTCTCAGTCGGTTGAATTGTTTCAGTGGCTGACATGTGGGTCCCATCTCCCTTTTAACCTCTGAACTTAACTCCCTCTTACTGTTGTAAACAGTAATCCCTTTTATTCCCATGGTAATTTGAATTATCTACCTCTGAGCCATTTGAATTGGTTAGAATTCAAATTGGGTTTGGTTTGACTAGATTTCAGCACATATTCAGTTTGAAATTCAAACAAAGTTTGAATTTGCTAAACTTAGCTCATGACAAGATCAACTCCAAATAGAGTGAAAATTAGTGAGTGAGTTCACAAAAATGTGCTAAGTAAGAATATGCCTCCCACTTTTGAATTCATGGGATGAAAACAGTTTGAATTTGAGTTCAAACCACCCTCTTTCTAGCTATACCCAAAAGGACCTCAAAAAGATTTTGAATTTGGGTGAAACTTGGCATGGACATTACTAGCAAGGTGTAGGAGTTTTCATTTGTCCAGCCCCTATAGGATGCATGTGGGAAATGCCACTTTTGCATTGTGTTAGTTTGTTCTCTAATGATCATGTTGATGGTGGTTACTTGCTCTTCAAATATGTTCATCAACTTTCTTTAAATGAAGTGTGTGTGTGGTGTGATGAGAACCTTGAGTATGTGCCAAAAACATAGGCCCTTACACCCTGCGGAGGAGCAAGGCCAGCCCCGCAGGACACGTGTCGCCTTCGGAGCTAGTCATCGTGGAAAAGAGAGGACCAGCCGCACGGGACACGTGTTGCTCTCGGAGCTCACCTCCGAGAGGTCCGGCCCTGCCTGACACGTGTCACTCTCGGAGCTTACCTCCGGGAGGTCCGGTCCTATTGGACACGTGTCACCTCCGGAGCTCACCTCCGGGAGGTCCGACACTGTTGGACACGTGTCGACCTCAGTGATCACCTCCGGGAGGTCTGACGCTGATGGACACGTGTCAACCTCGGAGCTCGTCTCTGAAGAGAAAGGAAGTTTGGCGCTACTGGACACATGGCATTCTCGGAGCCCACCTCCAAAGAGAGAGGGGAGGTCTGGCACTGACACGTGCCGTACGCGGAACTTGCATCTATTGAGAAGGGAGGTCCCGACCCACCAGGACACGTGGTGCACGCGGAGCTCGCCTCCTAGGAGAGGGGAGGTCCCGCCCGCCTGACACACGGCACAACCATAGCTCGTCTCTGCGGAAAAGGGAGACCAGGCTCCCGCTGGACACGTGGAGCTTCCGGAGCTCACCGCCGCGAAGGTAACGAGGTTTGAAGCGGTTTTTCGTATGTACGCGTGGGAATCCCCGGTACTGAGGAAACCGACACGAATTCCACGTTGCTACAGCACCAAATCTATTGAGATAAGTTGTTAAGATTCAAAAACGATTTGAATAGGACTCTTATTCGAAATTCAATCAGATTAGGACTCTTCTTTTCCCGGTTATAAATAGAACCCGAAACAACCCCTTGGTCGTAACATCTTTTCTAAGCCGACAACTTAGAAGCCCTAGCCCCAACTCGCCGAGCTAAAACCCTTCGCCGGAGTCTGACCACCGAGGAGACCACCGACGAGCCCAGACACGATTGCCGCTGCCAGAAGAGAGCCCCGATGATCATTTCTTGCTAGGAAGAAGGACCCGAAGGAAGTAAGGTAGGTTTCCAATACCACCTTACGACATCATCGTGTTTTCTTTGCATCTGTTCTTCGATCCTTTCGTACATAAGCTTTTTCATGGACAGATCACGTATTGATCGGTTTGATCTAGATCTTGAGTCCAGATCATTACCATGTCCACAATTGATCCGTACACCTTTGTTCATCGTAAAAACCATACAAGCCATGCAAGAACACGTACAATGACACGACCCCTACGGTCTTGTCGAGCCAGGATCACGCTGAGGGGTACTGTGTTGCACAGCACCGGATAACACACATCAAAGGTACAAAGCGGAAGCAAAACTTTTATTACATAAAGTGGTTTATGAACATTTGTACATCAAAATAAGTCCAGTCTACACTCACGGGCGTAGATTACACATCAAGTTCACGTTCAGCCCGTGAACGTGTCCTTGCTAGCACACACGCACACTAACACGGCGGCGTGCACGACTCCCACTCGACGGGGTTCCCCTCCTGGTGTTCCGTCTCCTCTTCGGGAGTCCCTTCCTCATAGAACCCTCCAAAAGCTTCAAACACAAGCAGTGAGCACGGAGGCTCAGCATGTCTGACCCGTCTCTCCTAAACATGGAACTTCTACATTAGGGGTGATGGGTACATAAGATAAAACAATTTGCAAAGGACTCGCCTAATTATTGGAACCTTACTTTCAAGTTTTAGCAGCAGGTTGAGGAGAACCTTACGCTAAGGCACATGAGAGAGCCGCAATCAAACAAGAAACGCATTTCTCTCATGTACTTTGCCCAAAGTTGAAAGAAACTTTAATTAGCTCTACACTACAGCATATCATTAACAATCAATGTCCATCATTCAATCAGCAACATTTTAACATGTAACTAGCCTGTTCTTTCTACGTCACGGTACAGTGAACAAGTGGTACTCACTGACCTCGAGGGACGGCGATTATAATCGATTTACACCTGCAGGGTTACCCGAATAACCCATCACGTACGCCCATACTCGATGTTGCCTACAGCAACCATCACGGACGACGTACGCAACCACCTTTCACCCGTCAGCCAAATATTGAACCGGTCCCATCGTCCCGAGCAAGAGGTCTCTACACGCGCATCTCAGTGCCGCCAGCCGATTTACACCTCAAGCTCTCAACCTACCCTCTGAACGACGGGCAATGCCTCAATACCCAGCTACCCGAGTTACATCGATTTCCCGGTTCCCATATATCCGGTAGGTCTTCGGTACTGTTCTAGCTTGTTCAACAGGCCCGCACACGGCTCGGTCCTCAATCGACACAAGCGGAGCTATAGCACACAGGCCCCAAAGTCCTGCTGCCCTTACTCTCCACTCGGTCTCATTTTTCTTGCCATGTGTATCATGTGCTATATCTACCCGAGTCGAGTGCCTCTATCCTATGCTCGCGAGTAGTTCCAACTACTCGACTTGTACTGAATCCTACCCTAACTTAGCTTTGCAGTAGCTAACGGGGTTTGCAATCCTAAACCCAACCCATGGTTTTCTTGGCTATGCAATTGGGTTTCCAAACAATACTCTAATGCAAGGAAATAAGTGATACTCAAAGAAAGTGCTCAAAACAATAAAAATTTGTAAATAGGTTAATGCAAACCGGAGCTTGCCTGCTTTGTAAGGTAGTATATATAATAGAAGTTAGTGATCTACAATCCCTTGGTCTTTCTGAACTTGCTCAACTGATCCACACGTCAAGGGATGGCTCCGTCGAAGTCCTTCGTCGTAAACCCTATCGACATGTATATGCATAGTATTTTATAATGTAATTCAAGGCTTAGAGATTAAAACTTTTTAAGAATAGAGGTTGTGTAGAAATCCTAGGATGAAGTGGTTGCCTCTGTTGTGCAAAGAACTCAAAGAGACTAAATCTACCTTAGATGTTTCATTACATCTCTAGTCTAGCTAAGTTCCTAATGCCATATAAGATGAGCTCTAATGATCTGGACATAACTAAAGATCCTGATCTCCAATGACTTCGAAATTTTTACAGGAAGTCATGCACTACACAGGGACTTAGCTTGCTAAATTGCAGCTAAAGTGGAAAGAAATTGTGTCTCGCACAATTTTCACCCCAACCCTATGTTGTTCTTCACATCCACTAGAATGGAGAACAAGGACAGGGAGACTCAAGGCTCAATTTGAGATTAAAATTTGCATGTGAGTTCCTGGTCATATGAAAGTGCTCTGGACCAAAAATGAACACTTTTCATTGAGGGTTTTATTCAGAATAATTTCCTAAGCAATTAAGCACAAAGAAATTAATTCTGAATTAACTCACATGTTCATGCCCAACTTAGTGAACTACAATTTCAATTATAGTTCATAGCCTCTGCATGAATTTTACTAGGGTTTTTGGAGCTAAGAATTGCCCATAATTGAATTTTCTAACTCTGGGACAATTTCTGAAAAGTCTCTGTATTCATTTGAATACAGTACATTAATTCTCCAACATAATTCAACTCCAAATGAGCTGAAAGTTTTACAGGAGTTCAATAACATCCAAATGATTATTCTGGCAAAATTTGAGGATTTTTGGATAAACCAAACTCCCTCTAAAATTCTTTTGCTGAAATGATTTAATGAATTTTCCAGAATTAAATAAGGACTTTCATACAAATTGGGTTGCATATTTTGATAAAGTTTGTCAACCTGAATCTAACCCAATTTGAATCACTAAATTTGGAGGTTTCTACACAAAGATATGAGCTTCACATGAATTGGGAAAAATCTGAAAATGAGCTCTGTTCTATTTTCCAATTTCCAGAGACATAAGGAATTAACACCACATTTGACCAAGCAAATGAGGTCCAATGCCTCTGAAATTTTTACTGGAGTTCAAGTGTTTCTGGGAGAATTTCGTTCCAAATGTTTGGAATTTTCTAATACACAGAACCCCTGGAACAATTCCTACAAGATTTTCCTTATATGAATTAATGAGCCAAATCCAGGGATTTTCATAAATACTCGGCTGCATCACCGGATAGTACTCTTTGAGAGGAATCCAAAAAAATTTGTTTCACAATTTTCGGACATTCCTACCCAAAGTTATGGCTCTCCAAAGATTGAACTGGAAACTGAAAATCCCAAAAATGTTTAAATGCTGACGGTGGGTCCCACCCGTCAGCCTTCTCCTTCAACCTCGCGCTAGAGGCCCGAGCGGCGGCGTCCTCCGGCGAGGTTTTCCGGAATCCAGTTTCCAGTCTCCTCCCGACCTCAAGTTCGCCGCCCCCCTCCCCATAACTTTCGGTGCTGAACTCAGTTAGAGGGTCGCCGGCGGCCGAGGTTCGCCGGAAATTAGCCCGCACCGATCACAGAGAAGATTAAAACTCCGGCGAGGTCGGGTTCCGTCGTTTCTTCACCAAATGACCATCTCTCGGGCTCTAGAGCATGAGGGGGACTTGTAGAAGCTGGACATGGACTCTAACACCGGTGAAACGGCCGGCAACCTAGGGTTCCACGGAGACCCGAGGCGTTCTTCCATGGCGGCCCGAAAAACCGCAAGAACTCAGTCGTTTCTGGATCGTTTAGCCCGATTCTTGGTCGAGAGGGAGCGCTAGGATGTGAGGGAGATGTTTGCAAGCTTGCTAGGGCAGTAGTTACCTGAGCAACTCAAATTCCGGGGTAGACCGAGTTCTACCCGGATATACCACGTTTTGGGAGAACTGAAAATTCACCTCACTCGGCTGATGGATCGTTGTACGGTTTGCAGCTACACGAGCTAGGGAAAATGACACACCTTTCTTGTGTAGAGGGGAAACGGTGAAATGGTCTGTAGCTCGGTGTCCACGGTGAGCCGATCGGGATTCCACCGTGAGTTCCGGTTCTTGGCGCCAAACCTCAAGTCAGGCTGGGTAGCAGCGCCCAACTCCGAGGTGTGACGGGGAACAGCTTGTTCGAGTCCTTGCGTGCCTCTTCCGTGTTGGGACCCCGAGCGGCTGAGACGCGAGGGTGGACGGCGATCAGGAGTACCGAGAGCGGCCTGGACTGTCGTGTGATCGTGGGGCGAGTTACTGAGGCGAGAACGAAGAGGAGTAAGCGAACTTCTTCGGTGCTCCCTCGGTGGAGTTGATCAGGTCGGCACGGGAAGCAAGCAGGAGCTGGCGCTGGGGAAAGGCGGCAACGCCGGGCGCCGGCGCGCTGTCGGGCGTGCGCTCGTCCGAGGAAAAAAAACAGAGGCGGTGCCCTGTGTTTAGAGGCTGACAGCTGGGGTCCACATCTCCCAAATTTTTCCCTCACTGTGCTTTAAGATTCCCACCTAAACATTGTCCAAATCTCACCAAATTTGGAGGAGAGGCCAAACATAATGTGAGAAATTTGAATATGAAATCTGATTTCAACATTGAGCACATTTGGCTCAGTTTCCAAATTCAAATTTGAATTTTAATGTGCTCACAAATACTCCTCCAAATAAATGGTAGATGAGCTCCAAAATTCTCCATACTTGGAACTTAAACTCTTGAACACTTGAGGAATGCATTGGTGAATTCACTCGAATGCATTTAGACAATCTGATCATGAATCCTTTTAAATGATTCAAATTTGTGTTTAAATCTCGCTCACCTTCTATTCACATAGGGTGTACACATGAATGAGATTGGTGGAGTGCATTTCTTTCCTCATGTCAACTTCTGTTAAGCATGGGCTAAAGGAGATTTTCAACTCCTTCATATGACCATTTGTGGGGTTCATTATTTCATGTGATACATGATCAAGAAATTCCCATGCCTTAACTTTGTTTTACAAGTTGAAATCAAACTCTCCGAAATTATCTCCACAGTTTGCAAATAAGGAAATGCTATTATGTGGAGTCAAAAACTGAACTGCCTTTGAATAACGGGGCACAATTCATCCAAATTCAAATAGGTATTTGAATTCATTGTACATTTAGGTCCATTTGGAAGAATGGGTAGTAAATATCTTCAAAAGTTCATGAGACTGTGCCTACCCCCCTACTTTGGACCTGAGGAATTCAAATATGAACTCTGATCTTTGATTTGGCTGCTGCAAATGAGATTTTTGATACAACAGTTTGAAAACCATTGTGTTAATCTCGTTTGAATTTTGAGTGGAACCAACTTGCTCCAAAATCTGAATTTAGCTCTCTTACACATATGGATACTTCCCTACTTGGTTTCAAATTCCTTTTTGTTCCATGTTTTCAAATAACCATTGAACTTGTGTGGAGGGAGCTTTCATGTGTATTATCACATGTGAAAAAGATTAAACAATTCCCATTTTTTCTACATATGAACTCACTTTGTGCAAACATAATTTTCTTTGTGTTCATATTTTTGGGACCTTTACATACAAACTGATCTAATAAAACTGCACCATAGAATCAATATGCATATGCACCCTTGCATCTTAAAGTAGAGTTTGTGCATGATATTGATTGTTGTGAATCTTGTAAGTACGTGATCATAAATAGAAGGACAAGCTCAGGGAGCTGTTTACGAAGGATTTCAGCACCAGAACATCGAGACACAAGAACAACCAGAGCTGCAAGAACAAGGCAAGTGCCCCTTGACCATATTGATCTCATGTTTTGGAAAACTGTTTTGTTTGCGAAAACGTGTGTGTGCTTGAGTCAACATGATGGGAAACCCTTTGATAGGAGTTTACTAGTTTTGTTAACCACCCTTGTCGTCGGGAAAGTTAATGAGTCGGGTATGGTTTTTGCTTTTATGCTTCGCCGAGTCCATGGGATATGGGAAGCGAGATAGATGTGTCTAGCTAACTGCACTCGTAAGAATAATGAGAAACTGATGTTGTAAATGAACATGAATCGGAGGGAGATCTAGGCAAGCGTGGTTTGTGGATGAGGTAGAACGATATGGTGGTCACTTGCCGTAGATCTAAGGACCGGTTCATGCCAGCCATGCCAGAATAACAGTGCCCCCACAAGGCCAAATATGTGTGCGGCTTAGCTGAATAATTAGGTAAGTTACTAGATTGTTATGGACCGTGGAAGGCATGGGGAATGGGAGTCGAGTGAGGACTGTCCTGGGAACTGCATGGCACAAGGCGGGCCCGTACGTGGGAGAATTTGAGATTCTAGCCTGCTGGTGAAACCTTAGTGAGTCAATACATCTAGTAGCCCCTTTGTAAAGGTTATTTTGTGATCTCTTGGCCATACACCGACGGTTGTGTACTGGTATAATGGAGGTTCTGCAGTCGCCGACGGGTGATGAAATCACAAACTTGTGAGTAAAGGTACAAACTCTGCGGAGTCTAAAACTATCATGATAGTCGAGCTTACGGTCACGAGCGCCTGGACAACCCATATGATTAGATGGGATGGTTATTGGGATGGTTTTTGGATGGTATGGTTATGGTTTGGTCTTTAGATTTTGTTTTCGTGGCTGCTTAGTCCGGGTAATGAGATTGGTTGCATGACTGTTGAGTCATGGCAACGAGATTTGGTCTCAATATGAGACGGAATTAAATATGAGATGAAAAGGTAGTGAATACGATATGGTATTCATGAGATGGTAGTGAATACGAGATGGTATTCATGAGCTTGAGTAAAGATACATGTCTGGAAGAGACATGAAAGTGATGGAACATGATGGAGGTATGTTGGTGTGTAAATACATGTTGGGATTACATTCCCTTAAAGCTAAGTCGTTGTTTTTATCGAGTCTTGAGAAATAAACTTTGCTTTCTGCAATGAGCCTTTTTATACCTGCCTTGTTGTGATCTACATATCATATTTTTCCCCACTTGCTGAGTACATCATGTGCTCAAACTTGCATTATCATACATCATCAGCAACAGGAGAGGAGTACTATGAAGACCCCGTGGAGTATTAGGAGTGTGATCCACCGTCAACTTTCCTGTGGGGATGGAGTAGAGATGGAGCCGCTGCTGCTGCTAAGATTGCTTCCACACTAGTTAGAAGACTTCCGCTACTAGAATAAGACTTCCGCTTCTAGAATAAGACTTCCGCTGCTAAGATAAGACTTCCGCTGCTAAAATGAGTCCAAGACTCATGAGACATTGTAATAAACCCTTTTAATCGTGGTTATATATATTCTGAATTCAGTTTGTGAGGTATATGAGTATGTGTGGTGAACATCCAGGGCACACATACGCATCAGTCTCGGTTCTGAGAGGAAACCTCTCAGAACCAGGGCGTCACAAGTTGGTATCAGAGCTACCACGTTGACTGTAGGTCACACGCCTAGATAGAGATCACAAGTTGGTATCAGAGCCACGTTGATGGTAGGATGCACCCCTAGTCACAGATTGGTATCAGCCTATCACGGTTGATCATTGGTCACACACCTAGATAGGTCACAGATTGGTATCAAGCTACCACATTGACTATAGGATCCATCCCTAGTAACAGATTGGTATTAGAAGCCACGCTGACCATAGGATGCAAGCTTAGGTAAAATGCATAGATTGCCATTGGAACCACCTTGACCATAGGATAAAGTCACAAAGTAATCACAGATTGGTATCACCCCAAAACCCCATAGGACCCCCATTGAGTAAACCTTGAATAGGAGTTGTGGCTGAACTCTGTGATGATTGTTTGTGCTTGAGTGCTTAGTGTGAGTTGTGGGACGTTACAGTGTTGTCCATATCCACACATAGTAGAGAGATGTGAGATGCTTCGGCACTTGTTCACATCCTCATATAAGGCTAATATATGTAGCCCATCCACCTTGATGCATATAGTTAGGGGGATCCATCTAACCTTCTAACCTCTATTCTATCCAACTCTCTCTCACAGATGGTGAGAGGAAACGCCGGTCGTCAAGGGAGGAACATCCGTGGCAATCAAGAAGAGGACCACGTCGAGGTTTCCCAAAATGACAACCCCGGGGCTGGTGAGAACAACCTGGAACGGTTGATGGCCATGCAGAACCAGCTTATGCAAACCATGATCCAAACTTTGGGTCAGCTGCAGGCTAACAACAACAAACCCGTTCCTGCACCGCCACCACCACCGGCTCACAACAGGCTGGGAGAGTTCATGAGGACTCGACCGCCTACGTTCTCACAAGCTAATGATCCCATGGACGTCGACGACTGGTTGAAGTCCATGGAGATGAAGCTTGCCATAGTTCAGTGCAATGACCGAGAGAAGTTTCTCTTTGCGTCGCACCAACTCATGGGAGTGGCCGCTAACTGGTGGGATGCCCTTTGCAATGCTCATGTCGACCCGGAGACTATTACTTGGACCGAGTTCAAGGAGTGTTTCCATTTTCATTACATCCCTGCTGGAGTAATGATGCTCAAGAGACAAGAGTTCGAAGGTCTCCGCCAAGGACAGAAAAGCGTGAATGAGTACCTCAACAAGTTCATGCAACTGTCCCGGTATGCCCCCGAAGATGTCAACTCGTACCAGAGGAAGCAATACTTGTTCATGAGAGGGTTGAACAATGAGATCCAGGTTCAGCTCCTCAACAATGACTATGCGAGCTTCCAGAAGTTAGTCGACAAAGCCATAGTGGTTGAGAGCAAGATCCGAGAGATCGAGCGAGAGGGCAAAAGAAAGATGCCATACCAGCCACAAGGGAGCAACGTACGACCTCGGTACATACCCCCAGCTGCACCACATTATGGGTCGACTACTCCTGCTCTTCGCCCTAATCAACCACCACAGCAGCAAGATCCGAGAGATCGAGCGAGAGGGCAAAAGAAAGATGCCATACCAGCCACAAGGGAGCAACGTACGACCTCGGTACATGCCCCCAGCTGCACAACAGTATGGGTCGACTACTCCTGCTCTTCGCCCTAATCAACCACCACAGCAACGTCCTGCCATGCAAGCACCTCTTGTGCCTTTGCCTCCTGCGCCCCACCCCAACATGGGCGCTTCTGTTCAAAACCCCCGCCCCAACGTATCTGCTGTCATTGGCAACAAAGCATGCTTTGCATGAAGAGAAACATGACACTTTGCGAGCTAGTGCCCGAGGAGAGGTCCTGGACAGCAAGGCAACGTGCCCAAGCAGAACCCACGGCCAAACGGAAGAGCCAATCAAGGAAACCGTAGATAGCAGAACTACGCTCGCGGCAACGTGAACCATGTTTCTGCTGAGGAAGCACAACAGGATGAGGACGTCGTGATTGGTATGTTCCTTGCCAACTCCAACCCAGCCACCATTCTATTTGATTCTGGAGCATCACATTCATTCATATCATCCAAGTATGTTGCCAAGTATAATCTACCCATATCACACTTGAAATATACTATGTTGGTTAATTCTCCCGGTGAAGAGATGAGGACTAATATAGTATGCCCGAAAGTAAACCTTAAAATAAGGGGGGTAGACTTCCTTGCCAACTTTATTATCTTGGATTCCCAAGGGCTTGACATAATACTCGGAATGGATTGGCTAAGCAAGCACAACGGAGTAATTCAATGTGCTGAGAGAAGCGTGCAGTTGACAAATGAGCACGGTACAACCCAGAAGACAGAATTCCCTCATCTATTCTCTACTAGCGAATCTCGAGGGCGAGATTCGATTTAAGGGGGGTAGATTTGTGACACCCTCATTTTTGATTTCTGCATGTATTCATGTTTCATGTATAAAAACATTTTAAAATAAGTTGAAACAGAGAAAGAATAAAAAAGATAGCCAAAAAGAGCCGATTCCAGTTCACCGAGAGCGCTGAAGACAACTCCCACGGTCCACTGGCCACGTGGCGCCTTTGGAGCTCATCCCCGCAAAGGGGAGAGGTCCGCCGCTAAACTGGCTACGTGGCAGGCTCGGGGCTCATCTCCGCAAAGGGGGAGAGGTCAGCCCCCGTGGGACACGTGTTGCACCTGGAGCTAGCCCCTGCGGAGGAGCGAGGCCAGCCCCGCAGGACACGTGTCGCCTTCGGAGCTAGTCACTGCGGAAAAGAGAGGACCAGACACACGGGACACGTGTCGCTCTCGGAGCTCACCTCCGAGAGGTCCGGCCCCACTAGACACGTGTCACTCTCGGAGCTTACCTCTGGAGGTCCGGTCCTATTGGACGCGTGTCACCTCCGGAGCTCACCTCCGGGAGGTCCGACACCATTGGACACGTGTTGACCTCGGAGATCACCTCCGGGAGGTCTGACGCTGATGGACACGTGTCAACCTCGGAGCTCATCTCTGAGAAGAAAGGAAGTCTGGCACTACTGGACACGTAGAATTCTCGGAGCCCACCTCCCAAGAGAGAGGGGAGGTCCGGCACTGACACGTGGCGTACGCGGAACTCGCCTCTATCGGGAAGGGAGGTCCCGACCCATTAGGACACGTGGCGCACGCAGAGCTTGCCTCCGAGGAGAGGGGAGGTCCCGCCCGCCTGACACACGGCACAACTGGAGCTCGTCTCTGCGGAAAAGGGAGACCAGGCTCCTGCTGGACACGTGGAGCTTCCGGAGCTCACCTCTGCGAAGGTAACGAGGTTTGAAGCGGTTTTTCGTCTGTACGCGTGGGAATCCCCGGTACTGAGGAAACCGACATGAATTCTATATTGCTACCGCACCAAATCAATTGAAGATAAGTTGTTAAGGATCAAAAATGATTTGAATAGGACTCTTATTTGAAATTCAATCAGATTAGGACTCTTCTTTTCCCGGTGATAAATAGAACCCGAAACAACCCCTTGGTCGTAACATCTTTTCTAAGCCGACAACTTAGAAGCCCTAGCCCCAAACTCGCCGAGCTAAAACCCTTCGCCGGATTCTGACCACCGGGGAGACCACCGACGAGCCCAGACACGATCGCCGCCGCCGGAAAAGAGCCCTGATGATCTGTTCTTGCTAGGAAGAAGGTCCCGAAGGAAGTAAGGTAGGTTTCCAATACCACCTTATGACATCATCATGTTTTCTTTGCATCTATTCTTCGATCCTTTCGAACAGAAGCTTTTTCATGGACAGATCACGTATTGATCGATTTGATCTAGATCTTGTGTCCAGATCATTACCACGTCCAAAATTGATACGTACACCTTTATTCATCGTAAAAACCATGCAAGCCATGCAATAACACGTACAAACTGATCTAATAAAACTGCACCATAGAATCAATATGCATATGCACCCTTGCATCTTAAAGTAGAGTTTGTGCATGATATTGATTGCTGTGAATCTTGTATGTGCGTGATCATAAATAGAAGGACAAGCTCAGGGAGCTGTTTACGAAGGATTTCAGCACCAGAACATCGAGACACAAGAACAACCAGAGCCGCAAAAACAAGGCAAGTGCCCCTTGACCATATTGATCCCATGTTTTTGGAAAACAGTTTTGTTTGCAAAAACGTGTGTGTGCTTGAGTCAACATGATGGGAAACCCTTTGATAGGAGTTTACTAGTTTTGTTAACCACCCTTGTCGTCGGGAAAGTTAATGAGTCGGGTATGGTTTTTGCTTTTATGCTTCGCCGAGTCCATGGGATATAGGAAGCGAGATAGATGTGTCTACCTAACTGCACTCGTAAGAATAACAAGAAACTGATGTTGTTAATGAACATGAATCGGAGGGAGATCTAGGCAAGCTTGGTTTGTGGATGAGGTAGAACGATATGGTGGTTACTTGCCATAGATCTAAGGACCGGTTCATGCCAGCCATGCCAGGATAACAATGCAACCACAAGGGCAAATATGGGTGCGGCTGTAAAAGCCCAAGAAAAGGGGCTTATAAAAAATTTCCATCACCTCACAACACCACAGCTTTTGGTGTGGATATCTTGTGATGACTTGTGAAGAGCAAGTAACCACCATCAAAAGGGTGATTAGGAGGGTAAGCCCTAACTTTCACAAAGTGGGATTTCTACACATGAACATGAGAGGTTGGGCTCACCCCTTGGACTTAAAAAGTCTTGGGAAGGTTCAGGCCAAATTTCATGCAAATCCCACACTTTTTGAGGCACTTTTGGAGGCATTTGAAAAAGAGGCCAATTTGAATGTAAATTCAAATTGCAGCAACTTTCATCACTTAAATTCAAAAGTTGGCTTCATATTCAAACTCAGCACATTTTTCTGAGTTAGTCCACCAATTTTCACCCCCATTTGATTTATCTTGTCGGGAGCTAAATTTGCAATAATTCAAAACTGAATTTGAATTTCAGTTCAAATGTGAAGCAAATTTAGCCAAATCAAATTCCAATTGAGGGAACCAAATCCAAAATGTGGCTTGGTGCTTAAGTCTATCATTCAATGTTTAGTAGCTGCGATATTTGCAGCATAAGGGGGAGAAAGAATTAGAGGGGATAAGAGGACCCACTGGTCAGCCACACAGAGATCAAACCGACTCAGTCACTCAGTCGAACACCTGCGGTCGCCAGCGCACGCGTGAAACCCCGCCCCAACGCGGCCACCGCGATGAGCTGGTGTCGTGCTGGAGGCCTGCACCACGCTATTACCTGCCCACGAAGTCATCCCTCGCAGCTCACACGCCGACCGACTTGCTTCCACGCGCGCTCGACCGAAAATGTTCACCTCTCGGCCGCTCACCTCGGCTCCTCGTCGCGCCGCTAATCCAGGCGTTCTCACGACCGGAGCCCAACAACAAAGAGACGCGTCGGAGACCGCTCGAACTCACGGTGAAGATCTTACCCCCTTTCATGCTCTGTAGAAAGAGTATTTCCACGTTTAGTCCTCAATGTTCAAAAGACTGAGCTAGCAAAGAATCTGAAATTCGTGGTGATCGGTCCTTCACCGCATGAACCCAGCCAAACACATGTTCTACACGTTCCCACGGCCACCTAGGATCAAAGACCATCGAAAACCGTCGAGTCTTGGCGCTTCTATCTGAGTTTTTCGAGCAACTGCCGTTTAGCCCTAGGTCGACGGTGAGGTCCTAGCTCCGGCCGTTTCCATGGCCAACCGAGCTCATATTCGTGCTCAGCGTGCCACAGAGGAGCTGTAGGAGCAAACCGTTTGAAGAATAAGGCCCTGAGTAGCCCGGACGACATCGCCGGAGTAGGGAGAGCCGCTGTCACCATCGCGGGCATGGTTCTGGCCATTGCCGAGCTTCGGTGAGGGCACCAGCGTGTTCCTCGAGCCAAGTTGGGCCCAGGCAGCGAGAACCGTCGGAGGTGGTGCAGCGAAACAGCCGGCGGTGAGAACTTCGGCGAAGCACCGCCGCGGGAGTCACGGGGTGGCGCGAGGTAGACGAAGGGGGGCCGGGTCCACCAGTCAGCCTCTGTTCTCGCGCGGGAATCCATTTGCGGCTAGGATTCGGTGTGGCAGAGCGGGTAAAACCCTGTGGGCCGCGGTGTGGCCGCATTCTCAGTGGGCCGGTTTAAGGAGTGGGCCCCACCCGCAGAGTTTAAACATTTTGGGAATTTCCAGTTTTAGTGCAAACTTCAAATGCACATAACTTTTGCTAGGAAGCTCCAAATTCAGTGAACCAAATTTTGCTGAACTCAGAATTTCGAGTACTTTCCAGCAATACAAATTTCAGCTTATGAAAGTAATAGTTTTCCAGAATTAAATTCCTAAAGTTCAAACTGTTAGGAATTTTATCTGGAGAATTACCTTATGGAAAATTCTGAAATTTGGCTGAGAGGTTCATTGGAAAATCCTTGAGTCACAGTAAAATTTTCAGACTCAACCAAGTTCATTTAGTCCCCCTAATGGGGTGATTAATTGAACTGCCCTGAGAAAATAGAAAAATGTACAGAAATATTTTTCAAATTTTCTCAAATCTTGTTTAGGGCACAACTTCCTCTAGAATTCTTCAAATAACATGAAACCAATTCCATTAGAACCATCTTTAATTCTAGTTTCCAGAAAGTAATGGTTGGAGCCATGAAAAACCCTGGAACTACTTAGAGACTCTAATATTGACAAAATATGCTTTTATTTGTACAAAGCTCAAATGAACTTTGTTTCAGATGAAACTTGGTCAAGACTCTGGTTAGGACCCTACCAAGCCACCATAAAAATTTCAGAAACAAAGGGGAGGGTTAGCTAAAGTTATAGTAATTACTTATGCAAGTTTACACATTGCATTTAAATTGACATACAGCATATGGTTAACGTGTAGTCGCTGAAGGCGAGGAGACTCCGGAAGTGCTCGACTTCCTTCTTCCAGACGAAGACCTAACCATTGACCAGCAGCAACAAGGCAAGCCCCGGTTTGCATTAACCCTTTTTATAAAGTTTTGCTTTCTTTACATGTCTAGTGAGAAGTATGTATGTGCATTAGGTGTAGGATGGATGAAACTCAATTGCATAACCAGAATTTTCCTATAAGAGTGAGGGTAGTGTCTAGGGCCTCGAGTAGACAGGCTATGCTTAATGATTTATAGGACTTCGATACAAGTCGAGTAGTTGGAATCTACTTGCGAGTTAGGCTTGGGACACACGGGTTTGGTTCGAGTGATGTGAGATCACTTTAGTAATGAAAATTAGACTAGGCAGGGGCTAGGGCACGGCAAGAGGAAGTCTTGTGTGTGCAGCCCTGTCCATGTCGATTGAGGACCGATCCGTGTGCGGACCTGCTGAGCAAGTATTGAACGTACCGAAGGCATATCGGATATATGGGCCCCGATAAACCGATGTAACCTAAACCTCTAGACGTCGAGGTATAGCACACCGATTTATAGGTGTAGCTTGAGGGCAGCAAGGTGCAAATCTGCTAACGGGCATAGAGAGATGCTCCGTGTAGGGAACCTCCTGTCCGTTTCGGTGCGACCGGTTCAACGTTTGGTCTGTTGGGTGAAAGGTTGTCCTGTATGACATCGAGTGAGCATGCTGTGCAGCTCCACGGGTGGGCGTACGTGACGTTCTCTTTGGGTCTCCCTGCAGGTGTATATCGAGTCGGTTCGCCGTCCCTCGCGGTGACGAGTACCGCTTGTTCACTGCGTCGTAACATAGATAATTTATAGAATGTTATGATTCAATTCTGCTGTATGATATAATTGTATCGTTACCTGTGTGCCACCAAATATTGCTTACTAAATTTCAGATTCATGAATTGTTAATTTGTGGCTAAAAGATGAACTAAGGATCAACTATAGGCGTGTCCGTTTGCTGAAATTTTACCATCCCATGTTCATTGTACCCTACATGTAGAGTTTCCTGCATAGTTGAGTCAGTTAAGTCTTGTTGAGCCATCATGGTCACGGTTGCTGCTTAAGTGTTTTTCAGGTGAGGAGCCACCCACGGACTCGGGTTACGAGTCCACCGGCGAAGGTTACCCTCCGTCGGGGACCACGGCTGTGTGGGAGCCGTACACGCCGCGCTGAGCTGAGTGCAGCTAGTGTGGGTTGCCCTAGGGCTGGGCAACCGACTTTTGCTAGATAGGCGGGCGTGAGTTTTACAAATTAGACTTCCACTGTGTAATATAAACAATAGTTTGTAACTGAGTATTGTACTAGTTTGTACAGTTTCAGTTTGTTTTCTATGTAATACAATGTATCCTTATGATGTGTGCTGTCGGGTGTCGCATCGCGCGGCCCCACCCTCTGTGATCCTGGATGAGTGGATTCCGGTCCGCCACAGCTTGGTATCAGAGCCGCATTGGGGATAGCACATTAATTAAGGACTGTATTACGGGAAAAATTAGGTTTACGGTGAGGATTCGGTAGTTGCCCAAGTAAGGACTATATTAGCATAGTTACTTAAAGTGGCAAGACTAACTTATGTGTTATAATTCTAAAATTCAATTATGTAACGAAGCACCTACGCTCTGGTAAGAATGGTAAGGAACACTACCGAAAGCGGTTCAATTTCGGTTAGCTCCCGTGATGAGGAATGTTCCTGAGTTCATATGAAACGCTGATCCCTAGCGTGCATTAGGCAAGTAAGTGGAGACCCCATCGCGTGGTCAGTAACGCGAGAGTGCGTTCGTCTGGAATTAGCCCAGGAGGACATACGTAGCGCTTGCCATCAGCGTGCCCTGCAGGGCAGTAGGTGGTATCTGTTGGGTTGATAACATTCTCAACCGTGACAACCCGTTCATGATCTACTCGGGTTCCCCGTCATGTGGTGTTGAAACACGATCACGTACCTTGAGACGTGGCTTAACTCAAGGATGGCCGTATGACAATGATACGGGCGTTTGTATTTACTTTCAAATATGGAACTGCTTGAAATGAAACAACCTTTGCATGCATCATTATTGTGTGGTCTTCTGCAGGTACTAACCACGTATGTATTCCGTGTAGTAAACGTGTGCGAGAGACCGTTTAGTGCCACAACTGAGACGTATATGCCGGTATAATCCGGCTAGGATTTTCTTTTTGTGAGGAACGTAGTACCGACATATTATAGGCATGTGCATGGAAAATAATGATAACAAGGAATTAAAATCACTAAGTTTCAACATTTAGGACCCTGGTTGGGTAGAAAAATTTGATAGTTGATTAGTGTAATTCCAAAGGATTGAAAAACAGAGTGCTCTGTTTTGAGCAGCAAGTTGCTGAACTTTGACAGAGAATAACTCACAGATAAATTAGCAAATGGAGGTGTGGTATATAGTTCTGGAAGGCTGTTTAAGCACTCTACAACTTTGTTGTAGACTTCAAGGGCTGAATCACACCTTAAGGTGGCTTAAATTCCTGAGGAGTGTAAACTGTCCAGAACCAGGACAGATTTAAAACACTCTCTGGATTGTTCTGTTTTTCAAGCGTAACTTCCTGTAGAAAAATCTGCAATTATCATATGATACATATTTGGAAAGGGTAGGAGATGTGTTACATCTTTGTAATTCAATGTTTCTGTATTTTCAGCATGGAATTCAGTGGAAACCAGGGTTGAAAACAGCAACTTCCAAGGGAGGTGCTGTTGAAATTCATCCAGAAATTCTGTTGACTTTGAATTACCATAACTTTTTGACCAGAGCTGATATGGGGGCAAATGAATACTCGTCGGAAAGATACTGAAGTGAACTTTAACTTTGGTGTTCAACGTGAGTCATGAAGATGCCCAGAACCAGATCAAAATCTGGGATTTGCAGAAACTGGTCATTCTGACAGAGGAATGACAGTTGAACTCATTTGGGAGATTGTTGTACCCTAGGGGGTTTAAGTACGTCCAATGGGGTAGAACATACTCATGAGTGGTTATATTCAACTAGTGAAAGCTTGAGTATATGCTTTACTCAAGTTTCTTTTACTAGAGACCATGTTTGTGTCGTATTGAAGATAAAAGGGTGGAATACGTGATGACCAAGCGATAGTAACGTCTCGTAGTGACCAAACCTAGTTGTGGTGAGCTTCCAAAGAGGAGGTTCATCAAGTTGTATTTAACTAGCTTGTATTTGTTCTGGTAATGGTGTAGCTTGGGCAAAGTTATTACATTATCCGCATACGAGATGTATCGCATGCTTTTAATGTCATTATGTTTTACGCCTATATTATTGGACTGCATGCAATATGTTGCGGGACCGATGTTTATTGTCATATGGTTGCAGATGATTCGCACTCGGACCACACACGAGATTGGTGGCTCTAGCCAGCAGGGAGGCAATGACTCCCAGCCACCTGCCTACGACAGCACCCCCTCAGCAACAACCACCACCGCCGCCTCCGCTTACCCTAGCGGATGTGATAGCGGCACTGGTGGGGAATCGTGAAGAGCAGACCGACCTGCTCCGCACGATTGTGCAGAATACGTCCCAGGCGGGGGGGGGGGGCGTCAAGAGAGGGGCCCTCATGAGCCCCGTGATGTGACGTACTCGGACTTCATGAGTACGCACCCTCCAGTGTTCACTGAAGCAGAAGAACCACTGGAGGCCGACAACTGGCTGCAGACAATTGAGTCCAAGTTCGGGATGCTCCAATGTACGGAGCGGCAAAAGACTCTGTTCGCAGCGCAGCAGCTTCACGGTGCCGCTGGTGCGTGGTGGGCAAACTATGTCGCCTCCCGTCCGGCTGGCCATGCCGTGGAGTGGGAAGAATTCCGGGAGGCGTTCCACGCCTATCACATACCTCCCGGGATAATGAAGAGGAAGTTCCAAGAATTCTTGGAGCTGAAGCAGGGCGGGAGGAGTGCCCATGACTACTCCCGTGCCTTCAACCATCTGGCGCAATATGCGTCGGACTACGTCTCTGTGAGACCTATGTGTGCTGAATACATTGGCAATTAGGATAAAAGTTAGCATTAACATTCAAAGTTTTGAATATTGCCAAAACATTCTTCTGTGGCAAGGTCCGACAAGTTCTTTGTTAGGTCCGCCAAGTGTTGGCAAGGTCCGACGCAAGGTCTGGAGAGCTCCTAGAAGGTCCGGAGAGCTTCTGTGAGGTCCGGAGCTTGTTTTTAGGGAGCTCCCGTGAAGTTCAACTCGTAGAACTGCAGCGTCTTGTTTTTACTTTTAACTCGCAATGTTTCAAACTTTCTTTATGGGTTGCTTAGTATTAATTTGCTAAGTTTTTGGTGTGTTTTGGTGGTTATGGCTGTTATCATTTGATATGGTTTGCAACATGCTTATGTGACGTGCTCATGTAAGGTGTTGTGGTTTTCGAACTAACGTGAGTCAAGTCGAGGACTTGTGCTCGGAAGAATTGGTTGTTTATTCATGTGCAGGTGTTGCTTGAGTTCAAGACATGGCTGGTGACGGGATCCTTGGACTAGTCTCAGGGGGGAGATGAGGTTCCAACAACCAAGTTCGGGAGGAGCTGTGGTTGAGTTGATCGGAAGGTCGCGCAGCATGTTTGGATCAAGGGCAGTGCATATGAAGGTTACGTGTACATCGTTGGAAGGCGTTTGCACGTGTGCAAGGAGAGCATGGACGTGGCAACATTGTTCCAAGGCGTGATGAAGAGAAGTGGACGTAAAGAATTGGTCGGAAAGGTCCAACCGGCTGGATTGCGTACTCAGGCTGAGGCTGAGTCTGATATGGCTCAAATATGGAAGATTTGAGTTGGTTATGATAGGATTTTGTGCTAGGCATGAAGTTGAGTTGTTTTAGGAATGTTTAGGACGTTCCTAAGGTGTTTGGAAGTCTCACGATTGCTTCTATCTACGAATAGGAGAGTACTGAGCAGTTATGATAAGTTAGGATACGAGTCCAATTAGGAGTAGGAGTCCTAGATTGGATTGATTAGCCTGAGGGCTGGCTATAAAAGCAAGGGAGGCCAGAGATCTCGTGGGTAGAGAACTTTGGGCTGTTCCTCTTGTGTTTCTATTGAATAAAGTTCATAGTTTCGAGCAGCTTTTGTGCCTTGTTCGTCCGATTTGTTTTTCGTCAAGTCTTTCTCGCCGAGTTTCTGGACAGACCGACGTCGCTTCGGTGTTTCGTTCATAACTCGAGTTTTACAGATCCGATTGATGTGATTCTTTTTGGGTTGTCTTCAAAACTCAATAATCTATCATATGTGAAATTTCACGAGCTTCGGATCTGTAGTTTTTGAGATACACGAGTTTCTTTGCAGCGTTGCAGATCTGTTTTATATCGGGTAGAACAGATTGATCTTCGTTTAATGTTTTGATCGTATCTCAAGTTTTACTTCGTGTTTTCAAGTGATTCTTGTTGCATTAGATCCGTGACTTGATTCTCTACCTCTATACTTGATTTGTCACGGTTGAACACGTTTGAAAACACTTTCACACATGGTTTCTTTAACCGATTGATTTTTTGCTGAGGGGTTTTTGTTGTTTCCGCTGCGAAAAGTTTTAATCTACCATTCACCCCCCTCTGGTAGCTTTTCACGTGCTCTTCGATCCTACAATTGGTATCAGAGCCAAGGTGCTCTAATATTTGTGATTTGCACGTGTTTTGACTAACCATCATGGAGAAGTACTCCGCAAAACCTTGTGTGTTCAATGGCATCGATTTTCAGGTTTGGAAGGTGCGGATGAAGGCCTACATACAGGCGCAAGGCTTCGCCATATGGGAAAAGGTCTACCGGAACTTCGATGTACTACCCAACGATCAAGTTACGGCTGCGAACATGAGAGATGTTGACAACAACAACAAGGCTCGCAACTTGATCATCCAAAGATTGACTCAAAGCGACTTCGACCGTGTTGCACACCTCCGATCTGCATATGATGTTTGGAAAGCTCTTTGTGACTACCATGAAGGATCCAATACGATCAAGGAGGTAAGGCAAGATATGTTCAAGAAAGAATACATGCGTTTTGAGATGCAACCTGGTGAGTCAATTGACGACCTTTTTGCTCGCTTTAATAAAATTCTCAGCAACTTGCGTAGTGTCAATGTTAACTTTTCAGATGCTGAAAATGCTAGACAATTGTTAGGAGCATTAGATATGTCACTTTGGGAGATGAAAGTTACATCTATTCGTGAATCTACTGTCATGAGCTCTCTTACTTTAGACGTGCTTTATTCTAAATTGAAAACTCATGAAATTGACATCATCTCACGTAAAAACCCCAACAAGTCTATTGCATTTGTTTCGCAATGTGACATGTCTAGTTCTAGTCAATCATCATCTAGTGGTGCACTCTCTTTGCTGTCCACTCTAACCCTTGAACAGATTGAAGAGTTTCCAGAGGAGGAGCTTGCACTCATCTCTACTCGGTTCTCAAAAGCATTGCAAAATGTGAGAACTAGAAGGAGAGGAAGCTCCGGACCTCAACGATGTTTTGAATGTGGTAAGACAGGACATTTTCGTACGGAGTGCCCTAACCTTTCAGGTCCGACTTCACGTGAAGAAAAGCAAACAAGGCCGAAGAAATCGTTTGCAAAGAATAAGAAGAAGAAAGATTTATCAATGCGCAACATAGTGCATAGTATGATCTCTGCACTTCAAGATTTCGGTTCAAGTGATGTGGACACCGGTAGTGATGAAGATGAAGAAGCTATGGCAAATATGTGCTGCATGGCGAGCAAGTCAAGTTCAAGCTCCGAGGAGGCAGAACACAACAGCGACGATGAAGAGGTATGTCCCACTTGCGAAGAAATGTGTGATGCTATTTCTCGTGCCACTGTTATATTAAAGAAAAAGGATAAAAAACTTAGGAACAATGCTGTTAAAATTGAATCACTAGAATCTGAAATTAATCATTTAAAAACTTTGATTCCTAGTGATGATTCTTGTTCCTCATGTGATTTAATTTATGAACAATTATCCTCTTTAAGAAGTGCACACGCATCTACACTTGATAAACTTGAACTTGAAATTGAAAAGAACAAAGAGCTTGCTGCACTTAATGATAAAAATTTGAAAGATGCTTGTTGTTCTACTATTGATTTGCATTGTTCTTCATGTGATGATCTGAATAAGAAACTAAATGATGCTATGAATGAGATTTCTATTTTGAACAATGCTTTACGTGTGCATGAAGTTAAATATTGTTCAAATTGAAAACTAAAAGGAAAAACTTCATGTGAAAACTGCTTTGATCTGTCCAATAAACTTGATGACATGCATAGGACACTAGATCAGTTTTCTAATGCAAATAAGAACCTAAACTTGCTGCTGAATTCTTCCAAGTCTAGTAATGATAAAACTGGTTAGGTTTTAATTCTCATGCTCATGCTAAGGCACACCCACCTAAAGTTGTAAAGTCATTAGGAAGCGGTTTGATTCAAACAGCTCCTAGACAAAAAGAGGTGATTTTCAAATATGCAGGAGTACTGTCCCATTCGGGTTCTAATAAACGTGTTGCTTGCTCATCTAGACATGATAATAAGGTTATTTTTCATTGTACCTACTGTGGTAGAGATGTTCATGTCATGGATTTTTGTTATAGACTAGCTAAACACGATAAGAAACAAAGAATACTTGCTAGATCACATAACAACCAAGCAAAATCTGCTAGACCGAATGTTCGGAGCTTGCAACCTGCTGTAATGAGTCAAAAACTTGCTCCTGGACCTACTGTTTTTTGTGCTACATATAACACATCTTATAAGTCAGTAGTTGGGAACAAAAATTTTCGATGTTTGGCTCATAAACCTGCTGTACCTTCTCAGCTTTCACGTGTTATTCCTGCTGGACGTCGTGTGACTCAGTACTGGATTCCTAAAAGTCTTTTAACTAACCCCAGTATTGAGTCATCGACGTATTGTGCTGCTGTGTAGGTTTCACGTTTGAGGAAGGAGAACATTTGGATTGTGGATTCAGGTTGCTCACGCCACATGACCGGTAACAAAGAATGGTTCTCCTCTCTCTCTTTTGTGTCACGTGTAGAAAATGTTACTTTTGCCGATAACTCTTCTACTCCCATAATTGCTAAAGGTTCGGTTAGAGTAAACAATCTCTACACTTTGAAAGATGTGGCACTTGTTAAAAATTTGAAATACAACTTGCTTTCGGTTTCACAATTGCTAGATGAAAATCTAGAGGTTAGCTTTGCTAAAAATTGCTGCAAGGTTGTAGATTCAAAAGGTGAGCTTTTGTTTAACATGTCTAGGTTGGGAAGAGTTTTTAAAGCTGATTTTGATTTGTCAACTTCTAAGCATCGGTGTCTAGTTGCTAATGATACAAAGGATCTATATTTTTGGCATCGTAGACTTGGTCAATAGGCTTTGATCATCTCACTCGTGTTAGTGCTCTCGATCGCATACGTGGGCTGCCGAAGCTTAAAAAGGACAATGATATTGTGTGCTCTTCTTGTAGACATGCTAAGTTTGTTGCAGGTTCACATGCTCCTCTCACAATGACCATGACAGCTGAACCGGGACAACTTTTACATCTTGACACAGTAGGTCCGGCACGTGTTCAATCCTTCGGAGGTAAATGGTATGTGCTTGTGATTGTTGATGATTATTCCAGATATTCTTGGGTTTATTTTATGGCATCTAAGAATGAAGCTTTTAGTCATTTTAGAACTTTATTTCTTAGATTATCTATTGATCACCCAGGATCATTAAAAGCAATTAGAAGTGATAACGGAACTGAATTTAAAAACCAATCCTTTGATCACTTTTGTGCTGAAACTGGAATAGATCATCAATACTCTTCACCCTATGTACCACAACAAAATGGTGTCGTAGAAAGAAAGAACAGGACCTTAGTTGAGATGGCTAGGACTATGCTTGATGAATATCAAACTCCTAGGAAATTTTGGGCTGATGCAATTGCAACCGCTTGTTATGTCTCAAATCGTGTTTTCTTGCGTGCTAAGCTTGGAAAAGCCCCATATGAGCTCCGGTTTGGACATAGGCCTAGTGTTACACACTTTAGGGTTTTTGGTTGCAAATTCTTTGTTAAGAAACATGGTAATCTTGATAAATTTGAAGCTAGATCTGTTGATGGCATGTTTCTTGGTTATCCATCTCATACTAGAGGCTACCGTGTGCTTTTACTTGACACTAACAAAATTGTGGAGACTTGCGAGGTATCTTTTGATGAAGCTAGCCCAAGTACTAGCTCCGATATTGCAGGTCCGGATCCATATCCGCAGGGGGAGAGTATTTTTATTGAAGAAGATGAAGAAGTGGTGCTGCTGCCCGAAAACTCGGAAGTAAATAACGATCAAGCTGCTGATTTTGCACCACAACAAGCACCAACAGTCACTACTGCTGGTTCGGACCATCCTCAATCAACAAGCTCTCCTAATCAAAGGTCCGAACATGAAGAAGAAGGTGCTTGTGAAGTGTCTACTCCCCTCCGAGTACTCAAAAGTCATCCTCCACAACAAATCATTGGAAGCTTGCATGAACGAGTCACTCGGTCCAGGTTTTGCGATCCAAATTCTCATGCTCATTCTGCTTTTGTTGCTTCTTTTGAACCCAAGGATGTATCACACGCACTCACTAATGAATCTTGTATTAATGCCATGCAAGAAGAGTTAGAAAATTTTGAAAGAAATAATGTTTGGAAACTTGTACCTCCACCTCAAGGTCACACATTAATTGGAACTAAATGGGTATTTAAAAATAAGCAAAGTGAGGATGGGGTTGTGGTTAGGAATAAAGCTAGGTTGGTTGCTCAAGGTTTCACTCAAATTGAAGGTCTAGATTTTGATGGAACATTTGCTCCTGTTGCTAGATTAGAAGCTATAAGAATTTTATTAGCATTTGCTGCATCTAAAGGTTTCAAGTTATATCAAATGGATGTTAAAAGTGCTTTTCTTAATGGCTACATAGTGGAGGAGGTTTATGTTAAGCAGCCACCGGGTTTTGAAAATACAAATTTTCCTAATCATGTTTACAAACTGTCCAAAGCCTTGTACGGTCTAAAACAAGCCCCTAGAGCATGGTATGATAGGTTAAAAACATTCTTATTTGAAAAGGGGTTTACCATGGGCAAGGTTGATAAAACTCTTTTTGTACTTAAGAATGGCAATGACTCATTATTCGTTCAAGTGTATGTGGATGATATTATCTTTGGTTGTGCTTCTCATGATCTCGTGTCCAAGTTTTCAGCTATGATGAGTTCAGAATTTGAGATGAGTATGATGGGAGAACTCACATACTTTTTGGGGCTGCAAATCAAGAAAACAAAAGAAGGAACTTTTGTGCATCAAACTAAGTATACAAAGGACCTTCTTAAGCGCTTCAACATGGACAAATGCAAGCCTTTTCGGACACCAATGGGAACAGCAACAACACTTGAACTTGACGAAGATGGTGACCCGGTCAATAAAAAAGAATACAGAAGTATGATTGGATCACTTTTGTATCTCACGGCGTCAAGACCGAACATACAATTCAGCGTATGTCTTTGTGCACGTTTTCAAGCTTCTCCACGTGCTTCACATCGCCAAGCCATCAAAAGGATTCTCAGGTACCTACATGGAACTCAAGAATTTGGCATTTTTCTTCCTTCTTCGTCAACCGTTTCTTTGAAAGCTTTTTCGGATGCTGATTTTGGGGGTTGTAGGATTGATAGGAAAAGTACTTCGGGTGCTTGTCATTTTATTGGTAATTCACTTGTTGCTTGGTCCTCTAGAAAACAAAGTTCACTTGCACAATCCACGGCCGAATCTGAATATGGTCCTCTAGCGCTTGTTCACAAATTATTTGGATTGTTCAAACACTTAAGAACTATGGGGTTGATTTAGATAGTGTCCACTATTTTGTGATAACACTAGTGCAATTTGTATTGCTAAAAACCCCGTGAAACACTCTAGAACTAAGCACATTGACATTAGGTATCACTTTCTTCGTGATAATGTTGAAAAAGGAAACATTGTGCTTCACCATGTCGATACCGAACAACAATTGGCTGACATTTTTACAAAACCTTTGGATTTCACTCGTTTTTGTTTCATTCGAAGTGAAATAGGGGTTATGCATCCTCATGGCTTAAATTGAGGTGGAGTTTTTGAAACTTTGAAAGTCTATGTGTGAATCTGAAACTAAAATAATATGAGCATAGTATTTCATACATATATGACTTTGTGATTCCTTTTATAGGCTGAAAGTTCTTACTACATTACTCATGTTATACATTTTGTAGTTTTTTCTATGACTAGTAATTGGAATAATTACTTACACTAAATCTGGTCATGATCGAACTTTCTTGCTGTTTTGAACTTGTTGCGTGCTCACAAGTGCTTTTAATCATAAAAAATTAATCAAGTGATCAACTCACATGTTGAGTTTTCAAATAAAAAATTGAGAAAAGATCAAGAGAATATGCATGCATCGCACTTCTTCTTTTGAGATTGCTTATCATTGCACTAAGATATGAACTTGGAAGGAATTGTGTATGACTAAAACCATGTCCTTAAGCTTCTGATTGTCAAATGACATAGGCTTGGCTTGGTTGGTTAGAATAAGTCTGATGCGGCATATAATCTCTTGCAAATATCATATGATCAACTTTGTGCCTTAAATGATTATGAATAATAAAAATGCAGCAACAAGTGTCATGTTTTCAGGTTTTGAAATAGTTGAGTAAGGGAGATCATGACTTGCTTAAACTGAAAAATACATTTGATCTCTAGCATGGCTTACACTACTTTATGTATCTCATTGATGTGATAGTGTAAGTAACCTGATAGTATGACTTGGATGAGCTTTGTTTTGTATGTATATGTTATAATATGCTCATAACATTTAAAAATTTCTCTTTTGAACATTGCTGAATACATTGTCAAAGGGGGAGAAATATGTATAAGGAAATATTTTTTTTACACTTTTTACACTTTGCATATGTTATACACTTTCTTCCTTCTCTGATTTTAAAAAATGGGGAGAAATTAATAAGGGGGGAGAAATGAGTTTTCAAAGCTTTTCAAAACTTTTCATAAGCCAATGTTCGGATTTTAATTGGTGTTGCCAATGCATTCATCAAGGGGGAGATTGTGAGACCTATGTGTGCTGAATACATTGGCAATTAGCATAAAAGTTAGCATTAACATTCAAAGTTTTGAATATTGCCAAAACATTCTTCTGTGGCAAGGTCCAACAAGTTCTTTGTTAGATCCGCCAAGTGTTGGCAAGGTCCGACGCAAGGTCCGGAGAGCTTCTGTGAGGTCCAGAGCTTGTTTTTAGGGAGCTCCCGTGAAGTTCAACTCGTAGAACTGCAGCGTCTTGTTTTTGCTTTTAACTCGCAATGTTTCAAACTTGCTTTATAGGAAGGTTTGCTTAGTATTAATTTGCTAAGTTTTTGGTGTGTTTTGGTGGTTATGGCTGTTATCATTTGATATGGTTTGCAACATGCTTATGTGACGTGCTCATGTAAGGTGTTGTGGTTTTCGAACTAACGTGAGTCAAGTCGAGGACTTGTGCTCGGAAGAATTGGTTGTTTATTCATGTGCAGGTGTTGCATGAGTTCAACACATGGCTGGTGACGGGATCCTTGGACTAGTCTCAGGGAGGAGACGAGGTTCCAACAACCAAGTTCGGGAGGAGCTGTGGTTGAGTTGATCGGGAGGTCGCGCAGCATGTTTGGATCAAGGGCAGTGCATATGAAGGTTGCGTGTACGTCGTTGGAAGGTGTTTGCACATGTGCAAGGAGTGCATGGACGTGGCAATATTGTTCCAAGGCGTGATGAAAAGAAGTGGACGTAAAGAATTGGTCGGAAAGGTCCAACCGGCTGGATTGCGTACTCAGGCTGAGGCTGAGTCGGATATGGCTCAAATATGGAAGATTTGAGTTTGTTATGATAGGATTTCATGCTAGGCACGAAGTTGAGTTGTTTTAGTAATGTTTAGGACGTTCCTAAGGTGTTTGGAAGTCTCACGATTGCTTCTATCTGCGAATAGGAGAGTCCTGAGCAGTTATGGTAAGTTAGGATACGAGTCCAATTAGGAGTAGGAGTCCTAGATTGGATTGATTAGCCTGAGGGCTGGCTATAAAAGCAAGGGAGGCCAGAGCTCTCATGGGTAGAGAACTTTGGGCTGTTTCTCTTGTGTTTATATTGAATAAAGTTCATAGTTTCGAGGAGCTTTTGTGCCTTGTTCGTCCGATTTGTTTTTCGTCAAGTCTTTCTCGCCGAGTTTCTGGACAGACCGACGTTACTTCGGTGTTTCGTTGATAACTCGAGTTTTACAGATCCGATTGACGTGATTATTTTTGGGTTGTCTTCACAACTCAATTATCTATCATCTGTGAAATTTTCACGAGCTTCGGATCTGTAGTTTTTTAGATACACGAGTTTCTTTGCAGCGTTGCAGATCTGTTTTATATCGGGTTGGACAGATTGATCTTCCTTTAATGTTTGATCGTATCTCAAGTTTTACTTCGTGTTTTCAAGTGATTCTTGTTGCATTAGATCCGTGACTTGATTCTATACCTCTCTAATTGATTTGTCATGGTTGAACACGTTTGAAAACACTTGCACACATGGTTTCTTTAACCGATTGATTTTTTCTGAGGGGTTTTTGTTGTTTCAGCTGCGAAAAGTTTTAATCTACCATTCACCCCCCTCTGGTAGCTTTTCACGTGCTCTTCGATCCTACAGTCTCCACCGAGGAGAAGAAACTGGAGCACTTCTATCGGGGGTTACACCCCGAGATAAAGACGAATCTCGTTCAATGGAATCGCGGCACCTTCAACGACCTCGTCAATGCCACGATAATGCAAGAGGACGCTCAGTGGGAGTTGGCAGCTGGGCAGCGGAAGCGCAGCACTCCACCCAGCAGTGGGGGTGGCGCTCGCCAGAAGTACCGCATGGTGTATCGGACACCATCAGGACAGCAGTGGCATCCACCGGCATGACCTCAACAGTTCAGGGGTCGTTCTTTCCAGGCACCCCCGTTCCGACCGCCCGATGCCACCACCGCGACCGCAACAACAGCAGCAGCAGCAGATAGCACCCCGGGCATTTCCACCGCCACAACGCGCCCTGGGTTTCCATCCGCTGATCAGTGGAGGACCGCCCCGCTACACTTGTTTCACGTGTGGCCAGGCGGGCCATTTCTGGAAGGACTGTCCCCAGGGGCAGCAGAGCAGCGGGCAAGCCCAGTTGCAGGGCGGTGCTCGAGGCCGACCTCCGGTCAAGAAGGTTGGTCAGCGGACTCGGGGCGTTCGCAACCTCGACAATGAGGACGCCCCAGAGGGAGACAACGTGCTGGCGGGTACGTTCACTCTCAACGATCAAGCAATCATCATTTTATTTGATTTTGGTGCAACCCACAGTTTTATAAGTGCATCCTATGTGGCTAAGGATCAAATGCAAGTCTTCCCAACCGATTGCACATATATGATCTGCTCACCGGGAGGGAAGATTTCAAATAAAATGATGATTCCAAAAGCACCACTGTGCTTAGGTGGGAAGCTATATCCCACCACCTTGATAATCCTTACGGGGCAAAAGATTGATGCAATCCTAGGGATGTCATGGTTACACTACCATGGCGCTGTCCTGGACAATCGGACACGGACGGTTCATTTAAATTATCCATTCCACCGTCCACATTCCATGGTGTTAGACACTCCAGTCCGGGAAGTTTCAGAAATCCATAATACTGAAGCTATCAAGTTAGAGGACATCCCCGTAGTCCGGGAATACCCCGACGTGTTTCCGGATGATCTTCCGGGCATGCCACCTGAGTGGGATGTCAAGTTCAAGATCGAGCTTGCACCCGGGACTACGCCCATATCACGGAGACCATACAAAATGGCTCCGAACGAGCTGGCTGAACTGAAGGAACAGCTCAATGATATGTTGAGCAAAGGTTTCATTAGGCCGAGTTTCTCGCCTTGGGGATGCTCGGCGCTGTTCGTGAAGAAGAAGGATGAAACCTTGAGGCTGTGTGTGGACTACCGGCCGCTCAACGCCGTCACCATCAAGAATAAGTACCCACTGCCCCGCATTGACATATTGTTTGATCAACTTGTGGGTGCAAGTGTGTTCTCCAAGATGGACCTTCGCTCTGGATATCATCAGATAATGATCCAGGCGGAGGATATCCCGAAGACGGCTTTCTCGACGAGATATGGCTTATACGAATATCTCGTCACGTCTTTTGGTCTCACAAATGCTCCAGCACATTTCATGTATCTCATGAACTCGGTGTTCATGCCGGAGCTGGACAAGTTCGTGGTGGTGTTCATTGATGATATCTTGGTTTATTCCAAGACAGAAGCAGAACACGCCGAACAATTGAGGATCGATCTTCAACGATTGCGAGACCACAAGCTTTACGCCAAGTTCAGCAAATGTGAGTTTTGGATCAGCCAAGTGCCATTCTTGGGGCATATCATATCAGCGGAAGGCATTGCGGTTGACCCAAGCAAAATAGAGCAAGTGCTGAAATGGAAAGCTCCCACTTCAGTCCATGAAGTCAGAAGCTTCCTCGGCTTAGCGGGATACTATCGGCGATTCATTCCAAGCTTCTCCAAGCTCGCTAAGCCGATGACAGAATTGCTGAAGAAGGGAACGAAATATGTTTGGAACACGGCGTGTGAAGGAGCGTTCCAAGCATTAGTGAAGCATCTCACCACAGCCCCGGTCTTAGCTCAACCGGATACAACCAAGCCCTTCGACGTGTATTGTGACGTGTCCGGTATTGGGCTCGGCTGCGTGTTGATGCAGGAAGGACGTGTGGTCGCATATGGCTCACGCCAACTTCGGAACCATGAGCAGCACTATCCGACTCATGATATTGAGCTTGCTGCAGTGGTTTTGGCGCTAAAAATGTGGAGGCACTATCTCCTGGGGAACTTGGTGCATCTCTACATCGACCACAAGAGCTTGAAGTACATCTTCACCCAGAAGGAGCTGAATATGAGTCAAAGGAGGTCGTTAGAACTAATCAAAGACTATGAGATTGAGATTCACTACCACCCCGGCAAGGCGAATGTGGTTGCCGAAGCGCTGAGTCGGAAGTTACATGTCCATAACCTCACCATTATCCCGGTGGAGGAGGAAGAGCCGAGTTTATACTTGGTTCCTTATGGATCGCTCTACAACCTTGCCCTCATCTCTACTATTAGGGAGGACATCATTGCAGCTCAGAAAGTTGATAAGAGCATGGCACATCTCCGGAGACGGATAGATAATGGGGAGATCAAATGTTTCCGGAAGGATGATGAGGGGACACTATGGTTCAATGACCGCATAGTCGTACCCCGAGATATGGAGCTAAGGAAAAAGATCCTCGATGAAGCTCACTTGTCTAAATACTCCATTCACACGGGCAGCAACAAAAGGTACCAAGATTTAAAAAGGAAATTTTGGTGGACACAGATGAAGCGGGAAGTAGCTAAGTACGTATCCGAGTGTGATACATGTAGACGAGTGAAAGCTGATCATATGAGAAAATCAGGGCTGCTGCAACCCCTGAAAATTCCGGCATGGAAATGGGAAGATGTGAGTATGGATTTCATTGTGGGATTGCCCCTGACTTCTAACAAGCATGACTCCATTTGGGTAATCGTTGATCGGTTAACCAAGACGGCTCACTAAATCCCGGTGCATACACGTTACAATGCCAGCAAATATGCGGAGCTGTACGTAGCGAAGATTCTATGTTTATATGGAGTACCCAAGACCATAGTCTCCGACCGAGGTGCATTATTTGTATCTCACTTTTGGGAGCAATTGCACGCTTCTCTGGGTACTAAGCTGATTAGAAGCTCCGCCTATCACCCTCAGACAGATGGGCAAACAGAGAGGGTGAATCAAGTACTGAAAGACATGTTGAGAGCATGTGCCATCCACCACAGTAAGAACTGGGATGATCACCTACCGTTGGAGGAATTCTTGTACAATAACGGCTATCAAGCGAGTATCAAGATGGCACCCTACGAAATCTCTACGGTCGCAAGTGCCGCACCCCGTTAAACTGGTGCGAGTCCGGTGAAAGGGTCACATTCAGGGTTGATGTGGTGAACGACGCCGAAGAGCGCGTTCGGATGATTCAAGCCAATTTGAAGGCCGCTCAATCCCGGAAGAAAAGCTATGCTGATAAGAGGCGTAGACCGCTGCACTTTTACGTCGGGGAACACGTGTACTGTCACACCCAGTTTTTCCGAAGAACAACCGAGTGAATATCACATGTATGCCAGGATCATTTTCTCATACATGTGATGACAAATAGTGAAGCATCATTTATTACAAGCCAGGTGTCGAATATAAGTAAGTCTTACATAGTAAATGTCTCGATGGACAATAATAAGTTCATCACAAGTAAATAAACTAGCAGCGGAATATTATTCTTTAGGGCTCCATCACAGGCGTTGCCCGGGGTCTTCATGAACCTAAAAACCTTCCTCGGGTCCAAAATCTTGGTCATTATACACCGCCTCATTATCTTGACCTGAGCAGCAATATAAACCAACAAATATGCAAGGTTGAGTACCAATGGTACTCAGCAAGTGTGGGAAAATTATATCATGCATGGCTAGAACAAGGAGAGGTTGAACTCATGGTTAAAGCACTACGCAATTAATACCTATCACCTTAGCTTATTAAGCACCTACATTACTACACAGGTGAAATGGTCCCAATCTCCCATCCCATCATCATAATCTAATAACCATAATCATCATTTCCAAACGTTAAGCTCCCCGCTTAACTTCCAAAACCATCAATCCTCTAATCATGAATAAGTCCAGGCCGCTCTTGACCGTGAGCACGGCTGTCAAGACAGTTTTGACTCTGCAGAGTTTGTACCACTGTACCCACAAGTAGTGATTTCATCCCCCGTTGCCGGGTGGACTAAAAGAACCTCCATTATGCCAGTGGCTACGTTCCACATTCACACTTCCCAGGTGTGCAGCCAGGAGATCACTACGAAGCCTTTACAAAGGGATTCCCGACGAGCGTGGGCCCACTGAGGTTTCACCCCTAACAGCATACAAGAGGCTCCAACCCCGCTGCAGTGGCCCCCTCTTGAGCCTTGCGGTTCATATGGTAGTCCAGCTGACACCTACTCCCCGCACCATCCAACACACCCATACTACGCCGGGGATACACCTAATTAATTGGCCAAGCTGCCCCATCTCAGCATGTGGTTGGCACTGTAAAGCCGGGTTACATGCTCCATGAACCGGTCCTTAGGATCCAGGCAAGTACTAAACACAAACCCAAGTCTCGTGCACCCAGCACACAACCAAAACATCCAACTTGCGTTGATCCCTACCTCTACATAACTCACAATAGCTCATTCAAGAGTATGGTATAATAACTGATGATCTTATATCCCAAATATCCCATTCTAAGCATGGCTAAGCATATGCAGGTAAATAAATGACATGACAAAATAAATCCCAACCCAAGCTACAAGGAAACAAGGTAATGCAATTCTAGGGAAACTTTTCTAGCATGGGTTTCATATTTCATTTGACAATGCAAATAATTCTATCTACACATCCTAGCATAGGATCAAAGTGGTCAAGGACACTTGCCTCCTTCTTGCTGCTCTTGAAATGGGTAGTCCTGATCTTGGAAAGGAATAACTTGCTCTTGAACAGGTTCTACTTCATACCATCACACATAGCAAAAGAAAAACAACAATCATAAGACATAGTTCACACTTCTACTTCATACAAACCACACATTTCATATTTATGAAATTCATTCACCATTATATGTGTTGTGGTTACTTTGTGTGTTGATCTGTGGCTTGCACACACTTTTATTTATATGTGTATGATTCCTACTTTGGTGTTCATATTTATACTTACATACTATATATATATATATATATATATATATATATATATATATATATATATATATATATATATATATATATATATATATATATATATATATGTGTGTGTGTGTGTGTGTGTGTGTTTCAGTTTTAAATAAATTCCTTATATTAAACTACCAACTATGTAAGAAAAGTATTTTTCTTCTCCATATGTGCCTTCATAATTTCTATCAACCCTAAACTGAACTCTTTGAATTTTTAAAAACTCCATTTATCATTTACTAGTTGCTATATTTTCAGATTTATATTCCTATGTATAATTGTGTATTTTATTATGAAATTAGTAATACACATCATCTAAACAGTATAGGTTTTGGTCCTGAATAATTTAATAACATATTTTGACCTTGGCCTCTGATGTTAACTATTTCATAATTATTTTCCCTATTTTTCTATAGCTATTCTTTACTTAAAAATGTGTCTCTATACCATTAAATGTGAATAATAAATGAAACAGATTCATTTCAGCCCAAAATATAGTTTTATCTCACTCCAAGGTTTTCTAAGTACTGAGAAAGTTTTTAATTAATTTTGACAATTATATTTGTCCCACATTTTAATTTTCAAACACTAGTTACATATTCTATTTTCTAAATTAAATACTAAACAGAACTAAAATAATGAACTCACCTCATTACAGGGTCTATAATATTATTTCCATAATTTCCAGGGGTCTAGCTACACTTATCAGAGGTGTTTTTCCTAATTTTTATTAAGTCCAGGGGCTAAAACTGATTTTTAAATGAATTTACATGATTTCTTGGAGTTCCAGGGGCTAGATCAGAAGTTTCTGGGGCTAGCTCTTATTTCCAGAGAACCCCAGGGGGTAGCACGTAAGAATTCCAGTCTTTATAACGCGGGGCTGACGTGGACCGTCCGATTTTAAACCGATGGCTGAGATTATAACATCGAACCGGTACGCGGGGTTTTAAAGTCTACCGTGCGATTTAAAATAAACGGCGCACAAGCGGCCACGTCGCTCTGATCGAGCGCGGGCGGCGCTGCCGGCGGCGCACGGCGGTGGGAAGCGGCGATCTCGCCGGAAAGTTTCGGATCCTCGAGAATTCTGCCTAGAACTGTGATCTGATGGCATAGATCGGTAGAGGGGAGGTCAGGGATCTCACCTCGGGGGTTTTCTCGAGCTCGGGGGTCCTGGAAAGTGATCGGCGGCGAGGTCCGAGGCAAAACCACGGCGAAGCTCGTCGGCGCTGGGTTTACACCGTAACTCTCCGAGTTTTCTGCACCTGCAAAGTTCCCCGGAGGCGGTGGATCAAGACCAGCGAGTTAGATCAGAGTTTCCGAGCTTAGATCGGCCAAAATTCACCGGCGAAGTCTCGGTGCTCACCGGAGTGAAAATCGGCGATCGCGTGAGAAAAACCGATTGGGGCTGGGGTTTTTATAGCCGGGGGAGGGCGGTGGGTCAGTTGTGATCGAGTTGGATTCTTCTGGGATCAGAATTCGGCTGAGGAGCGCGGTTTTTTGATTGGTTAAGATCGCGCGCGCTCAAGGGGAAAAGTCCGGGCCGCAGACGCTCGGGGTTAGGGATGATAGGTGGGTCCCACCTGTCTGTGAGAGACAGCGCGGCGCGCGCGGGGGCGGGCTGGCGCTGGGAAACTGGGCCGGCTGGCGGGTTTCGGCCCACTGGCCTGTTTTTTTCCTGTTTCTCTTTTTCTTTTTCCATTTCTTTTCTGTTTTGAGTATAATTTGAATTCCAGTTTGAATTTGAATTTTTGCAAAACATGCAACACGTCCAAAAATTTTTAAATTCCCCTCTGAACATGGTTTAGAGTTTTGAATCAAAATTTGGGGTGTTACAGCTCTACCCCCCTTAAAAGAAATCTCGTCCTCGAGATTGGTGTTTCTAAGAAAACAATTCCGGAAATTGTGCCTTGAGCTCATCTTCCCGTTCCCAGGTAGCTTCCTCTTCTGAGTGATGCTTCCACTGCACCTTGCACATCCGGATTCTCTTGTTTCTGGTGAGGCGTTCCACCGTCTCCAGAATCTTGTATGGTTGCTCGGCATAAGATAAATCCTCAGCTACATCCACTTCATTCATGGGTAACACCTCTTCAGGCGACCTGAGACATTTCTTGAGTTGTGACACATGGAATACATCGTGCACATCCGATAGATGAACCGGTAACTCTAGTTGGTACGCCACTTCGCCTTTCCTTTCCAAAACCTGAAAGGGTCCGATGTATCGAGGTGACAACTTCCCTTTCACCTTGAACCGACGAAGTCCTCTGATAGGGGACACCTTGAGATAAACATAGTCTCCCACGTTGAAAACGAGTTCTCTTCTTCGTACATCATCATAACTCTTCTGGCGTGTTTGTGCTATCCTCAAGTTGTTGCGAATCTCCCTCACCTTCGCCTCGGCTTCTTGTAACACTTCTGGACCAAACACTTTACTTTCTCCTGTTTGGTTCCAAAATAGGGGAGTTCTGCACTTCCTTCCATACAAAGCTTCAAACGGTGACATCTTCATACTAGCTTGATAACTGTTGTTATAGGAAAACTCCGCATACGGTAAGTTCTTGTCCCAACTCCTATTGTTTTTGAGTGCACATGCCCTTAACATATCTTCAAGGATCTGATTGGTTCTCTCCGTCTGCCCGTCAGTTTGGGGATGATAGGCAGAGCTGAAATTCAGATGGGTTCCCATGGTTTCATGCAACTTTTGCCAAAACCTCGAGGTGAACTGTGTCCCTCGGTCCGACACTATCTTCTTTGGCACTCCATGGTAACACACAATCCTTGACATGTACAATTCTGCCAATTTGGATCCGCTGTAGCTTTCTTTAACAGGGATGAAATGAGCTACCTTGGTTAGCCTATCAATGATGACCCATATTGAATCATACCCGGATTGGGTCCTAGGCAATCCCACGACAAAATCCATGCTGATTTCTTCCCACTTCCATTCAGGCACTTTGAGTGGTTGCAATAATCCCGCAGGTCGTTGATGTTCTGCTTTCACCAACTGACATGTGTCACATAGGGCAACATGTTCCGCGACATCTCGCTTCATGCCATACCACCAATACCTGCTTTTGAGGTCCTGGTACATCTTCGTACTCCCAGGATGAATGGAATAGTCAGAATCGTGAGCCTCCTTCAAAATTAATTCACGGATCTCCTTTACTTCTGGCACACAGATCCTTTTCCCGTGCCACACCGTTCCTTGTTCATCCTCTCTAAAACCAGGAGCTTTATTTTCCTTGATGAGCTGTCTGATCTCTTGTATCTTCTCATCATTCTTTTGGCCCTCGCGTATGTCTCGCTCGAGTGTGGAGTCCACTTCCATGGCGATGGCTTCACCACTATTTACTAGACATAGATTGAGCCTTATAACCTCGTCCTTCAATTCTGCAGGCATGTCCTTCAAACTCAACTTATTGACCTGCACTTTCCGACTCAAAGCATCGGCCACGACGTTTGCTTTCCCGGGATGATAGTTGATGCCCACATCAAAGTCATTGATTAGCTCTAGCCATCTCCTTTGTCTGAGGTTGAGATCTGGCTGTGTGAATATGTACTTCAAACTCTTATGATCCGTATATATTTCTGTCCTCTTCCCCATCAAATAGTGCCGCCAAATTTTCAACGCGTGTACCACCGCAGCTAGTTCTAGATCATGTGTAGGATAGTTCTTCTCGTGCTTCCGAAGCTGCCGGGATGCATATGCCACGACATGTCCTTCTTGCATGAGAACACATCCCAACCCGTTTCCAGAGGCATCGCAGTACACTGTGAAATTCTTCTGCATATCTGGCATAACCAACACTGGGGCTGTTGTCAATCTCTTCTTTAGCTCCTGAAAGCTCGTATCGCACTGTGGCGTCCAGGTGAATGTGATTCCCTTTTCCAACAGTTTGGTGAGAGGTCTCGAGATCTTGGAGAATCCCTCAATAAACCGTTGATAGTATCCAGCCAATCCCAAAAAGCTTCGAACTTCCCCGACATTTTCAGGGGTTTTCCATTTCTGGATATCTTCGATTTTGGCGGGATCTACGGAGATTCCTCCCTCCGAGATTATATGTCCTAAAAAGGGAACTCTCTTCAGCCAAAACTCACACTTGCTCAACTTGGCATATAGTTGGTGTTCTCTCAGCCTCTGTAACACCAACCTTAGATGTTTCTCATGTTCTTCTTCATTTTTGGAGAAGACGAGAATATCATCTATGAAAACCACCACAAATTTGTCCAGATATTCCATGAATACCTTGTTCATGAGGTACATGAAATATGCCGGGGCATTGGTTAGCCCAAAAGGCATGACAGTGTATTCATACAGTCCGTACCGAGATACGAAAGCTGTCTTGGGAATATCTGATTGCCTTATCTTGAGTTGGTGGTACCCCGACCTGAGATCAATTTTCGAGAACACACAAGCTCCCCTCAACTGATCAAACAAGTCTTCAATGCGGGGTAATGGGTACTTGTTTTTGATGGTTACCTCATTCAAGGCACGGTAATCCACGCATAACCTTTGGGTTCCGTCTTTCTTGGGCACAAATATCACCGGAGCTCCCCATGGTGAGGAACTAGGGCGAATATACCCCTTCTCCGTCAATTTTCTCAAATGATCCTTGAGCTCTTCTAGCTGCTTGGAGTCCATTCGATAAGGTCTCTTGTATATCGGGGCTGTCCCCGGTACTAGCTCAATTGCGAATTCCACGTCACGGTCGGGAGGCATACCTGGCAATTCCTCCGGAAAGACATCTGGATATTCCCTGATAGTCCTGATTTCCTCAACTTTCACCTCCACTTGATTTAATTTAATGTCCCTCCTAGGCTCGTGTATTGTTATGAACTTTACTCTAGTGCCACTTGGGTTAGTTAGTTCTACCGTTCTAGTCGAACAATGGATGATTCCTTTATGTTTGGTCAACCAATCCATACCCAAAATAATATCTATCCCTTGTGAATCTATCACTATGAGGTTAGCAGTAAATACTACCCCATTAATGTCTAGGCTCACTTTGGGACACACTTGTCTTGTCCTTATTTCTCCACCTGGAGAGTTTACGGCTAGCATATGGTTCATTTGTGTGGTTGCTAGGTCATGCTTCTTAACAAACCCTTGAGCAATGAACGAGTGGATAGCACCAGAATCAAACAGCAGAGTGGCAAGGTGTAAATTGGCAGGAAACTTACCAACTACCACGTCGGGTGCCTCTTGTGCTTCCTCCATAGTGACATGGTTCACCCGTCCTCTCAATACATTCTGCTGTTGTGGCGACGTGGGCTTCTTCTTTGGACACTTATGGGCGTAGTGCCCCACTTCACCACAGCTGAAACATTGCACCCCAATCTTAGATGCCTGGCCCTTGTTGTCTTGGGGTTGGTTTGGGGGTCCTTGCACTGCTGGTCGAGGTGGATATGCAGGGCGAGGCTGCTGCACAAACTGACGTGGCGGCTGTGCTGGTGCCGCGGGAGGCCTGTAGTTTGGGTTGTACCCTCTCGGTGCTGAATAGGGTACCGCAGCACGGCTCGTCTGCCCCGTAGGTTGCTGCATCATACGTGGGCGGGTGTTGCTCCCTGAGGCCTGATGGGACCACCCCGCCTTCCTCTTATTCTCATTTTCCAGGGCCTTTAGCTTCCTTTCCACCACAAATGCTCTGTCCACCATCTTTTGAAAGCTTTCATACTCATTGGAGGACATTGCACACTGCATTTCTGCGGTAAGCCCTTCCACGAAACAATCTTGTTTCTGCTCATCAGTCTCTATGTCCCGTGGGGCATAACGGGATAATTGAGTGAATTTAGTGAGGTATTCCCTCACCGTCATGTTTCCCTGCTGCAGTCCCAAAAACTCCTTCCTCTTGTTTTTGAGTTCACCTCTTGGGATGTAATGGTTGCGGAAGCTACGCTTGAACTCTTCCCAAGTGATGTTCTCAGGGTCATGATGGGCGGCCACGTAGGCGGTCCACCAATCAGCAGCAGGTCCATGCAATTGATGAGAGGCAAACAGCACCCTCTCATACCCTTGGCACTGTATGATCCTCATCTTACTTTCAATGGTCTTCAGCCAATCATCTGCCTCCAGAGGTTCAGCAGCACTTGCAAACATTGGAGGTTGAGTTCCTAGAAACTCACTCAACCTTGGTTGGCGTGGTGCAGCTTGTGGAGGTGGAACTTGATGCAAGTTGGCCACCACTTGAGTCAAGTTCTGGATAAGCTGATTTTGATTCTCCAGCATTTGGTGGAGAGGATCAACTTCTTCACGGCGACCACCCCGGTCCTGGCCTCCAGAAAGATGAGGGTTGCATGCCTCATCATTGTTGTTGGCGGGATTGGCAGCACGTCCTTTTCCTCTTCCGGCCATCTGGCAGGATCAACAAATGTTAATTTTGATACCATTTAGTATCATCTTACTACTTTCAATTGTTGGTACTTTAAGGTGTTGAGGCTTTGTTAAAATTTTACGAGGGTTCATATCTCACACCAAATAAATGCACTATTATTTCCTGTGGGTTCACACACCAAAGCAAAACAATCTGAAGACGAGGCTGTGGACAATTGCTCATGGCTTCCACAACTCACGTCACACACCAAGCATTATCACACCATTAACTACGTAACGACTCGACTACTCGACATCTTGCTAGCTAGGGGAAAGACTCTACACTACTCGTCCTCTTGAGCTGGCTCCTCGGGATCTTCCTCCTCATTTCGGCTACCTTCTGACTCTGCTTTGGGTGGGGAGGCTGCTGGTGGAGAAGTGCGACGACGCCTGATCGCTCGGCGATCCGGGGAGTGAGGAGTCCATGTATCACTCACGGTGACACACAGTTCATTCCCATCTCCTCTTTCTCTCGCCTTTAAGCAAGCTCGCAGCAACGCCTCCGTTTCCTTTAGGGTGTCTCGGACATCCTGAAGCTCTTGTTGACACTCCTGCAGTCGAGTGCTGAGCATAGCAACATCCTCCAAGCACAAGTCCATGTGCTCATGGGAAGTCCCTTGCTGCACCGGTGGGTACTTGTACTCCGTGGTACCACTCTCACGTTGGAGGACATACATGTACTCAGTTTTGTCCAAGTGGCGACGATAGATGTGACTCTGGCAGGTGATGGCCTCCCAGGTGACATCTTTCTCCGCGTCAACTTGTGTTGCTCGACAAGCTGGAGAGTGGTGAATCTTAAGCAATTGATTCTCGTGTATAATCCTCATCTCCGAACTCCATTCTTTCCTCTTCTCACGGATGGTCCTGGTGGAGTTATAGTGGATGATTAGCTTGCCCGTATTGCCGGCGGCTTCGAGCATACGCTGAAGACGGCGCAACAAATCTCCTACTGCCAATCCATAGGAAAGGTACGTCACTGGACGACTCTCCTCTCTTTCGGCAAGGGCAACTACGGGAACTCTCTCTCCTGTGGACTTACGAGCGGTGCGAATCATGCGAACCATCTAAAACAAAAGAATTTAAAATTAGGTTAGATAAATTCTCAAACAAAAATCCTATTTTGAATGAAAGTTGGGGTAAGATGAAGAAAATGACTCCTTTAATAACACTTTTCCACCCACACCTTGGAAAATAGTTTTTAAGAAAATAGGGCCCTTAAATACGTCCATTTTTACCTAGGTCCACGTTCCTACGGGCAACCTTGGCTCTGATACCACCTCTGTCACACCCAGTTTTTCCGAAGAACAACCGAGTGAATATCACATGTATGCCAGGATCATTTTCTCATACATGTGATGACAAATAGTGAAGCATCATTTATTACAAGCCAGGTGTCGAATATAAGTAAGTCTTACATAGTAAATGTCTCGATGGACAATAATAAGTTCATCACAAGTAAATAAACTAGCAGCGGAATATTATTCTTTAGGGCTCCATCACAGGCGTTGCCCGGGGTCTTCATGAACCTAAAAACCTTCCTCGGGTCCAAAATCTTGGTCATTATACACCGCCTCATTATCTTGACCTGAGCAGCAATATAAACCAACAAATATGCAAGGTTGAGTACCAATGGTACTCAGCAAGTGTGGGAAAATTATATCATGCATGGCTAGAACAAGGAGAGGTTGAACTCATGGTTAAAGCACTACGCAATTAATACCTATCACCTTAGCTTATTAAGCACCTACATTACTACACAGGTGAAATGGTCCCAATCTCCCATCCCATCATCATAATCTAATAACCATAATCATCATTTCCAAATGTTAAGCTCCCCGCTTAACTTCCAAAACCATCAATCCTCTAATCATGAATAAGTCCAGGCCGCTCTTGACCGTGAGCACGGCTATCAAGACAGTTTTGACTCTGCAGAGTTTGTACCACTGTACCCACAAGTAGTGATTTCATCCCCGTTGCCGGGTGGACTAAAAGAACCTCCATTATGCCAGTGGCTACGTTCCACATTCACACTTCCCAGGTGTGCAGCCAGGAGATCACTACGAAGCCTTTACAAAGGGATTCCCGACGAGCGTGGGCCCACTGAGGTTTCACCCCTAACAGCATACAAGAGGCTCCAACCCCGCTGCAGTGGCCCCCTCTTGAGCCTTGCGGTTCATATGGTAGTCCAGCTGACACCTACTCCCCGCACCATCCAACACACCCATACTACGCCGGAGATACACCTAATTAATTGGCCAAGCTGCCCCATCTCAGCATGTGGTTGGCACTGTAAAGCCGGGTTACATGCTCCATGAACCGGTCCTTAGGATCCAGACAAGTACTAAACACAAACCCAAGTCTCGTGCACCCAGCACACAACCAAAACATCCAACTTGCCTTGATCCCTACCTCTACATAACTCACAATAGCTCATTCAAGAGTATGGTATAATAACTGATGATCTTATATCCCAAATATCCCATTCTAAGCATGGCTAAGCATATGCAGGTAAATAAATGACATGACAAAATAAATCCCAACCCAAGCTACAAGGAAACAAGGTAATGCAATTCTAGGGAAACTTTCCTAGCATGGGTTTCATATTTCATTTGACAATGCAAATAGTTCTATCTACACATCCTAGCATAGGATCAAAGTGGTCAAGGACACTTGCCTCCTTCTTGCTGCTCTTGAAATGGGTAGTCCTGATCTTGGAAAGGAATAACTTGCTCTTGAACAGGTTCTACTTCATACCATCACACATAGCAAAAGAAAAACAACAATCATAAGACATAGTTCACACTTCTACTTCATACAAACCACACATTTCATATTTATGAAATTCATTCACCATTATATGTGTTGTGGTTACTTTGTGTGTTGATCTGTGGCTTGCACACACTTTTATTTATATGTGTATGATTCCTACTTTGGTGTTCATATTTATACTTACATACTATATATATATATATATATATATATATATATATATATATATATATATATATATATATATATATGTGTGTGTGTGTGTGTGTGTGTGTGTGTTTCAGTTTTAAATAAATTCCTTATATTAAACTACCAAGTATGTAAGAAAAGTATTTTTCTTCTCCATATGTGCCTTCATAATTTCTATCAACCCTAAACTGAACTCTTTGAATTTTTAAAAACTCCATTTATCATTTACTAGTTGCTATATTTTCAGATTTATATTCCTATGTATAATTGTGTATTTTATTATGAAATTAGTAATACACATCATCTAAACAGTATAGGTTTTGGTCCTGAATAATTTAATAACATATTTTGACCTTGGCCTCTGATGTTAACTATTTCATAATTATTTTCCCTATTTTTCTATAGCTATTCTTTACTTAAAAATGTGTCTCTATACCATTAAATGTGAATAATAAATGAAACAGATTCATTTCAGCCCAAAATATAGTTTTATCTCACTCCAAGGTTTTCTAAGTACTGAGAAAGTTTTTAATTAATTTTGACAATTATGTTTGTCCCACATTTTAATTTTTAAACACTAGTTACATATTCTATTTTCTAAATTAAATACTAAACAGAACTAAAATAATGAACTCACCTCATTACAGGGTCTATAATATTATTTTCATAATTTCCAGGGGTCTAGCTACACTTATCAGAGGTGTTTTTCCTAATTTTTATTAAGTCCAAGGGCTAAAACTGATTTTTAAATGAATTTACATGATTTTCTGGAGTTCCACGGGCTAGATCAAAAGTTTCTGGGGCTAGCTCTTATTTCCAGTGAACCCCAGGGGGTAGCACGTAAGAATTCCAGTCTTTATAACGCGGGGCTGACGTGGACCGTCCGATTTTAAACCGACGGCTGAGATTATAACATCGAACCGGTACGCGGGGTTTTAAAGTCTACCGTGCGATTTAAAATAAACGGCGCACAAGCGGCCACGTCGCTCTGATCGAGCGCGGGCGGCGCTGCCGGCGGCGCACGGCGGTGGGAAGCGGCGATCTCGCCGGAAAGTTTCGGATCCTCGAGAATTCTGCCTAGAACTGTGATCTGATGGCATAGATCGGTAGAGGGGAGGTCAGGGATCTCACCTCGGGGGTTTTCTCGAGCTCGGGGGTCCTGGAAAGTGATCGGCGGCGAGGTCCGAGGCAAAACCACGGCGAAGCTCGTCGGCGCTGGGTTTACACCGTAACTCTCCGAGTTTTCTGCACCTGCAAAGTTCCCCGGAGGCGGTGGATCAAGACCAGGGAGTTAGATCAGAGTTTCCGAGCTTAGATCGGCCAAAATTCACCGGCGAAGTCTCGGTGCTCACCGGAGTGAAAATCGGCGATCGCGTGAGAAAAACCGATCGGGGCTGGGGTTTTTATAGCCGGGGGTGGGCGGTGGGTCAGTTGTGATCGAGTTGGATTCTTCTGGGATCAGAATTCGGCTGAGGAGCGCGGTTTTTCGATCGGTTAAGATCGCGCGCGCTCGGGGGGGAGAAGTCCGGGCCGCAGACGCTCGGGGTTAGGGATGACAGGTGGGTCCCACCTGTCTGTGAGAGACAGCGCGGCGCACGCGGGGGCGGGCTGGCGCTGGGAAACTGGGCCGGCTGGCAGGTTTCGGCCCACTGGCCTGTTTTTTTCCCGTTTCTCTTTTTCTTTTTCCATTTATTTTCTGTTTTGAGTATAATTTGAATTCCAGTTTGAATTTGAATTTTTGCAAAACATGCAACACGTCCAAAAATTTTTAAATTCCCCTCTGAACATGGTTTAGAGTTTTGAATCAAAATTTGGGGTGTTACATGTACCTCAGTGTGTCTCCGATAAAAGGCGTGCACCGGTTCGGTGTGAAGAGGAAACTTGCTCCCCGTTTCATTGGACCCTATGCTATCACCGAGAAGTGTGGACCAGCGGCGTAAAGACTGGAGCTACCGGCATCTCTTGCTGTTGTGCACGACGTTTTCCATGTTTCACAACTGTGAAAATGTCTGAAGCATACAGCTGCTGTTCCTACCGAAGACATCAGCGAGTTGCAACAGGATTGGACGTATGATGAATATCCGGTGGCAATTATTGATGACAAAGCCCGGACCAGACGTAGCCGAACGTTATGGTTCTACAAGATACTCTGGAGCAACCACACCGCCGAAGAAGCGACGTGGGAGAGCGAGGAATTCCTTCGCTCAAATTACCCGGAGTTCATGGCATCTCAACAAGGGTGAGTTCCTATTACATCGCTTTCTCTTCTTTTGTAATCTCGGGACGAGATTCTTTTAAGGTGGGAGGGATGTAAAAGCCCAAGAAAAAGGGCTTATAAAAATTTTTCATCACCTCACAACATCACAGCTTTTGTTGTGGATATCTTGTGATGACTTGTGAAGAGCAAGTAACCACCATCAAAAGGGTGATTAGGAGGGAAATCCCTAACTTTCACAAAGTGGGATATCTACACATGAACATGAGATGTTGGGCTCACCCCTTGGACTTAAAAAGTCTTGGGAAGGTTCAGGCAAAATTTCATGCAAATCCCACACTTTTTGAGGCACTTTTGGAGGCATTTCAAAAAGAGGCCAATTTGAATGTAAATTCAAATTGCAGCAACTTTCATCACTTAGATTCAAAAGTTGGCTTCATATTCAAACTCAGCACATTTTTCTGAGTTAGTCCACCAATTTTCACCCCATTGGAATTTATCTTGTCGGGAGCTAAATTTGCAATATTTCAAAACTGAATTTGAATTTCAGTTCAAATGTGAACCAAATTTAGCCAAACCAAATTCCAATTGAGGGAACCAAATTCAAAATGTAGCTTGGTGCTTAAGTCTATCATTCAATGTTTAGTAGCTGGGATATTTGCAGCAGAAGGGGGAGAAAGAATTAGAGGGGAGAAGAGGACCCACTGGTCAGCCACACAGAGATCAAACCGACTCAGTCACTCGGTCGAACACCTGTGGTCGCCAGCGCACGGGTGAAACCCCGCCCCAACGCGGCCACCACGAATTGCTGGTGTCGTTCTGGAGGCCTGCGCGGCGCTATTACCTGCCCACGAAGTCATCCCTCGCAGCTCACACGCCGACCGACTTGCTTCCACGTGCGCTCGACCGAAAACGTTCACCTCTCGGCCGCTCACCTCGGCTCCTCGTCGCGCCGCTGATCCAGGCATTCTCGCAACCGGAGCTAAACAGCAAAGAGACGCGCCAGAGACCGCTCGATCTCACGGTGAAGATCTTACCCCCCCCTTTCATGCTCCGTAAAAAGAGTATTTCCACGTTTAGTCCTCGGTGTTCAAAAGACCGAGCTAGCAAAGAATCTAAAATTCGTGGTGATCGGTCCTTCACCGCATGAACCCAGCCAAGCACATGTTCTACACGTTCCCACGGCCACCTAGGATCAAAGACCATCAAAAACCGTCGAGTCTTGGCGCTGCTATCCGAGTTTTTCGAGCAACTGCCGTTTAGCCCTAGGTCGACGGTGAGGTCCTAGCTCCGGCCATTTCCATGGCTAACCGAGCTCATATTCGTGCTCAGCGTGCCACAGCAGAGCTGTAGGAGCAAACCGTTTGAAGAATAAGGCCCTGAGTAGCCCGGGCGACATCGCCGGAGTAGGGAGAGTCGCTGTCGCCGTCGTAAGCATGGTTCCAGCCATTGCCGAGCTTCGGAGAGGGCACCAGCGTGTTTCTCGAGCCAAGTTTGGCCCAGGCGGCGAGAACCGTTGGAGGTCGTGCAGCGAAACGGCCGGCGGCGAGAACCCCGGCGAGGCACCGCCGCGGGAGTCGCGGGGTGGCGCGAGGTAGACGAAGGGGGGCGGGTCCACCAGTCAACCTCTGTCTCGCGGGGATCCATTTGCGGCCAGGATTCGGTGCGGCAGCGCGGGTAAAACCCGGTGGGCCACGGTGTGGCCGCATTCTCAGTGGGCCGGTTTAAGGAGTGGGCCCCACCCGGAGAGTTTAAACATTTTGGGAATTTCCAGTTTTAGTGCAAACTTTAAATGCACATAACTTTTGCTAGGAAGCTCCAAATTCAGTGACCCAAATTTTGCTGGACTCATAATTTTGATTACTTTCCAGCAATGCAAATTTCAGCTCATGAAAGTTAATAGTTTTCCAGAATTAAACCCCTAAAGTTCAAACTGTTAGGAATTTTATCTGGAGAATTACCTTATGGAAAATTCTGAAATTTGGCTGAGAGGTTCATTGGAAAATCCTTGAGTCACAGTAAAATTTTCAGACTCATCCAAGTAAATTTAGTCCCCCTAATGGGGTGATTAAGTGAACTGCCCTGAGAAAATAGAAAAATGTACAGAAACATTTTTCAAAATTTCTCAAATCTTGTTTAGGGCACAACTTCGTCTAGGATTCTTCAAATGACATGAAACCAATTCCATTAGAACCATCTTAAATTCTAGTTTCCATAAAGTAATGGTTGGAGCCATGAAAAACCCTGGAATTACTTAGAGACTCTAATATTGACCAAATATGCTTTTATTTGTACAAAGCTCAAATGAACTTTGTTTCAGATGAAACTTGGTCAAGACTCTGGATAGGACCCTACCAAGCCACCATAAAATTTTCAGAAACAAAGGGGAGGATTAGCTAAAGTTATAGTAATTACTTATGCAAGTTTACACATTGCATTTAAATTGACATATAGCATATGGTTAACGTGTAGTCACTGAAGGCGAGGAGACTCCGGAAGTTCTCGACTTCCTTCTTCCGGATGAAGACCTAACCACTGACCAGCAGCAACAAGGAAAGCCCCGGTTTGCATTAACCCTTTTTATAAAGTTTTGCTTTGTTTACATGTCTAGTGTGAAGTATGTATGTGCATTAGGTGTAGGATGGCTGAAACCCAATTGCATAACCAGAAATTTCCTATAAGAGGGAGGGTAGTGTCTAAGGCCTCGAGTATACAGGCTATGCTTAATGATTTATAGGACTTCGGTACAAGTAGAGTAGTTGGAATCTACTCGTGAGTTAGGCTTGGGACACACGGGTTTGGTTCGAGTGATGTGAGATCACTTTAGTAATGAAAATGAGACTAGGCAGGGGCTAGGGCGTGGAAAGAGGAAGTCTTGTGTGTGCAGCCCTATCCGTGTCAATTGAGGACCAATCCGGGCGGCCCTGCTGAGCAAGTATTGAACGTACCGAATGCATATCGGATATATGGGCCCCGATAAACCGATGTAACCTAAACCTCCGGACGTCGAGGCATAGCACACCGATTTATAGGTGTAGGTTGAGGGCAGCAAGGTGGAAATCTGCTAACGGGCATAGAGAGATGCTCTGTGTAGGGAACCTCCTGTCCGTTTCGGTGCGACCGGTTCGACGTTTGGGCTGTTGGGTGAAAGGTTGTCCCGTACGACATCGAGTGAGCGTGCTGTGCAGCTCCACGGGTGGGCGTACGTGACGTGCTCTTTGGGTCTCCCTGCAGGTGTATATCGAGTCGATTCGCCATCCCTCGCGGTGACGAGTACCGCTTGTTCACTGCATCGTAACGTAGATAATTTATGGAATGTTATGATTCAATTCTGCTGTATGATATAATTGTATCGTTACCTGTGTGCCACCAAATATTGCTTACTAAATTTCAGATTCATGAGTTGTTAATTTGTGTCTAAATGATGAACTAAGGATCAACTATAGGCGTGTCCGTTTGCTGAAATTTTACCATCCCATGTTCATTGTACCCTACATGTAGAGTTTCATGCCTAGTTGAGTCGGTTAAGTCTTGTTGAGCCATCGTGCTCACGGTTGCTGCTTAAGTGTTTTTCAGGTGAGGAGCCACCCACGGACTCAGGTTACGAGTCCACCGGCGAAGGGTACCCTCCGTCGGGGACCAAGGCTGAGTGGAAGCCGTACACGCCGTGTTGAGCTGAGCAGTGCAGCTAGTGTGGGTTGCCCTAGGGCTGGGCAACCGACTTTTGCTAGATAGGCGGGCGTGAGTTATACAAATTAGACTTCCCCTGTGTAATATAAACAATAGTTTGTAACTGAGTATTGTACTAGTTTGTACAATTTCAGTTTGTTTTCTATGTAATACAACGTATCCTTATGATGTGTGCTGTCGGGTGTCGCATCGCATGGCCCCACCCTCTGCGATCCTAGATGAGCGGATTCCGGTCCGCCACAGAGGCTTAGCTGACTAATTAGGTAAGTTACTAGATTGTTATGGACCGTGGAAGGCGCGGGGAATGGGAGCCGAGTGAGGACTGTCCTGGGAACTGCATGGCATAAGAGGGGGCCCGTAGGTGGGAGAATTGGAGATTCTAGCCTGCTGGTGAAACCTTAGTGAGTCCATACATCTAGTAGCCCCTTTGTAAAGGATATTTTGTGATCTCTTTGGCCATACATCGACGGTTGTGTACTGGTATAATGGAGGTTCTGCAATCGCCGACGGGTGACGAAATCACAAACTTGTGGGTAAAGAGGTACAAACTCTGCAGAGTCTAAAACTATCATGATAGCCGAGCTTACGGTAACGAGCGCCTGGACAACCCACATGATTAGATGGGATGGTTATTGGGATGGTTTTTGGATGGTATGGTTATGGTTTGGTCTTTGGATTTGGTTTTTGGGACTGTTGAGTCCGGGTAATGAGATTGGTTGCATGACTGTTGAGTCATGGCAACGAGATTTGGTCTTGGTATGAGATGGAATTGAATATGAGATGAAAAGGTAGTGAATACGAGATGGTATTCATGAGATTGTAGTGAATACGAGATGGTATTCATGAGCTTGAGAAATGATAAATGTCTGGAAGAGACATGAAAGTGATGGAACATGATGGAGGTATGTTGGTGTTTAAATACATATTGGGATTACATTCACTTAAAGCTATGTTGCTGTTTTTATCGTGTTTTGAGAAATAAACTTTGCTTGCTGCAATGAGCCTTTTTATACCTGCCTATTGTGAGCTACATATAATATTTCCCGCACTTAATGAGTACATCATGTCCTCAAACTTGCATTATCATACATCATCAGCAATAGGAGAGGAGTACTATGAAGACCCTGTGGAGTATTAGGAGTGTGATCCACCGTCAACTTGCCTATGGGGATGGAGTAGAGATGGAGCCGCTGCTGCTGCTTAGATTGCTTCCGCACTAGTTAGAAGACTTCCGCTGCTAGAATAAGACTTCCGCTGCTAGAATAAGACTTTCGCTGCTAAGATACGACTTCCGCTGCTAGAATGAGTCCAAGACTCATGAGACATTGTAATAAACCCTGTTTTTCGTGGTTATATATATTCTGAATTCAGTTTGTGAAGTATATGTGTATGTGTGATGAACATCCTGGGCACACAAACGCATCAGTCTCGGTTCCGAGAGGTTTCCTCTCAGAACCAGGGCGTCACAACTGGAACGCCTTTTCCTTCATAAATAGCTCCGTCATAGGCTTCGCTATCTTGGAGAAGTCCTTGATAAACCGGCGGTAGTATCCAGTCATCCCAAGAAAACTCCGAATATCTCTCACGTTTTGCGGTTGGTTCCACTTCAGAACATCTCCAACTTTTCTAGGATCAACCGATACTCCTTCCTCAGAGATAATGTGGCCTAGGAACGATATCTCCTTTAGCCAGAATTGACACTTGCTGAGCTTGGCATACAATTGATGCTCTCGCAGTTTTTGCAATTTCAATCTTAAATGTTCCTCATGTTCCTCCTCACTTTTCGAATACACCATGATGTCGTCAATGAAAACCACGACGAACTTGTTCAAGTACTCCATGAAGACTTTATTCATGAGGTACATGAAGTATGCGGGTGCATTCGTTAACCCAAAAGACATAACGGTATATTGATACGAACCATACCGTGTTCGAAAGGCAGTCTAGGGTATGTCGGAGGGTTTAATCTTTAGCTGGAAGTATCCCGACCGAAGATCAATCTTGGAGAAAACTTGGGCTCCCTTCATTTGGTTGAACATGTCCTCTATACGGGGCAGAGGGTACTTGTTCTTGATTGTCACCTCATGAGAGACCTATAATCCATGCACATCCTTTGGGTTCCATCCTTCTTGTCTACGAAGAGCACGGGGGCTCCCCATGGTGATGAGCTTGGAGGTATAAAACCCTTCTCTTGCTGCTCCTTGATTTGTTTCTTGAGCTCTACTAGTTCATTGACGAGCATGTTCCGGGTACCAGGTCAATGGAAAACTCGATGTCTCGGTCAGGTGTCATACCTGGAAGTTATTCCGGGAACACGTCCGAGAATTCTTGAACCACCAGAATGCCTTCCAATGTTGCTTCTTCAACGTGGTTCAATGTTGCCTTCTCGGTTGTTGGTTGGGCTGACTCGAACTCGATAGGGGTTCCGTGCTCGTTTGTCAACTGCACGCTCCTCTTTGCACATTGGATTACTCTGTTGTGCTTGCTTAACCAATCAATTCCGAGTATTATGTCAATCCCTTGCGAATCCAAGACAATGTGGTTGGCAAGGAAGTTTACCCTCCTTATTTTATGGTTTACTTTCGGACATACTATATTAGTCCTCATCTCTCCACCGGGAGAATTAACCAACATAGTATATTTCAAGTGTGATATGGGTAGATTATACTTGGCAACATACTTGGATGATATGAATGAATGTGATGCTCCAGAATCAAGTAAAATGGTGGCTGGGTTGGAGTTGGCAAGGAACATTACCAATCACGACGTCCTCAGCCTGTTGCGCTTCCTCAGCAGAGACATGGTTCACGTTGCCGCGAGCATAGTCCTGTTGTCCACGGTTTCCTTGATTGGCTCCTCCGTTCGGTCGTGGGTTCTGCTTGGGCATGTTGCTTGGTTGTCCAGGACCTCTCTTCGGGCACTGGCTCGCAAAGTGTCCCGTCTCTCCGCATGCAAAGCATGCCTTGTTGCCCACGACAGCTGGTACGTTGGGGCGGGGGTTTTGGACAGGAGCGCCCATGTTGGGTCGGGGCGCAGGAGGCAAAGGAACACGAGGTGCTTGCATGGCAGGACGTTGCTTGGGTGGTTGATTAGGGCGAAAAGCAGGAGTAGTCGACCCATACTGTGGTGCAGCTAGGGGCATGTACCTAGGTTGTACGTTGCTCCCTTGTGGCTGGTATGGCATCTTTCTTTTGCCCTCTCCCTCGATCTCTTGGATCTTGCTTTCAACCACTATTGCTTTGTCAACTAACTTCTGGAAGCTCGCATAGTCATTGTTGAGGAGCTGAACCTGGATCTCATTGTTCAACCCTCTCATGAACAGGTACTGCTTCCGTTGGTCCGAGTTGACATCTTCAGCGGCATACCATGACAGTTGCGTGAACTTGTTGAGGTACTCATTTACGCTTTTTTGTCCTTGGCGGATACCTTCAAACTCTTGTCTCTTGAGCATCATTACTCCAGCAGAGATGTAATTAGAACAGAAACTCTCCTTGAACTCAGTCGAAATAATAGTCTCCGGGTCGACATGAGCATTGCATAAGGGAAACCCACCAGTCAGCGGCTGCTCCCATGAAATGGTGCGACGCGAAGAGAACCTTCTCTCGGTCATTGCACTGAACTATGACAAGCTTCTTCTCCATGGACTTCAACCAGTCGTCGGCCTACATGGGGTCATTAGCTTGTGCAAAGGTGGGTGGTCGAGTCCTCATGAACTCTCCCAGTTGGCTGTGAGCCGGTGGTGGTGATGGTGGTGGCGGTGGTGCAGGAACGGGGTTGTTGTTGTTGGCTTGCAGCTGACCCAAAGTTTGGATCATGGTTTTCATAAGCTGGTTCTGCATAGCCATCAACCGTTTCAGGTTGTTTGCACCAGCTCCGGGGTTGTCATTCTTAGGAACTTTGACGTGGTCGTCCTCTTGGTTGCCACGGACGTTCCTCCCTTGACGACTCGCATTTCCTCTCACCATCTGTGTGAGTCGGATAGAATAGAGGTTAGAAGGTTAGATGAATCGCCCTAACTATATGCATCAAGGTGGGCGGGCTACATATATTAGCCTTATATGAGGATGTGAACAAGTGCCAAAGCATCTCACATCTCTCTACTATGTGTGGATATGGACAACGCTGAAACGTCCCACAGCTCACACTAAGCACTCAAGCACAAACAATCATCACAGAGTTCATCACACAACTCCTATTCAAGACTTATTCAATGGGGGTCCTATGGGGTTTTGGGGTGATACCAATCTGTGATTACTCGGTGACTTTGTCCTATGGTCAAGGTGGTTCCAATGCCAATCTATGCACTCTACCTAGGCTTGCATCCTATGGTCAGCGCGGCTTCTAGTACCAATCTGTTACTAGGGATTGCATCCTACGGTCAACCGTGGTATCTATACCAATCTGTGATCAATCTAGGCTTGTGACCTACGATCAACCATGGTAGGTTGATACAAATTTATGATTCTATATAGGTGTGTGATCTACAGTCAACGTGGCTCTGATACCAATCTATGACGCCCTGGTTCTGAGAGGAAACTCCTCGGAACCGAGACTGATGCGTATGTGTGCCTAGGATGTTCATCACACATACACATATAATCCACAAACTGAATTTCAGAATAATACCACGAATAATAGGGTTTATTACAATGTTTCATGAGTCTTGGACTCATGCTAGCAGCGGAAGTCTTAATCTAGCAGCGGAAGTCTTTATTCTAGCAACGGAAGTCTTCTAAATATTGCGGAAGCAAACTAAGCAGCAGCAGCGGCTCCATCTCTACTCCATCCCCACAGGCAAGTTGACGGTGGATCACACTCCTAGTACTCCACGGGGTCTTCATAGTACTCCTCTCCTGTTGCTGATGATGTATGATAATGCAAGTTTGAGTACATGACGTACTCAGCAAGTGTGGGAAAATATGATATGTAGCTCACAGCAAGGCAGTTATAAAAAAGGCTCATTGCAGAAAGCAAAGTTTATTTCTCGTAACACGATAAAAACAGCAACTTAGCTTTAAGTGAATGTAATCCCAACATGTATTTAAACACCAACATACCTCCATCATGTTCCATCACTTTCATGTCCCTTCCAGACTTTTGTCTTTCTCAACTTTTCTCAAGCTCGTGAATACCATCTCGTATTCACTACCATCTCATGAATACCATCCCGTATTCACTACCATTTCATCTCATATTCAATTCCTTCTCACACCGATACCATATCTCATTGCCATGACTCAACAGTCATGCAACCAATCTCATTACCCAGAGTCAAGAGCCCCGAAAACAATTCCAAAGACCAAACCAAAACCTCCCAATAACCATCCCATCTAATCATGTGGGTTGTCCAGGCGCTCGTGACCGTAAGTTCGGCTATCATGATAGTTTTAGACTCTGCAGAGTTTGCACCACTTTACCCACAAGTTTGTGATTTTGTCACCCGTCGGCGACTGCAGAACCTCCACTATACCAGTACACAACCATCGGTGTATGCCCAAGAGATCACAAAATATCCGTTACAAAGGGGCTACTAGATGTATGGACTCACTAAGGTTTCACCAGCAGGCTAGAATCTCCAATTCTCTCACCCATGTAAAGGTCCCAAAGTTATGAATACAAAGAAACACTTATTTGCAAAAGTTGGTTTCATATGTATGAAAATTGGGACTTGTTAAAACTTTTCCCCACACGTGATAACACACATGAGGATTTTGCTTCACACAAGTCAAATGTTTATTTGAGAACTTGGAACCCTAGAGGGGTCTAAAACAAGGATGGGAAGTTCCCATATATGTGAGAAAACAAAAATCAGATTTGGAACAATTTGTCCAAACAAAAATTCAAATGAGAAAAACACAATGGAATTCAAAACTGTTGTGCTAAAAATCTAATTTGCAGCAGCCAAAATAAAAATCAGATTTCATATTTGAATTCCTTGAGTCCAAATTAGGGGGTGTGCAAAGTTTCATAATTTATGGAAATAGTTTGCAACCCATTTTGCAAAAGGGACGTTAAAAGACAAAGAATTCAAATGCATGTTTGAATTTGGATGAAACTTGCCCAATTATCCAAATGCATACCAGATTTAAATCCCCACAATTGAATTCACTCAACATTCAAACTTGGGAGATATTTGGAGAGGGGATAAGGAGGACTGATCAGTGGGTCCCACATGTCATTGGGAGCACTGAAATTGCAAAAGATCTGATGTCCACAGTCTCTGTTTTGCTTACTTCCCACGTGAAGCAATCGGCAGAGCCGACAGCGGCGCTCACCGCCTCGGGCGACCGCCTCCCCGTGGGAACCGCCTCACCCAGTGCTTTATTACCCCCTGTCGGGCTCCTTTTCCTTCTCATCGCCGAAGCCCCGAACCCTCGGCCTGTTCTTCCTCCCTCACGCGAGAAATCAACCGAGAACCGCCGCTGAGCTCTCGGTCGATCGACCACCTCCTAGCGCGTGTGCCAGCCGCAGGTGAGCAGCAAAACTGCACCGCAGAACACCCCACAACATCCTCGAGCCATCACCAAGCGGATTCGCGTTCTCTGCACCGAGAACGGCGAGTTTCCATGGCAGCCGCCATAGAACCGAGAGAAAGTGCTCTCGTGGACAGCTTCAACTGCGGCTTGTTACGACCGAGCTAGGCCATCTCTGGGCGCGTGCGATGTCCAGGCAACTCACCACCGAAGCTCAGGATCAACCGTGGATCGTCGGCAGGGAATATCGAGAATTTCTCCTGATCGGTGCAAACCGACCTTCCGGTACGTTTCCGAGAAATTCCCAATTGATTATGGTCTAGATAGCCCGAAACTTCGCACATGAAGGCTAGACGTAAGGACGCACCAGTTTGCTTTTGAAACCCCGCATGAAAAACACTGTGCACCAGTTCGGCTGCACGGTGAACCCTAATTTAGAACCGTTTCCGAGCCATTGTACTACCATGTCGATGTTCCTTAGTGTCCGCCGGTGCTCGAGAACTTGGAAACTGAAGCCTAGAAGGCTTAGGGCGTCGGGGCGACGTCGCCAGACTTCGTCCGAACCATTGCGCTGTCGCGGGATAGTTTGGGATCCCTACCGGCTCGAGCAAACCCCACCAGCGTGTTCCTCATGTTGAATTAGGGGCTGGCGGCGAGTTTCAGCAGTTGAGATGGCCGGACGACGGATCCCGGAGCTTTTCCGGCGAGCCCGGCGGCGGGATCGCGCGGGAGCGAGAGGTGGAAGACGACCTCCCTGGGCCCGCGTGTCAGCGACTCGGGGAAAAACGGGCCGGATACTCTGTGGCACGGGATCGGCTGTGACAGCGCGGGAAACAATTCTGTAGCCCGTGTGGCGCGCTCCCGGTGACTGACACGTGCACCATGGCCCACAGTCAGGTTTAAACTTTTCCCCGGATTTATTCAAATCCCAGATTTTTCCCCAAACTTTAGAAGAGCATAACTTTTGCTAGGGACCTCCAAATTTAGTGATTCAAATTGGGTTAGAATCAGATTGACAAACTCTATCCAATTATACAACCCAATTTGTATTAAAGTCTTTATTTAATTCTGGAAAATTCTTTAAAGCTTTTCAGCAAAAGAATTTTAGAGGGAGTTTGGTTTATCCAAAAATTCTCAAATTTTGCCAGAATATTCTCTACGGTGTTATTAGACTCCTGCAAAAGTTTCAGCTCATTTGGAGTTGAATTGATCAGGGTAATTCAGATTGTAAGTTTCTGTATTCGAATGAATACAGAAACATTTTCAGAGAATTTCCAAAACTTGTAAATTCAGTTCTGGGAAATTCCTATCTCCCAAAATCCTAGGAAAATTCATGTTGACTCTATAAACTATAATTGAAATTGTGGTTCACTGAGTTTGACATGAACATGGATGTTACCTCAGAATTAATTCATCTTTGACTAAACACTTAGAGAATTATTCTGAATAAACCATTCCATGAAATGTGCTAAATTTTGGTCCAGAGGACCTTCTTGTGACAAGGAACTCACATGAAAATTCTCAGCTCCATTAGAGCTCTGGATCTCCACTGTCATGTGTGATCTCTTAAGGGGATCAACACTTAAGTTGGAAGAAGCACTCAACACTTGATCTTAGTGTGTAAGCCCAACCCAAACCACTAGCACCAGTGTCATTTTTAAATTCTTAAACAAAGTTCAAGTTTTAAAATGGTCTTTAGATCTTATGAGCAAAAGCTTTTCAATTAAATACATATGCATGATCATATCGTGTAGCATATACGTGAAGAAGGTGAGGAGGATTTGAAGTGAAGATCAAGGAGGGGGGAGAACAAGTGATCAAGCTCCAAGTGATCGTCACTAACTGATTGTAACAGTAGTCACCTGCAAAACAGGCAAGCCCCGGTTTGCATTTGAACAGTTTTATAAAGCATTTCCATTTGTAGAAATCATAGCTTTGCATCGTTGATTGCATTACGTCTAGATGATATTGAAAACCCCACTTGCATGACCAAAAACACCTAAGAGAGAAAGGGTAGAATAGCAACTCCTCGAGGGAATTTTGGCTACGCTAATGTTAGTAGGAAAGGTCCGGTAGAAGACGAGTAGTTGGAATCTACTCGCGAGTTTAGGGCTGGTTTACTCGGAACGGGTCCGAATTAGAAAAGATGAGGAAAGTTCACATTTAAGAAATGGAGACTGGGCAGGGAGGTTTAGATGCAGCAGGTTGCAGGCCGTGCGTGCATAGCCCTGCCTGTGTCGGTTAAGGCCCGTCCGTGCTTGGCCCTGTTGGACAAGTTTGAGTTGTGTACCGGGCACATACTGGCTATATGGGACCCAGGAAACCGATGTACCTTGGGAGATCCATAGTGGAACTTTTCCAACTGCCTTAGGCTTTCGGCGTCAGGGTAGCAGGAGGTAACTCGCTCAAGAACATACCACAGCGGGTATGTACCTTGAGGGAGCTTGTGTACTCGGGGCAGTTGGACTGCATCAAATGTGGAAGATCTTGGGAAAGGTGGCTGCGTACAACGTCAGTCGAGGTTGCTGCTAGCAACTCGGAGTACGGGTGTACGTGTCATGTAGTCCGGGCGTGTACTGAGGGGGAAGGGATGTAAAATCCCCAAAAGTGGTAGCAAGAAAATTCAGCTCATATACACTTATGAAAAATGTGGGGAACTAAAACTTTGAATTATAATGGTATAAGTTCAAAGTGAGGGGTTTAGACTTCCCAAAACTTCCAAACATGGGAGTCTAAGTTCATAACTTGGATCTTCATAGTCCAAATATTCAACCTTCCGAATTTCAGCTCATTTGGAGGAGTTTTCATATTTGTTTGGGATTAAAAGGAAAAGCCCTCTAATCTGAATTTCAAATTCAGTTTCAAATCCCAATTGCCTCAATTTGTCAATTTGGGTTCACAATGGTGTTATCCATATTTAAACTAGCAGCCATGCCAGAAATGAGAAATTTTGGAGTAGGTTTGCTGTTCCAACTTAGGGTGACACCAAAAACCCTTCAAAAATTCAAATATGAAATTTAAAACTTGGACCAAACTTAATCAAATACAGCATGGGAGTCAAATTCGGATTCCTCATATTTAATTTGGCTTCCCTGTAAATATCTAAATTTTTTGGACAAAAGTGGGTGGCAGAAATAAAAGATCAGAAATATCAAAGGGGAGAAGAGGGGATGACATGTGGGGCCAGCTGATCAGTGTGCACCGAGCCGACGTCGGTTCTCCCGGTTTCCTCCGCAGCCGCCACGGCGACGCCTTGGCTTGGCGCCAAAGGCACCGAACCGCTGGCGGGGTCGCAGTTAAGCCGAGAGACCCGGCTGCTCGGGTGTATCCGCTCCCTCAGAGAAGAAAACACGCACGCTTCCCCTGTTTCTCTCCCGAACGCGAGCTCGCCCTTTTCCTCTGCTCTCGCTGCGCTAGCCCAGGCCTTCTTCGGTCAGACGAGGTCGCCGGCGGTGCGGGGCGCCGCTGTCCAAGCTAGGGGCAACCACGTTTCCCCTCCAGCTGCGATCGCAGCCAAGTTGCTCCGAGCTACCGAAAGCACTGCCGCCCGTCTACCCCAGAATTCGCCGCCAAGGTGAAACCACAGCTTAATTACTTTGGCTTGATGCTTCTACACGACCTAGCGCAGCCCCTCGACGAAGAATCATCGAAAACCGTAGAGAAATGAAGCTGTAAGCTAAGTTTTTCCAGCCGCCGACGCACAACCCTAGCTGCACCGGCGAACTACATCTTGCACGAGTTTTCACCCCTCTTTGTAGGCAAAAACGTGCTCCTCACATCACCCTGGTGCTTGCGGCGCTATCCCCAACCGGAATAACCGCCTGCCATGCGAGAACGACGGCGCCGGGGTAGAGTTTGCCGCTGTCAACGTCGGGGAGGTATTCCCGGCCATCTAGCGCCTCCGCTGACCTTACCAGCATGTTCCTCGTCGGGTTTTGGGCACAGGCGGCGAGATTTGGGCCGTCTAGGGCACTGGGTAATCATTCCGGCGAGGTGCCGCCGCCGTTCCAGCGAGGAGACGGGCCGGGCGCGAGGTAGACGAAGGTGGGAGCCTGCCCCACCTGTCAGTGGCCCCGTTTGAGCGCCGGATCGAATTGTGGCTCGGATCAGATGTGGCTACGCGGTTAACTCCGTAGCCCCCGGTGTTGCCGAAATCTCACTGGTCCGATTTAAAACAGTGGGCCCAGCCCAATTATTTGAAGTTTCTATTAGAGAAATAATTCCAGAATTTAGCTGATCTTTGGAAGCCCATAACTTTGTGTAGAAAACTCCAAAAAGAGTGAGACCAATTATGTTGGATTCCTCATGAGGAGTACTTCAAAGAGAAACCAAATTTTGGCTATGAAAATACCCAGGAATTTCTGTAGAATTGTTTTTAGTAAATCTTTTAGGGATTTATTACAGGAGCAATTCTTTATAAAATATTCCCAAATTTGGGTAGCAAATCCTATTCATAGATACTAATCTCCAGTAAAAATTTGGGCTTCATTGGAGGTCAATTGCTGGGTGAAATTGCCTTCTCAAGTTCAGCCTTTATTTGAAAATTCAAATTTAAACAGAAGCTTTTTCAGAACTCCTTTCTAAGTTCAAAAATTCATATCTCTCTGATGGTAGCTCCAAAAATGGTGAAACAAATTTTGTTGGAATCATGGAGACTTACCCTAATCAGATCTTCCACCATTAGCTATGTCAAAGCTCCTGATTTGGGCTCAAAATTCAGATAAGCATTGTACTTGTAGGAATTTTAAAGACTACATTATCCAATGACATGTCTCTAAATTTGGCTCAAATCATCCTTAGAAAGTCTAGTATCCACTGTAAATATCCCAAAGCCAATTAAGGATTTTAAATAGCAGTAGCTATGAGTAGAAGTCCAATTCTTATAAATCCTTAATACTTATACATGTATTTTATTACATTTCATAATAGTGACCGAAGTTGAGGACGCACCGGAGCCCTTGGACGTCCTCCCACCAGAAGCTGACTTTCCATTTAACTCGCAACCAGGCAAGCCCCGGTTTGCACTTAAGTACCTTTTATAAAGTTTTCATTTGTATCATTTATGTCTAGGTTGAATGTTTGCATTAGAGTTAGGGTGATTGAAACCCCAATTGCATAGCCTCTTTAAATCGTATAAAGGGTTGGGTAGTTTACAAACCGACGAGTAGAGAATGCCTTGCTAATGTATAGGATCTTGGTAGAAGTCGAGTGGTTGGAAGCTACTCGCGAGATAGTACTTATCACACGGGAAGAAACGAGGTAGATAATGGCTTGAGTTATGAAAATGAGACCCAGCAGGGGGGATAGGATGCAGTGAGCAGAGGTCTCACGTGCTTAGCCCTGTTGGTGTCGGTTGAGGACCGTCCGTGTGCGGCCCTGCTGGACAAGTATAGAACAGTACCGGATGCATACTGGCATATGGGAACCAGAAAACCGATGTAATTGGTTAACCTGGGTGTCGAGGCTTACCCAACCGTAAATAGGAGTGGGTTGAGAGTAGCAAGGTGTAAATCTGCCGATGGGCACAGTCACGCTCCACGCGGGGACCTCCTACCCGTTACGGATGGACCGGTTCGGCATTTGGGTTACCTTTGAAAGGTTGTTGCATACAACAAAGTAGGAAGGGGTGTGGAATCACGCTTCTGAAAGTGGGTGTATGTGACGTGTTATCCGGGTCTGTCTTGATTGCAATCACCGTCCCTCGCGGTTATTTGAGTACCCGCTTGTTCACTGCGCTGTGACGTAGTAAGAAGTGAAATAAGCCAACTGAAAATGCTGTATTGATCTTAATGTCTTGAATACCTTGATTGCTGTAGATATAGAGCTAATTAAGTTTACATTCCACTTTGGGCATCACCACATCGGAGGAAAGCATTTCTTGTTTGATTGTGGACTTCCGATGTGAGGGTTGCCTCAGGCACACGAATCTGCTGCTATTAAACTGAAAGTAAGGACCAACTTATAGGCGTGTCTTTATTGCAAAATCCTTTCCTATCTTACATACCCTTGCACGTAGAGTTCCATGCCTAGGGTTGACGGTTAAGACTTGCTGAGCCTTCGTGCTCACGGTTGCAATATTTGAGCTGTGTGCAGGTGAGAGTTATGAGGAAGGTTCTGAGGATGAGGCGATGCCCCCGTCGGGGTACACGGCCGAGCTGGAGGCATGCACGCCGCCGTGATCTCCGGTTCCATGCTGCTAGTGTGTAGCGTCCCCAGGCTGGACGGCTGCACTTTTGCTTAGTTAGGGTTTGAGAGCAACTATGTATATAACTTCCGCTGTTAATTAGGTTTTGTAAAAAGACTTCCGCTGTTTTATATCAAATAAAAATTTATATGTTGTTCTTTATTCTTTTCGTGTGTGCTGTTGGGTGCCGCATCACACGACACCACCCTATGCGATCTTGGAGTGGATGAACCACGGGGTGGTCCCCACAGACGTGGTATCAGAGCCGCATTGGGAATAGCACGCTCGAAAAGAGCTTATTTTGAAAACTTAGAAGTAGTCGAGTGAGGATTAGTCATTAAGCCCACATAAGGTCTATGATAGTACTAGTTATGATGGTGGAAAACCTAACATATGTGTTATAGATTCTGTAACGACGCTCCGACATCAGGTAAGAGGTAAGGTACGCCACCGCAGGCGGATCAATTGCGGTAACTCCCCATACGAGTAATAGTATGGTATGGTATACCTCTCAATGGTTCTGAGAGCATATGAAAACGCTGATCTCCAGCGTGCTTTAGGCAAAAGTGAGAATACCCCATCGTGTGGTAAGCAACACGATAGTATGCAACTCTTGAACGTTCAATGTTCAAAGGGCCATACGCAGCGCTCGCCATCGGCGTGCCTCAACGGTCATGAGGCAGTAGGTGGTATCCGTTGGGTTGATAAAATTCCCAACCGTGACGACCCGTTCGCGCTCTACTCGGGTTCCCCGTCGTGTGGTGTGAAAACACGACCATGTACCTTGAGACGTGGCTTGACTCAAGGATGATCCGTATGGCAATGATACGGACCGTATGTTTTTACTATGATATGGAACTGCCTGCAATGTTAAAACCTTTGTGTGCATCATTATTGTGTGTTTTTCTGCAGGTACACTAACCACGTTAGTGCATGACGTGTAGAAACCGTTTGTGAGTGATGACTTTAGTTCCACCATTTGACACGTATATGCCGGAATACCGGTTTAGGATTTTTCTTTGGTGAGGAAACATAGTACCGACTGTATAAAAGTTTATTTTCAAAGAAAAGAGTCAAAATGAAGTTTAGGATTTCATTTAGGGGTTAGTAAACTCCCATATTGAACTAAGAGTCAATTGGGAGTATAGGCTCAATTCCAAAAGCTTAGGAACAATCCCCCCTGTTTTTGGCAGAAACTTTTGCTGAACTTGAACAGGGCATAACTTAGGATTGGTTGAACCAATGGAGGTATGGGATACCATTCTGGAAAGGTTTTGAAGTCCTATAGAATTTTTCTGTAGAATTCCAGAACAAAATGTCCCTCCAATGGGATGAAAATCTCAGATGAGTAGGTACTGTCCAGAAACAGGGCAGACCAAATGTTCTCCGGAATTTTCTGTGTTTCGACCAAAACACTTAGTTTCACCGTTCGACGTCCAGTGGCTGTTGAAAAACAGTGAGTGGAGTCGAAAAGTTTTTGCATTCCAAGTATCATTTCGAACGAGTATATATTTGGGTCCAGTACAATAGCGAGGAATTACGCATGCTAACACACTTAACATCCCGTGGTGACCCCGATGGTCGAAATAAACTTTTAAACCCCTAAAGTTCAATACTTTGGAACTCGATCATGGGACATGGTCCAGGGATGTATATGTTGCATAAAGTTTATACTTTATCCATATGTGTGCTTGTTATGCGCATTGTCTACGCCATTCTCGTATCACTATTGTATAGACTGGATGAAATAAACCAACATGTGCTGATCGTTTGAATGATGTGAATGCAGAATGGTGCGGACACGTTCAACGCAAGAGGAGGGAGGTCCGAGTCAAGTTCGTGGTGATGAGTCTCCACCTCCGGAGCAGACCACGACGCAGCAGCAACCACCTCCTCCACCGCCAGAACTTCCAAGGAATCTTGCAGAGGTTCTCGCCGCAGTGCTCGGCTCGCGCGACGAGCAAACCGAGTTACTGCAGATGTTGGTGCAGCAGAATGCGTCCCATCAGGGAGGATGCCAAGACAATGGGCAATGCCAGCCCCAACAAAGCTCGTATTCGGAATTCATGGCGACCCATCCACCGGTCTTCACGGAGGCCGAAGAACCTTTGGAGGCGGACAGCTTTATCCGCGCTCTAGAGGCAAAGTTCGGGCTGCTACGATGCACCGAACATCAGAAGGCGCTGTACGCAGCGCAACAGCTTCAAGGAGAAGCCGGTACCTGGTGGGCGAACTACACCGCCTCCTTACCGGTTGGCCATGCCGTCACATGGATGGAGTTCCGGGAGGCGTTCCGCGCCTATCTCATACCTCCAGGTGTGATGGAAATGAAGCTCCAGGAGTTCCTGGCGCTACGACAAGGCGAGAGGAGTGCTCATGAGTACTCCAGGTTGTTCAACCGGCTGGTGCAGTATGCGCCAGGATTTGTGGGGACGGAAGACAACAAGCGTAATGCTTTCTTCCGGGGCCTGAACTCCAAGATGAAGGTCCATCTCGCTCAGAGCAATCGCGGCACATTCAACGACTTAGTTAATGCCGCGATCCTACAGGAGAATGCTCAGCGCGAGTGCGGTTCTGACAAGAGGAAACGCAGCACGCTGATGAGCAGCAGTGGTGGGACGCCACAGAAATACCGCGTGGTGTATCGATCACCATCCGATCAGAAATGGCAGCCACCGGCACGACCGCCTCAGTTTCACGGTCGGCAATATAATGCGCCGGGCTTCTGACCGACGTATCCCCCACAGCAACAGCAGCAGCAAAGGATGGTTCCGCGTGCACCTCAGTTTAAACAGCGTGCACCAGGATTCCGTCCTCAAGTCGGCGGGACCCCGACACCTTACACGTGCTACACGTCTGGCCGTGTCGGGCACATTTCAAGAGACTGCCCCGAGCCGCGACATGGCAGGGGTGCAGCACCATATCAGGGTGCTAATCAACCCCGCAACCAGCCCAAGAAACCAGCACCAAAACCCGGCAACGTCCACCACTTAGCCATCGAAGACGTGCCGTAAGGCGAACCCGTCCTCGCGGGTACGTTCTCTTACCTAGATCATCCCGTAGTCATACTTTTTGACTCCGGTGCCACCCATAATTTCATAAGTCAGTCTTATGTTATTAAATATCAACTGCCTATCATTCCCACAAATAATTCATATTTGATATGTTCTCCGGGTGGGAAAATAACAGCTGATAGAATGGTCTATAGAGCACCATTACAGTTGGGTGGGAATCTATATCCGACTTCTCTAATCATGTTAGAAAGTCAAAAACTTGATGTCATTTTAGGAATGTCATGGCTACATCGCCATGGTGCTGTTCTTGACATCATTCCACGTGTGGTTCGATTAAACTCTCCACTCCATGAACCACATGTTCTTATTCTTGACCATTCGGTTCAAGAAACTCCAGCCACCTATAACACGGAAGCCACGAAACTTGATGATATTCGTGTGGTCCATGAATACCCGGATGTCTTTCCGGACGATCTTCCGGGTATGCCACCCGAAAGAGATGTCGAGTTCAAGATTGAACTTGTACCGGGGACGACACCGATCTCACGGAGACCGTATAAGATGGCTCCGAATGAGCTGGCTGAACTAAAGGAGCAACTCAATGATTTGATGAAGAAGGGTTTCATTCGACCGAGTTCCTCGCCATGGGGATGCTCGGCGCTGTTTGTGAAGAAGAAGGATGAAACCTTGAGGTTGTGTGTGGACTACCGGCCTCTCAACGCCGTCACCATCAAGAATAAATATCCACTGCCCCGCATCGATATATTATTCGATCAACTTGTGGGTGCAAGTGTATTTTCCAAGATGGATCTTCGCTCCGGATATCATCAAATCAAGATCCGAGCGGAGGATATCCCAAAGACGGCCTTCTCGACGAGATATGGGTTATATGAGTACCTCGTCATGTCTTTTGGTCTCACCAACGCCCCGGCACACTTCATGTATCTCTTGAACTCAGTGTTCATGCCGGAGTTGGACAAGTTTGTGGTAGTGTTCATAGACGACATCTTGGTCTACTCCAAGTCTGAGGAGGAACACACCAAGCACTTGCATATCGTGCTTCAACGATTAAGGGACCATAAGCTTTATGCCAAGTTCAGCAAGTGCGAGTTTTGGATCAGCCAAGTGTCATTACTTGGTCACATTATTTCTGCAGAAGGCATTGCAGTTGATCCAAGCAAAATTGAACAAGTGCTGAAATGGATGTCCCCCACATCGGTCCATGAGGTCAGGAGTTTCCTCGGGTTAGCAGGATATTATCGGAGATTCATACCAAATTACTCCAAACTTGCTAAGCCGATGACTGAACTGTTGAAAAAGGGGATCAAATATGTTTGGAGCTCAGCTTGTGAAGAAGCTTTCCAGGCATTAGTGAAGCATCTTACAACAGCCCCGGTGTTAGCTCAACCGGATACAACCAAGCCCTTTGACGTATATTGTGATGCGTCTGGCATCGGGCTTGGCTGTGTATTGATGCAAGGAGGAAGAGTGGTCGCCTATGGCTCACGTCAACTTCGTAACCACGAGCAGCACTATCCGACTCATGATCTTGAGCTCGCAGCTGTGGTGTTGGCCTTGAAGATGTGGAGGCACTACTTACTTGGAAACTTAGTGCACCTCTACACCGACCACAAAAGTCTGAAATATATATTCACTGAAAAGGAGTTGAATATGCGGCAACGGAGATGGCTAGAACTGATCAAAGACTATGAGATCGAGATTCACTACCATCCCGGGAAGGCAAACGTGGTTGCCGATGCCTTAAGCCGCAAATCACATGTCAACAGTCTGTCCATCACCCCACTTGAAGAGGGGGAGCCGAGTCTGTACTTGGTTCCATATGGGGCATTATATAATCTTGCTCTCATCCCAACCATAAGAGAGGAGATTATGGAAGCTCAAAAGAAAGACATGGGAATGTCGCACATTCGGAGAAGGATGGAGAATGGCAAAATGAAATGCTTTCGAAGAGATGAACACGACACTCTATGGTTTAAAGACCGTATAGTGGTACCCCGTGACATGAAGCTTCGGAAGAAAATCTTGGACGAGGCTCATTTGTCCAAGTATTCTATTCATCCGGGCAGCAACAAGATGTACCAGGATCTGAAAACCAGGTTTTGGGGGACAAGGATGAAGAGAGAAATCGCAAAATACATATCCGAATGTGATACGTGTCGGCGTGTGAAGGCCGACCATATGCGTAAAGCCGGAGAGCTGCAGCCGTTGAACATTCCGGCGTGGAAGTGGGAGGATATCAGCATGGACTTCATATTCGGATTACCTCTCACGTCTCACAAACATGACTCGATTTGGGTGATAGTCGATCGACTAACCAAGTCGGCTCATTTCATTCCCGTACATACAAAGTACGTGGCCAAGCAATATGCGGAGCTGTACATTGCCAAGATCTTATGTTTGCACGGTGTTCCCCGCTCCATCATTTCAGATCGCGGTGCGCTGTTCGTCTCTAGGTTTTGGGAACAGCTGCACGCATCATTGGGGACCAAACTGATCCGAAGCTCCGCGTATCACCCGCAGACAGATGGTCAAACTGAACGGGTGAACCTAGTGCTTGAAGACATGCTACGCGCTTGTGCCATCCACCACGGCAAGAATTGGGACGATCATTTGCCGTTTGCGGAGTTTTCTTACAACAATGGCTATCAAGCTAGCATCAAGATGGCGCCGTATGAAGCTCTCTACGGCCGGAAATGTCGTACACCTCTCAACTGGTGCGAGTCCGGCGAGCGAGTTATCTACGGAATTGAACTTGTGAATGAAGCGGAAGAACGAGTGCGAGTAATACAAGCCAATCTTAAGGCCACTCAATCTCGTCAGAAAAGCTATGCAGATAAGAGACGCCGCCCTCTCCACTTCGACATCGGGGACCATGTCTATGTCCATGTGTCTCCGATGAAGGGAATTCACCGTTTCGGAGTGAAGGGTAAACTTGCGCCGCGGTTCATTGGTCCGTTCACCGTCATTGAAAGATGCGGACCCGTGGCCTATCGCCTAGAGTTACCAACGTCGCTCGCAGGCATTCACAACGTCTTCCACATCTCTCAGCTGAGAAAGTGCCTCAAGCCCTCGGCTGAAGTCCGCACAGAAGACATAGAAGTTCTTCAACCGGACCTCACGTACACGGAGTATCCAATCCGGATCATCGATGAAAAGACTCGTGCCACAAGAAACCGGACCTTAGGGTTCTACAAGGTCTTGTGGAGTAACCATACCGCTGATGAGGCGACATGGGAAAGCGAGGATTATCTACGAACGTATTATCCGGACTTGCTATCATCCTATACCCGGTAAAGTTTTTCCCCACTTTGCTTTTCCTTTGGAATCTCGGGATGAGATTCTTTTTAAGGGGGAAGGGATGTAAAATCCCCAAAAGTGGTAGCAAGAAAATTCAGCTCATATACACTTATGAAAAATGAGGGGAACTAAAACTTTGAATTATAATGGTATAAGTTCAAAGTGAGGGGTTTAGACTTCCCAAAACTTCCAAACATGGGAATCTAAGTTCATAACTTGGATCTTCATAGTCCAAATATTCAACCTTCCAAATTTCAGCTCATTTGGAGGAGTTTTCATATTTTTTTGGGATTAAAAGGAAAAGCTCTCTAATCTGAATTTCAAATTCAGTTTCAAATCCCAATTGCCTCAATTTGTCAATTTGGGTTCACAATGGTGTTATCCATATTTAAACTAGCAGCCATGCCAGAAATGAGAAATTTTGGAGTAGGTTTGCTGTTCCAACTTAGGGTGACACCAAAAACCCTTCAAAAATTCAAATATGAAATTTAAAACTTGGACCAAACTTAATCAAATACAGCATGGGAGTCAAATTCGGATTCCTCATATTTAATTTGGCTTCCCTGTAAATATCTAAAATTTTTGGACAAAAGTGGGTGGCAGAAATAAAAGATCAGAAATATCAAAGGGGAGAAGAGGGGATGACATGTGGGGCCAGCGGATCAGTGTGCACCGAGCCGACGTCGGTTCTCCCGGTTTCCTCCGCAGCCGCCACGGCGAAGCAGCGCGCCACGGCGACGCCTTGGCTTTCGCCGAAGGCACCGAATCACTGGCGCGGTCGCAGTTAAGCCGAGAGACCTGGCTGCTCGGGTGTATCCGCTCCCTCAGAGAAGAAAACACACACGCTTCCTCTGTTTCTCTCCCGAACGCGAGCTCGCCCTTTAAATCTGCTCTCGCTGCGCTAGCCCAGGCCTTCTTCGGTCAGACAAGGTCGCCGGCGGTGCGGGGTGCCGCTGTCCAAGCTAGGGGCAACCACGTTTCCCCTCCAGCTGCGATCGCAGCCAAGTTGCTCCGAGCTACCGAAAGCACTGCCGCCCGTCTACCCCAGAATTCTTCGCCAAGGTGAAACCACAGCTTAATTACTTTGGCTAGATGCTTCTACACGACCTAGCGCAGCCCCTCGACGAAGAATCATCGAAAACCGTAGAGAAATGAAGCTGTAAGCTAAGTTTTTCCGGCCGCCGACGCACAACCCTAGCTGCACCGTCGAACTACACCTTGCATGAGTTTTCACCCCTCTTTGTAGGCAAAAACGTGCTCCTCACATCACCCTGGTGCTTGCGGTGCTCTCCCCAATCGGAATAACCGCCTGCCATGCGAGAACGACGGCGTCGGGGTAGAGTTTGCCGCTGTCAACGTCGGGGAGGTATTCCCGGCCATCTAGCGCCTCCGCTGACCTTACCAGCATGTTCCTCGTCGGGTTTTGGGCACAGGCGGCGAGATTTGGGCCGTCTAGGGCACTGGGTAATCATTCCGGCGAGGTGTCGGCGCCGTTCCGGCGAGGAGACCGGCCGGGCGCGTGGTAGACGAAGGTGGGGGCCTGCCCCACCTGTCAGTGGCCCCGTTTGAGCGCCGGATCGAATTGTGGCTCGGATCAGATGTGGCTACACGGGATAACTCCGTAGCCCCCGGTGTTGCCGAAATCTCACTGGTCCGATTTAAAACAGTGGGCCCAGCCCAATTATTTGAAGTTTCTATTAGAGAAATAATTCCAGAATTTAGCTGATCTTTGCAAGCCCATAACTTTGTGTAGAAAACTCCAAAAAGAGTGAGACCAATTATGTTGGATTCCTCATGAGGAGTACTTCACAGAGAAACCAAATTTTGGCTATGAAAATACCCAGGAATTTCTGTAGAATTGTTTTTAGTAAATCTTTTAGGGATTTATTACAGGAGCAATTCTTTATGAAATATTCCCAAATTTGGGTAGCAAATCCTCTTCATAGATACTAATCTCCAGTAAAAATTTGGGCTTCATTGGAAGTCAATTGCTGGGTCAAATTACCTTCTCAAGTTCAGCCTTTATTTGAAAATTCAAATTTAAACAGAAGCTTTTTCAGAACTCCTGTCTAAGTTCAAAAATTCATATCTCTCTGATGGTAGCTCCAAAAATGGTGAAACAAATTTTGTTGGAATCATGGAGACTTACCCTAATCAGATCTTACACCATTAGCTATGTCAAAGCTCCTGATTTGGGCTCAAAATTCAGATAAGCATTGTACTTGTAGGAATTTTAAAGACTACATTATGCAATGACATGTCTCCAAATTTGGCTCAAATCATCCTTAGAAAGTCTAGTATCCACTGTAAAAATCCCAAAGCCAATTAAGGATTTTAAATAGCAGTAGCTATGAGTAGAAGTCCAATTCTTATAAATCCTTAATACTTATACATGTATTTTATTATATTTCATAATAGTGACCGAAGTTGAGGACGCACCGGAGCCCTTGGACGTCCTCCCACCAGAAGCTGACTTCCCGTTTAACTCGCAACCAGGCAAGCCCCGGTTTGCACTTAAGTACCTTTTATAAAGTTTTCATTTGTATCATTTATGTCTAGGTTGAATGTTTGCATTAGAGTTAGGGTGATTGAAACCCCAATTGCATAGCCTCTTTAAATCCTATAAAGGGTTGGGTAGTTTACAAACCGACGAGTAGAGAATGCCTTGCTAATGTATAGGATCTCGGTAGAAGTCGAGTGGTTGGAAGCTACTCACGAGATAGTACTTATCACACGGGAAGAAAAGAGGTAGATAATGGCTTGAGTTATGAAAATGAGACCCAGCAGGGGGGATAGGATGCAGTGAGCAGAGGTCTCACGTGCTTAGCCCTGTTGGTGTCGGTTGAGGACCGTCCGTGTGCGGCCCTGCTGGACAAGTATCGAACAGTACCGGATGCATACTGGCATATGGGAACCAGGAAACCGATGTAATTGGTTAACCTGGGTGTCGAGGCTTACCCAACCGTAAATAGGAGTGGGTTGAGGGTAGCAAGGTGTAAATCTGCCGGTGGGCACAGTCACGCTCCACGCGGGGACCTCCTACCCGTTACGGATGGACCGGTTCGGCCTTTGGGTTGCCTTTGAAAGGTTGTTGCATACAACAAAGTAGGAAGGGGTGTGGAATCACGCTTCTGAAAGTGGGTGTATGTGACGTGTTATCCGGGTGTGTCTTGATTGCAATCACCGTCCCTCGCGGTTATTTGAGTACCCGCTTGTTCACTGTGCTGTGACGTAGTAAGAAGTGAAATAAGCCAACTGAAAATGCTGTATTGATCTTAATGTCTTGAATACCTTGATTGCTGTAGATATAGAGCTAATTAAGTTTACATTCCACTTTGGGCATCACCACATCGGAGGAAAGCGTTTCTTGTTTGATTGTGGACTTCCGATGTGAGGGTTGCCTCAGGCACACGAATCTGCTGCTATTAAACTGAAAGTAAGGACCAACTTATTGGCGTGTCTTTATTGCAAAATCCTTTCCTATCTTACATACCCTTGCACGTAGAGTTCCATGCCTAGGGTTGACGGTTAAGACTTGCTGAGCCTTCGTGCTCACGGTTGCAATATTTGAGCTGTGTGCAGGTGAGAGTTATGAGGAAGGTTCTGAGGACGAGGCAATGCCCCCGTCGGGGTACACGGCCGAGCTGGAGCCATGCACGCCGCCGTGATCTCCGGTTCCATGCTGCTAGTGTGTAGCGTCCCCGGGCTGGACGGCTACACTTTTGCTTAGTTAGGGTTTGAGAGCAACTATGTATATAACTTCCGCTGTTAATTAGGTTTTGTAAAAAGACTTCCGCTGTTTTATATCAAATAAAAATTTATATGTTGTTCTTTATTCTTTTCGTGTGTGCTGTTGGGTGCCGCATCGCACGGCACCACCCTATGCGATCTTGGAGTGGGTGAACCACGGGGTGGTCCCCACAGACGTGGTATCAGAGCCGCATTGGGAATAGCACGCTCGAAAAGAGCTTATTTTGAAAACTTAGAAGTAGTCGAGTGAGGATTAGTCATTAAGCCCACATAAGGTCTATGATAGTACTAGTTATGATGGTGGAAAAGCTAACATATGTGTTACACATTCTGTAACGACGCTCCGACATCAGGTAAGAGGTAAGGTACGCCACCGCAGGCGGATCAATTGCGGTAACTCCCCATACGAGTAATAGTATGGTATGGTATACCGTGGCTTGGCACGGTAGTGAATATGAGTCTCTGAACCTCTCAATGGTTCTGAGAGCATATGAAAACGCTGATCTCCAGCGTGCTTTAGGCAAAAGTGAGAATACCCCATCGTGTGGTAAGCAACACGATAGTATGCAACTCTTGAACGTTCAATGTTCAAAGGGCCATACGCAGCGCTCGCCATCGGCGTGCCTCAACGGTCATGAGGCAGTAGGTGGTATCCGTTGGGTTGATAAAATTCCCAACCGTGACGACCCGTTCGCGCTCTACTCGGGTTCCCCGTCGTGTGGTGTGAAAACACGACCATGTACCTTGAGACGTGGCTTGACTCAAGGACGATCCGTATGGCAATGATACGGACCGTATGTTTTTACTATGATATGGAACTGCCTGCAATGTTAAAACCTTTGTGTGCATCATTATTTTGTGTTTTTCTGCAGGTACACTAACCACGTTAGTGCATGACGTGTAGAAACCATTTGTGAGTGACGACTTTAGTTCCACCATTTGACACGTATATGCCGGAATACCGGTTTAGGATTTTTCTTTGGTGACGAAACGTAGTACCGACTGTATAAAAGTTTATTTTCAAAGAAAAGAGTCAAAATGAAGTTTAGGATTTCATTTAGGGGTTAGTAAACTCCCATATTGAACTAAGAGTCAAGTGGGAGTATAGGCTCAATTCCAAAAGCTTAGGAACAATCCCCCCTGTTTTTGGCAGAAACTTGCTGAACTTGAACAGGGCATAACTTAGGATTGGTTGAACCAATGGAGGTATGGGATACCATTCTGGAAAGGTTTTGAAGTCCTCTAGAATTTTTCTGTAGAATTCCAGAACAAAATCTCCCTCCAATGGGATGAAAATCTCAGATGAGTAGGTACTGTCCAGAAACAGGGCAGACCAAATGTTCTCCGGAATTTTCTGTGTTTCGACCAAAACACTTAGTTTCACCGTTCGACGTCCAGTGGCTGTTGAAAAACCGTGAGTGGAGTCGAAAAGTTTTTGCATTCCAAGTATCATTTCGAACGAGTACATATTTGGGTCCAGTACAATAGCGAGGAATTACGCATGCTAACACACTTAACATCCCGTGGTGACCCCGATGGTCGAAATGAACTTTTAAACCCCTAAAGTTCAATACTTTGGAACTTGATCATGGGACATGGTCCAGGGATGTATATGTTGCATAAAGTTTATACTTTATCCATATGTGTGCTTGTTATGCGCATTGTCTACGCCATTCTCGTATCACTATTGTATAGACTGGATGAAATAAACCAACATGTGCTGATCATTTGAATGATGTGAATGCAGAATGGTGCGGACACGTTCAACGCAAGAGGAGGGAGGTCCGAGTCAAGTTCGTGGTGATGAGTCTCCACCTCCGGAGCAGACCACGACGCAGCAGCAACCACCTCCTCCACCGCCAGAACTTCCAAGGAATCTTGCGGAGGTTCTCGCTGCAGTGCTCGGCTCGCGCGACGAGCAAACCGAGTTACTGCAGATGTTGGTGCAGCAGAATGCGTCCCATCAGGGAGGACGCCAAGACAATGGGCAACGCCAGCCCCAACAAAGCTCGTATTCGGAATTCATGGCGACCCATCCACCGGTCTTCACGGAGGCCGAAGAACCTTTGGAGGCCGACAGCTTTATCCGCACTCTAGAGGCAAAGTTCGGGCTGCTACGATGCACCGAACATCAGAAGGCGCTGTACGCAGCGCAACAGCTTCAAGGAGAAGCCGGTACCTGGTGGGCGAACTACACCGCCTCCTTACCGGTTGGCCATGCCGTCACATGGACGGAGTTCCGGGAGGCGTTCCGCGCCTATCACATACCTCCCGGTGTGATGGAAATGAAGCTCCAGGAGTTCCTGGCGCTACGACAAGGCGAGAGGAGTGCTCATGAGTACTCCAGGTTGTTCAACCGGCTGGCGCAGTATGCGCCAGGATTTGTGGGGACGGAAGACAACAAGCGTAATGCTTTCTTCCGGGGCCTGAACTCCAAGATGAAGGTCCATCTCGCCCAGAGCAATCGCGGCACATTCAACGACTTAGTTAATGCCGCGATCCTACAGGAGAATGCTCAGCGCGAGCGCGGTTCTGACAAGAGGAAACGAAGCGCGCTGACGAGCAGCAGTGGTGGGATGCCACTGAAATACCGAGTGGTGTATCGATCACCATCCGGTCAGAAATGGCAGCCACCGGCGCGACCGCCTCAGTTTCGCGGTCGGCAATATAATGCGCCGGGCTTCCGACCGACGTATTCCCCACAGCAACAGCAGCAGCAAAGGATGGTTCCGCGTGCACCTCAGTTTCAACAGCGTGCACCAGGATTCCGTCCTCAAGTCGGCGGGACCCCGACACCTTACAGGTGCTACACGTGTGGCCGTGTCGGGCACATTTCAAGAGACTGCCCCGAGCCGCGACAGGGCAGAGGTGCAGCACCATATCAGGGTGCTAATCAACCCCGCAACCAGCCCAAGAAACCAGCACCAAAACCCGGCAACGTCCACCACTTAGCCATCGAAGACGTGCCGGAAGGCGAACCCGTCCTCGCGGGTACGTTCTCTTACCTAGATCATCCCGTAGTCATACTTTTTGACTCCGGTGCCACCCATAATTTCATAAGTCAGTCTTATGTTATTAAATATCAACTGCCTATCAGTCCCACAAATAATTCATATTTGATATGTTCTCCGGGTGGGAAAATAACAGCTGATAGAATGGTCTATAGAGCACCATTACAGTTGGGTGGGAATCTATATCCGACTTCTCTAATCATGTTAGAAAGTCAAAAACTTGATGTCATTTTAGGAATGTCATGGCTACATCGCCATGGTGCTGTTCTTGATATCATTCCACGTGTGGTTCGATTAAACTCTCCACTCCATGAACCACATGTTCTTATTCTTGACCATTCGGTTCAAGAAACTCCAGCCACCTATAACACGGAAGCCACGAAACTTGAGGATATTCGTGTGGTCCGTGAATACCCGGATGTCTTTCCGGATGATCTTCCGGGTATGCCACCCGAAAGAGATGTCGAGTTCAAGATTGAACTTGTACCGGGGACGACACCGATCTCACGGAGACCGTATAAGATGGCTCCGAATGAGCTGGCTGAACTAAAGGAGCAACTCAATGATTTGATGAAGAAGGGTTTCATTCGACCGAGTTCCTCGCCATGGGGATGCTCGGCGCTGTTTGTGAAGAAGAAGGATGAAACCTTGAGGTTGTGTGTGGACTACCGGCCTCTCAACGCCGTCACCATCAAGAATAAATATCCACTGCCCCGCATCAATATATTATTCGATCAACTTGTGGGTGCAAGTGTATTTTCCAAGATGGATCTTCGCTCCGGATATCATCAAATCAAGATCCGAGCGGAGGATATCCCAAAGACGGCCTTCTCGACGAGATATGGGTTATATGAGTACCTTGTCATGTCTTTTGGTCTCACCAACGCCCCTGCACACTTCATGTATCTCATGAACTCAGTGTTCATGCCGGAGTTGGACAAGTTTGTGGTAGTGTTCATAGACGACATCTTGGTCTACTCCAAGTCTGAGGAGGAACACACCAAGCACTTGCATATCGTGCTTCAACGATTAAGGGACCATAAGCTTTATGCCAAGTTCAGCAAGTGCGAGTTTTGGATCAGCCAAGTGCCATTCCTTGGTCACATTATTTCTGCAGAAGGCATTGCAGTTGATCCAAACAAAATTGAACAAGTGCTGAAATGGAAGTCCCCCACATCGGTCCATGAGGTCAGGAGTTTCCTCGGGTTAGCAGGATATTATCGGAGATTCATACCAAATTTCTCCAAGCTTGCTAAGCCGATGACTGAACTGTTGAAAAAGGGGATCAAATATGTTTGGATCTCAGCTTGTGAAGAAGCTTTCCAGGCATTAGTGAAGCATCTTACAACAGCCCCGGTGTTAGCTCAACCGGATACAACCAAGCCCTTTGACGTATATTGTGATGCGTCTGGCATCGGGCTTGGCTGTGTATTGAAGCAAGGAGGAAGAGTGGTCGCCTATGGCTCACGTCAACTTCGTAACCACGAGCAGCACTATCCGACTCATGATCTTGAGCTCGCAGCTGATGTGTTGGCCTTGAAGATGTGGAGGCACTACTTACTTGGAAACTTAGTGCACCTCTACACCGACCACAAAAGTCTGAAATATATATTCACTCAAAAGGAGTTGAATATGCGGCAACGGAGATGGCTAGAACTGATCAAAGACTATGAGATCGAGATTCACTACCATCCCGGGAAGGCAAACGTGGTTGCCGATGCCTTAAGCCGCAAATCACATGTCAACAGTCTGTCCATCACCCCACTTGAAGAGGGGGAGCCGAGTCTGTACTTGGTTCCATATGGGGCATTATATAATCTTGCTCTCATCCCAACCATAAGAGAGGAGATTATGGAAGCTCAAAAGAAAGACATGGGAATGTCGCACATTCGGAGAAGGATGGAGAATGGCGGAATGAAATGCTTTCGAAGAGATGAACACGACACTCTATGGTTTAAAGACCGTATAGTGGTACCCCGTGACATGAAGCTTCGGAAGAAAATCTTGGACGAGGCTCATTTGTCTAAGTATTCTATTCATCCGGGCAGCAACAAGATGTACCAGGATCTGAAAACCAGGTTTTGGTGGACAAGGATGAAGAGAGAAATCGCAAAATACGTATCCGAATGTGATACGTGTCGGCGTGTGAAGGCCGACCATATGCGTAAAGCCGGAGAGCTGCAGCCGTTGAACATTCCGGCGTGGAAGTGGGAGGATATCAGCATGGACTTCATAATCGGATTACCTCTCACGTCTCACAAACATGACTCGATTTGGGTGATAGTCGATCGACTAACCAAGTCGGCTCATTTTATTCCCGTACATACAAAGTACGTGGCCAAGCAATATGCGGAGCTGTACATTTCCAAGATCTTATGTTTGCACGGTGTTCCCCGCTCCATCATTTCAGATCACGGTGCGCTGTTCGTCTCTCGGTTTTGGGAACAGCTGCACGCATCATTGGGGACCAAACTGATCCGAAGCTCCGCGTATCACCCGCAGACAGATGGTCAAACTGAACGGGTAAACCAAGTGCTTGAAGACATGCTACGCGCTTGTGCCATCCACCACGGCAAGAATTGGGACGATCATTTGCCGTTGGCGGAGTTTTCTTACAACAATGGCTATCAAGCTAGCATCAAGATGGCGCCGTATGAAGCTCTCTACGGCCGGAAATGTCGTACACCTCTCAACTGGTGCGAGTCCGGCGAGCGAGTTATCTACGGAATTGAACTTGTGAATGAAGCGGAAGAACGAGTGCGAGTAATACAAGCCAATCTTAAGGCCGCTCAATCTCGTCAGAAAAGTTATGCGGATAAGAGACGCCGCCCTCTCCACTTCGACATTGGGGACCATGTCTATGTCCGTGTGTCTCCGATGAAGGGAATTCACCGTTTCGGAGTGAAGGGTAAACTTGCGCCGCGGTTCATTGGTCCGTTCACCGTCATTGAAAGATGCGGACCCGTGGCCTATCGCCTAGAGTTACCAACGTCGCTCGCAGGCATTCACAACGTCTTCCACATCTCTCAGCTGAGAAAGTGCCTCAAGCCCTCGGCTGAAGTCCGCACAGAAGACATAGAAGTTCTTCAACCGGACCTCACGTACACGGAGTATCCAATCCGGATCATCGATGAAAAGACTCGTGCCACAAGAAACCGGACCTTAGGGTTCTACAAGGTCTTGTGGAGTAACCATACCGCTGATGAGGCGACATGGGAAAGCGAGGATTATCTACGAACGTATTATCCGGACTTGCTATCATCCTATACCCGGTAAAGTTTTTCCCCACTTTGCTTTTCCTTTGGAATCTCGGGACGAGATTCTTTTTAAGGGGGAAGGGATGTAAAATCCCCAAAAGTGGTAGCAAGAAAATTCAGCTCATATACACTTATGAAAAATGAGGGGAACTAAAACTTTGAATTATAATGGTATAAGTTCAAAGTGAGGGGTTTAGACTTCCCAAAACTTCCAAACGTAGGAGTCTAAGTTCATAACTTGGATCTTCATAGTCCAAATATTCAACCTTCCAAATTTCAGCTCATTTGGAGGAGTTTTCATATTTGTTTGGGATTAAAAGGAAAAGCCCTCTAATCTGAATTTCAAATTCAGTTTCAAATCCCAATTGCCTCAATTTGTCAATTTGGGTTCACAATGGTGTTATCCATATTTAAACTAGCAGCCATGCCAGAAATGAGAAATTTTGGAGTAGGTTTGCTGTTCCAACTTAGGGTGACACTAAAAACCCTTCAAAAATTCAAATATCAAATTTAAAACTTGGACCAAACTTAATCAAATACAGCATGGGAGTCAAATTCGGATTCCTCATATTTAATTTGGCTTCCCTGTAAATATCTAAAATTTTTGGACAAAAGTGGGTGGCAGAAATAAAAGATCAGAAATATCAAAGGGGAGAAGAGGGGATGACATGTGGGGCCAGCTGATCAGTGTGCACCGAGCCGACGTCGGTTCTCCCGGTTTCCTCCACAGCCGCCACGGCGACGCAGCGCGCCACGGCGACGCCTTGGCTTGGCGCCGAAGGCACCGAACCGATGGCGCGGTCGCAGTTAAGCCGAGAGACCCGGCTGCTCGGGTGTATCCGCTCCCTCAGAGAAGAAAACATGCACGCTTCCTCTGTTTCTCTCCCGAACGCGAGCTCGCCCTTTTCCTCTGCTCTCGCTGCGCTAGCCCAGGCCTTCTTCGGTCAGACGAGGTCGCCGGCGGTGCGGGGTGCCGCTGTCCAAGCTAGGGGCAACCACGTTTCCCCTCCAGCTGTGATCGCAGCCAAGTTGCTCCGAGCTACCGAAAGCACTGCCGCCCGTCTACCCCAGAATTTGCCGCCAAGGTGAAACCACAGCTTAATTACTTTGGCTTGATGCTTCTACACGACCTAGCGCAGCCCCTCGACGAAGAATCATCGAAAACCGTAGAGAAATGAAGCTGTAAGCTAAGTTTTTCCTGCCGCCGACGCACAACCCCAGCTGCACCGGCGAACTACACCTTGCACGAGTTTTCACCCCTCTTTGTAGGCAAAAACGTGCTCCTCACATCACCCTGGTGCTTGCGGCGCTCTCCCCAACCGGAATAACCGCCTGCCATGCGAGAACGACGGCGCCGGGGTAGAGTTTGGGGCTAGGGCTTCTAAGTTGTCTGCTTAGAAAAGATGTTACGACCAAGGGGTTGTTTCGGGTTCTATTTAAAATCAGAAAAAGAAGAGTCCTAATCTGATTGGATTTCAATTAAGAGTCCTATTCAAATTGTTTTTGAATCTTAACAACTTATCTTCAATCGATTTGGTTGCAGTATTCAACTTAGAAGAGTTCATGTTGGTTTCCTTAGTAACGGGTACTTACGTATAGAGGAAGAACCGCTTCAAATCTCGTTACCTTCATGGCGGTGAGATCCGGAGGCTCCACGTGTCCAGCGGGGGCCTGGTCTCCCTTTTCCGCAGAGATGAGCTCCGATTGTGCCACGTGTCAGGCGGGTGAGACCTCCCTCTTCCTCAGAGGTGAGCTCTGTGTGCGCCACGCGTCCTGGCGGGCGGGAACCTCCCCTCTTTCTAGAGACGAGCTCCGCGTTTGCCACATGTCTGGTGGGTCGGAACCTCTCCTCTCAACAGAGGCGAGTTCCGCGTATGCCACGCATTAGTGCCGGACCACCCCTCTCTTTAGAGGTGAGCTCCGAGAATGCCACGTGTCCAGTAGCGCCAGACTTCCTTTGTCCTCAGAGACGAGCTCCGAGGGGTTGACATGTGTCCATCAGCGTCGGACCTCCCGGAGGTGATCTCCAAGGTCAACACGTGTCCAGTGTCCAAAAGTGTCGGACCTCCCGGAGGTGAGCTCTGGAGGTGACACGTGTCCAATAGGACCGGACATCCCGGAGGTAAGCTCCGAGAGTGACACGTGTCTGGTGGGGCCGGACCTCTCGGAGGTGAGCTCCGAGAGCGACACGTGTCCCGCGCGGTGTGTTCTCTCTTTTCCGTAGTTACTAGCTCCGAAGGCGACACGTGCAAGCGGGGCTGGCCTCGCTCCTCCGCAGGGGCTAGCTCCGGGGCAACACGTGTCCCACGGGGTCGGACCTCTCCCCCTTCGCGGGGATGAACCCCGAGCCTGCCACGTAGGCAATTTAGCGGCGGACCTCTCCCCCTTTGCGGGGATGAGCTCTGAAGGTGCCAAGTGGCCAGTGGCCGTGGAAATTGTCTACAGCGCTCCTCGTCGAACTGGAATTGGCTCTTTTTGGCTATCTTTTTGATTCTTTCTCTTTTTCAACTTATTTTAAAAATGTTTTTCTACATGAAACATGAATACATGCAGAAATTGAAAATGCGGGTGTCACATTAAGAGACCTATAATCCACACATATCCTTTGGGTGCCATCCTTCTTGTGTACGAAGAGCACGGGGGCTCCCCATGGTGACGAGCTCGGGCGAATAAAACCCTTTTCTAGCTGCTCCTGAATTTGCTTCTTGAGTTCCACTAGTTCGTTAACGGGCATCCTATATGGCCTCTTTTCTATAGGTGCAGTTCCAGGTACCAAATCAATGGCAAACTCAATGTCCCGGTCAGGTGGCATACCTGGAAGTTCTTCCAGGAACAGGTCAAAAAATTCTTGAACCACCGGAATGCTTTCCAATGTTGTTTCTTTGACGTGGTTCAACGTTGCCTTCTCGGTTGTTGGTTGGGCTGACTCGAACTCAATATGAGTACCATGCTCGTTTGTCAACTGCACGCTCCTCTTAGCACATTGGATCACTCCGTTGTGCTTGCTTAACCAATCCATTCCGAGTATTATGTCAAGCCCTTGGGAATCCAAGACAATGAGGTTGGCAAGGAAGTCTACCACCCTTATTTTAAGGTTTACTTTCGGACATACTATATTAGTCCTCATCTCTCCACCGGGAGAATTAACCAACATAGTATATTTCAAGTGTGATATGGGTAGATTATACTTGGCAACATACATGGATGATATGAATGAATGCGATGCTCCGGAATCAAATAAAACAGTGGCTGGATTGGAGGTTGCAAAGAACATACCAATCACGACGTCCTCAGCCTGTTGCGCTTCCTCAGCGGAGACATGATTCACGTTTCCACGAGCGTAGTTCTGCTGCCCACGGTTTCCTTGATTAGCTCCTCCATTCGACCATGGGTTCTTCTTGGGCGCATTGGTCGGCTGTCCAAGGCCTTTCCTTGGGCATTGACTTGCAAAGTGTCCCATCTCTCCACATGCAAAGCATGCCTTGTTGCCCAAGACAGCAGGAACATTGGGGCGGGGGTGGTTTTGAGCATAGGTGCCCATGTTGGGACAGGGTGCAGAAGGCAAAGGCATACGAGGTGCTTGCATGACAGGACGTTGCTGCGGTGGTGGATTAGGGCGAAAAGTAGAAGCGGTCGAGCCATACTGCGGTGCAGCTGGGGGCATGAAACGGGGACATACATTGCTCCCTTGTGGCTGCTATGGCATCTTCCTCTTGCCCTCTTGCTCGGTTTCACGGATCTTGCTCTCAACCACTATAGCTTTGTCAACTAGCTTCTAGAAGTTTGCATAGTCGTTGTTGAGAAGCTGAACTTGGATCTCATTGTTCAACCCTCTCATTAACAAGTATTGCTTCCTTTGATCCGAGTTGACATCCTCGGGGGCATACCTTGAAAGCTGCGTGAACTTGTTGAGGTACTCATTCACGCTCTTCTTGCCTTAGCGGAGACCTTCAAACTCTTGCTTCTTAAGCATCATGACTCCAGCAGGGACGTAATGAGAGCAGAAACTCTCCTTGAACTCAGTGCAAGTGATAGTCTCCTGGTTGACATGAGCATTGCAAAGAGTGTCCCACCAGTCAGCGGCTGCTCCCATGAGTTGGTGCGATGCGAAGAGAACTTTCTCCTGATTATTGCACTGAACAATAGCAAGCTTCTTCTCCATGGACTTCAACCAATCGTCGGCCTCCATGGGATCATTAGCTTGTGCAAAAGTAGGCGGTCGAGTCCTCATGAACTATCCCAGTTGGTTGTGAGCCGCCGGTGGTGGTGGTGGGGGTGGTGGGGGTGCAGGAACTGGGTTGTTGCTGTTGTTGTTGGCTTGCAGCTGACCCAAAGTTTGGATCATAGTTTGCATGATCTGGTTCTGCATAGCCATCAACCGTTCAAGATTGTTTTCTCCAGCCCTGGGGTTAGGATTTTCAGGAACTTCAACGGGGCCATCCTCTTGTGGTTCCTGGTTGCCACGGACGTTCCTCCTTTGATGGCCGACATTTTCTCTCACCATCTGTGAGAGAGAGTTGGGTAGAATAGAAGTTAGAAGGTTAGATGGATCCCCCTAACTATATGCTTCAAGGTGGATGGACTAAGTATATCTACTTTATATGAGGATGTGAACAAGTTCCGAAGCATCTCACATCTCTCTATTATGTGTGGATGTGGACCTTCGCCGAAGCGTGCCATAACTCACACTTAAGCACACAAACACAAGCAATCATCACAAAAGTTCAACACACCACTCCTATTCAGCTACTACGATGTAAACGTTCCTATGGTCAATGTGGCTCTGATGCAATCTGTACATTCTACCTGGACTTGCGTCCTACGGTTAACATGGCTCTAATGAAAATATGTGATTTCTTCCTAGGCTTGCATCCTATGGTCAAGGTGCTTCTGATGCCTATTTGTGACTAGGCTTGCGTCCTACGGTCAACGTGGCTCTGATACCAATCTGTGACGCCCGGTCCCGTAAAACACGGAACCCAGCTAATGCATATGTGTGCCCAGGATATTTAACACACATACACATGTAATCCACAAACTGAATTCAGAATATAACCACAGTAATAGGGTTTAAGTACTTTATTACATCAATCTCTAACTCATTCTTGCAGCGGAAGTCTCTAACTTATTCCAGCAGCGGAAGTCTCTAAACGATAGCGGAAGCAGAATAAACACGGAAGCGGGTCCATCTCCAACTCCACAGTCAAGTTGACGGTAGTTTGCACGCCTAGTACTACACATGATCTTCGAAGTACTCTTCTCCTGTTACTGATGTTTGTATGATAATGCAATGGTGAGTACATGTCGTACTCAGCAAGTGCGGAAAAAGTATGACATGTAGCTTACAGCGAGGTAGGAACAAAAAGGCTCATTGCAGAAAGCAAAGTTAATTTCTCAAACATGATAAAAACAGCAACTAACATATATCCAATTAAAACATCAACATACCTCCTTTATGATTCACCACCTCTCATGTCTCAACCAACCATAAATCTTTCTCAACTTTCATATCATGCTCATGATATTCATAACCATTTCATATTCATGATATCCATAACCATCTCATATTCATACCACCATCTCATATTCATATCTTCCGAAACCAAACTCATTGTTACGACTCAACAGTCCCAAAAACCAATCCCAAAGACCATACCATAACCAAACCAATAAACATCCATCCCAAACCTTCCCTCTAATCATGGAAGTTGGCCAGGCGCTTGTGACCGTAAGCACGGCTATCATGATAGTTTTACACTCTTAAGAGGTGGCACCACTTTACCCACAAGTTTGTGATTTTGTCACCCGTCGGCGACTGCAGAACCTGCATTATACCAGTACACAACCGTCGGTGTATGACCAAAATATCACAAAACAGCCTTTACAAAGGGGCTACTAGATGTATGGACTCACTAAGGTTTCACCAGCAGGCTCGAATCACCATTCTCCCACCTACGGGCCCCGTCTTGTGCCATGCAGTTCCCAGGGCAGTCCTCTCTCGACTCCCATTCCCCGCGCCTTCCACGGTCCATAACAATCTAGCAACTTACCTAATTAGTCAGCTAAGCCGCACCCATACTTGGCCTTGTGGTGGCACTGTTTTCCTGGCATGTGCTCGCATGAACCGGTCCTTAGATCTACGGCAAGTAAACCACCATCTCATTCTACCACATCCACGAACCAAGCTTGCCTAGATCTTCCTCGATTCATGTTCATTATCAACATCAAGTTCTCATTATCATTGTTCATACGAGTGCAGTAGCTAGACACATTCTATCTCGCTTCCCATATCCCGTGGACTCGGCGAAGCAAAAAGCAAAAACGACCATACCCGTCTCATCAACTTTTCCGGTGACAAGGGTGGTTAACAAAACTAGTAAACTCCTATAAAAGGGTTTTCCCATCAAGTTGAATCAATCATACACGTTTTCGCAAACAAAACAGTTTCCAAAACATGGGATCAATATGGTCAAGGGGCACTTGCCTTGTTCCTGTGGCTTTTGTTGCTCAGGCGTCTCGATGTCTTGGTGCTGTAGTCCTTTGTAGGTACCTCCCTGAGCTTGTCCTTCTACTCACGATCATGCACATACAAGATTCACAGCAATCAATCATCATGCACAAACTTTACTTAAGATGCAACGGTGTAGGTGCATGCAAATCCTATGATGCTATCTTATTTAGATCTGTTTGTACGTGTTCTTGCATGTTTTAATGGCTTGGATGGGGTTTATGATGAACAAGGGTGTAAGGATCAAGTGCGGACGTGGTGATGATCTTGACTCAAGATCTAGATCAATTCCACCGTCATAAACTGATCAACACATGATCTGTCCACACGAAAAAGCTTTTGTTCGAAGGAAAACAGATGCGAAGTAAACCGCGATGATGTCGTAAGGTGGTAACGAAGACCTACCTCGGCCTTCCTCCTAGCAATGGCAGCAGGGCAGTTCATCGGCTCTCTTCCGACGACGGCGAGCATGACGGCTCGTCGGCGGTACTCACCGGCGACTGAACTCCGGCAAGGGGGTGGGACTCGGTGAGTTGGAAGCTAGGGACTCCAAGTCGTCGACTTGGGAAAGTGTTACGGCCAAGGGGTGTTTCGGGTTCTATTTATAAGAGGAAAAAGAAGAGTCCTACTCTGATTGGATTTCAAAATAAGAGTCCTATTTGTTTTGTTTTTGGATCTTAACGACTTATCTTCAATAGGTTTGGTTGCATTAGCAGCGTGGAAGAAATCGTGTCGGTTTCCTCAGTACCGGGTACTCGCGCCCAGGTAAAAACCGCTTAAGGATCTCGTCCTTCCGCTGGGATAAGCTCCGGAGACTCCATGTGTCCAGCGGGGCCGGGCTTCCCTTTTCCTCAGAGGCGAGCTCCTGTTGTGCCACGTGACAGGCGGGCGGGACCTCCCCTCTCCTCAGAGGCGAGCTGCGCGTGCGCCACGTGTCTTGGCGGGCGGGACCTTCCCTCTCCCTCAGAGGCGAGCTCCGCGTGCCACGTGTCAGTGCGGGATCTCTCCTCTCTTCGGAGGTGAGCTCCGAGATGAGAGGGCCCGACCTCCATCACGGGGTCATGCCGCCTCGCCCGGGGATTGCATTGGGTCGTGTCGTGTTATGCGGCACCGAATAGCACACATATAAGGAATCCTGTATAGTAAATCAAAAGAAGAAGCTTACCATTGTTCTTTGTAAATAATTTTCATAAAATAGCTACAGCGGAAGTCTATAAACAGCTCACGTTGAATATCTAAGAAGCACTCGACAAGAGGTCCAGCCCGCAGACTCCTCTCGCTAGCAACACACAGACATGGCAGCGGCTAGGTTCTCCAAGTGTGACATGACTCGGAAGTTCCCGAGTCTCACCGGACAACCTTCTTTATAGCGTCGAGATTTACCTGCAAAACCACTTATATAGCAAGAGTGAGCACAAGGGCTCAGCAAGACTTAACCGTCTCTCCTAAAGCATTCAACTCTGCATGAGAGTAACTTAAGACCTAATCCTGTAGTTTTGCGAAAAGACTCGCCTACGAGTTCATCCTTATCTTTCAGATTTTTAGCCATAATAGTAGTGACCTTGCGCCCAGCAACATTGGAACTCCACAATCAAACAAGAAACGCTTCATTCCAATGTTACTTGTCCCAAGGTGAAAAATAAATTTAGTTTGCTCTATCTCTACCTCAAACAAGGTTCTCATGCAGTTTAACATAATCATAGCAGCAATTATAGTTTTTGCAAACTGTTCCCACACAACTTGCTTACTACGTCACAACACGGTGAGCAAGCGGTACTCATAACCGCGAGGGACGGTGATTCGAATCAAGCACTACCTGGATAACTCGACACATACGCCCGCCTCTGAAGACCCAACTCTGGCGTCCTTCATTACGTCGTATGTGGCAACCTTTCACAGGACACTAGACTGTAGAACCGGTCGCGCCGTCTCGGGCTCATAGGTCTAACGAGACGATGTGGTATGCCTCTACAACCCAGTGAACCTGGTACATCGGTTTCCTGGTTCCCATATATCAGTAGGCATCCGGTACACAACTCAAAACTTGCTCAGCGGGGATGCACACGCTTTGGTCCTTAACCGACACAGGCAGAGCTACTCGACCAAGACCTCGTCTTGTCACTGCCTAACCCCGCTGCCCCGTCTCATCTTTAGAAATGTAAACTTTAGTTTGCCTCTCCCTTCCAACCACACTTATGTGATCCTGAACTATAGCTCGCGAGTAGATTCCAACTACTCGTCTTCTACCGGATGTCTTAGCCTATTTAGCACGGCCTTATTCTACAGCGATGAAACCATTCTACTCTTGATCCCAGGGTTCTTTTTGGTCATGCAAGTGGAGTATAAAACATACTTGACCTAATGCACATACAAACCTTGACCCATAGTAGTGAACAAAGTAAAAACATGAGAAAACAACTTAAATGCAAACCGGGGCTTGCCTTGGTTTCGCAGGTGACTAAAGTCAGATGATTATGAAATTAGTTGCTGCTGCCTTGAAGCTGAATCACTGCCTTCTTGCTTCTTGATTCAAGCTCAACTCCTCCTTCTTCACTTTCCACGTCTAATCACTACACGTTATGAATATGTATACATGTTTAATTATAAAACTTTTGCTAACCAGTGCTAAAGCCAAGTTTAAAACTGGAACTCTGTTCAAGAATTTAAAATGACACTGGGGGTGGTGGTTTGGGTGTGTGTCTAAGCACTATCATCAAGTGAGAAGTGAGGTTCATCACTTGGGTGGTGATTACCTAATTGGTTGAACAGAATACTACTGATCCAGGGCTTCAATGGAGCTGGAAACTTTCTTGTGAGTTCCTTGTCACAAGAAAGTCCTCTGGACCAAAATTCAGAATGTTTCACTAAGTAGATCACCCAGAATAATTCCCTAAACATTTAAGCAAAAAGGAATTAATTCTGAATAAATTTGCACTTTCATGCAAATTCAAGTGAACTACAATTTCAATCATAGTTCAGAGAGTATGCCTGAATTTTCCTAGGATTTTTGGAGCTAAGGAATGGCTAGAACTGAATTTCCAAGTTTTGGAAATTCTCTGAAAATGTTTCTGTATTCATTTGAATACAGAAACTTGAAATCAGAATTACCCTAACTAAATCAACTCCAAATGAGCTGAAACTTTTACAGGAGTCTCCTAATATCCTAAAGAATATTATGGCAAAATTTTGGGATTTTTGGATGAACCAAACTCCCTTAAAATTCTTTTTCTGAAAAGTTTTAAAGGATTTTCCAGAATTTTCTATTGATTTTCATGCAAATTGGGTTGCATATTTGGAGAGGGTTTTTCATCCTGAATCCAACCCAATTTGAATCACTAAATTTGGAGCTTCCTAGCAAAAGTTATGAGGTGCTAAAGCTTGAACTAAATCTGGAATTCAAATTAAATCGAGAAACATTCAAACTCTGGATCCCGGGGCCACACGGGGCCACAGGACCTTTCCCGCGCCACCACACTGGATCCCGGGGCCGCAGCTGATCAGCAGTTTAAACCCTCCGTCGCTGACACGCGGGGCCCGCCGGTCCTTCTTCCTCCTCGGGCCGTCTTCTTTCCCGCGCCGCCCCCTCGCCGGAAACTCATCGGGGCTCGCCGGAGTCGGCTTCCCGGCTGTCTCCCGGCTCGGTACATGCCGCCTGAGGGTTTTCTGCCATGAGGAATTCAATGTTGCGGTGCTTTCGGGCTGCCGGCGACCGGAAACTGGTCGGCGACGTGCGCACACCTCGGTGAGACTTCGGCGCCGTGGCACGAGCACCCTAGCCCGCCAAAAGTTCGGCGGACTCGCTCTAAAGAAGCAGTGGAGGTTAGGCTAACTCGGCACGGCCTCAAACTGGCTCGGAAACGGCGGCAACCCGGTTATCACCGTGCGCCCGTGTTCCTGCCATGGCCGCTGATTGGAAAGCTCGGAATTCGCCGCTAACACGGGGTTTCTAGCTAGGGTTGTGAAGGGGATCGGACCGCCATTAAGCCTAGACCCTTTCTGCACAAATTGGTGACCTCTAAGTGCAATTTATGCGCGAATTTGAGAAGTCTTTACCAGAGGGTCCGCGGTCGTGCTCCGGAGGAAAATTTTCGAATTCTGTCACTGAGGACCACCGTTCGAGCTGAGCTTCGGGGAGAAGCACCACGATGGTACGACACACCTCTGAGCGTCGCTGCTTGAGCGTGAGACCCACGGTGGTGAGCTGCCCACGAGAGCACGTCGTCTCCGAGGTGTTCGGCCGCTGCGGGAACTCGATGTTTTCAGCGTAGAGGGCACGAACACACTTGGTGCTGACTCGAGAAGGTCGTGGGAACGATGGTGGTGTTGCTTGGCTGGTCAGCTGGGACTCGCACGCGAGTTAGGCAGCGGCCGATCATCAAAAGATCAGCGGCAGTGCTCGGCCTGTGTTGTGCGCGAGGGAAGAAAAGCAGGACGAGGCGTCGGTGATGAGGCAAAAGATCGCACGGGAGAAGGGATAGGCGTCCAGGCAGCTCTCCAGCGCGCTGCTTCGGTGAGGAGGTGGCAGCAGCTTGCGCTCGGTGGCACCGGGAGCCTGAACGGCAGTCCGGTCGTGGACCGATAACAGCTAGCCAAGACTTAGTCAGTAAGTTTTATCCCTCCCCTCTAAATGACAATTGGGGCCCACAGCTCCTCTCTGCCCCAAAATATCTCCAAATTTTTACACCTTGTAAATTCAGCTGTGAGGGATCCAAATTCAAAGGCCATTTTGCCATTTGACAATTTGTGCCACAGTTTCAAGTTTAAATTCAAATTTGGATGAAATTTACAAGTCCCTTGGACATTTATATCAAAGCCCCTCAAAATTTGCTCAAAACTTGGCTCCCTCATAATTTGGACCTGAGGAATTCAAATATGTCCTCTGATCTTTGAGTTAGCCATTGCAAATACAACTTCTCAAACAACCGTTTGAATTTCCTCTTTTGAAAATGCCCTTCTTCTTTTTGAAGTGACCCTCTTAATTCAAACTGAATTCAAAGTTTTATTGCACATGCCAACACTTTCATGAGTAACACAAAAGTTTTTGTAAGTCCCATTTATTGTATATAAACTCAACTTTATTCATAGCTCATGTTTTCTATTTACAAGTTTTGGGACTTTTACATTCCTCCCCCCTTAAAAAGAATCTTGCCCTGAGATTCATGATTAAGGACAATGTGGAGAGGACAACTACTGAACATACGCCTCTAACAACTCCGGATGATTGTGTTGCAAATACTCCTCGCTTTCCCATGTAGCTTCCTCAGATGTGTGATTTTCCCATAGCACCTTGAAAAATCGCAGCGTCCGGTTTCTGGTCTCACGAGCCTTTTCATCAATTATCCGGGTTGGACGTTCAACATAAGTGAGGTCCGGCTTCAAATATGTTATGCCTCCCGTGAGACTCTCCGTTGGAACTTTCAAACACTTTCACAACTGAGATATGTGAAAGACGTTATGCACTTCGGCTAAGGCTGCCGGTAGCTCCAAACGGTAAGTCACGGGTCCACACCTTTCAATGATGGCGAAGGGACCGATAAAACGTGGAGCTAATTTCCCTTTCACCACGAATCAGTGGATGCCCTTCATAGGAGATACGCGGAGGTATACGTGGTCCCCAACATGGAAATCCATAGGACGACGTCTCTTATCCGCATAGCTCTTTTGTCTGGACTGAGCGGCTTTAAGATTTGCTTGAATAAGCCATACCCGCTCTTCAGCTTCATTTACGAGATCAATCCTGTAAGTCACTCTCTCGCCAGATTCACACCAGTTCAAGGGTGTGCGGCACTTCCGGTCGTAGAGAGCTTCGTAAGGTGCCATTTTTATGCTCGCGTGATACCCATTATTATAAGCGAATTCCGCCAACGGTAGATGATCGTCCCATTGCTTACCGTGGTGAATGGCACAAGCTCGAAGCATGTCTTCGAGAACTTGGTTCACCCTCTCCGTTTGCCCATCGGTTTGAGGATGATATGCAGAGCTTCTAATCAATTTGGTCCCCAGCGATGCATGTAGCTGCTCCCAGAAACGAGCAACGAACAATGCGCCTCGATCGGAGATGATCGTTCGGGGAACTCCATGTAGGCATAATATTCTTGCAATATATAGCTCCACATACTTATTGGCATGGTATCCCGTATGCACCGGGATGAAATGGGCTGACTTGGTTAGCCGATCCACGATTACCCAAACCGAGTCATGTTTATTAGCCGTGAGAGGTAGTCCAACAATAAAGTCCATACTAATATCCTCCCACTTCCATGCCGTGACACTCAGCGGTTGTAAGGTTCCCGCCTTCTTCATGTGGTCGGCTTTAACTCGCCGACACGTATCACATTCTGATACGTATTTAGCAACCTCTCTCTTCATCCAGGTCCACCAAAATTTAGTCTTCAATTCTTGGTCCATCTTGTTGCTGCCCGGATGAATAGAAAATTTGGATAAGTGAGCCTCATCCAAAATCTTCTTCCGCAGCCTCATATCACGGGGTACGACTATCCGGTTCTTGAACCATAGGGTGTCTTCATCATATAACCGGAAACATTTCATCTCCCCGTTCTTCAATCTCCTTCTGATATGAGCCATGCCCTTGTCTTTCTTTCGAGCTTCCATGACCTCCACTCTTATTGTAGGTATGAGAGCCAGATTATGTAAAGCTCCATATCGAACCAAGTAAAGACTTGGTTCTTCCTCTTCCATCGGCGTAATGGTCAGGTTATGAATATGAGACTTCCAGCTGAGTGCATCGGCAACCACATTTGCCTTGCCCGGATGATAATGAATTTCAATCTCATAGTCCTTGATCAGCTCCAACCATCGCCTTTGCCGCATATTCAACTCTTTCTGAGTGAATATGTACTTCAAACTTTTGTGGTCGGTGTATAGATGAATCAGATTTCCCAATAGGTAATGTCTCCACATCTTCAAAGCTAATACCACGGCAGCAAGCTCGAGATCATGAGTTGGATAATGTTGCTCATGATTCCGTAATTGCCATGATACATATGCGACCACACGTCCACCTTGCATGAGTACACCACCAAGTCCGATGCAGGACGCATCGCAATAAACATCAAATGGCTTGGTTGTATCCGGTTGTGCTAAAACCGGGGCTGTTGTGAGGTGTTTCACCAACGCTTGAAAGGCTTCCTCACATGGCTTGCTCCAATCGTATTTGATGCCCTTTTTCAGTAGCTCAGTCATAGGTTTGGAGATTTTTGAGAAGCCCGGGATGAACCTCCGATAATATCCCGCCAAACCTAGGAAGCTACGAACTTCATGGACTGATGTTGGAGACTTCCACTTCAGCACTTGTTCAATCTTGCTTGGATCAACAGCAATGCCTTCTGCTGAAATAATATGCCCAAGAAATGGCACTTGGTTGATCCAGAATTCACATTTACTAAACTTTGCATAGAGTTTATGATCCCTCAGTCGTTGGAGCACAATATGCAAATGTTTAGTGTGTTCCTCTTCTGATTTGGAATAGACCAAGATGTCATCAATGAATACCACGACGAACTGATCCAGCTCCGGCATGAACACCGAGTTCATAAGATACATAAAGTGAGCCGGAGCATTGGTCAACCCAAATGACATGATAAGATACTCATAAAGTCCGTATCTTGTCGAGAATGCTGATTTTGGGATATCTTCCGCCCGGATATTGATTTGATGATATCCCGACCTTAAGTCCATCTTGGAAAAGACTTTAGCACCCACTAGCTGATCGAAGAGGATATCAATTCTTGGTAGTGGATACTTGTTCTTTATTGTCACAGCATTTAAAGGACGATAATCGATGCATAGCCTCAGCGTCTCATCCTTCTTCTTCACAAATAAAGCCGAGCAACCCCATGGTGATGAACTTGGATGAATAAACCCCTTGTCCAACAGATCTTTGAGTTGCTCCTTCAATTCTGCTAACTCATTCGGAGCCATTTTGTATGGTCTCCGAGAGATTGGCATGGTTCCCAGTATCAACTCTATTTTGAATTCCACCTCGCGCTCAGGTGGTAAGCCTGGAAGATCTTCGGGAAACATGTCCGGATATTCACGGACTACCAGGATGTCTTCTAGCTTGCAGGCCTCGGCATCACATACTTCCGGGTCTTTGGAAACCGCTTCGCCGAGATACAATGTTTGACGTCCGTGAAGTGGAGAGTCCAAGTGAACACTCCTGTTCTCGATGTCCAAAACAGCCTTATGGAAGGTCAACCATGATATTCCCAATATGGCATTGATTCTTTGATCATTGAGAATGATGAGGGTGGTAGGATAAATTTTTACACCCAAACAAAGTGGTGCTCGAGAGACGACTTCATTAGTGGATATGTCTCCACCTGGGGAATGAATAAGGTATGAACCTTTGGTGATAGTTGACACGACCCCGTTGGTCCTGTCGAGCCAGGATCACGCTGAGGGGTGCTGCGTTGCACAGCACCGCATAACACACGTCAAAGGTACAAAGCGGAAGCGGAAGTTTATTACATAAACAGTTTTATGAACCTGTTTACATCAAAATACGTATAGTCCACACTCGCGGGCGTAGACTAAGCATCAAGTGCACGTTCAGCCCTCGAACGTGTGCTTGCTAGCACACACGCACACTAACTCTGCGGCGTGCACGACTCCCACTCGACGGGGTTCCCCTCCTGGGGTTCCGTCTCCTCTTCAGGAGTCCCTTCCTCATAGAACCCTACAAAAGCTTCAAACACAAGCAGTGAGCACGAAGGCTCAGCAAGTCTGACCCGTCTCACCTAAACATGGAACTTCTACATGAGGGTAATGGGTTGCATGAGGAAAAAAATCATTTGCAAGGACTCGCCTAATTAGTAGAACCTTACTTTCAAGTTTTAGCAGCAGGTTGTGGAGAACCTTACGCTAAGGCACATGAGAGAGCCGCAATCAAACAAGAAACGCATTTCTCTCATGTATTTTGCCCAAAGTTGAAAATAACTTTAATTAGCTATAAGCTACAGCATGTCATTAACAATCAATGTCCAGCTTTCAATCAGCAACATTTTAACATGCAACTAGTCTGTTCTTTCTACGTCACGGTACAGTGAACAAGTGGTACTCACTGACCGCGAGGGACGGCGATTATAATCGATTTACACCTGCAGGGTTACCCGAACAACCCGTCACGTACGCCCGTACTCGATGTTGCCTACAACAACCATCACGGACGCCGTACGCGACTACCTTTCACCCGTTAGCCAAATATTGAACCGGTCCCATCGTCCCGAGCAAGAGGTCTCTGCACGCGCATCTCTGTGCCGCCAGCCGATTTACACCTCGAGCTCTCAACCTACCCTCTGAACGACGGGCAATGCCTCAATGCCCAGCTACCCGAGTTACATCAGTTTCCCGGTTCCCATATAGCCGGTAGGTCTTCGGTACTGTTCTAGCTTGTTCAACAGGCCCGCACACGGCTCGGTCCTCAATCGACACAAGCGGAGCTACGGCACACAGGCCCCAAAGTCCTGCTGCCCTTACTCTCCGCTCGGTCTCATTTTCTTGCCATGTGTATCATGTGCTATCTCTACCCGAGCAATGTGCCTCTAGCCTATTCTCGCGAGTAGTTCCAACTACTCGACTTGTACCGAATCCTACTCTATCCTAGCCATGCAGTGGCTAACGAGGTTTTCAATCCTAAACCCAACCCATGGTTTTCTTGGCTGTGCAGTTGGGTTTCCAATCAAGACTCTAATGCAAAGAACAATATTCAAAGATGTGCTCAAAACAATAAACATTTGTAAAAAGGTTAATGCAAACCGGGGCTTGCCTTGCTGCTCTTGGTCGTAGGCTAGCTGTTCCTCCGGAGTAACGAAGTCTAGGACTTCGGGTTCCTCCTCGACCTTAGCGACTACATGATAAGAGCAATGTATGTATTAATTTAAATGCATTTGTGTTATCTTTGAAGTTGTGAAGTCTATACCCTTTGCTAGATAGACCTAATGACTGTGAAACTTTTACTGTGGCTTGGTTACAACCTAAACAGAGACTTGGTCAAGTTTTAGTTGCAGCAGAGCTCATTTGAGCCCTCCACAAATAATTATGTCCTTGACCTTAATTGGAACTCTTAGGGTGTTCTAGGAATTTTCATGAGACAAACTATGACTTTCTGAAAACTAGATTTTCAGAGGGTTCTAATGGAGTTGGTCTCACTTAATTTGGAAGTCTCTAACTAAAGATATGAGCTAAACAATTTCAGAGAAAATTCTGAAAATGTTTCTGAGCATTTTCTATTTTCTCTGGAACAGTTTCACTAATCACACCATTAGGTGGATTAAATGAGCTCAAATGGATCTGAAACTTTTATGGTAGTTCAAGTATATTTTGGTGAACATCTCAGCAAAATTTCAGGATTTTCCTCCAAAGGATTCTCCAGTTAAAATTCCTAACAGTTTGAACTTTAAGGAATTAATTCTGGAGAAATAAGGAATTTCATGAAGTGAAACTTGATTTTCTGGAAAGTACTCAGAGAGCTGAATCCAGCGAAATTTGGTTCACTTAATTTGGAGCTTTCTAGCCAAAGTTATAAGGATTTGAAGTTTGAAGGAAATCTGAAAATCGGGGAAAAGTTTAAACTCGCGCGTGGGCCCAGGGGACACGCGTCGCACGCCTAGGCGATGGCACATCGCAGCCCACAAGGATTTTGCGCGCCAGCACACCCGATCCTGGCCGCAGCCGGATCCCGATTCAAAATATCGGCCGCTGACAGCTGGGGTCCACCCCCTTCTTCAACCTCGCGACACCCGCGCCCCGCCGCCGAGGGATCTCGCCGGAGAGCTCACCGCCGGCTGCTGTACAGCTCCAAACTTCTCGATTCTGGCCGCCCCTGCCTACTTTTACTCGGGGAACATGATTCTAGGGTTAGCTGCTCATGACAATGGCCGGAGCATGGTCGGCGACGAGCCGCCACCTCATAATGATTTCGGCCATGTCGGCTGACTACCCTAGCACCTCAGCTACTTGGGAAATCGGTCGGGGAGCATCAGTGGACCTCATAGAAGGTCGACATGAGCTCGAGGCAGCTTGGGGAAGGCCCGAAATAGGTCCTCACCGTGCGCCCGATGCCGCCCGTTCGTTCCGCCATTAGTAGACCTTAAATTACGCCGGGCACAGAGGTTCTCCGGCCCAGAGTTGTGAAGACAACTTGTGCGTTACCGTGTCTAGCTCGTGTGAGAGCGGCCTGAGGCCCTCTAATCCTTTCTAGAGCATGAATTAAACAGAATCGTACCCGAAGGTCGTTCTGCACACAGAAAGGGGAAAAGTGGAAATTCGCCGCCGGTGAGCAACCACTCGAGCTGTGGCTCGGGGATGAGCAGCACCGGTCACCCGCGCGTCCAAGGGTGCCTTGGCTCGGGCGTGACAACGCCCTGGTTGGGCTGTCCACGAGAGCCCGAGGTGCGGCGGTTCCAAGTTCCGAGTTTGATCTTTCGGCACAGCCGATATCAATCGGTTTCAACTGAATTCTAGCAATGGGGAGGATGGAGGAAGGTCTCTAGTACCTTGCGGGGACTCTGGAGTGGAAGGAGGGAGCTGCGATCGGCGTTCTCCGATCAAGTCCGAGCTGCGGGAGTTTTCGGCCGGCGCTGAGTTCTTGCGGAGAAGAACTGTGGTGCCTCGGCCGAGGAGGGGGCAGGCGCCTTAAGATGGCTCTGCACCGCCTCATGCCCGCGCGTGGGCAAGCAGCTGGTGGCGCGGCGGCCGGCCTCGGTGGCGATCACCGCTGCGGCTCGGCGACCCGAGTGAAAAAGTCTCAGTCGGTTTGATCTGAGCAGTGGCTGACATGTGGGTCCCACCTCCAGTTTTAACCTCTGAAATTTACTCCTAATCACTGTTGTAAACAGTGAACCCCATACTACCCTTGGCAATTCAAATTATTCAGCCATGAGCCATTTGAATTGATCAAAATTCAAATGAGGTTTGGTTTGAATGAATTTCAGCACAAGTTCAGTTTGAAATTCAAATAAAGTTTGAATTTCTCCTACTTAGCTCATGTCAAGATCAACTCCAAATGGAGTGAAAATTGGTGTGTGAGCTCACAATAATGTGCTGAGTAAGAATATGCCTTCCACTTTTAAATTCATGGGATAAAAACAGTTTGAATTTGAATAAGGTTTCAAACTGCCCTCTTCTTAACTATACCCAAACTGACCTCAAAAAGGTTTTGAATTTGGGTGAAACTTGGCAAGGACATCCTTAGTAAAGTGTAGGAGTTTTCATATGTCCAGCCCATCTATATCACATGTGGGAAATACCACTTTTGCAATGTGTAAGTTTGTTCTCTAATGAGCATGTTGATAATTGTTACTTGCTCTTCATTTGTGTTCATCATTCTTCCTCAAATGAGGTGTGTGGTGTGGTGATGAACACTGCAAATGTGTGTCAAAAACTGAGGCCCTTACATTCCTCCCCCCTTAAAAGAATCTCGTCCCGAGATTATAAGGTGAAAATGAGAGAGAGGACGGTGGAAAATTACCGGATATGCGACATGAAAAAGTCGGGGTAGTTAGTGCGAAGGAATTCTTCGCTCTCCCATGTCGCTTCGTCCATGGAGTGATTACTCCATAGAACCTTGTAGAACCACAACGTACGGTTGCGTGTGGTTCGGGCCTTTTCATCAATAATCTGCACCGGTTCTTTCCTATAGGTGAGATCCGGTTGCAGTTCTTCAATGTCTTCCAGCTGAACGGTAGTTGATAGCTTGAGACACTTCCTCAGCTGGGAAATGTGAAAGACGTCGTGCACACCGGAAAGTGCTTCTGGTAATTTCAGCCGGTATGCCACCGATCCACATCTTTCGGTAATCTGGAATAGACCGATGAAGCGGGGTGCTAACTTTCCCCTCACACCAAATCTGTTTACGCCCTTCATTGGAGACACCCGTAGATATACGTGATCCCCAACTTCGAATTGTAATGGGCGCCTTCTCCGGTCCGCATACTGTTTCTGATGGGATTGAGCGGCTTTTAGGTTCACTTGAATTAGTCGAACCTTTTCTTCCGTGTTGTTGACAAGGTCAATCCCGAAGGTAACCCTTTCGCCAGACTCACACCAGTTCAATGGTGTGCGGCATTTTCTCCCGTATAGCACCTCGTAGGGCGCCATCTTGATGCTGGCTTGGTACCCATTGTTGTACGAGAACTCGGCTAACGGCAAGTGATCATCCCAATTCTTGCCGTGGTCGATAGCGCAAGCTCGTAGCATGTCTTCTAGGATTTGATTTACCCGCTCAGTTTGCCCATCCGTCTGCGGGTGGTAGGCTGAACTACGGATCAGCTTCGTCCCCAAGGCAGCGTGTAGCTGCTCCCAAAAACGGGACACAAATAAAGTGCCTCGGTCCGATATGATGGTACGGGGTACGCCGTATAAGCATAGGATCCGTGAGATGTACAGTTCAGCGTACTTCTTGGCGTTGTAGTTGGTGTTGACCGGGATGAAATGGGCAACTTTGGTGAGCCGATCGACGATTACCCACACAGAATCATGTTTCTGTAAGGTGGTGGGTAAACCGACGACGAAATCCATGCTCACGTCCTCCCACTTCCAGGCAGGAACGCCCAGTGGTTGCAGCAGTCCCGGTTTCCGCATGTGGTCTACCTTCACCCTTCGACATGTATCACACTCGGATACATATTTTGCAGTCTCTCGCTTCATCCGTGTCCACCAAAACTTTCTTCTGAGTTCTTGATACATTTTGTTGCTGCCGGGGTGAATAGAAAACTTTGATAAGTGAGCCTCATCAAAGATTTTCTTCCGTAACTCCGGGTTTCGGGGTACGACGATCCGGTCCTTGAACCATAGGACGACGTCTCCGTCCTTCCGGAAACATTTCAACTCCCCACTGTCTACGCGTCTCCGCAAATGTGACATGCCCTTGTCATTCTTCTGGGCTGCCGCTATCTCTTCACGGATGGTGGGGATCAAAGCTAGGTTGTAGAGAGCTCCGTGTGGAATCACATGTAGTGGTGGTTCGCTCTCTTCCAACGGTGTGATGGTCAGATTATTGACGTGTGACTTGCGGCTCAGCGCATCTGCCACAACGTTTGCCTTGCCCGGATGATAATGGATCTCTATCTCGTAATCCTTTATCAGTTCTAACCATCTTCGTTGCCTCATGTTCAGCTCCTTCTGAGTGAATATGTACTTGAGGCTTTTGTGGTCGGTATATAAATGTACGAGGTTACCGAGTAGGTAGTGCCTCCACATCTTCAGTGCAAGTACCACGGCAGCGAGCTCCAAGTCGTGAGTTGGATAATTTTGCTCATGATTCCTAAGCTGCCGTGATCCATACGCGACCACTCTTTGGTCTTGCATCAGCACACATCCGAGCCCAATGCCGGATGCATCGCAGTACACATCGAACGGTTTTGTTGTGTCTGGCTGCGCCAAAACCGGTGCTGATGTCAGGTGCTTGACTAAAGCCTTGAATGCTGCTTCACATGCTGGACTCCAAACATACTTGGTAGCCTTCTTCAGCAGCTCTGTCATTGGCTTGGCAATCTTCGAGAAGTTCGGAATGAACCTCCGATAATATCCCGCGAGTCCGAGGAAACTCCGTACCTCGTGAACAGTTCTCGGGGATTTCCAATTCAGCACTTGCGTAATCTTGCTCGGGTCCACAGCGATACCCTCTGCTGAGATGATATGCCCGAGGAAAGGCACTTGCGATATCCAAAACTCGCATTTGCTGAATTTTGCGTATAACTTGTGATCCCGCAGCCGTTGCAAGACTATACGCAGATGTTTCTTGTGATCTTCCTCCGACTTGGAATATACCAGGATGTCGTCGATGAAGACCACGACAAACTTGTCCAGCTCCGGCATGAACACCGAGTTCATTAAATACATGAAGTGAGCTGGAGCATTGGTGAGGCCGAAGGACATGACCAGGTACTCATAAAGTCCGTACCTTGTCGAGAAAGCTGTCTTTGGAATGTCCTCCGCCCTTATCTTAATCTGATGGTACCCGGATCTTAAATCCATCTTGGAAAAGATCTTTGCTTCGACCAACTGATCAAACAACATGTCGATCCGTGGCAACGGGTACTTGTTCTTGATGGTTACGGCATTTAATGGACGGTAGTCCACGCAAAGCCGCAGCGTCTCATCCTTCTTCTTGACAAATAATGCCGAACAGCCCCATGGCGAGGAGCTCGGCCTAATAAAACCCTTCTCCAGAAGGTCCGTGAGCTGAGTCTTCAGTTCAGCCAACTCCTTGGGCGCCATCTTGTACGGCCTTCGGGATATTGGCATGGTTCCTGGTGTAAGTTCAATCTTGAACTCCACCTCTCTATCGGGGGGCATTCCCGGTAAATCATCCGGGAATACATCAGGAAACTCCCGGACCACTGGAATGTCTTCCAATCTGATAGTTGTGGACTGATAGACACTTGAAAGTTTTATTTCTGGACTGTCCATAAATAATGAGTGAGAACCGTGCACCTCTGAGTTTAAGTGCACGACTCGAAGGACGGTGTCTAAAACAGCGCCGTGGCGGGTTAACCACGACATCCCTAGGATGACATCGACCTTCTGTCCCTCTAAGATAATGAGAGACGTGGGGTACACTCTACCCGCTAAGCATAATGGTGCTTTGGAGACCATTACGCTTGCTGAAATCTTCCCACCCGGTGAACAAATTAAATATGGACTATCGGTGGGTAGTATTGGCAAACTGTGTTTAGCAATGAAAGCTTGGCTAATAAAATTATGCGTGGCGCCTGAATCAAATAGTACTATAGCGGGATGCTGGTGGAGTTGGAATACCCGCAAGGATTGGCTCGCCCTCCGGCACGTCCTCAATGGAAAGTTGGTGGACAGTGCCGGGCCTAGGGTTTGCCCGCCGCGCATTAGTAGGGTTCCGGGGTTGATTCCTCCCCGGAAACTGTGGTGCCACTCCGCCGCCTTTCCTCTCCGGGAAACTGCTCGCGAAGTGTCCTGGACGACCACACTTGTAACATGTGGCCGCTGCTGGTGGAGTACCCGGTGGACGAAAGCCCGGCATGCGTTGCGGAGGTGCAAACGCACGCGGCATCGCCCGCTGCTGCTGTTGTTGTTGCGGTGGTACTGACAGTGCCGGCCGGAATGCCGGCGAAGAATACGGCCGACTGCGGAACGGCATCGACCGCTGTGGTGGCTGCCAGCGTGGACCTGATGGTGGGCGATTCACCATCCGAAACTTCTGAGAAGGACCGCCTCCTTCTCCGCTGCTCTGCGGCGCGCTTCGCTTTCGCTCTGCCGCCGCCAACTCCTTGCCGGAGTCCTCCTGAACAATCGCAGCATCAATGATGTCGTTGAGGCTGCCTCGATTGAACATCGCCAACTTGTTCTTCAGGAGCGGGTTAAGCCCCTGGTAAAAATGGTCTCGCCGCTTCTCGTCTGTATCCGCGTGATACGACGCGTAGAGCGCGAGATCGTTGAACGCTCTGGAGTATTCCAGCGCATTCCGGCTCCCTTGTTGCAGGTGTAGGAACTCCTGCGTCTTCCTCTTCATTAGACCTGGCAGTATATGATAGGCCCTGAAGGCCGTCCGGAACTCCGCCCAGGTCATCATTCGGTCGGTGGGCTGTGAAGCACAGAAGTTGGCCCACCACGCGCTCGCGGATCCTTGGAGCTGCTGGACCGCGAACTGAGTCTTGCGCTGCTCGCTGATTTGGAGCAGCCCAAACTTCATCTCTATGGCGCGGAGCCAGTTGTCCGCGTCAAGTGGTTCATCCGCCCTTGAGAATACAGGGGGATGAGTCGCCAGGAAGTCGGAGTAGGAGCTCTGTTGGCGCTCCTCACGATCTTGACGTCTCTCTGGGCGAGACGTATTGGCGATGAGAGTCTGCAGCAACTCTGTGTGCTGCTGATGCGAGCCAGCCATTGCCGCGACAATGTCGGCCAATGTAACCGTTGGTAGTGGCGGTGGCGGTGTTTGCTGTTGCTGTTGCTGTCCCGAGGAGTCCTCGGGAGGTGGTTGGGAGGTCTCTCCCCCTTGACTGGTACCCCCAACGTCAGGGTTGGCACGAGTACGCGTCATTCTGAAATTCAAAACAGCAGCAATTAGCACATGTCTTACTTAAAATTCCATACGCAACAGTAGGTATTGAAGTGACACATGATTAATTTGCACAACATTCACATATATTGATAAAGCATAAACTTTATACAAGATACATTATTCTCGGATCTCCGAGAAGTCGTGCTCATGTCGTCACTACCTATACATACGCTACTGTCTACACGATATGTCACCAATTACAAAAGTTGGGTTACGCTACCCTAGCTGCCCTACTTGGCAACCGTAACCCCCTACTCGGAGTAGAACTCGACCTCCTGTGGGTCGTCCTCCTCCGGTACCTCTGCTGGTGGCTCGGGGTCTACCACCTCTTCTCCCATTCCAGGTTCTCCCATGGCTGGAAGACCCAAGACTACCGGTACGCCCAATACCGGGGGCACGAGGTCCTGCAAGGCATGCACCTCGTCCATAGCTTGGTTGTAGTCCTCTTCCCAGCCTTGGCCTTCCTCGATAGCGTCGTCCCGCTCCTGAGCAAGGTCCTCATTCTGCTGGGTTAGGGTCTGCACCAGCTCTTGCAACGCCGCGATGTCAACACGGCTCTTCTTCTTTGCCTTCTTCAGACGACGCAACTGATTGTGTTGTTCATTCAGTCGCTTGATCGTCGGAAGGAGCACATTGCGGAGTGCGCTGTGAGCACTCTCGAAATGATCTCCACGGCTTGTGCTCTCCTTGAGATTGGTGGCGAGATGCTCCGTATGAACAGCTTGGCTGTCCATCACAGCGTTTCCCGCCCTCATTTGGAGGCTGAGATTTGCCTCCGCGGGGTTGTACCTTGGGCAACTCGGGTCTGTTGCCTCCAGGTACCTCTCTTCCCACACATGCTGAGCTCGTCCCTCCACCGGAACGAGTGCGTATGGTGTGCCCTCCATAGCCTGCACGTGCAGTTGGCAGAAACGTGACATAGTGTCGCGGGCTGCCACTTGCCACATCCCTTCCAGTTGTCTTCCTCTCACCGTGACGGTGAATGGCACCACACCGGGTGGCGTAGGTCCTGCAGGAACCTCGACATGGATCGTCCACGTCTTGTTCCCCTCTTCGCCTTCTTCCATGGCGAAGTATTGCGGCATCTGATTGTACCCGAAATATTGGAGCATTTGCCACAATGCTTCCGGGTAGCCGCTACGGTCAGAACAGTGGGAAGCCACCCACCCGTTCTCCAACTGTTTATCTGCTGCCATCTGTAAAAATATATTTGAGAATTGTCAAATATTTATTTAAACAGTAAACCCCTTAGTTATAACATAAAACATGTCATTGAACCCATAAAACTTGGAAACATAGTTCAAATTTTAAACAAATTTGACTGCTGATCTGCTGTTCCCATGACAGCCTTGACCAGTTTCCATATCAACCTGATTTAGGCCATGTTAAAGGCAAACCAATTCTGGAGCTCAACATCAAAGTTAAAGTTAACTTCAATAGCTTTCCAGAAAGTATTTGGTTGACCTAAGATCTGTCCTGATTCAAAAGTTATGAGATGTCAAAGTTAACAGAATTTCTGGAATCAATTGGACAGCACCTCCCTGCTTTAGGTACTGAATTGATCCAAGAATTCCAGTTAATTCTGTTCCCAATCTGACAAAACTTTCTGTTACAAAGTCGTAACCCATCTCATAAGCTTTCCAGAAGTATCTCATTTCCTATTTTTGGATTTTTATGCAGGAAGTTATGCTTAATTTACAGAGAGTCTTTGCTGTGTCCTGTTTTCTGGACAGTTTCAACTCTAGTGCATTTTTCGAGTGGTTAAGGGATGAAACACCTCTGGACCTCAACAGAAGAGTTGTAAAGCTCTTCCAACGCTTTCCAGAAATGTATCATACGACCCCAACCTCGAAAGAACTCAACCTCTAACCTCTGATTAACTTCAGCCTTGATTCAGCTGAAAACAGAGTGCTCTGTCCTTAACATCCTATAAGTTGAAAGCTTGTTAACTTTGAATATCCTGTTCAAGGGAAGGAGTTACATCAAGTTTTACTACTTTGGATTAAAACCTTCCAGTTTTTACAATGAAGTTGTTTATTTAGTTGGGTGTGACGTCGATGCGTCACCAGATTTTGTCGGTACTACGTCCTCACAAAGAAAAACCTATACCGGACTTAGCCGGCTTCGTTATTTCAGTGGCACTAAACGTCACTCGCACACGGATGCTACACGTCTACCGTTTCGTGGTCAGGCTACCTGCAGAAACTCAAACAATCATCAGACTCGGCTGCACACCGAGCCCGGAATCCATACAGTTGGTACACCCGGCCGTCATCACTTGCCCGGATGTTCTCAAGCCAAACACGCCTTGAGTTACGTGTTCACGTTTCAGACCACGTGACGGGGTCTCCCATGTTGCACCACGCACGCCAGGGACAGACGTTGCTCGAATACCCCAAACGACATGAAGAGTCGTAGAGGATACTAAAGCGGGTCGGGTTACCTGCCACCAGTGGGGCTCCACCCTTCAGCTTGTGCGCACTGGTGGACAGCGCTTACGTGCACCCCCCAAGACATGAACGTCCCGGGATGCACGATTTTCCGACATAACAAATAGGTTAATAAGCCACTTTCTATATACTAATAACATCCTTATACGGGCTACTAACTCGTTCCTCACTGGATTTCTGAAAAAGAAGACCTTTGTACTGTGTTAAACCTCAAGCGAGCTCTGATACCAACGCTGACACGACCCCGTTGGTCCTGTCGAGCCAGGATCACGCTGAGGGGTGCTGCGTTGCACAGCACCGCATAACACACGTCAAAGGTAGAAAGCGGAAGCAGAAGTTTATTACATAAACAGTTTTATGAACCTGTTTACATCAAAATACGTTTAGTCCACACTCGCGGGCGTAGACTAAGCATCAAGTGCACGTTCAGCCCTCGAACGTGTCCTTGCTAGCACACACGCACACTAACTCTGCGGCGTGCACGACTCCCACTCGACGGGGTTCCCCTCCTGGGGTTCCGTCTCCTCTTCGGGAGTCCCTTCCTCATAGAACCCTGCAAAAGCTTCAAACACAAGCAGTGAGCACGAAGGCTCAGCAAGTCTGACCCGTCTCACCTAAACACGGAACTTCTACATGAGGGTAATGGGTTGCATGAGGAAAAAAAATCATTTGCAAGGACTCGCCTAATTAGTAGAACCTTACTTTCAAGTTTTAGTAGCAGGTTGTGGAGAACCTTACGCTAAGGCACATGAGAGAGCCGCAATCAAACAAGAAACGCATTTCTCTCATGTATTTTGCCCAAAGTTGAAAATAACTTTAATTAGCTCTAAGCTACAGCATGTCATTAACAATCAATGTCCAGCTTTCAATCAGCAACATTTTAACATGCAACTAGTCTGTTCTTTCTACGTCACGGTACAGTGAACAAGTGGTACTCACTGACCGCGAGGGACGGCGATTATAATCGATTTACACCTGCAGGGTTACCCGAACAACCCGTCACGTACGCCCGTACTCGATGTTGCCTACAACAACCATCACGGACGCCATACGCGACTACCTTTCACCCGTTAGCCAAATATTGAACCGGTCCCATCGTCCCGAGCAAGAGGTCTCTGCACGCGCATCTCTGTGCCGCCAGCCGATTTACACCTCCAGCTCTCAACCTACCCTCTGAACGACGGGCAATGCCTCAATGCCCAGCTACCCGAGTTACATCAGTTTCCCGGTTCCCATATAGCCGGTAGGTCTTCGGTACTGTTCTAGCTTGTTCAACAGGCCCGCACACGGCTCGGTCCTCAATCGACACAAGCGGAGCTACGGCACACAGGCCCCGAAGTCCTGCTGCCCTTACTCTCCGCTCGGTCTCATTTTCTTGCCATGTGTATCATGTGCTATCTCTACCCGAGCAATGTGCCTCTAGCCTATTCTCGCGAGTAGTTCCAACTACTCGACTTGTACCGAATCCTACTCTATCCTAGCCATGCAGTGGCTAACGAGGTTTTCAATCCTAAACCCAACCCATGGTTTTCTTGGCTGTGCAGTTGGGTTTCCAATCAAGACTCTAATGCAAAGAACAATATTCAAAGATGTGCTCAAAACAATAAACATTTGTAAAAAGGTTAATGCAAACCGGGGCTTGCGTTGCTGCTCTTGGTCGTAGGCTAGCTGTTCCTCCGGAGTAACGAAGTCTAGGACTTCGGGTTCCTCCTCGACCTTAGCGACTACATGATAAGAGCAATGTATGTATTAATTTAAATGCATTTGTGTTATCTTTGAAGTTGTGAAGTCTATACCCTTTGCTAGATAGACCTAATGACTGTGAAACTTTTACTGTGGCTTGGTTACAACCTAAACAGAGACTTGGTCAAGTTTTAGTTGCAGCAGAGCTCATTTGAACCCTCCACAAATAATTATGTCCTTGACCTTAATTGGAACTCTTAGGGTGTTCTAGGAATTTTCATGAGACAAACTATGACTTTCTGAAAACTAGATTTTCAGAGGGTTCTAATGGAGTTGGTCTCACTTAATTTGGAAGTCTCTAACTAAAGATTTGAGCTAAACAATTTCAGAGAAAATTCTGAAAATGTTTCTGAGCATTTTCTATTTTCTCTGGAACAGTTTCACTAATCACACCATTAGGTGGAATAAATGAGATGAAATGGATCTGAAATTTTTATGGTAGTTCAAGTATATTTTGGTGAACATCTCAGCAAAATTTCAGGATTTTCCTCCAAAGGATTCTCCAGTTAAAATTCCTAACAGTTTGAACTTTAAGGAATTAATTCTGGAGAAATAAGGAATTTCATGAAGTGAAACTTGATTTTCTGGAAAGTACTCAGAGAGCTGAATCCAGCAAAATTTGGTTCACTTAATTTGGAGCTTTCTAGCCAAAGTTATAAGGATTTGAAGTTTGAAGGAAATCTGAAAATCGGGGAAAAGTTTAAACTCGCGCGTGGGCCCAGGGGACACGCGTCGCACGCCTAGGCGATCGCACATCGCGGCCCACAAGGATTTTGCGCGCCAGCACACCCGATCCTGGCCGCAGCCGGATCCCGATTCAAAATATCGGCCGCTGACAGCTGGGGTCCACCCCCTTCTTCAACCTCGCGACACCCGCGCCCCGCCGCCGAGGGATCTCGCCGGAGAGCTCGCCGCCGGCTGCTGTACAGCTCCAAACTTCTCGATTCTGGCCGCCCCTGCCTACTTTTACTCGGGGAACATGATTCTAGGGTTAGCTGCTCATGACAATGGCCGGAGCATGGTCAGCGACGAGCCGCCACCTCAGAATGAATTCGGCCATGTCGGCTGACTACCCTAGCACCTCAGCTACTTGGGAAATCGGTCGGGGAGCATCAGTGGACCTCATAGAAGGTCGACATGAGCTCGAGGCAGCTTGGGGAAGGCCCGAAATAGGTCCTCACCGTGCGCCCGATGCCGCCCGTTCGTTCCGCCAATAGTAGACCTTAAATTACGCCGGGCACAGAGGTTCTCCGGCCCAGAGTTGTGAAGACAACTTGTGCGTTACCGTGTCTAGCTCGTGTGAGAGCGGCCTGAGGCCCTCTAATCCTTTCTAGAGCACGAATTAAACAGAATCGTACCCGAAGGTCGTTCTGCACACAGAAAGGGGAAAAGTGGAAATTCGCCGTCGGTGAGCAACCACTCGAGCTGTGGCTCGGGGATGAGAAGCACCGGTCACCTGCGCGTCCAAGGGTGCCTTGGCTCGGGCGTGACAACGCCCTGGTTGGGCTGTCCACGAGAGCCCGAGGTGCGGCGGTTCCAAGTTCCGAGTTTGATCTTTCGGCACAGCCGATATCAATCGGTTTCAACTGAATTCTAGCAATGGGGAGGATGGAGGAAGGTCTCTAGTACCTTGCGGGGACTCTGGAGTGGAAGGAGGGAGCTGCGATCGGCGTTCTCCGATCAAGTCCGAGCTGCGGGAGTTTTCGGCCGGCGCTGAGTTCTTGCGGAGAAGAACTGTGGTGCCTCGGCCGAGGAGGGGGCAGGCGCCTTAAGATGGCTCTGCACCGCCTCATGCCCGCACGTGGGCAAGCAGCTGGTGGCGCGGCGGCTGGCCTCGGTGGCGATCACCGCTGCGGCTCGGCGACCCGAGTGAAAAAGTCTCAGTCGGTTTGATCTGAGCAGTGGCTGACATGTGGGTCCCACCTCCAGTTTTAACCTCTGAAATTTACTCCTAATCACTGTTGTAAACAGTGAACCCCATACTACCCTTGGCAATTCAAATTATTCACCCATGAGCCATTTGAATTGATCAAAATTCAAATGAGGTTTGGTTTGAATGAATTTCAGCACAAGTTCAGTTTGAAATTCAAATAAAGTTTGAATTTCTCCTACTTAGCTCATGTCAAGATCAACTCCAAATGGAGTGAAAATTGGTGTGTGAGCTCACAAAAATGTGCTGAGTAAGAATATGCCTTCCACTTTTAAATTCATGGGATAAAAACAGTTTGAATTTGAATAAGGTTTCAAACTGCCCTCTTCCTAACTATACCCAAACTGACCTCAAAAAGGTTTTGAATTTGGGTGAAACTTGGCAAGGACATCCTTAGTAAAGTGTAGGAGTTTTCATATGTCCAGCCCATCTATATCACATGTGGGAAATACCACTTTTGCAATGTGTAAGTTTGTTCTCTAATGAGCATGTTGATAATTGTTACTTGCTCTTCATTTGTGTTCATCATTCTTCCTCAAATGAGGTGTGTGGTGTGGTGATGAACACTGCAAATGTGTGTCAAAAACTGAGGCCCTTACAATAGTTGTGGAGATCTGATTCCGGATCACCGTTGCCCTACTAATGAAGTTATGTGTTGCACCAGAGTCGAATAAAATGACAACCGGCTTGTCATTTAAGGTGAACCTGCCGGTAAGAACAGGTCCTCCCTTTGGCAGATCATCGACTGACACATAATTAACTGTCCCCACTTTGGACATGGCTTTTCTTGGCTGTCCAAGATCACTCTTTGGCGCTGGACCTGCAGACACAATGTTACTGCTCGGTTCAGTTGCTTCATTGACGTTGAGCTCATTGTCAACGTGAAGTGGGACAGCACTTGGTTCAGCTGAGACATCAACTTGTTCCTCTTCAACCTCTTGAGGGCAATAATATTCTAGTGCACTTTGTTGATACTGAGGTGCAGGAGAAACAAGTTGCTGCTGCGGTGGAGGTGAATAAGACCTCTGTGGAGTAGAAGAGTCGTCACACTCCCAGAATGATTGCACTTCTTGTGGAATCTCTCGACTGGAAGGTGAATGGATTACCAACAGATACTTCTGAGGCAGACTATTGTCTTCTTCCTGTGATGAGTCCCTCTCCCTCTTTTCGTTGAGGTAGAGATTGGAATAATATTCTTGAACGATAGCACAGCTCACAAACTCATCAAAATTCTCTTGGCTAACTTGAGCCAATTCACATCGCAGCCTAGCGGTCAGCCCTCGGTAGAAATGATAACCCTTCATGGCTGGTGACTTCACATAGTTAGGGACATATTGAGCTAAGCGATTGAATTCCTTCGCATACTCAATAACACTCATGTCACCTTGCTTTAGGTTCCAGAATTCATCATGGCTTGTTTGCATTATGCCCGCAGGGATGAAACGAGCACGAAATGCAGCCTGGAACTCCGCCCATGTGACACGATGCCCTGCTGGTTGGACAGCAATGTATTCTGCCCACCATACTCCAGCAAAGCCGTGAAGCTGCTAAGCGGCATATAGAGTCTTCGAGAATTCATCACATCGGATCAACCCAAACTTGGACTCAATGACACATAACCAGTGATTTGCTTCACAATGGTCAGTCGCCTCAGAGAATACCAGCGGTTGTGTCGCCAAGAAATCCAGATACGTGCTCTGGGTTGGCATGTGACGTTGAGCTTCTCTGTTTATGCCTTGCTGAACTAGAGTTTGGAGAGTTTCATTCATCTTTGCCATAATTTCTGCCAACCCAGTTGGCGATGGCTCTTGTCATGAAGAGGAGTCATTCCCCCCTCGACTCGCACCTCCAATCTTCATTTGAGGATGTGTGCATACCATACTGCACGAAACAAAATTTTGAGTCAATCAAAATTCTATCTCAGTAGAAAATAAAGATAAGTAAAACATGAACATGTCATGAACTTTATGAAAGCATATCCACATTCATGTTTAAACAGATCTTAGGTACGCTAAACTAATCAGCGGGACTACCCTGACCAGTTCACACAAACTCCAAATTTTACTCAAGTTATCAACAGATTCTTGACTTTAGTTCAATACCAAAGTTTTAGTAAACTTCAGTATATTTCCAACGAGTACTTATGTGCTCATTAAGTATTTTTCTACAGAAAGTTATGGCTTAAAAACAGAAAGGTCCAGAGAGGTTTTTGCTACTGTCCTGGTTTTGAACAGTTTGCCTTCAACTGGACTTTTCACCAACTTAACGTGTGATTTTGCTCTGGAGGTCTACAAGGAAGCTGTAGAGCACTTGAAAATATTTCCAGAACTGTATCATACACTATATTTGGGTTAAGTTACTCAGAGTTATGCTCTGTTAAAGTCCAGCAAGAATTCCTGCCAGAAACAGAGCACTCTGTTTTTGAAAACTTTGACACCTAGTTATACTCTCATTTGAGTCTTAGCTCAAAATAAGAGTTCAATAACTAATATTTGTTTCAGACTTCCATTTTTAGTTGCAAGTTAGTCCATGAATCATTTCGTCATAGGGAAGAGGATTATATGTTTAGTACGGTGTCGATGCACCGTAATAACATGTCGGTACTACGTTGCCTCACCAAAAGAAAATCTTAAACCGGATTATACCGGCATATCCCTTTTATCAGTGGCACTAAGACGGTCTCTCGCACACGTGTACTACATGGGATACGTACGTGGTTAGTACCTGCAGAAGAACATTCAATAGTGGTGCACTCAAAGGTTGTTTCATTTCAGGCAGTTCCTTAATTTAAAATAAATACAAACGCCCGTATCATTGTCATACGGCCGTCCTTGAGTTAAGCCACATCTCAAGGTACGTGATCATGTTTCAACACCACACGACGGGGAACCCGAGTATGTCATGAACGGGTCGTCACAGTTGGGAATGTTATCAACCCAACAGATACCACCTACTGCCCTGCAGGGCACGCCGATGGCAAGCACTGCGTACGTCCTCCTGGGCTATTTCCAGACGAACACACTATCGCGTTACTGACCACACGATGGGGTCTCCACTTACTTGCCTAATGCACGCTAGGGATCAGCGTTTCATATGAACTCAGGAACATGAAGAGTCCAAGAGTTTCATATTAACATCTCACACCAAGCTATGAGATCTAGCCCTGAACCACTTTCCTCGTCAGGGGTGCTAACCGAAATTGAACCGCTTTCGGTGGCGTTCCTTACCATGCTTACCAGAGCGTAGGTGCGTCGTTACATAATCAAAATTCAGAATTATAACACGTAAGTTAGTTCTGCCACTTTAAGTAACTATACTACTATAGTCCTTATGTGGGCCTAATACCGTTTTCTCACCGTATCCTAAGTTTTTGTCGTAGTACGATCCTTATTCCGTGCGCTATTACCAATGCGGCTCTGATACCACGCTGAGAGGGCCCGACCTCCATCACGGGGTCGTGCCGCCTCGCCCGGGGATCGCATTGGGTGGTGCCGTGTTATGCGGCACCGAACAGCACACATATAAGGAATCCTGTATTACATAAATCAAAAGCAGAAGCTTACCATTATTCTTTGTAAATAATTTTCATAAAATAGCTACAGCGGAAGTCTATAAACAGCTCACGTTGAATATCTAAGAAGCACTCGAGAAGAGGTCCAGCCCGCGGACTCCTCTCGCTAGCAACACACAGACATGGCAGCGGCTAGGTTCTCCAAGTGTGACATGACTCGGAAGTTCCCGAGTCTCACCGGACAACCTTCTTTTTAGCGTCGAGGTTTACCTGCAAAACCACTTATATAGCAAGAGTGAGCACAAGGGCTCAGCAAGACTTAACCGTCTCTCCTAAAGCTTGCAACTCTACATGAGAGTAACTTAAGACCTAAATCTGTAGTTTTGCGAAAAGACTCGCCTACGAGTTCATCCTTATCTTTCAGATTTTTAGCCATAATAGTAGTGACCTTGTGCCCAGCAACATTGGAACTCCACAATCAAACAAGAAACGCTTCATTCCAATGTTACTTGTCCCAAGGTGACAAATAAATTTAGTTTGCTCTATCTCTACTTCAAACAAGGTTCTCATGCAGTTTAACATAATCATAGCAGCAATTATAATTTTTGCAAACTGTTCCCACACAACTTGCTTACTACGTCACAACACAGTGAGCAAGCGGTACTCATAACCGTGAGGGACGGTGATTCGAATCAAACACTACCTGGATAACTCGACACATACGCCCGCCTCTGAAGACCCAACTCTGGCATCCTTCATTACGTCATATGTGGCAACCTTTCGCAGGACACTAGACTGTAGAACCGGTCGCGCCGTCTCGGGCTCATAGGTCTAACGAGACGATGTGGTATGCCTCTACAACCCAGTGAACCTGGTACATCGATTTCCTGGTTCCCATATATCAGTAAGCATCCAGTACACAACTCAAAACTTGCTCAGCGGGGCTGCACACGCTTCGGTCCTTAACCGACACAGGCAGAGCTACTCGACCAACACCTCGTCTTGTCGCTGCCTAACACCGCTGCCCGGTCTCATCATTATAAATGTAAACTTTAGTTTGCTTCTCCCTTCCAACCATACTTATGTGATCCTGAACTATAGCTCGCGAGTAGATTCCATCTACTTGTCTTCTACCGGATGTCTTAGCCTATTTAGCACGACCTTATTCTACAGCGATGAAACCATTCTACTCTTGATCCCAGGGTTCTTTTTGGTCATGCAAGTGGAGTATAAAACATACTTGACCTAATGCACATACAAACCTTGACCCACAGTAGTGAACAAAGTAAAAACTTGAGAAAACAACTTAAATGCAAACCGGGGCTTGCCTTGGTTTTGCAGGTGACTAAAGTCAGATGATTATGAAATTAGTTGCTGCTGCCTTGAAGCTGAATCACTGCCTTCTTGCTTCTTGATTCAAGAACAACTCCTCCTTCTTCACTTTCCACGTCTAATCACTACACGTTATGAATATGTATACATGTTTAATTATAAAACTTTTGCTAACCAGTGGTAAAGCCAAGTTTAAAACTGGAACTCTGTTCAAGAATTTAAAATGACACTGGGGGTGGTGGTTTGGGTGTGTGTCTAAGCACTATCATCAAGTGAGAAGTGAGGTTCATCACTTGGGTGGTGATCACCTAATTGGTTGAACAGAACACTACTGATACCGGGCTTCAATGGAGCTGGAAATTTTCTTGTGAGTTCCTTGTCACAAGAAAGTCCTCTGGACAAAAATTCAGAATGTTTCACTAAGTAGATCACCCAGAATAATTCCCTAAGCATTTAAGCAAAAAGGAATTAATTATGAATAAATTTGCACTTTCATGCAAATTCAAGTGAACTAAAATTTTAAGCATAGTTCAGAGAGTATGCCAGAATCTTCCCAGGATTTTTGGAGCTAAGGAATGGCTACAACTGAATTTCCAAGTTTTGGAAATTCTCTGAAAATATTTCTGTATTCATTTGAATACGGAAACTTGAAATCCGAATTACCCTCACTAAATCAACTCCAAATGAGCTGAAACTTTTACAGGAGTCTCCTAATATCCTAAAGAATACTCTGGCAAAATTTGGGGATTTTTGGATGAACCAAAGTCCCTCAAAAATTCTTTTTTCTGAAAAGCTTTAAAGAATTTTCCAGAATTTTCTATTTATTTTCATGCAAATTGGGTTGCATATTTGGAGAGGGTTTTTTATCCTTAATCCAACCCAATTTGAATCACTAGATTTGGAGCTTCCTAGCAAAAGTTATGAGGTTCTAAATCTTGAACTAAATATGGAATTCAAATTAAATCGAGAAACATTCAAACTCTGACTGTGGGTCCCTCCTACACGTGTCAGCTGCTGGAATCACGCCACACGGGGCCACAGGACCTTTCCCGTGCCACCACACTGAATCCCGGTGCCGCAGCTGATCAGCAGTTTAAACCCTCCATCGCTGACACGCGGGGCCCGCCGATCCTTCTTCCTCCTCGGGCCGTCTTCTTTCCCGCGCCGCCCCCTCGCCGGAAACTCGTCGGGGCTGGCCGGAGTCGGCTTCCCGGCCGTCTCCCGGCTCGGTACTCGCTGCCTGGGGGTTTTCAGCCATGAGGAATTCAATGGTGCGGTGCTTTCGGGCTGCCGGCGACCGGAAACCGGTCGGCGACGTGCGCACACCTCGGTGAGACTTCGGCGCCGTGGCACGAGCACCCTAGCCCGCCAAAAGTTCTGCGGACTCGCTCTAAAGCAGCAGTGGAGGTTAGGCTAACTCGGCACCACCTCAAACTGGCTCGGAAACGGCGGCAACCCGGTTGTCACCGTGCGCCCGCGCGTTCCCGCCATGGCCGCTGATCGGAAAGCTCGGAATTCGCCGCTAACACGGGGTTTCTAGCTAGGGTTGTGAAGGGGATCGGACCGCCGTTAAGCCTAGACCCTTTGTGCACAAATTGGTGACCTCTAAGTGCAATTTACAGGCAAATTTGAGAAGTCTTTACCAGAGGGTCCGCGGTCGTGCTCCGGAGGAAAATCTTCGAATTCTGTCACTGAGGACCACCGTTCGAGCTGAGCTTCGGGGAGAAGCACCACGACGGTACGGCGCACCTCTGAGCGTCGCTGCTTGAGCGTGAAACCCACGGTGGTGAGCTGCCCATGAGAGCACGTCGTCACTGGGGTGTTCGGCCGCTGCAGGAACTCGATGTTTTTGGCGTAGAGGGCACGGACACACTTGGTGCTGACTCGAGAAGGTCGTGGGAACGATGGTGGTGTTGCTTGGCTGGTCAGCTGGGACTCACACGCGAGTTAGGTGGCGGCCGATCGATTAAAAGATCAGCAGCAGTGCTCGGCCTGTGTTGCGCGCGATGGAAGAAAAGCAGGCCGAGGCGTCGGTGATGAGGCAAAAGATCGCACGGGAGAAGGGATAGGCGTCCAGGAAGCTCTCCAGTGCGCTGCTTCGGTGAGGAGGTGGCAGCAGCTTGCGCTCGGTGGCGCCGGGAGCCCGAGCGGCAGTCCGGTCGTAAATTTTGACAAGACTTAGTCAGTAAGTTTTATCCCTCCCCTCTAAATGACAATTGAGGCCCACAGCTCCTCTCTGCCCCAAAAGATCTCCAAATTTTGACACCTTGTAAATTTAGCTGTGAGGGATCCAAATTCAAAGGCCATTTTGCCATTTTACAATTTGTGCGACAGTTTCAAGTTTAAATTCAAATTTGGATGAAATTTACAAGTCCCTTGGACATTTATATCAAAGCCCCTCCAAATTTGCTCAAAACTTGGTTCCCTCATAATTTGGACCTGAGGAATTCAAATATGTCCTCTGATCTTTGAGTTGGCCATTGCAAATACAACTTCTCAACCAACCGTTTGAATTTCCTCTTTTGAAAATGCACTTCTTCTTTTCGAAGTGACCCTCTTAATTCAAACTGAATTCAAAGTTTTATTGCACATGCCAATACTTTCATGAGTAACACAAAAGTTTTTGTAAGTACCATTTCTTATATATAAACTCAACTTTATTCATAGTCAAGTTTTCTATTTACAAGTTTTGGGACTTTTACACGAGAGTGCCACGTGTCAGTGCCGGACCTCCCCTATCCTCGGGGGTGGGCTCCGAGAATGCCACGTGTCCAGTAGCGCCGGACTTCCTTTCTCCTCAGAGACGAGCTCCGAGGTCGACACGGGTCCAGCCGTGTCGGACCTCCCTTCTCCTCGGAGGTGAGCTCCGAGGACGACACGTGTCCATCGGACCGGACCTCTCGGAGACGAGCTCCGAGAGCGACACGTGTCCCGCTGGGTCGGACCTCTCGGAGGCAAGCTCCGAGAGCGACACGTGTACCGTGGGGACGGACCTCATCCCTTCCACAGGGGTGAGTTCCAAAAGTGACACGTGTCCCGCGGGGTTGGGCCTTGCTTTTACGCAGCGACTAGCTCCGGTGGGGACACGTGTCCTGCAGGCTGGACCTCGCTTCTCCGCAGAGACAAGATCCGAAGGCAACACGTGTCCAGCGGGATCGGACCTCGCCCCTTCTCCTGAGGCGAGCTCCGAGCCTGCCACGTGGCCAGCAGTGCCGGACCTCACCCCCTCCGTAGGAATGAGCTCCAAAGGCGCCACGTGGCCAGCAGCCGCGGGAAGTGTCGACGGTGCTCCTCGGTGAATTGGAATAGGCTCTTTTTAGCTATCTTTCTCCCGTTCTACTTTATTTAAAAAGTTTCTCCATATGAAATATGTATGCATGCATGGACACGAAATTGAGGGTGTTACACAAATTGACCGTGAAATTTTCAAAGACGATAGAGAATAAAGTTGTGAAGATAACGAAAAAAGAATCACGACAATTGGATATATAAAACACGAGTTACAATTGAAACACCGAAGCAACGTCTGGCTGTCCAGAAACTCGACGAGAAAAACTTGCCAAAAACAGGTCGGACGAGCAAGGCACAGAAGCTCCTTTAAACTACAAATTTTATTGATAAAAAACACAAGAGCAACAGCCAAAGTCGTGCTCCACGAGCTCTGGCCTCCCTTGCTTATATAACCAGCACTTAGGCTAACCAATCCAAACTAGGACTCCTACTCCTACCTAGTTTCAACCGAAACTTTCCATAACTGCTCAAGACTCTTCCATACACAGATACAAGCAATCCTAAGACTTCCAAACACGTTAGGAACATCCCAAACATTCCTAAATCAACTCAACTTCATGCCTACCATGAAATCTAACCAAACCAAACCCGAAACCTTCCATAAACACACGATAACCACCTCAGCCGCAGCCTGAGGCATATTCCAGCCGGTTGGACCTCTTCGGCCAAATCTTTATGTCAATGTCTCTTCACCACGCCTTGAAACAATGTTGTCACATCCATGCACCCCTCGCACACGTGCAAACACTTTCTAAAACGTCCATGATACCGTCATATGCATTGTTCTTGACCCAAACATGCTGTGTGACCCCCCGATCAACTCAACCACAATTCCTCCCGAACTTGGTTGTTGATCCTCATGTCCCCCCTAAGACTAGTTGAATGGATCATCGTCACCAGCCATGTATTGACCTCAAGCAGCACCTGCACATGAATAAACAAGCAAATCTTAGCACAAGTCCTCGATTTGACTCACATTAGTCCGAAAACCACAACACCTTATGTGAGCACCCCACATAAGCATGTTCCAAACTATCAAGATAATATCCACCATGATCAGCCAAAACACACCAAAAACTTAGTAAATGAATACTAAGAAATCTTCCCATAAGCCAAAAAGCAAGTTTGAAGCATTGTAAGTTAACAACATAACAACCGCACAATTTTTTCAGCACGTAGAAAGTTCGTACAGTCCAAAACAGCCTCTATGCATTATACAAAGAAAAGTTCGGACAGTCCAAAGTGAAAAACATGTGCAGCTCATGTGTGCGACAAGTTCAGACATTCCGAAACGAATTCCCGTAAGTTCGTACAATCCGAAGTGAGCTTCGTAGATATATTCAAAACATTGCATGTAAACTCTCACTTTTAACATAATTGCCAATGTATTCAGCACATAGGTCTCACAATCTCCCCCTTGATGAATGCATTGGCAACACCACTACGAAACCGAACATTAGCTCTTCACGTTTCATGAAATTTTTTGTCAAAACAAAAATTTCTCCCCTATTCTGAAAATCAAAAATCAAATGAGAAGCAACCCAAAAATTTTCCCCTAAGTATCCGCTCATCCAGGATCGCAGAGGGTGGTGCTGCACGATGTGACACCTGACAGCACATGTCATAAGGACACAATATATTACATGGAAAAAACAAACTGAACTGTACAAACAGGTACAACTTCAGTACAAACTAGTATTTATTTTACACAGCGGAAGTCTACTCTGTACAACTCACGCCCGCCTACCTAGCAAAAGTCGGTTGCCCAGCCCTAGGGCAACCCACACTAGCTGCACTCCTCAGCTCAGCGCGGCGTGTACGGCTCCCACTCAGCCGTGGTCCCCGAAGGAGGGTAACCCTCGCCGGTGGACTCGTACTCTGAGTCCGTGGGTGGCATGAGGTGTACAAAGCACATAGGATAGTAACATTGCAGCAAATGGACATGCCTATAAGTTCACCCTTAATTCATCTTTTAGCAACAAGTTAACAGTTCAGGAATCTGAAAATTTAGTAAGCAGTATTTGGTGGCACACCATGTAGCAATACAATTATAGCAATCAGCAATATTGAATCATCATATTTCATACATTAGCCTACGTCACGACTCAGTGACCAAGTGGTACACTTCACCGCGAGGGACGGTGAATCGACTCGATATACACCTGCAGGGAAACCCAAAGAGCACGTCACGTACGCCCACCCGTGGAGCTGCACAGCACGCTCACTCGATGTCGTACGGGACAACCTTTCACCCAACAGCCCAAACGTCGAACCGGTCGGACCAAAACGAGCAGGAGGTTCCCCACACGGAGCATCACTCTATGCCCGTTGGCAGATTTCCACCTTGCTGCCCTGAACCTACACCTATAAATCGGTGTGCTATGCCTCGACGCCCAGAGGTTTAGGCTACATCGGTTTATCGGGGCCTATATATCCGATATGCCTTCAGTACGTTCAAACTTGATCAGTGTGGGTCACACACGGATCGGTCCTCAATCTACACGGACAGGGCTGCACACAGAAGACTCCCTCTTGCTGCGCCCTAACCCCTGCCAAGTCTCAATTTCATTACTAAGGTGATCTCACATCACTCGAACCAATCCCGTGTGTCCCAAGCCTAACTCGCGAGTAGATTCCAACTACTCGACTTGTACCGAAGTCCTATGAATCACTAAACATAGCTTGTCTACACGAGGTCTTAGACACTACCCTCACTCTTATGGAAAAATTCTGGTTATGCAAGTGGGGTTCCAATCATCCTACACCTAATGCACATTCATACATCACCCTTGACATGTGAACAAAGCAAAACTTGATAAAAGAAGTTAATACAAACGGGGGCTTGCCTTGTTGCTTCTGGTCAGGGGTTAGTTTTTCTTTCGGAAGGAGGAACTCAAGTACTTCCGGAGCCTCCTCGCCTTCAGCGACTACACGTTAATAAAATACTACATGTCAATTTAAATGCAATGTGTGAACTTGAATACTTGATTACTAATAACTCTAGCTACCCCTCCCCTCTGGTTCTGAAATTTTTATGGTGGCTTGGTAGGGTCCTAACTAGAATCTTGACAAAGTTTCATTTGAAATAAAGTTCATTTGAACCTTGTATAAAAGCCCATTTGGTCAATATTTGAGCCTCTAAGCAATTCCAGGGGTTTTCATGGCTCCAACCATTACTTTATGGATACTAGAATCTAAGATGGTTCAAATAGAATTGGTTTCATGTCATTTGAAGAATTCTACTGAAAGTTATGCCCTAATTAAGATTTGAGAAAATCTGAAAAATGTTTCTGTACATTTTTCTATTTTCTCAGGGCGGTTCTCTTAATCACCCAATTAGGGGAACTAAATAAACTTGGATGAGTCTGAAAATTTTACTGTGACTCAAGTATTTTCCAATGAACCTCTCAGCCAAAATCCAGCATTTTTCGTAAAGTAATTCTCCAGATAAAATTCCCCACAGTTTAAACTTTAGGGATTTAATTCTGGAAAACTATTAAGTTTCATGAGCTGAACTTGGTATTGCTGGAAAGTACTCAAAATCCTGAGTTCAGCAAAATTTGGTTCACTAAACTTGGAGCTTCCTACACAAAGTTATGAATTTCTAAAGTTTGAGCTGATCCCTGAATTATTTTCCTACAGAGAATCACCTCCCGCTCTAAACCAGAGGCTGACAGCGGGGCCCGCCCGTTTAAATTGAACTAACCGCGCCCTCGTGCATGATTAGCACAGGGGCTGACAGGTGGGGCCGCGCCCTTCGTCTACTTCCCGACGCCGCCGCCCCGAGCCGCCGGAGCTCCGGCGAGGTCGGCGTTTCCGGCGATCTAGCTCGCCGGCGCTGACGAGACTCGCCACCCCCACGTAATCTCGGGTGCTGAACAAGCTGGACACCATGTCGCCGCCGGCTAACCACCGTAGCTTGCCGGCGACGAGCCCTATGCCTCTGTGCTACCTCGGCAACATGTTCCCGCCCTTCTGACCATCTCCTTCGCGCGCTAATCACGTCGCCACACTCAGGGGAACCTCAGGAAGCTCGACATGATCTCCATTGGGCCTTAAACGGCCGGCAACCCAGACCTCACCGGCGACCCCCTCCTCCGCCACACTGTTCTATGGTGAACTTAGGGTTCCGGTGGTGATTTTCTTCCGGTTTTCGATCGAGAGGGGTCGCCCGAACCACTAGTTACTCTCTCACAGCTCTGTTCAACCTCCCACCCACCAAGCTTCCCGAATTTCTCCTAAACCTAATCGGGTCCCGAAATGAGCTCCCCGCCCTAAACTGGAAAATTCTCCGCGCACAAAGGTCGAACCTTGGAGCGGTTTGCGCGGTGGTCTTGAGGACGAGCTAGCGCTTCACTTTCCTATGGAGGTCAAGGCCAGAGATGATCACAGCTCGGGTGGAACACGATCAGAGCTCGGGCGACTAGGCTGCTGGTTGCGGGACTCGTGAAAAACAGCAACTCGCCGGCGGTCTCAGGCCTTTTATAGGCCCCTGAGGCCAGTGGAGAGCGCGACACCTGCTGTGCCACGTCCTACGCCGAAGCAGGAGCTGGCCGGCCGAGGTGGTCGAGCGCCGACGCTGGCCGCAGCTGGCGAGCGCGCTCGGTCGAGGGAGTCGGCTGAGGAGACTTCTGTGCTAAGTGTACTGACCAGTGGGCCTCCCCTCTAATTCCATTTTTAATTTTTTTTCTCATTTCTGTAGGCACTCAAATATCCCCAGCTGCTAAACATTGAATGGGAGACTTAGCCCCCAAGTCTTGTTTTGAATTTGAGTTCTCAAATTTGATCTTTATTTGACTAAGTTTGCTGAAATTCAAGCTCAGTTTTTTGAATTCTTGCCAATTTAGCTCTTGACCAAATGAACTCCAATGATGATGAAAATTTGTGGGCTAACTCAGAAAATGTGCTGAGTTTGAATATGAAGCTAACTTTTGAATTTGAGGGATGAAAGCTGCTGCAATTTGAATTTACATTCAAATTGGCCTCTTTTTCAAATACCTCCAAAAGTGCCTCAAAAAGTGTTGGATTTACATGAAATTTGGCCTGAACCTTCCCAAGACTTTTTAAGTTCTAGGGGTGAGCTCAACCTCTCATGTTCATGTGTAGAAACCCTACTTTGTGAAAGTGAAGACTTTCCCCTCTAATCACTCTTTTGATGGAGGTTACTTGCTCTTCACAACATTTCCTAAGATATCCACAACAAAAACTGTGGTGTTGTGAGGTGAAGAAAAGTTTTTGCAAGTCCCTTTTCTTGGGCTTTTACATCCCTCTGCCCTTAAAAGAACTCGTCCCGAGATTACAAAAGAAGAGACAGCGATGTAACAGGGACTTACCCGTGTTGAGATGCCATGAACTCCAGGTAATTCGAGCGAAGGAATTCCTCGCTCTCCCACGTCGCTTCTTCGGCGGTGTGGTTGCTCCAGAGTATTTTGTAGAACCACAACGTTCTGTAACGCGTGGTTCGGGCTTTCTCATCAATAATTGCCACCGGATATTCATCATATGTCAAATCCGGTTGCAGCTCGCCGATGTCTTTGGTAGGAACAGCAGCGGTATGCTTCAGACATTTTCTCAGTTGTGAGACATGGAAAACGTCATGGACACCAGCCAGGGATGCCGGTAGCTCCAGTCTATACGCCGCTGGTCCACACTTTTCAGTGATAGCATAGGGTCCAATGAAACGGGGAGCGAGCTTCCCCTTCACACCGAACCGGTGCACGCCCTTCATCGGAGACACGCGGAGGTACACGTGTTTACTGACGTAGAAGTGCAACGGTCTACGCCTCTTATCAGCGTAGCTCTTTTGACGGGATTGAGCGGCCTTCAAATTAGCTTGAATCATCCGAACGCGCTCTTCGGCGTCGTTCACCACATCAACCCCGAATGTGACCCTTTCACCGGACTCGCACCAATTTAATGGGGTGCGGCATTTGCGGCCGTAGAGAGCTTCGTAGGCTGCCATCTTGATACTCGCCTAATAGCCGTTGTTGTATGAGAATTCCACCAATGGTAGGTGACCATCCCAGTTCCTACCATGGTGGATGGCACATGCTCTGAACATGTCTTCCAGAACTTGATTCATCCTCTCTGTTTGGCCATCTGTCTGAGGGTGGTAAGCGGAGCTTCTAATTAGTTTAGTACCCAAAGCAGCATGCAACTGCTCCCAAAAGCGAGATACAAACAATGCACCTCGGTCTGAGACTATGGTCTTGGGTACACCATGCAAGCATAGGATGCTGGTGATATATAACTCCGCATATCTGTTGGCATGGAAATGTGTATGCACGGGAATGAAGTGAGCCGACTTAGTTAGTCGGTCAACGATCACCCAAATGGAATCATGCTTGTTGGATGTTAGGGGTAATCCCACAATGAAATCCATGCTCACATCCTCCCATTTCCATGCTGGGATCTTCAGGGGTTGCAACAGCCCTGATTTCCTCATATGATCCGCCTTCACTCGTCTACACGTATCACACTCGGATACGTACTTTGCTACCTCCCGCTTCATCCGTGTCCACCAAAATTTCTTTTTCAAATCTTGGTACATTTTGTTGCTGCCCTGATGAATGGAGTACTTAGACAAGTGAGCTTCATCGAGGATCTTTTTCCTCAACTCCATATCCCGGGGTACGACTATGCGGTCATTGAACCATAGCGTCCCCTCATCATCTTTCCGGAAACATTTGATCTCTCCATTGTCTATCCGTCTCCGGAGATGTGCCATGCCTTTATCAGTCTTCTGAGCTGCAATGATGTCCTCCCTAATAGTAGGTATGAGGGCAAGGTTATAAAGCGACCCATAAGGAACCAAGTATAAACTTGGCTCTTCCTCCTCCACCGGTGTAATGGTGAGGTGATGGACATGTGATTTCCGACTCAGCGCGTCGGCAACCACATTCGCCTTGCAGGGGTGGTAACGAACCTCAATTTCATAATCTTTGATCAATTCTAACCACCTCCTTTGCCTCATGTTCAGCTCCTTCTGGGTGAAAATGTATTTCAAGCTCTTGTGGTCGGTGTATGTAAAAGTCCCAAAAATGTGTATGAATAAAAACTAAAGTTTGAGTTCATATGTGTGGCAAAGACATGAAAAATGGGACTTGCTAAAACTTTTCTTCATGCAAAGTAATACATGGATGAACATCCATCATGAGGTTCACCTTTTTATTTAAAAGTGTTGGACCAATAAGGAGTTAAATACCTCTTTGCATGTAAGTTTAAAGATTAGATTTTAAATTCAAAGTTCACACATGTAGTGACCCAAAAACTTTGAATTAACATGCAGCCATATGGATGAGTTTTTAGGGAAAAGGTTATCACCACCTTTTCCTTTGTAGGGTGGGCTCAAAAAGAAGGATAAGAGAAACATTTGTAAATTCTAGCCAAATTCAAATTGGTTATACCACTTCAAACTGAATTTGGAGAATTCAAAACTCCAACCCACATTTTAAAACTCAGAATTTTGGGAATTAAGAGGATCAGCATGAACAGATATTTGGGAGGTACATGTGGAGTGGGACCCACATGTCATAGAGCTAAAGGAAGGAACCTTGCACCCTAAGTCTCAGCCCAGTGGGGAAATTCATCGAGCAGCACATGGGCCACGAGCAGCTCCCACCGTGGAGCCTCGGGGGCGCTCGGCAGCGCCACCAGCTGCTGCATTTCCCCACACACGGCGCCCAGAGGCGGTTCTGCGACCTGATAAACCCCCCCCCCCCCTGGACGAAGCAAAGGCCGTCCCTTCTTCTCTCCTCACGAGCGCACGGCCAACGACCGTTTTCCCCTCTGCCTCTCGGTCCGATCGGAAGAACGGCGAAACCAACACGCTCTCTCCTCCTCTGAGCTGCTAAACATCACCGCGAGCTCGGCCTCCACCTCCCTGACCCGCAAGCCAGCGAGCTGCAGCCTCCAGTGGCCGAGAACGACCGCCGCCGCGGCGACCTAATCCGAGAAAGTGATCGGGCGCTCGTGGACAGCCCTCCACAGCGGGTTCCATGGCCGAACGATCACACCTACGGACGCGCACGGGTGCGGTGCTGCTCTCAGCCCAAGCTCAGGCCATACCGTGAAGCCTCGCCGGCGAATTTCGAAGTTTTGCTCCGGCGACCCCATTCCGAGCTTCCGGTATGACTCTTTCAAATTCTTGCCCTCTGATCCTCCTTAAGTCATCAAATTTGGCACATGGACGCTGGATTAGCCGGCGGTCATTTCTCCTTTAGGATCCAGCGCATGAAAACACCTCAGCACGACGGAATTCGAGCTCGACTAGAGGTGTTCATGGCGGACACATTCGGTCGCACGGCGACAACCTATTTACAGCCGCTCCTGAGTCATTTTGAGGTCGTGTCGATCCTCCTAGAGGTACGCTGGTGCTGTAGGTCTCGTCGGCACAAGCTTTTGAGGGCTGGAGACCCCGGGCGACGCTGCCGGACTTCCACATAGGCAGTTACACGTCACCGGCCATGTTCCGGTCGTCGGCGGCCCTAGCAAACCCCACAGCCCTGTTCCTCGAGGCCCTAAACCCCCTGGCGGCGAGTTGTAGCTCCGGCGGTGGCCGGGAAGGCCGGTCCGGCGAGCTTCCGGTTACTCCGGCGAGGGGGAGCGCGCGGGCGCGAGAGAGGGAGCCGGAGGTAGAAGACGAAGCGTGGGCCCCGCCTGTCAGCAGCTCAATTTTTAAACCCGGGATCGGGTGTGGCCGGGATCCCGTGTGCTGGCGCGAAAAACCCCGTGGCCCCGGTGTGGCGCAGTTCTGATTGGTTGGAATTCAAATAAGCGGGCCCAGTGGGATTTTCAATAGGAAAAATAATTCCAGACTTAGCTCAATCTTTAGAAATTCATATCTCCCTGTGGAAAACTCCAATTTGAGTGATTCCAATTGGGTTGGCTTAATCCCTCTGAGTTCTATCCAAATATGAACTCAGATTTGTATGAAAGTCAATATTATATTCTGGAGAGTTCTTTGAAGGTTTTCTGAAAAAGAATTATTGAGGGAGTTTGGGTTATCCAAAAGTCCCCAAATTTTGCCAGAACATTCTTTAGCATATTGTTGACCTACTAGCAAATTGTCAGCTCATTTGAAGATCATTTGAATAAGAATTTGCTAAAAACAATCTGCTGTGTTCATAAGAGTCCAGAAACATTTTCAGAAAATGTTTCCCACTTCAAAAATCTGTTCTGAGCAATCCATAGCTCCAAAAATCATAGGAAAATTTAGGCAAGCTCTCTGGGACATACTTGGAATTGTAGTTCACTTTGTTGGGCATGAAAATGCACATTACTACAGAATTAATTCTATTGAGTACAAATGCTTAAAGAATTGTTCTGGGAGAACTACCCAAGTAAAAGGGCTGAATTTTGGACCAGATGACTCTCATGTGATCAAGAACTCACATGTAAATTATCAGCCCAAGATGAGTCCTGGAACTCCCTGTCCTTATTCTCCATACTTATCTATAAGGGAAAAATACATAAGAAATATTGTGAGAATTATGGAGGACACAATATGACTCCACATTAGCTGCAATTTGGCAAGCTAAATCCTTAGTTAGTGTAGAACCTTCTGTAAAAGTTTTGAGGCCATTGGAGTTCTTGTTCTTCAGTTGCACTCAAATCTTTTCAGCTTATCTATTATGTTCATTAGAGAAAAGGGTTAGTGTATAGCTAAGGGCCTTAAGGTCAAATTAGTTTAATTCTGTTCTTTGAACAACAGAGGCAAACCAAGCCATGCTTGGCTTTTCCACACAACCTCTGTTCTTAAGAAAGTAATTCTATAACTTCTTTCCATTACATTCTATAAAATATGTGCATATGCATCTCAATAGGAACCACAACGAAGGGGACTCAAAGGAGTGATTCATCGAAGTGGATCAAGCTCCGGAGAGTCAAGGGTGGATCTGCAAGGACACTAACTTTTATATACGACTACCCTGCAAAACAGGCAAGCTCCGGTTTGCATTTAACAGCTGTTAAGTTTTTATTTTGTACTCACTTTCGGTCAGGATATGAACGGTGCATTAGGTCTAGTGATTGATACTCCTCTTGCATAGACAAATGACCCATGGAGTATTGGGTAGGTGTCTTTCACCGTGTAGAACTGTCATGCTTAAGTACGGTTCGGTAGAAGTCGAGTGGTGAGATGCTACTCGCAGATTTAGGAACAACAGGGGCATACGGGATTGGTTCGTAATTGAATTAGCAAGTTAAAGTTGAGACCGGAAGGTTGTAGGAGCAGCAGGACATAGGGACCTGGGTGCTGTAGACCTGTCCGTGTCGGTCAAGGACCGATCCGTATGCGGCCCTGTTGAACAAGTTTGAGTTGTGTACCGAACTCATGCTGGCTATATGGGACCCAGTAAACCGATGTACCTCGGGAAGCTGTCGTTGGGACTTTTCGGGTCGCCTCAGGCGGACGGCCGGTGTGCAGTATGTGGGGAATATTCTCATGACATCTCACGTCGGAAGGTGCACCATGAGAGTAGCTACTGTACGGGGCGACTTGATCGATTCAGCGGGGGTGAAACGGGCGAAAGGCTGCCACGTACGATGTCAGTGATGGTTGTTGTAGGCAACGTCGAGTACGGGCGTACGTGTCGTGTAGTCCCGGTGTTATTGATTCGAATCACCGTCGCTCGCGGAATGGACCGAGCATACTTGTTCTCACAGTCCTGACGTAGTAAGAACTTGCATGAGAAAGGAACTAATCATATTGATGTGAAGTATTATACTAGTGTTGTATTGGATCTCGATGAATAGGCTAGTGCAAACTTGATTCTTTTGTGCCATGAGCAATTTACATCGGGGGAAAGCGTTTCTTGTTTGATTGTGGACTCCCGATGTAGCGTGCCCAGGGTTAGTTAAAATGTTGCAAATAATACCTGAAAGTAAGGATTCACTTTTAGGCGAGTTAATTATGCTTATGCCATCCTATGTTAGGTTCATAACCTCACTTAGAGTTTCATGTTTAGGGTGACGGTTAAGTCTTGCTGAGCGTTATGCTCACGGATGCTATCTGAGTTGTTTTGCAGGTAATTGACTCGCTGATTATGAGAAGGGGTGCCGATGAGACTCGGGAACCTCCGAGTGCTTACTCTAACAGCATCCTCGCCGCTGCAGATTGTCTTCGTGTTGCTAGTAAGAAACGTCCGCGGGCTGGACCGTTTCTTTGTTGCTAGTTTAGATATGAGTCGTGAGAGTGATAGTCTCCCGCTGTAGTTTACTCTGATATACTTATTTGTAAAACAATCTTGTACACTTCCACAAACTATTTATGTAATATGATGTGTGTTCATCGACCCGTGTGCTGTTGGGTGCCGCATAACACGGCACCACCCAATGAGGTCCGGTGGGGCCGTCTCAGCGTGGTATCTGAGCTGCTACAGTGTAGAGATGCACCAGATTCCCCAGGAGATAGTGCCTCCACATTTTTAGCGCCAACACCACGGCAGCAAGCTCAAGATCATGAGTCGGATAATGCTGCTCATGGTTCCGAAGTTGGCGTGAGCCATATGCGACCACACGTCCTTCCTACATCAACACGCAGCCGAGCCCAATACCGGACGCGTCACAATACACGTCGAAGGGCTTTGTTGTATCCGGCTGAGCTAAGACCGGGGCTGTGGTGAGATGCTTCACCAATGCTTGGAACGCTCCTTCACACGCCGTGTTCCAAACATACTTCGTCCCTTTCTTCAGCTATTCTGTCATTGGCTTAGCAAGCTTGGAGAAGCTTGGAATGAATCTCCGATAGTATCCCGCTAACCCGAGGAAGCTTCTGACTTCATGGACTGAAGTGGGGGCTTTCCATTTCAGCACTTGCTCTATCTTGTTTGGATCAACCGTAATGCCTTCCGCGGAGATGATATGTCCCAAGAATGGCACTTGGCTGATCCAAAACTCGCACTTACTGAACTTGGCATAGAGCTTGTGGTCTCACAATCGTTGAAGAACGATCCTCAAGTGTTCGGCATGTCCGGCTTCTATCTTGGAGTTAACCAAGATATCATCGATGAACACTACCACGAACTTGTCCAGCTCCGGCATAAACACTGAGTTCATGAGATACATGAAATGGGCTGGAGCGTTTGTGAGACCAAAGGACATGACGAGATATTCATATAATCCATATCTCGTCGAGAAGGCCGTCATCGGGATATCCTCCGCCCGGATCTTTATCTGATGATATCCAGAGTGAAGGTCCATCTTTGAGAACACACTTGCCCCCACAAGTTGATCAAACAGAATGTCAATACAGGGCAGTGGGTATTTATTCTTGATGGCGATGGCGTTGAGCGGCCGGTAATCCACACACAGCCTCAAGGTTTCATCCTTCTTCTTCACGAACAGCGCCGAGCATCCCCAAGGCGATGAACTCGGCCTGATGAAACCCTTGCTCAACAGATCATTGAGCTGTTCTTTCAGTTCAGCCAGCTCGTTTGGAGCCATCTTGTATGGTCTCCGTGATATGGGTGTAGTCCAGGGTGCAAGTTCAATCTTGAACTCGACATCCCGCTCAGGTGGCATGCCCAGAAGATCATCCGGGAACACGTCGGGGTACTCCCGGACTACGGGGATGTCCTCTAACTTGAGAGCTTCAGCATTATTAATTGCTGAAATTTCCCGGACTGGCATGTCTAACACAATGGAATGTGGATGGTGAAATGGAGAGTTTAAATGAACCATCCGTGTCCGAGTCTCCAGGACAGCGCCATGGTATTGTAGCCATGACATCCCTAAGATTGCATCAATCTTTTGCCCCATAAGGATTATCAAGGTGGTGGGATATAGTTTCCCACCTAAGCACAGAGGTGCCTTTGGGATCATCATAATTTCTGAGATCTTCCCTCCCGGTGAGCAGATCATATAGGTGCAGTCAGTTGGGAAGACTTGCATGTGATGCTTAGCCACATAGGATGCACTTATAAAGCTGTGGGTTGCACCAGAATCAAATAGTATGATGATGGCTTTATCGTTGAGAGTGAACGTACCCGCCAGCACATTCTCTCCCTCTAGAGCGTCCTCATTGTTGAGGTTGCGGACACCCCCAGTCCGCTGACCAGCCTTCTTTACCGGAGGTCGGCCTCGAGCACCACCCTGGAACTGGGCTTGCCCGCTGCTCTGCTGCCCCTGGGGACAGTCCTTCGCGAAGTGGCCCGCCTGGCCACACGTGAAGAAGGTGAAACGGGGCGGTCCCCCGCTGATCGGTGGACGGAAACCCGGGGTGCGTTGTGGCGGTGGAAACGCCCGGGGTGCCGACTGCTGCTGCTGCTGTCTTGGTGGTGGCATCGGCGGACGGAACGGAGGTGACTGAAACGAACGTCCCCCGAACCGCTGAGGTCGCGCCGGTGGATGCCACTGCTGTCCGGATGGTGTCCAATACACCATGCGGTACTTCTGGGGAGCGCCACCCCCACTGCTAGGTGGAGCGCTGTGCTTCCTCTGCTCAGCTGCCAACTCCCGCTGAGCATCCTCTTGCATAATCGCGGCATTGACTAGGTCGTTGAAGCTGCCGCGATTCCACTGAACGAGATGTGTCTTCGTTTCGGGGTGTAACCCCCGATAGAAATTTTCCCGCTTCTTCTCTTCAGTGGATATATAGTCTGACGCATATTGCGCCTGATGGTTGAAGGCACGGGAGTAGTCATGGGAACTCCTCCCGCCCTGCTTCAGCTCCAAGAATTCTTGGAACTTCCTCTTCATGATCCCGGGAGGAATATGATAGGCGCGGAACGCCTCCCGGAACTCTCTGCACTCCACGGCATGGCCAGCCGGACGTGAGGCGACATAATTCGCCCACCATGCACCAGCGGCACCGTGAAACTGCTGCGCTGCGAACAGAGTCTTTTGCCGCTCCGTGCATTGGAGCAGCCCGAACTTAGACTCGATAGTCCGCAGCCAGTTGTCGGCCTCCAGTGGTTCTTCGGCTTCGGTGAACACTGGAGGGTGCGTACTCATGAAATCCGAGTACGACACCTAACGAGGCTCACGAGGGCCCCTCTCTTGACGCCCCCCCCGCCTGGGACGTATTCTGCATGATCGTGCGGAGCAGGTCGGTCTGCTCCTCACGACCTCCCACCAGTGCCGCTATCACATCCGCTAGAGTAAGCGGAGGCGGCGGTGGTGGCTGCTGCTGCGGTGTGCTGTCGTAGGCCGGTGGCTGGGAGTCATCGCGCCCCTGTTGGCTAGAGGCACCAACATCGTGCGTGGTCCTAGTGCGAACCATCTGCAACCATACGACAATAAACATCAGTCCCGCAACATATTTCCATGCAGTCAAATGAAATAGGCGTAACAACATAATGACAATAAAAAATGCGATACATCTCGTATATAGATAATGTAATAACTTTGCACAAGCTACACCATTACCCAACCAAATACAAGCTGGTTTAATCCAACTTGATGAACCTCCCCTTTGGAAGCTCACCACAACTAGGTTGGGTCACTACGAGATGTCGCTGTCGCATTGTCATCACATATACCACCCTTTTATCTTCAATACGACACAAACATGGTCTCTAGTAAAAGAAACTTGAGTGAGACCTATACTAAAATCTTTCACTAGTTGAAGATAACCTCTCATGAGTATGTTCTACCCCATTGGGAGTACAAAAAACCCCTCTAGGGTACAACAATTTCTCAATTGAGTTCAACTGTCATTCCTCTGTCAGAATGACCAGTTTCTACACATTCCAAGTTTTTGATCTGGTTCTGGGCAGTTTCATAACTCAAGTTGAATACCAAAGTTAAATTTAACTTCAGTATCTTTCCAACGAGTACTTATTTTCCCCCAGATCATCTCTGGTTAAAAAGTTATGGTAAATCAAAGTCAGCAGAATTTCTGGAAGAATTTTAACAGCACCTCCCTTGGGAAGTTGCTGTTTTCAACTCTGGTTTCCTCTGAAATCTGTGCTAAAATTTCAGAAACTTTGAATTGCAAAGATGTAACACAACTTTTACCCTTTCTAAGGATGTATCATATGAAAATTTTAGATTTTTCTGCTGGGAGTTAGGTTTGAAAAACAGAACAGTCCAGAGAGTGTTTAACTCTGTCCTGATTCTGGACAGTTTACATTCCTCTGGGGTTTAAGCCATCTCAAGGTGCGTTTCAGCTCTGGAAGTCTACAACAAAGTTGTAAGGTACATAAATACCTTTCCATAACTATCTACCACACCTAACTGGGCTAAAAGTCCTGTGAGTTATGCCCTGTTGAAGATCAGCAAACTTGCTGCCCAAAACAGAGCACTCTGTTTTTCAGTCTTTGAGAACTACACTCATCACTTTCCAATTTGTCTACCCAACCAGGGTCCTAAATGTTGAACCTAGTGATTTTAATTCCTTGTTAACATTATTTTTCATGCATATGCCTATGATATCTCGGTACTACGTTCCTCACAAAAGAAAATCCTAACCGGATTATACCGGCATATACGTCTCAAGTGTGGCACTAAACGGTCTCTCGCACACGTTTACTACACGGATACATACGTGGTTAGTACCTGCAGAAGACCACACAATAATGGTGCACTCAATGGTTGTTTTCATTTCAGGCAGGACCATATTTGAAATTAAATACAAACGCCCGTATCATTTCCATACGGCCGTCCTTGAGTTAGGTCACGTCTCAAGGTACGTGATCGTGTTTCAACACCACACGACGGGGAACCCGAGTATGTCATGAACGGGTCTTCACGGTTGGGAATGTTATCAACCCAACAGATACCACCTACTGTCCTGCAGGGCACGCCGATGACAAGCGCTACGTATGTCCCCCCTGGGCTACTTCCAGACGAACACACTCCCGTGTTACTGACCACGCGATGGGGTCTCCACTTACTTGCCTAATGCACGCTAGGGATCAGCGCTTCATATGCACTCAGGAACATGAAGAGTCCAAGAGTTTCATATTGACGTCTCACACCAAGCTGTGAGACCAATCCCTGAACCACATTCCTCGTCAGGGGAGCTAACCGAAATTGAACCGCTTTCGCTGGCGTTCCTTACCATGCTTACCAAGCGTAGGTGCGTCGTTACATAATTTAAAATTCATAATTATAACACATAGGTTAGTCTTTGCCACTTTAAGTAATTATGCTAATATAGTCCTTACTTGGGCAACTACCGAATCCTCACCGTAAACCTAAGTTTTCCCGTAATACAGTCCTTAAGTATTGTGCTATCCCCAATGCAGCTCTGATATCAGGCTGTGGCGGACCGGAATCCGCCCATCCAGGATCGCAGAGGGTGGTGCCGCACGATGTGACACCCGAAAGCACACGTCATAAGGACACAATATATTACATGGGAAAAACAAACTGAACTGTACAAACAGGTACAACTTCAGTACAAATAAGTATTTATTTTACACAGCGGAAGTCTACTCTGTACAACTCATGCCCGCCTACCTAGCAAAAGTCGGTTGCCCAGCCCTAGGGCAACCCACACTAGCTGCACTCCTCAGCTCAGCGCGGCGTGTACAGCTCCCACTCAGCCATGGTCCCCGACGGAGGGTAACCCTCGCCGGTGGACTCGTACTCCGAGTCCGTGGGTGGCTCCTCACCTGAAAAACACTTAAGCAGCAACCGTGAGCACGAAGGCTCAACAAGACTTAACCGACTCACCTAAGCATGAAACTCTACATGAGGTGTACAAAGCACATAGGATAGTAACATTGCAGCAAATGGACACGCCTATAAGTTCACCCTTAATTCATCTTTTAGCAACAAGTTAACAGTTCAGGAATCTGAAAATATAGTAAGCAGTATTTGGTGGCACACATGTAGCAATACAATTATAGCAATCAGCAATATTGAATCATCATATTTCATACATTAGCCGACGTCACGACTCAGTGACCAAGTGGTACTCTTCACCGCGAGGGACGGTGAATCGACTTGATATACACCTGCAGGGAAACCCAAAGAGCACGTCACGTACGCCCACTCGTGGAGCTGCACAGCACGCTCACTGGATGTCTTACGGGACAACCTTTCACCCAACAGCCCAAACGTCGAACCGTTCGCACCGAAACGAGCAGGAGGTTCCCCACACGGAGCATCTCTCTATGCCCGTTGGCAGATTTCCACCTTGCTGCCCTCAACCTACACCTATAAATCGGTGTGCTATGCCTCGACGCCTGTCACACCCAGTTTTTCCGAAGAACAACCGAGTGAATATCACATGTATGCCAGGATCATTTTCTCATACATGTGATGACAAATAGTGAAGCATCATTTATTACAAGCCAGGTGTCGAATATAAATAAGTCTTACATAGCATATGTCTCGATGGACAATAAGAAGTTCATCACAAGTAAATAAACTAGCAGCGGAATATTATTCTTTAGGGCTCCATCACAGGCGTTGCCCGGGGGTCTTCATGAACCTAAAAACCTTCCTCGGGTCCAAAATCTTGGTCATTATACACCACCTCGTTATCTTGACCTGAGCAGCAATATAAACCAACAAATATGCAAGGTTGAGTACCAATGGTACTCAGCAAGTGTGGGAAAATTATATCATGCATGGCTAGAACAAGGAGAGGTTGAACTCATGGCTAAAGCACTACGCAGTTAATACCTATCACCTTAGCTTATTAAGCACCTACATTACTACACAGGTGAAATGGTCCCAATCTCAACCGGGAAAGTGGGTGGAAAAACCCTTCCCGCATTCTCTTATTATGTAGTCTTGCTCACTTGACGATTCGGAAGATGAGGATAAAACCCATTATCATAATCCAATAACCATAACATCATTTCCAATGTTAAGCTCCCCGCTTAACTTCCAAAACCATCAGTCCTCTAATCATGAAGAAGTCCAGGCCGCTCTTGACCGTGAGCACGGCTGTCAAGACAGTTTTGACTCTACAGAGTTTGTACCACTGTACCCACATGTAGTGATTTCATCCCCCGTTGCCGGGTGGACTAAAAGAACCTCCATTATGCCAGTGGCTACGATCCACATTCACACTTCCCAGGTGTGCAGCCAGGAGATCACTACGAAGCCTTTACAATTGGATTCCCGACGAGCGTGGGCCCACTGAGGTTTCACCCCTAACAGCATACAAGAGGCTCCAACCCCGCTGCAGTGGCCCCCTCTTGAGCCTTGCGGTTCATATGGTAGTCCAGCTGACACCTACTCCCCGCACCATCCAACACACCCATACTACGTCGGGGATACACCTAATTAATTGGCCAAGCTGCCCCATCTCAGCATGTGGTTGGCACTGTAAAGCCGGGTTACATGCTCCATGAACCGGTCCTTAGGATCCAGGCAAGTAATAAACACAAACCCAAGTCTCGTGCACCCAGCACACAACCAAAACATCCAACTTGCCTTGATCCCTACCTCTACATAACTCACAATGTCTCATTCAAGAGTATGGTAATATAAACTGATGATCTCATTTCCCAAATATCCCATTCTAAGCATGGCTAAGCAAATGCATGTAAATAAATGACATGACAAAATAAATCCCAACCCAAGCTACAAGGAAACAAGGTAATGCAATTCTAGGGAAACTTTCCTAGCATGGGTTTCATATTTCATTTGACAATGCAAATAATTCTATCTACACATCCTAGCATAGGATCAAAGTGGTCAAGGACACTTGCCTCCTTCTTGCTGCTCTTGAAATGGGTAGTCCTGATCTTGGAAAGGGATAACTTGCTCTTGAACAGGTTCTACTTCATACCATCACACATAGCAAAAAGAAAAACAACAATCATAAGACATAATTCACACTTCTTACTTCATACAAACCACACATTCACATTTATAAAAGTTCTTTACCATTATATGTGTTGTGGTTACTCTGTGTGTGTTGATCTGTGGCTTGCATACACTTTTATTTATATGTATATAATTCCTACTTTGGTGTTCATATTTATACTTACATACTATATATATATATGTGTGTGTGTGTGTTTCAGTTTTAAATAAATTCCTTATATTAAACTACTACACCTTTTCACTACCAAGTATGTATGAAAAGTATTTTTCTTCTCCATATGTGCCTTCAGAATTTCTACCAACCCTAAACTGAACTCTTTGGATTTTTAAAAACTCCATTTATCATTTACTAGTTGCTATATTCTCAGATTTATATTCCTATGCATAATTGTGTATTTTATTATGAAATTAGTAACACACATCATCTAAACAGTATAGGTTCTGGTCCTAAATAATTTAATAACATATTTTAACCTTGGCCTCTGATGTAAACTATTTCATAATTATTTTCCCTATTTTTTCTATAACTATTCTTTACTTAAAAATGTGTCCCTATACTAATAAATGTGAATAATAAATGAAACAGATTCATTTCAGCCCAAAAATATATTTTTATCTTACTCCAAAGTTTTCTAAGTACTGAGAAAGTTTTTAATTAATTTTGACAATTATGTTTGTCCCACTTTTTAATTTTTAAACACTAGTTACATATTCAATTTTCTAAATTAATTACTAAACAGGGTTAAAATAATGAACTCAGCCCATTACAGGGTCTATAATATTATTTTCATAATTTCCAGGGGTCTAGCTACACTTCTCAGAGGTGTTTTTCCTAATTCTTATTAAGTCCAGTGGCTAAAACTGATTTTTCAATGAATTTACATGATTTTCTGGAGTTCCAGGGGCTAGATCAGAAGTTTCTGGGGCTAGCTCTTATTTCCCGAGAACTCCAGGGGATAGCACGTAAGAATTCCAGTCTTTATAACACGGGGCTGGCGTGGACCGTCTGATTTTAAACCGACGGCTGAGATTATAACATCGAACCGGTACGCGGGGATTTAAACCCTGCCGTGCGATTTAAAATAAACGGCGCACAAGCGGCCACGTCGCTCTGATCGAGCGCGGGCGGCGCTGCCGGCGGCGCACGGCGGCGGGAAGCGGCGATCTTGCCGGAAAGTTTCGGATCCTCGAGAATTCTGCCTAAAACTGTGATCTTATGGCATAGATCGGTAGAGGGGAGGTCGGGGATCTCACCTCGGGGGTTTTCTTGAGCTCGGGGGTCCTGGAAAGTGATCGGCGGCGAGGTCCGAGGCAAAACTACAGCGAAGCTCGTCGGCGCTGGATTTACACCGTAAGTCTCCGAGTTTTCTGCACCTGCAAAGCTTCCCGGAGGCGGTGGATCAAGACCAGCGAGTTAGATCAGAGTTTCCAGGCTTAGATCGGCCAGAATTCACCGGCGAAGTCTCGGTGCTCACCGGAGTAAAAATCGGCGATCGCGTGGGAAAAACCGATCGGGGCTGGGGTTTTTATAGCCGGGGAAGGGCGGTGAGTCGGTTGTGATCGAGTTTGAGTCTTCCGGGATCAGAATTCGGGCTGAGGGACGCGGTTTCCAGTCGGTTACGATCGCGCGCGCTCGGGGGGAAAAGTCCGGGCCGCAGACGCTCGGGGTTAGGGATGACAGGTGGGTCCCACCTGTCTGTGAGAGATAGCGCGGGCGCGCGGCTGCGGGCTGGCGCGGGGGAAACTGGGCCGGCTGGCGGTTTTCGGCCCACTGGCCGGTTTTTTCCCGTTTTCTCTTTTTCTTTTTCCATTTCTTTTCTGATTTGAGTTTAATTTGAATTCCAGTTTGAATTTGAATTTTTGCAAAACATGCAACACGTCCAAAAATTTTTAAATTCCCCTTTGAACATGGTTTAGTGTTTTGAATCAAAATTTTGGGGTGTTACAGCTCTACCCCCCTTAAAAGAAATCTCGTCCTCGAGATTGGTGTTTCTAAGAAAACAATTCCGGAAATTGTGCCTTGAGCTCATCTTCCCGTTCCCAGGTGGCTTCCTCTTCCGAGTGATGCTTCCACTGCACCTTGCACATCCGGATTCTTTTATTTCTGGTGAGGCGTTCTATTGTCTCCAAAATCTTGTGTGGTTGCTCGGCATAAGACAAATCTTCAGCTACATCCACTTCATTCATGGGTAACACCTCCTCAGGCGTCCTCAGGCATTTCTTGAGTTGTGACACATGGAATACATCGTGCACGTCCGATAGATGAACCGGTAACTCTAGTTGGTACGCCACTTCGCCTTTTCTTTCCAAAACTTGAAAGGGTCCGATGTATCGAGGTGACAACTTCCCTTTTACCTTGAACCGACGAAGTCCTCTGATAGGGGACACCTTGAGATAAACATAGTCTCCCACGTTGAAAACGATCTCTCTTCTTCGTACATAAGCATAACTCTTCTGGCGTGTTTGTGCTATCCTCATGTTGTTGCGAATCTCCCTCACCTTCGCTTCGGCTTCTTGTAGCACTTCTGGACCAAACACTTTACTTTCTCCCGTTTGGTTCCAAAATAGGGGAGTTCTGCACTTCCTTCCATACAAAGCTTCAAACGGTGACATCTTCATACTAGCTTGATAGCTGTTGTTATAGGAAAACTCCGCATACGGTAAGTTCTTGTCCCAACTCCTATTGTTTTTGAGTGCACATGCCCTTAACATATCTTCAAGGATCTGATTGGTTCTCTCCGTCTGCCCGTCAGTTTGGGGATGATAGGCAGAGCTGAAGTTCAAATGGGTTCCCATGGTTTCATGCAACTTCTGCCAAAACCTCGAGGTGAACTGTGTTCCTCGGTCCGACACTATCTTCTTTGGCACTCCATGGTAACACACAATCCTTGACATGTACAATTCTGCCAACTTGGATCCGCTGTAACTTTCTTTCACAGGGATGAAATGAGCTACCTTGGTTAGCCTATCAACAATGACCCATATTGAATCATACCCGGATTGGGTCCTAGGCAATCCCACGACAAAATCCATGCTGATTTCTTCCCATTTCCATTCAGGCACTTTGAGTGGTTGCAACAATCCCGCGGGTCGTTGATGTTCTGCTTTCACCAACTGACATGTGTCACATAGGGCAACATGTTCCGCGACATCTCGCTTCATGCCATACCACCAATACCTGCTTTTGAGGTCCTGGTACATCTTCGTACTCCCAGGATGAATGGAATAGTCGGAATCGTGAGCCTCCTTCAAAATTAATTCACGGATCTCCTTTACTTCTGGCACACAGATCCTTTTTCCGTGCCACACCGTTCCTTGTTCATCCTCTCTAAAACCAGGAGCTTTATTTTCCTTGATGAGCTGTCTGATCTCTTGTATCTTCTCATCATTCTTTTGGCCCTCGCGTATGTCTCGCTCGAGTGTGGAGTCCACTTCCATGGCGATGGCTTCACCACTATTTACTAGACATAGATTGAGCCTTATAACCTCGTCCTTCAATCCTGCAGGCATGTCCTTCAAGCTCAACTTATTGACCTGCACTTTCCGACTCAAAGCATCGGCCACGACGTTTGCTTTCCCGGGATGATAGTTGATGCCTATATCAAAGTCATTGATTAGCTCTAACCATCTCCTTTGTCTGAGGTTGAGATCTGGCTGTGTGAATATGTACTTCAAACTCTTATGATCCGTATATATCTCTGTCCTCTTCCCCATCAAATAGTGCCGCCAAATTTTCAACGCGTGTACCACTGCGGCTAGTTCAAGGTCATGTGTAGGATAGTTCTTCTCGTGCTTCCGAAGCTGCCGGGATGCATATGCCACGACATGTCCTTCTTGCATGAGAACACATCCCAACCCATTTCCAGAGGCATCGCAGTACACTGTGAAATTCTTCTGCATATCTGGCATAACCAACACTGGGGCTGTTGTCAATCTCTTCTTTAGCTCCTGAAAGCTCGTATCGCACTGTGGCGTCCAGGTGAATGTGATTCCCTTTTCCAACAGTTTGGTGAGAGGTCTCGAGATCTTGGAGAATCCTTCAATGAACCGTCGATAGTATCCAGCCAATCCCAAAAAGCTTCGAACTTCCCCGACATTTTCAGGGGTTTTCCACTTCTGGATATCTTCGATTTTGGCGGGATCTACGGAGATTCCTCCCTCCGAGATTATATGTCCTAAAAAGGGAACTCTCTTCAGCCAAAACTCACACTTGCTCAACTTGGCATATAGTTGGTGTTCTCTCAGCCTCTGTAACACCAACCTTAGATGTTTCTCATGTTCTTCTTCATCTTTGGAGAAGACGAGAATATCATCTATGAAAACCACCACAAATTTGTCCAGATATTCCATGAATACCTTGTTCATGAGGTACATGAAATATGCCGGGGCATTGGTTAGCCCGAAAGGCATGACAGTGTATTCATACAGTCTGTACCGAGATACGAAAGCTGTCTTGGGAATATCAGATTGCCTTATCTTGAGTTGGTGGTATCCCGACCTGAGATCAATTTTCGAGAACACACAAGCTCCCCTCAACTGATCAAACAAGTCTTCAATGCGAGGCAATGGGTACTTGTTCTTGATGGTTACCTCATTCAAAGCACGGTAATCCACGCATAACCTTTGGGTTCCGTCTTTCTTGGGCACAAATATCACAGGAGCTCCCCATGGTGAGGAACTAGGGCGAATATACCCCTTCTCCGTCAATTCTCTCAAATGATCCTTGAGTTCTTCTAGCTGCTTGGAGTCCATCCGATAAGGTCTCTTGTATATCGGGGCTGTTCCCGGTACTAGCTCAATTGCGAATTCCACTTCACGGTCGGGAGGCATACCTGGCAACTCCTCCGGAAAAACATCTGGATATTCCCTGATAGTCCTGATTTCCTCAACTTTCACCTCCACTTGATTTAATTTAATGTCCCTCCTAGGCTCGTGTATCGTTATGAACTTTACTCTTGTGCCACTAGGGTGAGTTAGTTCCACCGTTCTGGTCGAACAATGGATAATTCCTTTATGTTTGGTCAACCAATCCATACCCAAAATAATATCTATCCCTTGTGAATCTATCACTATGAGGTTAGCCGTAAATACTACCCCATTAATGTCTAGGTTCACTTTGGGACACACTTGTTTTGTCCTTATTTCTCCACCTGGAGAGTTTACCGCTAGCATATGGTTCATTTGTGTGGTTGCTAGGTCATGCTTCTTAACAAACCCTTGAGCAATGAACGAGTGGGTAGCACCAGAATCAAACAGCAGGGTTGCAAGGTGTAAATTGGCAGGAAACTTACAAACTACCACGTCGGGTGCCTCTTGTGCTTCCTCCATAGTGACGTGGTTCACCCGTCCTCTCATTATATTCTGCTGTTGTGGCGGCGCAGGCTTCTTCTTTGGGCATTTATGGGCGTAGTGCCCCACTTCACCACAGCTGAAACATTGCACCCCAATCTTAGATGCCTGGCCCTTGTTGTCTTGGGGTTGGTTTGGGGGTCCTTGCACTGCTGGTCGAGATAGATATGTGGGGCGAGGCTGCTGCACAAACTGACGTTGCGGCTGTGCTGGTGCTGCGGGAGGCCTGTAGTTTGGGTTGTACCTTCTTGGTGCTGAATAGGGTACCGCAGCACGGCTCGTCTGCCCCGTAGGTTGCTGCATCATACGTGGGCGGGTGTTGCTCCCTGAGGCTTGATGTGACCACCCAACCTTCCTCTTATTCTCATTTTCCAGGGCCTTTAGCTTCCTTTCTACCACAAACGCTCGATCCACCATCTTTTGGAAGCTTTCATACTCATTGGAGGACATTGCACACTGCATCTCTGCGGTAAGTCCTTCCACGAAACAATCTTGTTTCTGCTCATCAGTCTCTATATCTCGTGGAGCATAACGGGATAGTTGAGTAAATTTAGTGAGGTATTCCCTCACCGTCATGTTTCCCTGCTGCAGTCCCAAAAACTCCTTCCTCTTGTTTTTGAGTTCACCTCTTGGGATGTAATGGTTGCGGAAGCTACGCTTGAACTCTTCCCAAGTGATGTTCTCAGGGTCATGATGGGCGGCCACGTAGGCGGTCCACCAATCAGCAGCAGGTCCATGCAATTGATGAGAGGCAAACAGCACCCTCTCATACCCTTGGCATTGTATTATCCTCATCTTACTTTCAATGGTCTTCAGCCAATCATCTGCCTCCAGAGGTTCAGCAGCACTTGCAAACTTTGGAGGTTGAGTTCCTAGAAACTCACTCAACCTTGGTTGGCGTGGTGCAGCTTGTGTAGGTGGAACTTGATGCAAGTTAGCCACCACTTGAGTCAAGTTCTGGATGAGCTGATTTTGATTCTCCAGCATTTGGTGGAGAGGATCAACTTCTTCACGGCGACCACCCCGGTCCTGGCCTCCAGAAAGATGAGGGTTGCATGCCTCATCATTGTTATTGGCGGGGTTGGCAGCACGTCCTTTTCCTCTTCCGTCCATCTGGCAGAATCAACCAATGTTAATTGGAAATCATTTAGTATCATCTTACTACTTTCATTGGTTTGTACTTTGAAGTGTTGAGGCTTTGTTATACTTTTACGAGGGTTCATATCTCACACCAAATAAATGCACTATTATTTCCTGTGGGTTCACACACCAAAGCAAAAAAATCTGAAGACGAGGCTGTGGACAATTGCTCATGGCTTCCACAACTCACGTCACACACCAAGCATTATCACACCATTAACTACGTAACGGCTCGACTACTCGACCTCTTGCTAGCTAAGGGAAAGACTCTACACTACTCGTCCTCTTGAGCTGGCTCCTCGGGATCTTCCTCCTCATTTCGGCTACCTTCTGACTCTGCTTTGGGTGGGGAGGCTGCTGGTGGAGAAGTGCGACGACGCCTGATCGCTCGGCGATCCGGGGAGTCAGGAGTCCATGTATCATTCACGGTGACACACAGTTCATTCCCATCTCCTCTTTCCCTCGCCTTTAAGCAAGCTCGCAGCAACGCCTCCGTTTCCTTCAGGGTGTCTCGGCCATCCTGAAGCTCTTGTTGACACTCCTGCAGTCGAGTGCTGAGCATAGCAGCATCCTCCAAGCAGAAGTCCATGTGCTCATGGGAAGTCCCTTGCTGCACCGGTGGGTACTTGTACTCCGTGGTACCACTCTCACGTTGGAGGACATACATGTACTCAGTTTTGTCCAAGTGGCGACGATAGATGTGACTCTGGCAGGTGATGGCCTCCCAGGTGACATCTTTCTCCGCGTCAACTTGTGTTGCTCGACAAGCTGGAGAGTGGTGAATCTTAAGCAGCTGATTCTCGTGTATAATCCTCATCTCCGAACTCCATTCTTCCCTCTTCTCACGGATGGTCCTGGTGGAGTTATAGTGGATGATTAGCTTGCCCGTATTGCCTGCGGCTTCGAGCATACGTCGAAGACGGCGCAACAAGTCTCCTACTGCCAATCCATAGGAAAGGTACGTCACGGGGCGACTCTCCTCTCTTTCGGCAAGGGCAACTACGGGAACTCTCCCTCCCGTGGACTTGCGAGCAGTGCGAATCATGCGAACCATCTAAAACAAAAAGAATTTAAAATTAGGTTAGATAAACTTTTTTAAACAAAAATCCCGTTTTGAATGAAAATTTGGAATAAGATGAAGAAAATGACTCCTTAAATAACACTCTTCAACCCACACCTTGGAAAATAGTTTTTAAGAAAATAGGGCCCTTAAATACGTCCATTTCTACCTAGGTCCACGTTCCTACGGGCAACCTTGGCTCTGATACCACCTCTGTCACACCCAGTTTTTCCGAAGAACAACCGAGTGAATATCACATGTATGCCAGGATCATTTTCTCATACATGTGATGACAAATAGTGAAGCATCATTTATTACAAGCCAGGTGTCGAATATAAATAAGTCTTACATAGCATATGTCTCGATGGACAATAAGAAGTTCATCACAAGTAAATAAACTAGCAGCGGAATATTATTTTTTAGGGCTCCATCACAGGCGTTGCCCGGGGGTCTTCATGAACCTAAAAACCTTCCTCGGGTCCAAAATCTTGGTCATTATACACCACCTCATTATCTTGACCTGAGCAGCAATATAAACCAACAAATATGCAAGGTTGAGTACCAATGGTACTCAGCAAGTGTGGGAAAATTATATCATGCATGGCTAGAACAAGGAGAGGTTGAACTCATGGCTAAAGCACTACGCAGTTAATACCTATCACCTTAGCTTATTAAGCACCTACATTACTACACAGGTGAAATGGTCCCAATCTCCCAACCCATTATCATAATCCAATAACCATAACATCATTTCCAATGTTAAGCTCCCCGCTTAACTTCCAAAACCATCAATCCTCTAATCATGAAGAAGTCCAGGCCGCTCTTGACCGTGAGCACGGCTGTCAAGACAGTTTTGACTCTGCAGAGTTTGTACCACTGTACCCACATGTAGTGATTTCATCCCCCGTTGCCGGGTGGACTAAAAGAACCTCCATTATGCCAGTGGCTACGATCCACATTCACACTTCCCAGGTGTGCAGCCAGGAGATCACTACGAAGCCTTTACAAAGGGATTCCCGACGAGCGTGGGCCCACTGAGGTTTCACCCCTAACAGCATACAAGAGGCTCCAACCCCGCTGCAGTGGCCCCCTCTTGAGCCTTGCGGTTTATATGGTAGTCCAGCTGACACCTACTCCCCGCACCATCCAACACACCCATACTATGCCGGGGATACACCTAATTAATTGGCCAAGCTGCCCCATCTCAGCATGTGGTTGGCACTGTAAAGCCGGGTTACCTGCTCCATGAACTGGTCCTTAGGATCCAGGCAAGTACTAAACACAAACCCAAGTCTCGTGCACCCAGCACACAACCAAAACATCCAACTTGCCTTGATCCCTACCTCTACATAACTCACAATGTCTCATTCAAGAGTATGGTAATATAAACTGATGATCTCATTTCCCAAATATCCCATTCTAAGCATGGCTAAGCAAATGCATGTAAATAAATGACATGACAAAATAAATCCCAACCCAAGCTACAAGGAAACAAGGTAATGCAATTCTAGGGAAACTTTCCTAGCATGGGTTTCATATTTCATTTGACAATGCAAATAATTCTATCTACACATCCTAGCATAGGATCAAAGTGGTCAAGGACACTTGCCTCCTTCTTGCTGCTCTTGAAATGGGTAGTCCTGATCTTGGAAAGGGATAACTTGCTCTTGAACAGGTTCTACTTCATACCATCACACATAGCAAAAAGAAGAACAACAATCATAAGACATAATTCACACTTCTTACTTCATACAAACCACACATTCACATTTATAAAAGTTCTTTACCATTATATGTGTTGTGGTTACTCTGTGTGTGTTGATCTGTGGCTTGCATACACTTTTATTTATATGTATATAATTCCTACTTTGGTGTTCATATTTATACTTACATACTATATATATATATATATGTGTGTGTGTGTGTGTGTGTGTGTGTTTCAGTTTTAAATAAATTCCTTATATTAAACTACTACAACTTTTCACTACCAAGTATGTATGAAAAGTATTTTTCTTCTCCATATGTGCCTTCAGAATTTCTACCAACCCTAAACTGAACTCTTTGGATTTTTAAAAACTCCATTTATCATTTACTAGTTGCTATATTCTCAGATTTATATTCCTATGCATAATTGTGTATTTTATTATGAAATTAGTAACACACATCATCTAAACAGTATAGGTTCTGGTCCTAAATAATTTAATTACATATTTTAACCTTGGCCTCTGATGTAAACTATTTCATAATTATTTTCCCTATTTTTTCTATAACTATTCTTTACTTAAAAATGTGTCCCTATACTAATAAATGTGAATAATAAATGAAACAGATTCATTTCAGCCCAAAAATATATTTTTATCTTACTCCAAAGTTTTCTAAGTACTGAAAAGTTTTTAATTAATTTTGACAATTATGTTTGTCCCACTTTTTAATTTTTAAACACTAGTTACATATTCAATTTTCTAAATTAATTACTAAACAGGGTTAAAATAATGAACTCACCTCATTACAGGGTCTATAATATTATTTTCATAATTTCCAGGGGTATAGCTACACTTATCAGAGGTGTTTTTCCTAATTCTTATTAAGTCCAGGGGCTAAAACTGATTTTTAAATGAATTTACATGATTTTCTGGAGTTCCAGGGGCTAGATCAGAAGTTTCCGGGGCTAGCTCTTATTTTCCGAGAACCCCAGGGGGTAGCACGTAAGAATTCCAGTCTTTATAACGCGGGGCTGGCGTGGACCGTCCGATTTTAAACCGACGGCTGAGATTATAACATCGAACCGGTACGCGGGGATTTAAACCCTGCCGTGCGATTTAAAATAAACGGCGCACAAGCGGCCACGTCGCTCTGATCGAGCGCGGGCGGCGCTGCCGGCGGCGCACGGCGGCGGGAAGCGGCGATCTCGCCGGAAAGTTTCGGATCCTCGAGAATTCTGACTAAAACTGTGATCTTATGGCATAGATCGGTAGAGGGGAGGTCGGGGATCTCACCTCGGGGGTTTTCTTGAGCTCGGGGGTCCTGGAAAGTGATCGGCGGCGAGGTCCGAGGCAAAACCACAGCGAAGCTCGTTGGCGCTGGATTTACACCGTAAGTCTCCGAGTTTTCTGCACCTGCAAAGCTCCCCGGAGGCGGTGGATCAAGACCAGCGAGTTAGATCAGAGTTTCCAGGCTTAGATCGGCCAGAATTCACCGGCGAAGTCTCGGTGCTCACCGGAGTAAAAATCGGCGATCGCGTGGGAAAAACCGATCGGGGCTGGGGTTTTTATAGCCGGGGAAGGGCGGTGAGTCGGTTGTGATCGAGTTTGAGTCTTCCGGGATCAGAATTCGGGCTGAGGGACGCGGTTTCTAGTCGGTTACGATCGCGCGCGCTCGGGGGGAAAAGTCCGGGCCGCAGACGCTCGGGGTTAGGGATGACAGGTGGGTCCCACCTGTCTGTGAGAGATAGCGCGGGCGCGCGGCTGCGGGCTGGCGCGGGGGAAACTGGGCCCGCTGGCGGGTTTCGGCCCACTGGCCGGTTTTTTCCCGTTTTCTCTTTTTCTTTTTCCATTTCTTTTCTGATTTGAGTTTAATTTGAATTCCAGTTTGAATTTGAATTTTTGCAAAACATGCAACACGTCCAAAAATTTTTAAATTCCCCTTTGAACATGGTTTAGTGTTTTGAATCAAAATTTTGGGGTGTTACAACGCCCGGAGGTTTAGGCTACATCGGTTTATCGGGGCCCATATATCTGATATGCCTTCGGTACGTTCAAACTTGATCAGCGTGGGCCGCACACGGATCGGTCCTCAATCGACACGGACAGGGCTGCGCACACAAGACTCCCTCTTGCTGCGCCCTAACCCCTGCCAAGTCTCATTCTCATTACTAAGGTGATCTCACATCACTCGAACCAATCCCGTGTGTGCCAAGCCTAACTCGCGAGTAGATTCCATCTACTCGACTTGTACCGAAGTCCTATGAATCACTAATCATAGCTTGTCTACACGAGGTCTTAGACACTACCCTCACTCTTATGGAAAAATTCTGGTTATGCAAGTGGGGTTCCAATCATCCTACACCTAATGCACATTCATACATCACCCTCGACATGTGAACAAAGCAAAACTTGATAAAAGAAGTTAATGCAAACCGGGGCTTGCCTTGTTGCTGATGTTCAGGGGTTAGTTCTTCTTCCGGAAGGAGGAAGTCAAGTACTTCCGGAGCCTCCTCGCCTTCAGCGACTACACGTTAATAAAATACTACATGTCAATTTAAATGCAATGTGTGAACTTGAATACTTGATTACTAATAACTCTAGCTACCCCTCACCTCTGGTTCTGAAATTTTTATGGTAGCTTGGTAGCGTCCTAACTAGAATCTTGACCAAGTTTGATTTGAAATAGAGTTCAGTTGAACCTTGTACAAATAAAAGCCCATTTGGTCAATATTTGAGCCTCTAAGCAATTCCAGGGGTTTTCATGGCTCCAACCATTACTTTCTGGAAACTAGAACCTAAGATGGTTCTAATGGAATTGGTTTCATGTCATTTGAAGAGTTCTACTGAAATTATGCCCTAATTAAGATTTGAGAAAATCTGAAAAATGTTTCTGTACAATTTTCTATTTTCTCAGGGCAGTTCTCTTAATCACCCAATTAGGGGAACTAAATGAACTTGGATGAGTCTGAAAATTTTACTGTGACTCAAGTATTTTCCAATGAACTTCTCAGCCAAAATCCAGCATTTTTCATAAAGTAATTCTCCAGATGAAATTCCCCACAGTTTAAACTTTAGGGATTTAATTCTGGAAAACTATTAAGTTTCATGAGCTGAACTTGGTGTTGCTGGAAAGTACACGGAATCCTGAGTTCAGCAAAATTTGGTTCACTGAATTTGGAGCTTCCTACACAAAGTTATGAATTTCTAAAGTTTGAGCTGATCCCTGAATTATTTTCCTACAGAGAATCACCTCCTGCGCTAAACCAGAGGCTGACAGCGGGGCCTGCACGTTTAAATTGAACTAACCGCACGCTCGCGCGCGATTAGCACAGGGGCTGACAGGTGGGGCTGCGCCCTTCGTCTACCTCCAGACACCACCGCCCCGAGCCGCCGGAGCTCCGGCGACGTCGGCATTTCCGGCAATCTAGCTCGCCGGCGCTGACGAGACTCGCCGCCCCCATGTAATCTTGGGTGCTGAACACGCTGGACACCATGTCGCCGCCGGCTAACCACCGTAGCTCGCCGGCGACGAGCCCTTTGCCTCTGTGCTACCTCGGCAACGTGTTCCTGCCCTTCTGACCATCTCCTTAGCGCGCTAATCGCGTCGCCACACTCAGGGAAACCTCGGGAAGCTCGACATGATCTCCATTGGGCCTTAAACGGCCGGCAGCCAAGACCTCACAGGCGACCCCCTCCTCCGCCACACTGTTCTATGGTGAACTTAGGGTTCCGGCGATGATTTTCTTCCGGTTTTTGATCGAGAGGGGTCGCCAGAACCTGTAGTTGCTCTCTCACAGCTCCGTTCGACCTCCCACCCACCAAGCTTCCCGAATTCCTCCTAAACCTAATCGGGTCCCGAAATGAGCTCCCCGCCCTAAACTGGAAAATTCTCCATGCACAAAGGTCGAACCTTGGAGCGGTTTGCGCGGTGGTCTTGAGGACGAGCTAGCGCTTCACTTTCCTATGGAGGTCAAGGCCGGAAGATGATCACAGCTTGGGTGGCACACGATCGGAGCTCGGGCGACTAGGCTGCTGGTTGCGGGACTCACGAAAAACAGCAACTCGCCGGCGGTCTCGGGCCTTGTATAGGCCCCTGAGGTCAGTGGAGAGCGCGACACCTGCTGTGCCACCTCCCACGCCGAAGCAGGAGCTGGCCGGCCGAGGTGGTCGGGCGCGAACGCTGGCCGCAGCGGGCGAGCGCGCTCGGTCGAGGGAGTCGGATGAGGAGACTTCTGTGCTAAGTCTACTGACCAGTGGGCCTCCCCTCTAATTCCATTTTTTATTTTTTTTCTCATTTCGGTAGGCACTCAAATATCCCCAGCTGCTAAACAATGAATGGGAGACTTAGCCCCCAAGCCTTGGTTTGAATTTGAGTTCTGAAATTTGATCTTTGTTTGGCTAAGTTTGCTAAAATTCAAACTCAGTTTTTGAATTCTTGCCAATTTAGCTCTTAACCAAATGAACTCCAATGATGATGAAAATTTGTGGGCTAACTCAGAAAATGTGCTGAGTTTGAATATGAAGCTAACTTTTGAATTTGAGGGATGAATGTTGCTGCAATTTAAATTTACATTCAAATTGGCCTCTTTTTCAAATACCTCCAAAAGTGCCTCAAAAAGTGTTTGATTTACATGAAATTTGGCCTGAACCTTCCCAAGACTTTTTAAGTTCTAGGGGTGAGCTCAACCTCTCATGTTCATGTGTAGAAACCCTACTTTGTGAAAGTGAAGACTTTCCCCTCTAATCACTCTTTTGATGGAGGTTACTTGCTCTTCACAACATTTCCTAAGATATCCAAAACAAAAACTGTGGTGTTGTGAGGTGAAGAAAAGTTTTTGCAAGTCCCTTTTATTGGGCTTTTACAGTTCACTCCCTCATAGATAAATTGTGCAAAAACACTTATGAATGTGCAATGCAAAAACACTTGTGAATGTGCAATGTGTGTGTCACACCCGGTTTTTCCGAAAAACAACCAAGTGAATATCACATGTATGCCAGGATCATTTTCTCATACATGTGATGACAAATAGTGAAGCATCATTTATTACAAGCCATGTGTCGAATATAAATCAGTCTTACATAGCAAATGTCTCGATGGACAATAATAAGTTCATCATAAGTAAATAAACTAGCAGCGGAATATTATTCTTGAGGGCTCCGTCATAGGCCTTGCCCGGGGGTCTCCATGAACCTAGAAAACTTCTTCGGGTCCAAAGTCTTGGTCATTATACACCACCTCATTATCTTGACCTGAGCAGCAATATAAACCAACAAAATATGCAAGGTTGAGTACCAATGGTACTCAGCAAGTGTGGGAAAATTATATCATGCATGGCTAGATCAAGGAGAGGTTGAACTCATGGTTAAAGCACTACGCAATTAATCCCTGTCACCTTAGCTTATTAAGCACCTACATTACTACACAAGTGAAATGGTCCCAATCTCCCATCCCATCATCATAACCAAATAACCATAACATCATTTTCAATGTTAAGCTCCCCGCTTAACATCCACAACTTTCAAAATCATCATCCTCTAATCATGAATAAGTCCAAGCAGCTCTTGACCGTGAGCACGGCTGTCATGACAGTTTTGACTCTGCAGAGTTTGTACCACTGTACCCACATGTAGTGATTTCATCCCCCGTTGCCGGGTGGACTAAAAGAACCTCCATTATGCCAGTGGCTACGAACCACATTCACACTTCCCAGGTGTGTAGCCAGGAGAACACTACGAAGCCTTTACAAAGGGATTCCCGACGAGCGTGGGCCCACTGAGGTTTCACCCCTAACAGCATACAAGAGGCTCCAACCCCGCTGCAGTGGCCCCGTCTTGAGCCTTGCGGTTCATATGGTAGTCCAGCTGACACCTATTCCCCGCACCATCCAACACACCCATACTACGCCGGAAATACACCTAATTAATTGGCCAAGCTGCCCCATCTCAGCATGTGGTTGGCATGGTAAAGCCAGGTTACATGCTCCATGAACCGGTCCTTAGGATCCAGGCAAGTACTAAACACAAACCCGAGTCTCGTGCACCCAGCACACAACCAAAACATCCAACTTGCCTTGATCCCTACCTCTACATAACTCACAATATCTCATTCAAGAGTATGGTAAAATAAACTGATGATCTCATATCCCAATTATCCCATTCTAAGCATGGCTAAGCATATGCATGATAATAAATGACATGATAAAATGAATCCCAACCCAAGCTACAAGGAAACAAGGTAATGCAATTCTAGGGAAACATCCTATCATGGGTTTCATATTTAAATTGACAATGCAAAAAATTCTAGCTACACATCCTAGCATAGGATCAAAGTGGTCAAGGACACTTGCCTCCTTCCTGCTGCTCTTGAAATAGGTAGTCCTGATCTTGGAAAGGAATAACTTGCTCTTGAGCAGGTTCTCGGGGGTTTTCTTGAGCTCGGAGGTCCTGGAAGGTGATCGGCGACGAGGTCCGAGGTGAAACCACGGCGAAGCTCGTCGGCGCTGTGTTTACACTGCAAGTCACCGAGTTTTCTGCACCGGAGGAAAATCGGCGGATCGCGTGGGAAAAACAGAACGAGGCCGGGGTTTTTATAAACGAGGAAGGCGGCGGGGTGGTTTAGATCAAGTCCGCGTCGCCTACGAACGGAATTCAGCGGAGATACGCAGGAATCCGGGTCTGTTTTGATCCGGGTTGAGAGAATCCCGGCGCGGGCGCGAGGTAGAAGAAGGGCTGGCGGGCCCCGCCTGTCAGTGTGAGGAAGAGGCGCGCGCGGCTGCGGGCTGGCGCGGCGCTGGTTGGGCCGGCTGGTGGGTTGCAGCCCACTGGCTGGTTTTTTTTTCTGTTTTCTCTTTTTCTTTTTCTATTTCTTTTCTGATTTGAGTTTAATTTGAATTCCAGTTTGAATTTGAATTTTTGCAAAACATGCAACACGTCCAAAAATTTTTAAATTCCCCTCTTAACATGATTTAGGGTTTTAATCAAAATTTTGGGGTGTTACAGCTCTACCCCCCTTAAAAGAAATCTCGTCCTCGAGATTGTTGTTTCTAAGAAAACAATTCCGAAAATTGTGCCTTGAGCTCATCTTCCCGCTCCCAGGTGGCTTCCTCTTCTGAGTGATGCTTCCACTGCACTTTGCACATCCGGATTCTTTTATTTCTGGTGAGGCGTTCCATTGTCTCCAAAATCTTGTATGGTTGCTCGGCAAAAGACAAATCCTCAGCTACGTCCACTTCATTCATGGGTAACACCTCCTCAGGCGTCCTCAGGCATTTCTTGAGTTGTGACACATGGAATACATCGTGCACATCCGATAGACGAGCCGGTAACTCTAGTTGATACGCCACTTCGCCTCTCCTTTCCAGAACTTGAAAGGGTCCGATGTATCGAGGTGACAACTTCCCTTTCACCTTGAACCGACGAAGTCCTCTGATAGGGGACACCTTGAGATAAACATAGTCTCCCACGTTGAAAACGAGCTCTCTTCTTCGTACATCGGCATAACTCTTTTGGCGTGTCTGTGCTATCCTCAAATTGTTGCGAATTTCCCTTACCTTCGCCTCGGTTCTTGTAGTACTTCTGGACTAAACACTTTACTTTCCCCCGTTTGGTTCCAAAATAGGGGAGTTCTGCACTTCCCCCCGTACAAAGCTTCAAACGGTGACATCTTCATACTAGCTTGATAGCTGTTGTTATAGGAAAACTCCGTATACGGTAAATTCTTGTCCCAACTCCGATTGTTTTTGAGTGCACATGCCCTCAGCATATCTTCAAGGATCTGATTGGTTCTTTCCGTCTGCCCGTCAGTTTGGGGATGATAGGCAGAACTAAAGTTCAGATGGGTTCCCATGATTTTGTGCAACTTCTGCCAAAACCTCGAGGTGAACTGTGTCCCTCGATCCGACACAATCTTCTTTGGCACTCCATGGTAACACACGATCCTTGACATCTACAACTCTGCCAATTTGGATCCGCTGTAGCTTTCCTTCACGGGGATGAAGGGAGCTACCTTGGTGAGCCTATCGATGATGACCCATATCGAATCATACCCTGATTGGGTCCTAGGCAGTCCCACTATGAAATCCATACTGATTTCTTCCTATTTCCATTCAGGCACTTTGAGTGGTTGCAATAATCCCGCGGGTCGTTGATGTTCTGCTTTCACTAACTGACATGTGTCACATAGGGCCACATGTTCCGCGACATCTCGCTTCATGCCATACCACCAATACCTGCTCTTGAGGTCCTGGTACATCTTAATACTCCCAGGATGAATGGAATACTCAGAATCATGAGCCTCCTTCAAAATCAATTCACGGATCTCCTTTACTTCTGGCACACAGATTCTTTTCCCGTGCCACACCGTTCCTTGTTCATCCTCTCTGAAACCCGGAGCTTTATTTTCTTTGATGAGTTGTCTGATCTCTTGTATCTTCTCATCATTCTTTTGACCCTCGCGTATGTCTCGTTCTAGTGTGGAGTCCACTTCCATGGCGATGGCTTCACCACTATTTACTAGGCATAGATTGAGCCTCATAACCTCGTCCTTCAATTCTGCAGGCATGTCCTTCACGCTCAACTTATTGACCTGCACTTTCCGACTCAAAGCATCGGCCACGACGTTTGCTTTCCCGCGATGATAGTTGATGCCCACATCAAAGTCATTGATTAGCTCTAACCATCTCCTTTGTCTGAGGTTGAGATCTGGCTGTGTGAAAATGTACTTCAAACTCTTATGATCCGTATATATCTCTGTCCTCTTCCCCATCAAATAGTGCCGCCAAATTTTCAACGCGCGTACCACTGCGGCTAGTTCTAGGTCATGTGTAGGATAGTTCTTCTCGTGCTTCCGAAGCTGCCGGGATGCATATGCCACGACATGCCCTTCTTGCATGAGAACACACCCCAGCCCGTTTCCAGAGGCATCGCAGTACACCATAAAGTTCTTTTGCATATCTAGCATAACCAGCACTGGGGCTGTTGTCAATCTTTCCTTTAACTCCTGAAAACTCGTCTCGCACTGCGGCGTCCATGTGAATGTGATTCCCTTCTCCAACAGTTTAGTGAGGGGTCTCGATATCTTAGAGAATCCCTCAATAAACCGTCGATAGTATCCAGCCAATCCCAAAAAGCTCCGAACTTCCCCGACATTTTCAGGGGTCTTCCACTTCTGTATATCCTCGATTTTGGTAGGATCCACGGAGATTCCTCCCTCTGAGATTATATGTCCTAAGAAGGGAACTCTCTTCAGCCAAAACTCACACTTGCTCAACTTGGCATATAGTTGGTGTTCTCTCAGCCTCTGCAACACCAACCTTAGATGTTTCTTATGTTCTTCTTCATCTTTGGAGAAGACGAGAATGTCATCTATGAAAACCACCACAAATTTGTCCAGATATTCCATGAATACCTTGTTCATGAGATACATGAAGTATGCCGGGGCATTAGTTAGCCCGAAAGGCATGACAGTGTAGTCATACAGTCCGTACCGAGATACGAAAGCTGTCTTGGGAATATCAGATTGCCTTATCTTGAGTTGGTGGTATCCCGACCTGAGATCAATTTTCGAGAACACACAAGCTCCCCTCAACTGATCAAACAAGTCTTCAATGCGGGGTAATGGGTACTTGTTCTTGATGGTTACCTCATTCAAGGCACGGTAATCCACGCATAACCTTTGGGTTCCGTCCTTCTTGGGCACAAATATCACCGGAGCTCCCCATGGTGAGGAACTAGAACGAATATACCCCTTCTCCGTCAATTCTCTCAAATGATCATTGAGTTCTTCTAGCTGCTTGGAGTCCATCCGATAAGGTCTTTTGTAAATCGGGGCTGTTCCAGGTACTAGCTCAATTGCGAATTCCACTTCACGATCGGGAGGCATACCTGGCAACTCCTCCGAAAAAACATCTGGATATTCCCTGATGGTCCTGATTTCCTCAACTTTCACCTCAACTTGATTTAATTTAATGTCCCTCCTAGGCTCGTGTATTGTTATGAACTTTAGTCTTGTGCCACTAGGGTGAGTTAGTTCCACCGTTCTGGTCGAACAATGAATGATTCCTTTATGTTTGGTCAACCAATCCATACCCAAAATAATATCTATCCCTTGTGAATCTATCACTATGAGGTTAGCAGTAAATACTACCCCATTAATGTCTAGATTCACTTTGGGACACACTTGTCTTGTCCTTATTTCTCCACCTGGAGAGTTTACGGCTAGCATATGGTTCATTTGTGTTGTTGCTAGGTCATACTTCTTAACAAACCCTTGAGCAATGAACGAGTGGGTAGCACCAGAATCAAACAGCAGGGTTGCAAGGTGTAAATTGGCAGGAAACTTACCAACTACCACGTCAGGTGCCTCTTGTGCTTCCTCCATAGTGACGTGGTTCACCCGTCCTCTCATTACATTCTGCTGTTGTGGCTGCACGGGCTTCTTCTTTGGGCACTTATGGGCGTAGTGCCCCACTTCACCGCAGCTAAAACATTGCACCCCAACCTTTGGTGCCTGGCCTTTGTTGTCTTGGGGTTGGTTTGGGGGTCCTTGCACTGCTGGTCGAGGTGGATATGCAGGGCGAGGCTGCTGTACATACTGACGTTGTGGCTGTATTGGTGCTGCCGGAGGCCTGTAGTTCGGGTTGTACCCTCTTGGTAATGAGTAGGGTACCGCAGCACGGTTCGTCTGCCCTGCAGGTTGCTGCATCAGACGTGGGCGGGTGTTGCTCCCTGAGGCTTGATGTGACCACCCGGCCTTCCTCTTATTCTCATTTTCCAAGGCCTTCAGCTTCCTTTCTACCACAAACGCTCTGTCCACCATCTTTTGGAAGCTTTCATACTCATTTGAGGACATTGCACACTGCATTTCTGCGGTAAGTCCTTCCACGAAACAATCTTGTTTCTGCTCATCAGTCTCTATGTCCCGTGGGGCATAACGGGATAGTTGAGTAAATTTAGTGAGGTATTCCCTCACCGTCATGTTTCCCTGCTGCAGTCCCAAAAACTCCTTCCTCTTGTTTTTGAGTTCACCTCTTGGGATGTAATGGTTGCGGAAGCTACGCTTAAACTCTTCCTAAGTGATGTTCTCAGGGTCATGATGGGCAGCCACGTAGGCGGTCCACTAATCAGCAGCAGGTCCATGCAATTGATGAGAGGCAAACAGCACTCTCTCATACCCTTGGCACTGTATGATCCTCATTTTTCTTTCAATGGTCTTCAGCCAATCATCTGCCTCCAGAGGTTCAGCAGCACTTGCAAACTTTGGGGGTTGAGTTCCTAGAAACTCACTCAACCTTGGTTGGCGTGGTGCAGCTTGTGGAGGTGGAACTTGATGCAAGTTAGCCACCACTTGAGTCAAGTTCTGGATGAGCTGATTTTGATTCTCCAGCATTTGGTGGAGGGGATCAACTCCTTCATGGCGACCACCCCGGTCCTGGCCTCCAGAAAATGAGGGTTACATGCCTCATCGTTGTTGTTGGCGGGGTTGGCAGCACGTCCTTTTCCTCTTCCGGCCATCTGGCAGAATCAACCAATGTTAATTTGAAAGCATTTAGTATCATCTTACTACTTTCATTTGTTTGTACTTTGAAGTGTTTGCGGCTTTGTTATACTTTACTGAGGGTTCATTTCTCACACAAAAATAAATGCAATATTATTTCATGTGGGTTCACACCCCAAAGCAAAACAATCTAGAGACGAGGCTGTGGACAATTGCTCATGGCTTCCACAACTCACGTCACACACCAAGCATTAACACAGCATTAACTTAACATAACGATTCGACTATTCGACATCTTGCTAACTAATGGAAGGACTCTACACTATTCGTTTTCTTGAGCTGGCTCCTCGGGATCTTCCTCATCATTTCGGCTGCCTTCTGACTCTGCTTTGGATGGGGAGGCTGCTGGTGGAGAAGTGCGACGACGCCTGATCGCTCGGCGATCCGGGGAGTCAGGAGTCCATGTATCATTCACGTTGACACACAGTTCATTCCCATCTCCTCTTTCTCTCGCCCTTAAGCAGGCTCGCAGCAACGCCTCCGTTTCCTTCAGGGTGTCCCGGACATCCTGAAGCTCTTGCTGACACTCCTGCAGTCGAGTGCTGAGCATAGCAGCATCCTCCAAGCACAAGTCCATGTGCTCATGGGAAGTTCCTTGCTGCACTGGCGGGTACTTGTATTCCGTGGTACCACTCTCACGCTGGAGGACATACATGTACTCAGTCCTGTCCAGGTGGCGACGATAGAAGTGACTCTGGCAGGTGATGGCCTCCCAGGTGACATCCTTCTCCGCATCGACCTGTGTCGCTCTACAAGCTGGAGAGCGGTGGATCTTAAGCAGCTGATTTTTATGTATAATCCTCATCTCTGAACTCCATTCTTCCCTCTTCTCACGGATGGTCCTGGTGGAGTTATAGTGGATGATTAGCTTGCCCGTATTGCCGGCGGCTTCGAGCATACGTCGAAGACGGCGCAACAAGCCTCCTACTGCCAATCCGTAGGAAAGGTACGTCACCGGACGGCTCTCCTCTCTTTCGGCAAGGGCAACTACGGGAACTCTCCCTCCTGTGGACTTGCGAGCGGTGCGAATCATGCGAACCATCTAAAACAAAAAGCATTTAAACTTAGGTTAGATAAACTTTTAAACAAAAATCCTATTTTGAATGAAAATTGGGGTAAGATGAAGAAAGTGACTCATTAAATAACACTTTTCAACACACACCTTGTAAAAATAGTTTTTAAGGAAATAGGGCCCTTAAATACGTCCATTTCTACCTAGGTCCACGTTCCTACGGGCAACCTTGGCTCTGATACCACTTCTGTCACACCCGGTTTTTCCGAAGAACAACCAAGTGAATATCACATGTATGCCAGGATCATTTTCTCATACATGTGATGACAAATAGTGAAGCATCATTTATTACAAGCCAGGTGTCGAATATAAATCAGTCTTACATAGCAAATGTCTCGATGGACAATAATAAGTTCATCACAAGTAAATAAACTAGTAGCGGAATATTATTCTTGAGGGCTCCGTCACAGGCGTTGCCCGGGGGTCTCCATGAACCTAGAAACCTTCTTCGGGTCCAAAGTCTTTGAAATTATACACCACCTCATTATCTTGACCTGAGCAGCAATATAAACCAACAAAATATGCAAGGTTGAGTACCAATGGTACTTAGCAAGTGTGGGAAAATTATATCATGCATGGCTAGATCAACGAGAGGTTAAACTCATGGTTAAAGCACTACGCAATTAATCCCTGTCACCTTAGCTTATTAAGCACCTACATTACTACACAAGTGAAATGGTCCCAATCTCCCATCCCATTATCATAACCAAATAACCATAACATCATTTTCAATGTTAAGCTCCCCACTTAACATCCACAACTTTCAAAGTCATCATCCTCTAATCATGAATAAGTCCAAGCCGCTCTTGACCGTGAGCACGGCTGTCATGACAGTTTTGACTCTGCAGAGTTTGTACCACTGTACCCACATGTAGCGATTTCATCCCCTGTTGCCGGGTGGACTAAAAGAACCTCCATTATGCCAGTGGCTACGAATCACATTCACACTTTCCAGGTGTGTAGCCAGGAGATCACTACGAAGCCTTTACAAAGGGATTCCCAACGAGTGTGGGCCCACTGAGGTTTCACCCCTAACAGCATACAAGAGGCTCCAACCCCGCTGCAGTGGTCCCCTCTTGAGCCTTGCGGTTCATATGGTAGTTCAGCTGACACCTATTCCCCGCACCATCCAACACACCCATACTACGCCGGAAATACACCTAATTAATTGGCCAAGCTGCCCCATCTCAGCATGTGGTTGGCACGGTAAAGCCAGGTTACATGCTCCATGAACCGGTCCTTAGGATCCAGGCAAGTACTAAACACAAGCCCGAGTCCCGTGCACCCAGCACACAACCAAAACATCCAACTTGCCTTGATCCCTACTTCTACATAACTCACAATATCTCATTCAAGAGTATGGTAAAATTAACTGATGATCTCATATCCCAATTATCCCATTCTAAGCATGGCTAAGCATATGCATGATAATAAATGACATGATAAAATGAATCCCAACCCAAGCTACAAGGAAACAAGGTAATGCAATTCTAGGGAAACATCCTACCATGGGTTTCATATTCAAATTGACAATGCAAATAATTCTAGCTACACATCCTAGCATAGGATCAAAGTGGTCAAGGACACTTGCCTCCTTCCTGCTGCTCTTGAAATGGGTAGTCCTGATCTTGGAAAGGAATAACTTGCTCTTGAGCAGGTTCTCGGGGGTTTTCTTGAGCTCGGAGGTCCTGGAAGGTGATCGGCGACGAGGTCCGAGGTGAAACCACGGCGAAGCTCGTCGGCGCTGTGTTTACACCGCAAGTCACCGAGTTTTCTGCACCGGAGGAAAATCGGCGGATCGTGTGGGAAAAACAGAACGAGGCCGGGGTTTTTATAAACGGGGAAAGGCGGCGGGGTGGTTTAGATCAAGTCCGCGTCGCATACGAACGGAATTCAGCAGAGATACGCAGGAATCCGGGTCTGTTTTGATCCGGGGTGAGAGAATCCCGGCGCGGGCGCGAGGTAGAAGAAGGGCTGGCGGGCCCCGCCTGTCAGTGTGAGGAAGCGGCGCGCGCGGCTGCGGGCTGGCGCGGCGCTGGTTGGGCCGGCTGGTGGGTTGCGGCCCACTGGCCGGTTTTTTTCTGTTTTCTCTTTTTCTTTTTCTATTTCTTTTCTGATTTGAGTTTAATTTGAATTCCAGTTTGAATTTGAATTTTTGCAAAACATGCAACACGTCCAAAAAATTTTAAATTCCCCTCTTAACATGATTTAGGGTTTTAATCAAAATTTTGGGGTGTTACAGTGTGACATATTTCTCCCCCTTTGACAATGTATTCAGCAAGGTTCAAAAGAGAAATTTCAATTTGTTATGGGCATAATATGACATATACATATAAAACAAACCTCACCCAAGTCATACTATCAAGTAACTTACACTATCACATCAATGAAATACATAAAGTAGTGTAAGCCATGCTAGATATCAAGTGTAATTTAAAATTTAAGCAAGTCATGATCTCCCTGCTTCAACTATTTCAAAAACCTGAAAGCATGACACATATTCCTACATTTTTTATTTTTTACTATTATTTAAAGCACAAATTTTGATCTTATGATATTTGCAAGAGTTTGTATGTCGCATCAGCCTTATTCTAACCAACCAAGCCAAGCCTATATCATTTGACAATCAAAAGCTTAAGGACATGGTTTTAGTCATACACAACCCCTTCCAAGTTCATATCACAATGCAATGATAAACAATCTCAAAAAAAGAAGTTATATACATGCATATTCTCTTGATCTTTTCAAAATTTTCATTTTATCATAAAAGCTCAACATGTGGGCTATTGATTGATTAATTTTTCATGATTAAAAGCACTTGCGAGCAAGCAACAAGTTCAAAACAGTAAGAAAGTTTGATCATAACCAGATTTAGTGTAAGTAATTATTAAAATTACTAGTCATGGAAAAAACTACAACATTGTAGGATCGAAGAGCACATTAAAAGCTACCAGAGGGGGTGAATGGTAGATTAAAACTTTTTATGCGGAAGCTACAAAAACCCCTCGGTAGAAAATCGATCTGATAAAGAAACCATGTGTGCGACTGTTTTCAACATGTTCAAATGTTACTAAACTAGTGGATATTATAGAGAATCAAGTAACGAAGCCAGTGCAGCAAGAATCACGTCAAAATACTAAGTAGAACTTGAGTTATGATCAAAAGACTAGATGAAGGTCAATCTGTTTTACCCGATTTTAAAAACAGATCTGCAATGCTGCAAAAAAACTCGTGTAGATAACAAAACAAATCCAATGACTGTGAAATTTTCAAATATCATATATAATAAAGTTGTGAAGACAATCCAAAAAGAATCACGTCAATTGGATCAGTAAAACGCGAGTTATGATCAAAATACCGAAGCAACATCGGTCTGTCCAGAAACTCGCCGAGGAAAAACATGTCTGAAACAAGTTGGACGAAAAAGGCACCAAAGCTCCTATAAACTACGAATTTTATTGATCAAAACTCAAGAGAAGCAGCCACAAGTCATGCTATCCATGAGCCTTGGCCTCCCTTTCTTATATAACCAGCCCAAAGGCCAACCCGATCCAAACTAGGACTCCTACTTGGATTCAAACTCTAACTTTCCGAAACCACTCAAGACTCTTCTAAACACAGATAGAAGAAATCTTAAGACATCCAAACACCTTAGGAACGTCCTAAACATTCCTAAAACAACTCTACTTCGTGCCTAACACGAAATCCTATTATAATCAACTCAAAACTTTCCATAAACGAACCATAACCGCCTCAGCCGCAGCCTGAGCGCAAAATCCAGCCGGTTGAACCTTTTCAAACCATATCTTCACTTCCATATCTCTTCGCAACGCCTTGGAACATGTATCCACGTCCATGCATCCCTTGCATACGTGCAGACACTTTCCAAAGTTTTCACAACACCTTCATATGCATTGTTCTTGATCCAAACATGTTGCGTGACCTCCCGATCAGCTCAACCACAATTCCTCCCGAACTTGGTTGTTGAACCTCATCTTCTCCCTAAGACTAGTTAAATGATCTCCATCACCAACCATGTCCGGACCTCAAGCAACACCTGCAAATGAACAAATGTCCACTTTTTTCAAGCACAAGTCCGCAACATGACTCACGTTAGTCTGAAAACCACAATACCTTACATGAGCACCTCACATAAGAATGTTGCAAACCATAGCAATGTATTAACCACCATAATCAGCCATAACATATCAAAAACTTAGTAAGAGAATACTAAGCAAACATTTCATAAGCCGAGAAGCAAGTTTGAAACATTGCAAGTTAAAAGCAGAGGGCTGAAAATTAAACACTATGAAAACAGCTGCTCTGCAGTGACAGTTATTCCTGAAATGCAATGAGAACGTTCAGACAATCTGAACTGAGTATAGAGTAACAGTTACTCCCAAAAACACATTAGTAAAGATCAACTGTGTCAACTCACGTGCAGCTCATGTGAGTGAAAGTTAGGACACTCCGAAGCGGGTATTTCGGCAATATTCAAAACATTAAATGTAAATCCTCATTTTATTCTAATTGCTAATGTATTCAGCACACATAGGTCTCACAATCTCCCCCTTGATGAATGCATTGGCAACACCACTTAGAATCCGAATGTTGGCTCATTCACATGAAAAAGTTTTGAAAGCATATTTCTCCCCCTTTTTGAAATCAAAAATCAAATGAGAATTTCTTTTACCCCCTGAGAAGAACGTGTAAAAACTCGTGAATGTTCAATATGTAACATATTTCTCCCTCTTTGACAATGTATTCAGAAAGGTTTAGAAGAGAAATTTCAATTTATTATGAGCATAATATGACACATAAATATAAAACAAAGCTCATCCAAGTCATACATTCAAGTAACTTACACTATAACATCAATGAGATACATAAAGTAGTGTAAGCCATGCTAGAGATCAAGTGTAATTTTTTCAATTTAAGCAAGTCATGATCTCACAAACTTAACTATTTCAAAATCTGAAAGCATGACATATGTTGCTGCATTTTTAATTATCTTTTACAGCACAAGTTCAGATCATATGACATTTGCAAAAGATTATACGCTGCGTCAACCTTATTCTAACCAACCAAACCAAGCCTATGTCATTTGATAATCAGAAGCTTAAGGACATGGTTTTAGTCATATACACCTTCTTTCAAATTCATAAGTGCAGTAATAAGACAACTCAAAAGAAGAAGTGCGATGCATGCATATTCTCTTGATATTTTTCCATTTGACCATAAAAGCTCAACATGTGGATAATTGATTGATTAAATTTTCATTATTAAAAACACTTGGGAGCATGCAACAAGTTCAAGATAGCAAGAAAGTTTGATCATGACCAGATTTAGTGTAATTAATTATTCCAGTTACTAGTCATGGCAAAAACTACAAAATGTATAACACGAGTAATGTAGTAAGAACTTTCAGCATGTAAAAGGAATCACAAAGTCATATATGTATGAAATATTTTGCTCATATTATTTTAAAATCAGATTCACACATAGACTTCCCAAGTTTCAAAACTCCCCTTCAATTTAAGCCATGAGGATGCATAACCCCTATTTCACTACAAATGAAATCTAAGGATTTTGTAAAAATGTCAGCCAATTGTTGTGTGACACCCGGTCCCAAAAAACACGGAACCGAGCTAATGCATATGTGTGCCCAGGATGTTCATCACACATACACATGTAATCCACAAACTGAATTTCAGAATATAACCACGAATAAATAGTGTTTAAGTACTTTATTACATCGACTAATTGTCTCTCTCATGAATCTCTAACTTATTCTTGCAGCGGAAGTCTCTAAACGACAGCGGAAATAACTAAATAGCAGCGGCTCCATCTTCAACTCCACGGGCATGTTGACGGTAGTTCGCACGCCTAGTACTCCACATGGTCCTCGAAGTACTCTTCTCCTGTTCCTGATGTTTATGTGATAATGCAAGGGTGAGTACACGTTGTACTCAGCAAGTGCGGAAAAAGTATGACATGTAGCTTACAACAAGGTAGGAAATAAAAAGGCTCATTGCAGCAAGCAAATTTTATTTCACAAACATAATAAAAACAGCAACTATTTCTAAGTGAGTTTAATCCCATCATAACCATGTTATAACAGCAACATTCCTTCATCATAATTCACCACTTAACATGTCTCAACCAGCCATTAATCTTTCTCAACTTCATCTCATGCTCATAATATTCATAACCATCTCTTGTTCATATAACCGAAACCAAACTCATTTTCACGACTCAAACAGTCCCAAAACCAATCCCATACCATAACCATACCGAACATCCATCCCAAGTTTTCCCTCTAATCATGTGAGTGGGCCAGGTGCTTGTGACCGTAAGCACGGCTACCATGATAGTTTTACACTCTATAGAGGTGGCACCACTTTACCCACAAGTTTGTGATTTCGTCACCCGTCGGCGACTGCAGAACCTCCATTATACCAGTACACAACCGTCGGTGTATGGCCAAGAGATCACAAAATAGCCTTTACAAAGGGGCTACTAGATGTAAGGACTCAATAAGGTTTCACCGGCAGACTCGAATCACCATTCTCCCACCCATGGGCCCCCTCTTGTGCCATGCAGTTCCTAGGGAAGTCCTCTCTTGACTCCCATTTCCCGTGCCATCCACGGTCCATAACAAGCTAGCAACACACCTAATTAGTCAGCTAAGCCGCACCCATATTTGGCATTGTGGTGGCACTGTTTTCCTGGCATGTGCTAGCATGAACCGGTCCTTAGATCTACGGCAAGTAAACCATCATTTCATTCAGCAACATCCACTAACCAAGCTTGCCTAGATCTCCCCCGATTCCATGCTCATTATCATCATCAAGTTCTCATGATCATTATTCATATGAGTTCAGTAGCTAACCATGTTTTAATTCAGCTTCCCGTATCCCGTGGATTAAGTGAAGCAAAAAGGAAAAACAACCATACCCAACTCATTAACTTTCCCGGCGACAAGGATGATTAACCAAAACTAGTAAACTCCTACAAAAGGGTGTCCCATAAAGTTGACTCAAGCATACACGTTTTCGCAAACAAAACAGTTTCAAAACGTGGCATCAATATGGTCAAGGGGCACTTGCCTTGCTCCTGTGGCTCTGGTTGCTCAAGCGTCTCAAAGTTTGGCGCTGTAGTTCTTCGTAGATGGCTTCCTGAGCTTGTCCTTCTACTCATGACCATGCACATACAAAATTTACAGCAATCAAACATCATGCACAACTCTACTCAAGATGCAATGGTGTAGATGAATGCCAATCCTATGGTGCTGTTTTATTAAACCAGTTTGTACATGTTCTTGCATGTTTTTAATAGGCTTGCATGGGGTTTTATGATGAACAAGGGTGTAGGGATCAAGTGTGGACGTGGTGATGATCTTGACTCAAGATCTAGATCAATTCCACCGTCAAAAACCGATCAAAACACGATCTGTCCACACGTAAAAGTTTCGGTTCGAAGGAAGCGAAGAAAAACGGATGCGCAGAAACAGCGAAGATGTCATAATATGGTAACGAAGACCTACCTCACTTCCTTTTGGTGGCAGGGCCTTCCTCCTAGCAATGGCAGCAGCGGGGGCTCACCGGCGACTGAACTCTGGCGAGGGGGGTGTGTGTCCAACTCGGCGAGTTGGGGGCTAGGACCTCCAAGTCGTCAACTCGGGAGGGTGAAAAAGAAAAGGGGTTATGGCCAAGGAGGTGGTTTTGGGTTCTATTTATAAGGAAAAAAGAGGAGTCCTACTCCGATTGGAGTTCAAATAAGAGTCCTATTCAATTTGTTTTGGATCTTAACAAACTTATCTCCAATTCATTTGGTGCGGCAGCCTTGGGGATATTGTGTCGGTACCCTCAGTACCGGGTACTCCCGCGCACAGGAGAAAAATTCTCCTAAGGACCTCGCATCTCCGCAGTGATGAGCTTCGGAGATGCCACATGTCCAGCGTGGGCCGGGCCTCCCTCTCCTCAGAGGCGAGCTCCGGGTCTGCCACGCGGCCAGTAGAGCCGGGCCTCGCTCCCTCCGCAGGGGCGAGCTCCGAGGGTGCCACATGTCTGGCGGGGCCGGGCCTCCCTTCTCCTCAGAGGCGAGCCCCGGGCCTGCCACGTGTCCAGCAGTGCCGGACCTCCCTTTTTCTCAGAGGCGAGCTCCGAGGGCGCCACATGTCCAGCGGAGCCGGTCCTCCCTTCTCCTCAGTGGTGAGCTCCGAGGGCGACACGTGTCCAGCGGGCCGGGGCCTCTCCTCAGAGGCGAGCTCCGGTGGCGACACGTGTCCAGCGGGCCGGGTCCTCTCCTCTCCTCAGAGGTGAGCTCCAGTGGCGACACGTGTCCAGTGGACCGGGACATCTCCTCTCCTCAGAGGTGAGCTCCGGTAGCGATACATGTCCAGCGGGGACGGACCTCCCTCCTCCTCAGAGGAGGGCTCCGAGAGCGACACGTGTCTAGCGGAGCCAGACCTCATTCCTTCTGCAGGGATGAGCTCCGAAGGCGCCATGTGTCCCGCGGGACCGGACCTCGTCCCTTCCGCAGGGATGAGCTCCGAGAGCGACACGTGTCTAGTGGTGCCAGACCTCACCCTCTTCGCGGGGTGAGCTCCGCGGGCGCCACGTGTCCCGCGGCGCCGGGAAAAGTATCGACGGCGCACTTCGGCAAATTGGAATCGGCTCACCTCAGCTATCTTTCTCCCATTCCCCACCATTTTTATGATTCTTTCTCCATTTCTACTTCTTTTAAAAATGTTTCTCTATGAAAAATGTATGCAATGCAAGGAAGTGAATTTGAGGGTGTTACAAATCTACCCCCTTATACTGAATCTCGCCCTCGAGATTCAATAGAGTAGAGAATAGGTGAGGGAATTCTGCCTTGAGGTCTTCCTCACGCTCCCATGTGGTTTCGGCTTCCGTGTGATGGCTCCACTGTACCTTGCACCAATGGATCACTTTATTCCTCGTGACCCTTTCCTTCACATCCAAAATTTTGACGGGGTGCTCCGCATAGGTCAGATCCTCTTGAAGATAAGCTCATCTATCGGTACTTGTTCTTCCGGTACTCTTAAGCACTTCTTGAGTTGGGATATGTGAAACACGTCGTGTACATCGGAGAGGTGCGTTGGAAGCTCTAGTTGATAGGCTACTTCTCCTTGCTTGCCCAAAATCTTAAATGGCTCGATGTAGCGGGGTGCTAATTTTCCCTTGACGTTGAACCGTCGTTGGCCTCGGATAGGCGATACCTTAAGGTACACGAAGTCTCCTACTTTGAAGGCCAATCTTCTTCGCCTATTGTCCGCATAACCTTTTTGTCGTGACTGAGTAGCCTTCAAATTTTCTCGTATCGTTTGGACTTGCTTTTCAGTGTCCTGCAGCACTTCGGGTCAAACACTTGGCTCTCTCCGGCCTCGTTCCAGAACAGCAGCGTTCTACACCGTCTACCTTCGAAAGGTGACATCAAGCTAAAAAAAATTGTTAGCTTTCCCCACATGTCCATGTTTGTGTTCCTCATTTCATGTGACACAAACTCAAGTCATTCCTTTGCCTTAACATGTTTGAATTTAACACGAATTCAAACATGATCATAATTCACTCCTCTCTAGCTCACCCTCAAAACAGAAAGTTGCCACCATAACTCTCCTCACCATCAAATGTGGAAGGTCCCATGTGTGTTCAAGAATTTGGTGGCCCTTTGAGGTGAGCATTTGAGCCTAAAGAGCTGCTTTTAATTCTTCCTCATACACATGTATGATCACACATGAGTTTAACTTCACTTTGGTCCAACACATCCAAATTAATGCTTGAACCCGTGTTGTTAAACCCCACGCATAGCATCCTGTGTAAGAAAGTTTTTTGTAAGTCTCATTTTCCATGAACCCAGAACACAATGATGCTCAAACATCCGTCTCTTGGCATTCACTTTTTTGGGGCTTTTACAATGGCATGCAGCCAGAGCTTGCGGTGATGGAAGAGGGGACTTTGACGAACCTCTTTGCTGTTCACAGCTCAGGGAACGGCGGGCTTTGGTGGCCGGATGAGGTGTTCCAGTGGTGGCAGCTCGGTTTCAACCGAGGGAGAATAAATGATGTAGTGAGGCTCGAGGAAGATCGGTCACGGGCTGGAACCAGTACGAGGACGTCGAGGAAGGGTTGGTGACCTCGGTTGTGGCCTCAGCTCAGCGTTTTGGTGGACCGGCGCTGTTCTTTCATCCTGGAACGAAGCAATCGGGCTGTGAGCAGTTAAAAGATCCGGAGAGTGGTCGAGCGTGAGGATAAGAAGCTGGCAACGTTGCTCGTTTGCAAGAATTGTCAAGCAGGAGGTGGTGCCGGTCCTCAGCTCGTTGGCGCGCTCAGCTTCAGCCCGAGAAACAGAGCACCCGAGTGAAGTCGGTTAAAAGAAAATGTGTGGCTGACAGGAGGGCCCCACTCCTCCCATTTTGTCCCAAAACTTCAATTTCTACTGCTCTTCATTTTGGGGACCTTAATACCCCTTGTAGTTTGATTAAACATCCAAATGCCCATTTGAATTTGAATGAATCAAAGTGTGATTTAATTTGATCAAATTTGCAGCAAAGGTTTAGCTGAAATTCAAATTTGATTTGAATTTAGCCAAAATGGCTCATGTCAACATCAACTCCAAATGGAGTGGATATTGGTGTGTGAGCTCACAAAATGTGCTGAGTGTGAATATGAATCCCACTTTTGAATTCATGGGATGAAAGGAGTTTGAATTTGAATTTAAGTTCAAACTAGCCTTTTTCTAGTTGTACCCAAAAACACCTCAAAAGGTTTTGGATTTGGGTAAAATTTGGCATGAGCATCCCTAGAAAAGTTTAGGAGTTTTTCATATGCTCAGCCCCTATATGATGCTTGGGAAATACCACTTTTGCATTTAGTGAGTTTATCATCTAATGACTCTGGTGATGGTGTTTACTTGCTCTTCAAAGATGTTCATAAGATTTCCTCAAATGATGTGTGTATGGTGTGATGAACACTTTTAACGAATGAAAAACTTGGTCCCTTACACATTCCTAGACCACATCATCTCCGAAGGAGGAGTATCGGTTGATCCCGGAAAAGTGAGGGATGTTTTGAAGTGGAACCAACTGCAGAATGTGAGGGACATTTGGAGTTTCCTTGGGATGGCTGGATATTACCGCCGATTCATCAAGGATTTCTCCAAAATAGCGAAGCCTATGACTGAATTGCTAATGAAAGGAGAAGCATTTCAGTGAACACAAGAGTTTCAAGACAGCTTTGAGGAGTTAAAGAAGAGATTCACAACAGCACCGGTTTTGGTATTGCCAGACGTGAGCAAGAGCTTCAATATATATTGTGACGCATCAAGACAAGGACTTGGATGTGTGCTTATGCAAGAAGGCCAAGTGGTAGCTTATGCATTGAGGCAACTAAAGAAACATGAGCTGAATTACCCTACGCACGATATGGAACTCGCAACAGTGGTACATGCCTTAAAGATTTGGAGGCATTACATACTTGGTCACCGATGTGAGATCTATACGGATCACAAAAGGCTCAAGTATGTATTCACGCAAACCGATCTGAATTTAAGGCAACGCCGATAGTTGGAACTCATCAAGGATTATGATGTAGGAATCAACCATCACCCCTGGAAAACCAATGTAGCAGTGGATGCGTTGAGTCGAAAGGGAGCATGTCACCAACTCACGGTTCGGGAGCTGCCACCTGAGCTACGTAAGGAGTTTGAACGGTTACACCTTGGGTTCTTGAACGAGATGGAGGAGACAGAACTGAACTCAACGCTGAAACAAGAGCTATGAGAGGGCCAAGCAACGGATGAGAAGATAATGGAAATCAAGGAAAGAATCCAACAAGGGATAGAGAAGGATTTCAAGGAAGACGAGAATGGCATGCTTTGGTTAGGGAAAAGGATTTGTGTGCCTAACATGAAGCACATTGTAGGATAGAAGAGCACGTGAAAAGCTACCAGAGGGGGGTGAATGGTAGATTAAAACTTTTCGCAGCGGAAACAACAAAAAACCCTCAGCAAAAATTAATCGGTTAAAGAAACCGTGTGTGCAAGTGTTTTCAAACGTGTTCAACCGTGACAAATCAAGTAGAGAGGTAGAGAATCAAGTCACGGATCTAATGCAACAAGAATCACTTGAAAACACGAAGTAGAACTTGAGATACGATTAAAACATTAAACGAAGATCAATCTGTTCTACCCGATATAAAACAGATCTGCAATGCTGCAAAGAAACTCGTGTATCTCAAAAACTACAGATCCGAAGCTTGTGAGAAAAAATTCACAGATGATAGATAATTGAGTTGTGAAGACAACCCAAAAAGAATCACGTCAATCGGATCTGTAAAACTCGAGTTATGAACGAAACACCGAAGCAACGTCGGTCTGTCCAGAAACTCGGCGAGAAAGACTTGACGAAAAACAAGTCAGACGAACAAGGCACAAAGCTCCTCGAAACTATGAACTTTATTCAATAGAAACACAAGAGGAACGGCCCAAAGTTCTCTACCCACGAGAGCTCTGGCCTCCCTTGCTTTTATAGCCAGCCCTCAGTCTAAACAATCCAATCTAGGACTCCTACTCCTAATTGGATTCAAACTGTAACTTTCCAATACTGCTCAATACTCTTCTATACGCAGATAGAAACAATCTTAAGACTTCCAAACACCTTAGGAACGTCCTAAACATTCCTAAAACAACTCAACTTCGTGCCTAGCACGAAATCCTATCATAACCAACTTAAATCTTCCATATTTGAGCCATATCCGACTCAGCCTCAGCCTGAGTACGCAATCCAGCCGGTTGGACCTTTTCGACCAATTCTTTACGTCCACTTCTCTTCATCACGTCTTGGAACAATGTTGCCACGTCCATGCACTCCTTGCACACGTGCAAACATCTTCCAACGACGTACACACAACCTTCATATGCACTGCCCTTGATCCAAACATGCTGCGCGACCTCCCGATCAACTCAACCACAACTCCTCCCGAACTTGGTTGTTGGAACCTCATCTCCTCCCTGAGACTAGTTCAAGGATCCCATCACCAGCCATGTCTTGAACTCAAGCAACACCTGCACATGAATAAACAACTGATTCTTCCGAGCACAAGTCCTCGACTTGACTCACGTTAGTTCGAAAACCACAACACCTTACATGAGCACGTCACATAAGCATGTTGCAAACCATATCAAATGATAACAGCCATAACCACCAAAACACACCAAAAACTTAGCAAATTAATACTAAGCAAACCTTCCCATAAAGCAAGTTTGAAACATTGCGAGTTAAAAGCAAAAACAAGACGCTGCAGTTCTACGAGTTGAACTTCACGGGAGCTCTCTAAAAACAAGCTCCGGACCTCACAGAAGCTCTCCGGACCTTGCAGGAGCTCTCCGGACCTTGCCAACACTTGGCGGACCTAACAAAGAACTTGTCGGACCTTGCCACAGAAGAATGTTTTGGCAATATTCAAAACTTTGAATGTTAATGCTAACTTTTATCCTAATTGCCAATGTATTCAGCACACATAGGTATCACACACATCCGTGACACGATACTAAAGGAGGCACATGACTCGCCTTATTCCATACATCCCGGCTGTACGAAGATGTATAAGGACATGAAAACTTGCTATTGGTGGGATGGCATGAAAAGGGACATCGCTGAATATGTTTCCCTGTGCGACACGTGCCAACGGGTGAAGGCCGAGCATCAAAGATCCGCTGGATTATTGCAACCCTTGAAAGTTCCCGAGTGGAAGTGGGAAGAAATCGGTATGGATTTCATAGTCGGATTGCCACGTACTCAGTCTGGCTACAACTCTATTTGTGTTATCGTGGACCGATTGACAAAAACAGCCCAGTTCATTCCTGTTAGGACCAAGTACACCATGGCACAATTAGCCGAGCTGTATGTGGAGCAAATAGTATGCCTTCATAGAGTTCCAAAGAGGATAGTTTCAGATCGAGGTTCTCAATTTACCTCTAGGTTCTGGAAAAAGCTGCATGAAGCTATGGGTACACGATTGAATTTCAGCTCCACGTATCACCCACAAACCGATGGGCAAACTGAGAGGACGATTCAGATATTGGAAGACATGCTGAGAGCTTGCGCCTTGCAACATGGTCATAGTTGGAACAAGAGCTTGCCGTACGCTGAATTCTCATACAACAATAGCTACCAAGCCAGCATGAAGATGTCACCTTTTGAGGCACTATATGGTAGAAGGTGTAGAACACCCTTGTTCTAGATTGAGACGGGAGAAAACCAAGTGTTTGGACCCGAAGTTCTGCTGGACGCCGAGAAGCAAGTCCAAACAATACGTGAAAACCTAAAGGCCGCTCAGTCACGTCAGAAAGGCTATGCGGACAATAGGCGAAGGAGTCTGACCTTCAAAGTCGGAGACTACGTATATCTCAAGGGGTCGCCTATCCGAGGTCAACGACGGTTTAACGTCAAAGGCAAGCTAGCACCTCTCTACATCGGGCCATTCAAGATTTTGGGAAAGCGAGGAGAGGTAGCATATCAACTAGAGCTGCCGACACACCTCTCTGATGTGCACGACGTATTTCACGTATCTCAGTTCAAGAAGTGCCTAAGAACACCGGAAGAACAAGTACCAACGGATGAGTTAGAACTTCAAGAGGATTTGACCTATGCGTACACCCTATCAAAATCCTGGACATGAAGGAAAGAGTCACGAGGAACAAGGTAATCCGATGGTGCAAAGTACAATGGAGCCATCACACGGAAGAAGAAGCTACATGGGAGCGTGAGGAGGACCTCAAGACGGAATTCCCTCATCTTTTCTCCACTCTATCAAATCTCGAGGGTGAGATTGATTTTAAGGGGGTATGTTTGTAACACCCTCATATTCATCACCTTGCATTGCATCCATTTTCATGTAGAGAAGCATTTAAAAAGAAGAGAAAAGGAAGGAATATAGAAACAAAAAAATAAATAAAAGGAAATAAAAATAGGAAATAATAAAAATACATAGAAAGGAAAAAGAAATAAAAAGTAAAATAATAAATAAAATAAATAAAACCTGGCCGCGCCGATTTTCCCCCCAATTTCCCCCAAACCCCCCTAATTTCCCCCCTAAAATCGCCCCCAGGAAATTTTTCCCCACATTTTGGTCAATTTCCCAAAATTTGGCCGGCCCAAATCCCTAGGGATTTTCCTCACTTTGGGGGATTTTCTTCGACCCCCCCCCCTGGCCACACGCCTTAGGGGGAGAAACCCTAGCCACACCAAATCCCCCCCTTTTTGTGATTTTCTTTTCCCCCAATTAATCTCAGCCCTTGATGAAAAATATTGGATAAAATCTCAACCCCTAGCTCCCACCTTTTCTCAAATTAAATCCCAGCCCTTGATTAAAAGGTTTGCTGAAATCCTAGCCCCCTTGGCTATTTTCTCCCCTTACAAATAAAACCCTCTCCCCCCTAGTGTGAGGGCCTAAGTTTTTGCACACATCCAAAGTGTTCATCACACCACACACACCTCATTTGAGGAAACTTTATGAACACATTTGAAGAGCAAGTAAACACCATCAACATGGTCATTAGGGAATAAACTCACAAAATGCAAAAGTGGCATTTCCCACATGCATCATATAGGGGCTGGGCATAGGAAAAACTCCTACACCTTGCTAGGAGTGCTCATGCCAAATTTCACCCAATCCAAAACCTTTTTGAGGTAATTTTGGGTATAACTAGAAAGGGGTTAGTTTGAACACAAATTCAAATTCAAACCACTTCCATCCCATAAGATCAAAAGTGGGAGGCATATTCTTACTCAGCACATTTTTGTGAGCTCACACACCAATTTTCACTCCATTTGGAGTTGATCTTGACATGAGCTAAGTTTAGCAAATTCAAACTCCATTTGAATTTCAAACTGCATATGTGCTGCAAATATATTCAAACACTTCCCAATTTGAACTCTATACAATTCAAATGGCCAGAGGGTAGATAATTCAAATGACCAGGGTTATTTGGGACTCTACTGTTTAGAGCAGTGGGGAAAATTGATTTAGAGGTTAAAACCGGAGTGGGACCCACATGTCAGCCTCACTAGTGTTTTGACCGACTCAAATCACCGAGGCTTGGTTCTTGCGCGCGTCCACGCAAGCGCCACAGCGATGTCCGATCGCTGCCACCTCCTGGTCGCCGATCAGAGCCACGAACCGACGTCCTCAGCTATTTAGCTGCGAGCTGCCGCCAGCAGCAGCTCATTTTCCCGCTGCCTCCATGTTTCCAGCGCTGAGAAACCCGAGCCGATCGCCGCACCGCTCTACCTCACCACCTCGCCATAGACCGACCAAAGCAACCCCTTCCACCACAAGCTGAGGCCACAAACGGCACCGCCGGACTTTGCTCGACGTGCTACAGCCCTCAGCTGCTCGTGATCAGCTTCGGTTGAGCTTGTCCGAGCCGATCTTCCATCGCTCTGTCAAATCGAAAGTTCCTCCAACTCGACGCCGTCGTCCGAGAAGCTCTCAGCTTCTCCAGCTCGGCAAACGTGTCTCTGAGGTTAGCATCGAAGTCTAGTAGCTCTCCCCGAACTCCCTAGATCCCTCTTAGCGCCGTTAGCCGGAATTTCAATTTTCCCGATGATCACCGTATAGAACACCGAGAACCAAAACTCAAAATTCATCTGGATCACTTGATCACTAGTAATCCTGGTCGAGCTGAAGCTAGAGTAGCACCTCAAGGTCACCTCAGCAAAATCCTAGCGGTGATGATCAATCCAGTGAGCAGAGCACCTGAGTTTGGCCACCGCCGGTGAAAACGGCTTGGGTCACCGGTGAAGTCTACTTTCCCGGTGATCTCCGGCCAAGAGGAGGGAAGGGTCTGCTTCCACGTGCCCCAGTGGTGCTTTGCGACCAATTGGCTGCTCGTGTTCACCGCCGAGACGAGCTAGCACCGTCGGACCCGAGCTCATCTTCCGCGTCCACCGTCACCGACTAGGTTTCCGGCGATGTCGAGGTCCGGGAAGTTGCCCGGCGTGTGCGCCGTGCTTCAAGGATCACGTAGGAGGAAACCGTGTCAAAAATTAGGCAGTAGCGGCCGAGAACGAACCGCACCACCGTCGCTGTGCTTCGCGCACTCGGGCGCTGGCCGGAGGTAGACGACGACACTGTGCATGGGACCCACGTGCAGTGTTTTAAACATTTCCCGATTTTCAGTTTTAGCTCAAACTTCAAACCCACATAACTTTGGCTAGGAACTCTAAATCGAGTGAACCAATTTTTGTTGGATTTTCAGCTCCCTGAGTACTTTCCAACAAATCAAGTTTCACTTCATGAAAATCCATAGTTCTCAAGAATTAATTCTTCAAAGTTTAAACTGTTTGGAATTTTATTTGGAGAACCCTTTGGAGGAGAATTCTGAAATTTTTCTGATATGTTCACCAAAATGTCTCTGAACTACATAAAATTTCAGATCCATTTGAGCTCATTTGATCCACCTAATGGTGTGATTAATAAAACTGTTCCAGTGAAAATAGAAAATGTCCAGAAACATTTTCAGAATTTCTTTGAAATTGTTTAGCTCATATCTTTAGCTAGGGACCTTCAAATTAAGTGGGACCAACTCCATTAGAACCCCCTGAAAATCTAGTTTTCAGAAAGCCATCGCTTGTTCCATGAAAATCCCTAGAACACCCTAGGAGCTCCAATTAAGGCCAAGTACATAATTATTTGTGGAGGGCTCAAATGAGCTTTGCTGCAAATGAAACCTGGCCATGTCTCTGTTTAGGTTGTATCCAAACCACAGTAAAAGTTTCAGAGTCATTGGGTCTGTCTAGTAAGACTTATAGTCCTCACAAAGTTTAACTTCAATTCAAATGCATCTAAATTGACACATGTTTATATTTATCATATGTAGTCGCTAAGGTTGAGGAGGAACCCGAAGTCTTAGACTTCGTCACTCCAGAGGAACAGCTAGTATACGACCAAGAGCAGCAAGGCAAGCTCTGGTTTGCATTAACCTTTTTACAAAGTTTTACTATTTTGAGAACTTACTTTGAGCACTCAATTAATTCTTGCATTAGAGTCTTGTTTGAAACCCAAATGCATAGCCAAGAAAACCCTGGGTTGGGAATAGGTTTGAAAACCTCGTTAGCTACTGCAATGCTAAGACAGTGTAGGATTCGGTAAAAGTCGAGTAGTTGGAACTACTCGCGAGGATAGGCTAGAGGCACTCGACTCGGGTAAAGACAGCAAATGAAACACATGGAAAGAAAAATGATACCGAGCGGAGAGTAAGGGCAGCAGGACTTTGGGGCCTCGGTGCTATAGCTCTGCTTGTGTCGATTGAGGACCGAGCCGTGTGCGGGCCTGTTGAACAAGCTAGAACAGTAACGAAGACCTACCGGCTATATGGGAACCGGGAAACCGATGTAACTCGGGTAGCTGGGTATTGAGGCATAGCTGGTCATTCAGAGGGTAGGTTGAGAGCTCGAGGTGTAAATCGGCTGGCGGCACTGTGGATGCGCGCGCAGAGACCTCTTGCTCGGGACGATTGGACCGGTTCAACATTTGGCTGACGAGTGAAAGGTGGTTGCATACAACGTCTGTGATGGTTCCTGTAGGCAACATCGGGTACGGGCATACGTGACGGGTTATTCGGGTAACCGAGGAGGTGTAAATCAATTATAATCACCGTCCCTCGTGGTCAGTGAGTACCAATTGTTCACTATACCGTGACGTAGAAAGAACAGGCTAGATACATGTTAAAAGTTTGCTGATTTGAAAGATATACTTTGCTTGTTAATGTCTTGTTGTATTTTAGAGCTAATTAAAGTTCTTTTCAACTTTGGGCAAAGTACATGAGAGAAATGCATTTCTTGTTTGATTGTGGCTCTCTCATGTGCCTTAGCATAGATTCCCACAACCTGCTGTTAAAACTTGAAAGTAAGGTTCCATTAACTAGGCGAGTCCTTTGCAACTTATTTTTTCCTCATGTACCCTATAACCATTCATGTAGAAGTTTCATGGATAGGAGAGACGGGTCAGTCTTGCTGAGCCATCGTGCTCACTGCTTGTGTTTGAAGCTTTTGCCAGGGTCTATGAGGAAGGGACTCCCGAGGAGGAGACGGAACCCCAGGAGGGGAACCCCGTCGAGTGGGAGTCGTGCACGCCGCCGTGTTAGTGTGTGTGCGTGCTAGCGGGGACACGTTCACGGGCTGAACGTGAACTCGATGCGTAGTCTACGCCCCGAGTGTAGACGGAACATATTTTGTTGTACAAATGTTCATAAACCTGTCTATGTAATAAAACTTTGCTTTCGCTTTGTATCTTTGATGTGCGTTATCCGGTGCTGTGCAATGCAGCACCCGTCAGCGTGATCCTGGCTCGACAAGACCGTGGGGCCGTGTCAGCGTGGTATCAGAGCTCGCTTGAGGTTTAACGCACTACAAAGGTCATCTTTTTACAAAAATTCGGTGAGGAACGAGTTAGTAGCCCATATAAGGATGTTATTAGTGTATAGAAAGTGGCATACTGACATAGTTGCTTATGTCGGAAAATCGTGCATCTCAGGACACTTTATGTCTTGGGGGGTGCACGTAAGCACTGTCCACTAGTGCGCACAAGCTGAAGGGTCGTGCCCCACTGGTGGCAGGTAACCTGACCCGCTTTAATATCCTCTACGACTCTTCATGTCGTTTGGGGTATTCAAGCAATGTCTGTCCCTGGCGTGCTTTGGGAAATTTGGGAGACCCCGTCACATGGTCAGTAACATGAACACGTAGCTCAAGGCGTGTTTGGCTTGAGAACATCCGGACGAGTGATGATGGCCGGGTGTATGAACTGTATGGATACCGGGCTCGGTGTGCAGCCGAGTCTGATGATTGTATGAGTTATTTGCAGGTAGTCTAACCACGAAACGGTAGACGTGTAGTATATGTGTGCGAGAGACGTTTAGTGCCACTGAACTAACGAGGCCGGCTAAGTCTGGTATAGGTTTTTCTTTTTGAGGACGTAGTACCGACATGATCTGGTGACACATCGACGTCACACCCTACTAAATGAACAACTTCATTGTAAAACTTGAAATTTTTAATCCAGATCACTAAAACTTTGATGTAATTCCTGCCCTTAATCAGGACATTCAAAGTTAACAAGTTTTCAACTTATAGGATACTAAGGACCGAGTCCCCTGTTTTCAGCTGAAATAAAGCTGAATTTAATCAGAGGTTAGAGGTTGCGTTATTTCGAGGTTGGGGTCATATGATACGTTTCTGGAAAGTTTTGGAAGATCTTTACAACTTTTCTGTTGAGGTCAAGAGGTGTTTCTTCACTTAACCAATCGAAAAGTGCAGTAGAGTTGAAACTGTCCAGAAAACAGGGCAGAGCAAACACTCTCTGAAACTCTCTGCAAATTGAGCATAACTTCCTGCATAAAGATCCAAAAATAGAAAATGAGGTAGTTCGGAAAAGTTCATGAGATGGGTTACAACTTTGTAACAGAAAGTTTTGTTAAATTTGGTGTAGAATTAACTGGAATTCTTGGATCAAATCAGTACCTCAAGCAGGGAGGTGCTGTCCAATTTTCTCCAGAAATTCTGTCAATTTTGACATCTCATAACTTTTGAACCAGAACAGATCTTGGGCCAAGCAAATACTTTCTGCAAAGATTTTGAAGTTAAATTTAACTTTGTTGTTGAGTTCAAGAATTGGTTTTGCTTTAGTATGGTCTAAATCAGGTTGAAATGGAAACTGATCAGGGCTGTCATATTGGACAGCAGATCAGCAGTCAAATTTGTTTAAGTTTGAACTATGTTTCCCAGTTTTATGAGTTCAATGACATGTTTTATGTTATAACTCAATGGTTTACTGTTCAAATAAATATTTGACATTTCTCAAATATGTTTCTACAGATGACAGCGGATAAACAATTGGAGAACGGGTGGGTTGTATCCCACTGTTCTCACCGCAGCGGTCATCTGGAAACGTTGAGGCAAATGCTTCAATATTTCGGGTACAGCGAGATGCCGCAGTTCTTCGCCAAGGAAGAAGGTGAGGAGGAGAACAAGACGTGGACAATACATGTCGAAGTTCCTGCAGGACCCACGCCACCCGGTTGGGCACCGTTCACCGTTACGGTGAGAGGTAGACAGCCGGAGGGGATGTGCCAAGTGGCAGCCCGCGACACCATGTCACGTTTCTGCCAACTACACGTGAGAGCTATGGAGGGCACTCTATACACGCTCGTTCCGGTGGAGGGACAAGCTAATCATGTGTGGGGGGAAAGGTACAGGGAGGCAACAGAACCGGGTTGCCCAAGGTACAACCCCGCGGAGGCAAATCTCAGCCTTCAATTGAGGGCGGGAAAGGCCGTAATGGACAGCCAAGCTGTTCATACGGAATGTCTAGCCATGAAGCTCAAGGCGAGCAACAGCCGTGTAGATTATTTCGAGAGTGCTCACAGCTCACTCCGCAATGTTCTCCTTCCGACAATAAAGCGACTGAATGAGCAACACAATCAGTTGCATCGTCTGAAGACGGCGAGAAAGAAAAGCCGCGTTGACATCACGGCTTTGCAACAACAGGTGCAGGCCCTGACACAGCAGAATGAGGTCCTCACTCAAGAGCTTGATGATGCTATTGAGGAGGGGTTAGGCTGGGAAGAGGACTACAACCAGGCCATGGACGAGGTGCACTCGTTGCAGGACCTCGTACCTCTGGTAATGGGCATACCAATGGTGGATGCCGTACCTATGGTTTTGGGTCTTCCGGCAATGGGAGAACCTGAACCGGAAGAGGAGGTTATTGTGACACCCGGTTCCGAAAACAGAACCAAGTTAATTCATATGTGTACCCAGGATGTTCATCACACATACACACGTAATCCACAAATTGAATTCAGAATATAACCACGAATAAATAGTGTTTAAGTACTTTATTACATCGACTCATTGTCTCACTCATGAATCTCTAACTTATTCTTGCAGCGGAAATAACTAAATAGCAGCAGGCTCTATCTTCGACTCCATAGGCATGTTGATGGTAGTTCACACACCTAGTACTCCACATGGTCCTCGAAGTACTCATCTCCTGTAGCTGATGTATATGTGCTAATGCAAGGGTGAGTACATGTCGTACTTAGCAAGTGCGGGAAAAGTATGACATGTAGCTTATAACAAGGTATGGAATAAAAAGGCTCATTGCAGCAGGCAAATTTTATTTCACAAACATGATAAAAACAGCAACTAAGTCTAGGTGAGTTTAATCACAATATGACCAAGTAAAACAGCAACATTCTTTCATCATATTTCACCATTTATCAAGTCTCATCCAGCCATTAATCCTTCTCAAGTTCATCTCATGCTCATAAAATATTCATAACCATCTCATATTCATATAGCCAAAGCCAAACTCATTATCTTGACTCAAAACAGTCCCAAAACCATTCCCAATGACAGTACCATAATGTAACACCCTATATAAAAAAATAGGAAATTTCAAAATTTCTTTAAATGAACTGGAACCTAGCTGTTTAAATTCAAGATTTAAATGAAACAAAGGAAACAGTTGAAGACAACAAAATGTATAAGATAACAAATTTGGGCCGCAGCCCATTTCTCTCTTTCCCCTCGACAGCCCATCTCCCCTTTTCTTCAAACAGCCGGCCCACCCCGCTCACCCTCTCTTTTCTTTCTTTTCCCCCACTAACCGGCGGGGCCCGCCTCTCAGGCGGCTTTCGCCCGTTGCCTTCCTTCTTCCCGCGGTCCCCGCTTCCTCCTCCTTTCTCCCCCGGTCGCCGACCGAGCACCAGAGAGCTCCAACCGAAAGGGGCTCCTGCCCCCCCCCCCCCCCCCCCCCGAGATTCCCCTCGGATGCTCGGATCCTCCGCCCCCCACCGCCCCATAAAAGCCACCGAACCCTAGCGGCTTCTCCTGCTCCCACTCCTCGCCACGGACGGGGGCCGCGCCGCCGCGTCTACCCCCCTGGTGAGTGCTCCTCCGCTAGAAAACCCCTCCCCCTTCTGGTCTCCGACGTACTGACCGGTCGACCGCCTCCCTAGGTACACCGGCGACGCCACCCAGCTCCCCCAACGCAGCCAGAGGCCGAACGCCACCAAACCGACGAAGCCGGTGAGTCTTCCTCTGTCTACCCAGGCGCAACCCCACTCCTCTCCGAGCTCCTCGATAACTAACCCTAGTGACAGGGTCGCCGGACACCAGGACACGTCCAGGACGCGGAAGGCTCGAAGGGCGCTCTCCTACGTCGACTCCGATGTGAGCCCGGAAGCCTCGCTGTACCTCCACGTTGCGAGCCCTCACTGAAGCCCTCCCCGGACCCCAAGGCCACTAGGTGAGCTCCCTGTGAACCCCGCCTTCGTTTCCAAGAGCTAGCTTCGACGTAGAAGATTAGGAGGCGTAGATCAACTAAACCTTGGCGAGGTTTGGCCGCGCACATGGCGCGCCACCGCTCGGGGATCGCCGCCGGCGGCCGGAGATCCCTGGGTTTAACCCCCACCGTCCGATCTAGATCAAGGGACACGATTAAAACCTTCATACCGGTTCAGTTTATTTAAATCCCGGCCATTCCGATCTGATCCGATGGCCCCCGACGAACTCAGCTTTTCCCGCCGGCCGATTTGCACCCAAGCCCCTGTATTTTTCGGGTTGATGCGAGCTGACCCCGAACTCTTGTAGAAGGTCCCCTCGGCTCTCTGGAAATTGGAATCCCTAGTGTAGAAATGCCTCTAGGCCCCTGTAGCCCTCTGTTTTTGCGCAAAACACCTCAGAGGCCCTCTGCTTAAGCACTTGGGCCCCTGCAACTCTCAAAAAATAGGTTTTAGGCCTCTGGAACCCCACAAACTTCCATCTAGCCCTGAAAATTTACTGTTTTAACCCAAAGGCCCTGCAGTAAGTTATTTTTGCACTGCAGCCCCTAGAGAACCCTTTGTTTTACCATTCTAGCCCCTGTATTAATCTGAAAAATTATAAAAAACCATAACTACACCTGCTGTAAAGGCACTAAAACCCCTTGGTAAAATCTGAATTCCAATTTTAATCCTCTGCCATGTTGTCATGTGGAAAATGAACCCCCCATATGTGCTGAGATGGTATTTAAAAACCTGTTGTGAGCTGCAGTTTTATTTTAAAGATCATGAATAGCTGCTGAAATAGAAATAACACTCCCCAACAGTTTTAAAACATTTCATAAGGACCCCCTGAATATGTGCTGAAGTGACAAGGACACCCTCATGCATGCAAAAAAAAAGGAAAAGAAAAATCCCACTTAGGACCTATGTATATCACTAGTTTTTGTAAGACACTTTCACAGGACTATATATATGATGAAAGGGAAAATAAATTTTACTTTTGTGCTATGATGATTATTATGCTAGGATGATGGGTGGTCTTGCTTACTTGTTTTCCATTATTCTCTCTCTCCATCTGTTATGTCATGGACCAAATCAGCCCCCGAGCCGACGCTGGACCTGCAAGCCCAAGACTTCGACGACCCCGAGCCGCATCACTTCTCGAGAGGCAAGTGCCCTTGACCATATTTCTCCATTTTTAGGATTTTAGTTAGAATTGCATGCTTAGGTCTTAAATTAAATCCCATATGTTGGTTGTTTACTAGAATTTCCATAACTTGCCTTGTAGCCGGGATGGGTAGACTAGGGTTTACTTTAATGTCATTATTTTCATGCTTAGCCCTGCTTAGATGTCGGGATGGGAGTTATTACATTTAAAATTCAATATATCATGATGTTTGTGATGATGTGGTGATGAATGTGGTGTATGAGGTGGGTAGTATAAGGATCTAGCAGGCTGGTGGGTTACGGTGGGTGCCGAGGGCACGAGACTCGGGTTTGTGGGTAGTTAGCCTGCGTAGATCCTAAGGACCGGTTCGTGAGACCTGCCAACTGGCTTATACAGGGCCACCACAAGAACTGTTATGGGGCAGTGTGGCCAATTAAGTTGTTCCTATCTTTCCTTGTGTACACCAGAGAGATGTGTAAGTGGCGCGAGAGGGGGCTTCTGCGGCAGAGGTTTCAGAGTGCCGCAACGGTGAATCCTTAGCGGGTGTGCATGGGTTGGGTAGTGCAATGTAAAGGCCTTATCGTGTACTCCTGGCCCCACACCATAGGGAGTGTGAGAGGGCGGAAAGGAGTTTCTTGAGTCGCCGACGGGCGATGAAAACATGAATTGTGGGTAAAGGGTACAAACTCTGCAGAGTCAAAACTGTCTAGACAGCCGTGCTCACGGTCAAGAGCGGGCTGGTAACTCTCTCATGATTAGCGTGGGTTGGTTTGGTATGGTTTGGGAATGGTGGTTGGGATGGAGATTTACAGTGATAGTGGAGATCACTTGGAGATATGTTTGGATTGGGCGGGCATGTCACTAAACAAATAGGACGCTTAATAAAACTAAGGAATAGGTTGCATAGTGCAAGAGCCGTGTCTAGCCTTCCTTGATTCTTTCCTCATCATGCATAAACTTTCCCACACTTGCTGAGTACATTATATACTCATGCGTTTGCCTCTTTTCTTTTCTGTGCTGCTTAGGACCCGAGGAGGCTGCTGAGGATGACGTGGACGATGGCTTCGACCCCGACGCACAGTTCTAGGCTGGCGTACCGCCGGACGGCGCCTGTGGAGCCCATCTTAGATTTTCCGCTGTCATGATGTACTTTTCTTTTAAGCCCATGAGGCATTTATGTACTCGGATGATGTAATCGCCGCACTTGGCTTAATATTAATAATGATACATTGCTCTTATTTATCTCGCGTGTGAAATGACTTGATCCTGGCACACGCGGGAGTAAGCTTGGTGACTGTTGCAGGTACCGGGCGTGACACATATCATGGAAGTTGGCTAGGTGCTTGTGACTGGAAGCACGGCTATCATGATAGTTTTACACTCTGCAGAGGTGGCACCACTTTACCCACAAGTTCGTGATTTCGTCACCTGTCGGCAATTAACTGCAGAACCTCCATTATACCAGTACACAACCGTCGGTGTATGGCCAAGAGATCACAAAATATCCTTTACAAAGGGGTTACTAGATGTATGGACTCACTAAGGTTTCACCGGCAGGCTCGAAATACCATTCTCCCACCCATGGGCCCCCTCTTGTGCCATGCAGTTCCCAGGGCAGTCCTCCTCGACTCCCATTCCCTGTGCCATCCACAGTCCATAACAAGCTAGCAACACACCTAATTAATCAGCTAAGCCGCACCCATACTTGGCCTTGTGGTGGCACTGTTTTCCTGGCATATTCTTGCATGAACCGGTCCTTAGATCTACGGCAAGTACCACCATCTCATCCAGCAACATTCACGAACCAAGCTTGCCTAGATCTCCCCGATTCCATGTCCATTAACATCATCAAGATCTCATCATAATTATTCATATGAGTGCAGTAGCTAGACATGTTTATTTCAGCTTCCCGTATCCCGTGAATTAAGCGAAGCAAAAAGGAAAAACGACCATACCCGACTCATCAACTTTCCCGGCGACAAGGATGGTCAACAAAACTAGTAACGTCCTATAAAAAGGGTGTCCCATCAAGTTGACTCAAGCGTACACATTTTCGCAAACAAAACAGTTTCAAAACATGGGATCAATATGGTCAAGGGCACTTGCCTTGCTCCCGTGGTTCTTGTTGTTCAAGCGTCTCGAAGTCTTGATGCTGTAGTTCCTCGTAGATGGCCTTTTGAGCTTGTTCTTCTACTCACGATCACGCACATACAAAATTTACAGCGATCAAACATCATGCACAAACTTTACTCAAGATGCAATAGGGTAGACGAATGCAAATCCTATGGTGCAGTTTTATTAAACCAGTTTGTATGTGTTTTTGCATGTTTTAATGGGCTTTCATGGGGTTTTATGATGAACAAGGGTGCTGGGATGAAGTGTGGACGTGGTGATGATCTTGAATCAAGATCTAGATCAATTCCACCGTCAAAAACCAATCAAAATGTGATCTATCCATACGAAAAAGTTTCTGTTCGAAGGGGCGAAGAAAACGGATGCATAGAAACAGCGACGACGTCGTAAGATGAGTAACAAAGACCTACCTCACTTCCCTTTGATGGCAGGGCCTTCCTCCTAGCAATGGCAGCAGCAGGGAATTTTTCTATGGAATATTAGGGCAGGACAGATCGTCGGCTCTTTTCCGGCGACGGCGAGGCGTGACGGAGCTCATCGGCGGGGCTCGACGGCGGGGCTCGCCGTCGGGGCTCGACGGCGGGGCTCAACGGCGGGGCTTGACGGAGGGGCTCACTGGCGACTGAACTCCGGCGAGGGGGGGTCCAACTCGGCGAGTTGGGGGCTAGGGCCTCCAAGTCGCCGACTTGGGTGGGGAAGGGGAGAGGGGGCTGCGGCCAAGGGGGGTTTGGGTTCTATTTATAATGGGGGAGGGGGGAGAATCCTAATCCAATTGGAGCAAAATCCTAACAAACTTTTCCCCAATTAATTTTGTGCGGCAGCAATGTGGGGAAAATTCCCCAAATGTGTGGAAAGTTCCACTTTTTTGGGGAATTGGGGAATTTGGAGGATTTGGGGAATATTTGGGGAATTGAAAGTAGCTTATTTCAGCTATTTTTTCTCATTCCTCACCATTTCTATGTCACTTACTCCATTTCTACATTCCCCTCTCCATTTCTATGTCCCATTTCTCCATTTCTATATGCCTTTCTCCATTTCTATGGTTCCTTCCTCCATTTCTATGGTCCTTTCTCCATTTCTATGGTTCTTTTCTCCATTACTATGGTTCTTTATCCTTTTCTATAGTTCTTTCTCCATTTCTATGGTTCTTTCCCCATTTCTACTTCTTTAATAATGCTTCTCTATATGAAGAATGTATGCAATGCTTGGAAATGAATTTGAGGGTGTTACAGTTATGGACCCGGAGCCACCAGCAGAGGTAGTGGAGGAGATGACCCACAGGAGATCGAGTTCTACTCCGAGTAGTAGGTTACCGTTGCCAAGTAGGGCAGCGAGGGTGATGTAACAAAAACTTTTGTAATCGGTGACATGTCGTGTAGACAGTAGAATATGTATAGGTGGTCACGACATGAGCACGACTTCTCAGAGACCCGAGAATAATGTATCTTGTATAAATTTTATGCTTTATCAATATATGTGAATGTTGTGCAAGTTATTCATGTGTCACTTCAATACCTACTGTTTCATATGGAATTTTAAGTATGACATGTGCTGATCGCTGCTGTTTTGAATTTCAGAATGACTCGCACTCGTGTCAACCCGGACGTTGGGGGTTCCAGTCAGGGGGAGAGACCTCCCAAAAGCCTCCCGAGGACTCCTCGGGACAGCAACAGCAATAACCGCCACCGCCAACGGTTACTTTGGATGACATCGTGGCAGTGATGGCGGGTTCTCATCAGCAGCACTCGAAGTTGCTGCAGACCCTTATTGTGAATACGTCTCGACCAGAGAGGCGCCAAGATCGTGAGGAGGGCCAACAAAGCTCCTACTCTGACTTTCTGTCTACTCATCCCCCGGTATTCTCAACTGCGGATGAACCCATCGATGCGGACAACTGGCTCTGCACGATGGAGATTAAGTTCGGGCTGCTGCAAGTGAGTGAGCAGCACAAGACTCAATTCACGGGTCCAAGAGCTTCAGGGATCCATGAGCGCTTGGTGGGCAAATTTCTGCGCCTCGCAATTGGTCCACGATAACCCAAATAGAGTCGTAACCCGATTGAGTACGTGGCAATCCGATGATGAAATCCATGCTGATGTCTTCGCACTTCCACTCGGGTACTTTCAATGGCTGCAACAGTCCAGCGGGTCTTTGATGTTCGGCCTTCACCCGTTGGCATGTATCGCATAAGGCAACATATTCAGCTATGTCCCTTTTCATACCATCCCACCAATAGCAAGTTTTCAGGTCCTTGTACATCTTTGTACAGCCGAGATGTATGGAATAAGGTGAGTCATGTGCCTCCTTTAATATCGTGTCGCGGATGTGCTTTATGTTAGGGACACAAATCCTTTTCCCTAACCAAAGCGTGCCTTTCTCGTCTTCCTTAAAATCCTTTTCTATGCCTTATCGGATTCTTTCCTTGATTTCATTGATTTCCTCATCCGTTGCTTGGTCATCTTGTATCTCTTGTTCCAGCGAAGAGTTGAGTTCTACTACTTCCATCACGTTCAAAAACCCGAGATGTAACCATTCGAACTCCTTGCGCAGCTCGGGTGGTAGCTCCCGATCCGTGAGTTGGTGACATGCTCGCTTTCGTCTCAACGCATCAGCTACTACATTGGCCTTTCCGGGGTGATAGTTGATTCCAACATCATAATCCTTGATGAGTTCCAACCATCGACGTTACCTCAAATTCAGATCTGTTTGCGTGAATATATACTTGAGGCTTTTGTGATCCATATAGATCTCACATCGGTGGCCAAGGATATAATGTCTCCAAATCTTCAATGCATGTACCACGGCTGCAAGTTCCAAGTCATATGTGGGATAATTCAGCTCATGTTTCTTTAGTTGTCTTGATGCATAGGCTACCACTTTCTTTCTTGCATGAGCACACATCACAGCCCTTGTCTTGATGCGTCACAATATATGTCGAAGCTCTTGCTCACGTCCGGCAATACCAAAACCGGCGCTGTGGTTAGTCTTTTCTTGAGCTCCTCAAAGCTTTCATGGCACACTGGTGTCCACTGAAATGCTTTTCCCTTCATTAGCAATTCAGTCATAGGCTTCGCTATTTTGGAGAAATCCTTGATTAACCGGCGGTAGTATCCAGCCATTCCAAGGAAACTCCAAGTATCTCTCACATTCTGCGGTTGGTCCCACTTCAAAACATCTCCCACTTTTCTGGGATCAATCGATACTCCTCCTCGGAGATGATGTGGCCTAGGAACGATATCTCCTTTAGCCAAAATTGACACTTCCTGAACTTGGCATATAATTGATGCTCTCGCAGTTTCTGCAATGTCAATCTCAAGTGTTGTTCATGTTCTTCCTCGCTTTTCGAATACACCATGATATCGTCGATAAAAACCACGACGAACTTGTCCAAGTACTCTATGAAGACCTTATTCATGAGGTACATAAAGTATGCGGGTGCATTCGTTAACCCAAAAGACATAACGTTATATTCATACGAACCATACCGTGTTCGAATTGCAGTCTTGGGTATGTCGGAGGGCTTAATCTTCAGCTGGAAATATCCTGACCGAAGATCAGTCTTGGAGAAAATTCGGGCACCTTTCATTTGGTCGAACAGGTCCTCTACGGAGCAGCGGGTATTTATTCTTGATCGTCACCTCATTGAGAGACCTATAATCCACACACATCCTTTGGGTCCCATCCTTCTTGTCTACGAAGAGCACGGGGGCTCCCCATGGTGACGAGCTTGGGCGTATAAAACCCTTTTCTAGCTGCTCCTGAATTTGCTTCTTAAGTTCCACTAGTTCATTAGCGGGCATCCTATACTGCCTTTTTGCTATAGGTGCAGTTCTGAGTACTAAATCAATGGAAAATTCAATGTCCTGGTCAGGTGGCATACCTAGGAGTTCTTCCGGGAACAAATCTGAAAATTCTTGAACCAACGGAATGTTTTCCAATGTTGCTTCTTCAATGTGGTTCAATGCTGCCTTCTCGGTTGCCGGTTGGGCTGACTCGAATTCAATACGAGTACCGTGCTCATTTGTCAACTGCACGCTCCTCAAAGCACATTGAATCACTCCGTGGTGCTTGCTTAACCAATCCATTCCAAGTATTATATCAATCTCTTGAGAATCCAAGACAATAAGGTTGGCAAGAAAGTCTACCCCTCTTATTTTAAGGTTTACTTTTGGACATACTATATTAGTCCTCATCTCGCCACCAGGAGAATTAACCAACATAGTGTGTTTCATGTGTGATATGGTCAGATTATACTTGGCAACATACTTGGATGATATGAATGAATGCGATGCTCCGGAATCAAATAAAACAGTGGCTGGGTTGGAGTTGGCAAGGAACATACCAATCACGACGTCCTCAGCTTGTTGTGCTTCCTCAGCGGAGACATGATTCACGTTGCCACGAGCATAGTTCTGCTGCCCACAGTTACTGTGCGTAGCTCCTCCATTCGGCTGTGGGTTCTGTTTTGGTGCGTTGGTCGGCTGTCCCAGGCCTTTCTTCGGGCATTGACTTGCAAAGTGTCCCGCCTCTCCGCATGAAAAGAATGCTTTGCTTCCCACACCAGCAGGAATGTTGGGGCGAGGCTGGTTTTGAGCATAGGCGCCCATGTTGGGACGGGGCGCAGGAGGCAAAGGCATACGAGGTGCTTGCATAACAGGACGTTGCTGCGGTGGTTGATTAGGGTGAGGTGGATTTGCAGGGCGGAAAGTAGAAGCGGACGAGCTATACTGTGGTGCAGCTAGTGGCATGAAACGGGGACGTACATTGCTCCCTTGTGGCTGGTATGGCATCTTCCTCTTGCTCGATCTCACGGATCTTGCTCTCAACCGCTATAGCTTTGTCAACGAGATTCTGGATGTTTGCATAATCATTGTTGAGCAGCTGAACTTGGATCTCATTGTTCAATCCTCTCATGAACAAGTATTGCTTCCTTTGATCCGAGTTGACGTCTTCTGGAGCATACCTTGACAGCTGCATGAACTTGTTCAGGTACTCATTCACACTCTTCCTTCCTTGGTGGAGACCTTCAAACTCTTGCCTTTTAAGCATCATGACTCCAGCAGGGACGTAATGAGAGCGGAAACTCTCCTTGAATTCAGCCCAAGTGATATTCTCTTGGTTGACATGAGCATTGCAAAGAGCATCCCACCAGTCAGCGGCTGCTCCCATAAGTTGGTGCGATACAAAGAGAACTTTCTCCCGATCATTGCACTGAACAATAGCAAGCTTATTTTCCATGGACTTCAACCAATCATCAGCCTCCATGGGATCATTAGCTTGTGCAGAAGTAGGCGGCCTAGTCCTCATGAACTCTCCCAATCCGTTGTGAGCCGGCCGGTGGTGGCGGTGGGGGTGCAGGAACGGGGTTAGGATTGTTGTTGTTGTTGGCTTGCAGCTGTCCCAACGTTTATATCATAGTTTGCATGAGCTGGTTCTGCATAGACATCAACCGTTCAAGGTTGTTTGCATCAGCCCCGGGGTTAGCATTTTCAGGAACTTCAACGTTGCCATCCTATTGTGGTTAATTGTTGCCACGGGCGTTCCTCCTTCGACGGCTGGCATTTTCCCTCACCATCTGTGAGAGAGAGTAGAGTAGAATGGAAATAGAAGTTTAGATTGATTCCCCCCAACTATATGCATCAAGCTGTATGAACTAAATATCTTATTTTAGCCTATATAAGGATGTGAACACGTGCCGAAGCATCTCACATCTCTCCACTATGTGTGGATGTGGACATTCGCCGAAGTGTCCCACAACTCACATCAGCACACAAACCAAGCAATCATCACAAAAGTTCAACACACCACTCTAATTCAAGCTACTACAATCTAAATGTTTCTATTACAGCTTATTTAATGGGAATCCTAAACTTAATCATGTGAACGGGTGCTGTTCTTGCCGTGTGACGGGGGTGGTCCATGCATGGGCGCACGCCATGGTGAGTCGGCAGTCCATGTAGGGTTAGATGACGCTGGTGCTCCATTTTCTCCCGCGTTGGCACGAGTCTCCTCTTGTTTCTTCAGCAAATACAGCTTCTTGCGGAGGTAGCGGATCTCTTCTTGTGCACTTGCGTAGCGGTTTCCTAACTCCACGAGCAACCTTTGTGACTTGTCAGCAGCTTGTGGGTTGGAAAGGGCTGTTACATGGGGTCCAACGATATCCCTTGTACCACTCTTCCGACACGGGTGCAGCTCAAAAGTGGTTCCCTCAAGATGCTCATGGAAGGCGTAGAACAGTCCGGTGAGTGCTTCCCATGCAGCATCATCGATAGCTTCTGCTCTTGTAGCTCTCCATGTGGGTGTGAAGTGCCAGGTGACAATCCTACCGTTAGATAGGATGGTTACTTCAGCCTTCCACTCTTCATGTCTGAGACGAGGGACTTTCTTGAGGAGATACTCCGGGTATAGGCTGCAGCAATCCAGAAATTCTTTGAGCTCCCTGGATGTGTGTCCTCCTTCCATTTGTCACACCCAGTTTCTCCGAAGAACCACCGAGTGAATACCACATGTATGCCAGGATCATTCTCTCATACATGTGATGACAAATAGTGAAGCATCATTTATTACAAGCCAGGTGTCGAATATAAATAAGTCTTACATAGCATACGTCTCGATGGACGATAATAAGTTCATAACATGTAAATAAAACAGCAGCAGAATTATAAATCTTGTGGGCTCCGTCACAGGCGTTGCCCGGGGGACTCCGTGAACCTAGAATCCTTCTTCAGGACCAAAGTCTTGGTCATTGAACACCACATCATTCTCTTGACCTGAGCAGCAATATAAACCAACAGAAAAAAAAGTTTGAGTACCGTTGGTACTCAGCAATTGTGGAAAAGTTATGTCATGCACGGCTAGAGCAAGGAGAGGTTAAACTCATGGTTAAAGCACTACGCAATTAATACCTATCACCTTAGCTTATTAAGCACCTACATTACTACTCAGGTGAAATGGTCCCAATCTCCCAACCCATCATCAAAATCAAGTAACCATAACATCATTTCCAATGTTAAGCTCCCCGCTTAACATCCACAACTTCCAAATTCCTCATCCTCTAATCATGAATAAGTCCAGGCCTCTCTTGACCGTGAGCACGGCTGTCATGACAGTTTTGACTCTGCAGAGTTTGCACCACTGTACCCACATGTAGTGATTTTATCCCCCGTTACCGGGTGGACTAAAAGAACCTCCATTATGCCAGTGGCCGCGAACCACATTCACACTTCCCAGGTGTGTAGCCAGGAGATCACTACAAAGCCTTTACAAAGGGATTCCTGATGAGCGTGGGCCCACTGAGGTTTCACCCCTAACAGCATACAAGAGGCTCCAACCCCGCTGCAGGGGCCCCCTCTTGAGCCTTGCAGTTCATATGGTAGTCTAGCTGATACCTATTCCCCGCACCATCCAACACACCCATACTACGCCGGGGATACACCTAATTAATTGGCCAAGCTGCCCCATCTCAGCATGTGGTTGGCACGGTAAAGCCAGGTTACATGCTCCATGAACCGGTCCTTAGGATCCAGGCAAGTACTAAACACAAACCCGAGTCTCGTGCATCCAGCACCAACCAAATCATCCAACTTGCCTCGATCCCTACCTCTACATAACTCAGAATATCTCATTCAAGAGTAAGGTAAATAAATTGATGATCTCATATCCCAATTATCCCATTCTAAGCATGGCTAAGCATAAGCATATAAATAAATGATATGATAAAATAAATCCCAACCCAAGCTACAAGGAAACGAGGTAATGCAATTCTAGGTAAACTTCCTAGCATGGGTTTCATATTTCAATTCACAATGCAGATAATTCTATCTACACATCCTAGTATAGGATCAAAGTGGTCAAGGACACTTGCCTTCTTCCTGCTGCTCTGGGAATGGAAAGTCTTGGTCCTGGAAGGGGAGAACTTGCTCTGGGGCAGGTTCTACTCATGCCAATACACATAGCAAAAGAAAACAACAATCCATAAGACATAGTTCACACTTTCACTTCATACAAACCACACATACATACCGATGAAAGTCATTCACATTTCTAAGTGTTGTGGTTACTCTACATGTGTTGATTTTTGGCCTACATGCACTTTTAAACATATGTATATGATTTCTAACTTTTGTATTCAGATTTCTGTTTGCACACTATATATGAATTTCCAATTTGAACAAATTCTTTATATTTAATTAATACACTTCTTAGCAACCAAGTGTGCATGAAAGGTAATTTCCTACTCCAAATAGGTTTTCAGATCTTCTACCAAATCCTAAACTGAAGTTTTTGGACTTGGAGACTTCATTTATCATTTTCTAATTATGCATACCTATTTTCCTATATTTTTTGTGGCGGACCGGAATCCGCTCATCCAGGATCGCAGAGGGTGGTGCCGCACGATGCAACACCCGACAGCACACGTCATAAGAACATAATATATTACATGGGAAACAACTGAAACTGTACAAACAGGTACAAACTTCAGTTACAACTATTGTTTATGTTACACAGCGGAAGTCTACACTACACAACTCACGCCTGCCTATCTAGCAAAAGTTGGTTGCCCAGCCCTAGGGCAACCCACACTAGCTGCACTCCTCAGCTCAGCGCGGCGTGTACGGCTCCCACTCAGCCGTGGTCCCCGACGGAGGGTAACCCTCGCCGGTGGACTCGTACTCCGAGTCCGTGGGTGGCTCCTCACCTGAAAAACACTTAAGCAGCAACCGTGAGCACGAAGGCTCAGCAAGGCTTAACCGACTCACCTACGCATGAAACTCTACATGAGGGGTACCATGGACATAGGATAGTAACATTTCAGCAAAAGGACACGCCTACAAGTTCATCCTTAGTTCATCTTTTAGCAACAAGTTAACAGTTCATGAAATCTGAAATTTAGTAAGCAGTATTTGGTGGCACACATGTAGCAATACAATTATATCAATCAGCATCATTGAATCAACATATTTCATCCATTAGTCTACGTTACGACGCAGTGAACAAGCGGTACTCGTCACCGCGAGGGACGGCGAATCGACTCGATATACACCTGCAGGGAAACCCAAAGAGCACGTCACGTACGCCCACCCGTGGAGCTGCACAGCACGCTCACTCGATGTCGTACGGGACAACCTTTCACCCAACAGCCCAAACGTTGAACCGGTCGCACCGAAACGAGCAGGAGGTTCCCCACACAGAGCATCTCTCTATGCCCGTTGGCAGATTTCCACCTTGCTGCCCTCAACCTACACCTATAAATCGGTGTGCTATGCCTCGACGCCCGGAGGTTTAGGCTACATCGGTTTATCGGGGCCCATATATCCGATATGCCTTCGGTACGTTCAATACTTGTTCAGCAGGGCCGCACACGGATCGGTCCTCAATCGACACGGACAGGGCTGCGCACACAAGACTTCCTCTTGCTGCGCCCTAGCCCCTGCCTAGTCTCATTTTCATTACTCTAGTGATCTCACATCACTCAACCGAACCCGTGTGTCCCAAGCCTATCTCGCGAGTAGATTACAACTACTCGACTTGTACCGAAGTCCTATGACTCATTAAGCATAGCCTGTCTACTCGAGGTCTTAGACACTACCCTCACCCTTTTAGGAACCTTTGGTTATGCAAGTTGGGTTTCATTCATCCTATACCTAATGCACATACATACTTCATATGACACATGTAAACAAAGTAAAACTTTTAAAAAGGGTTAATGCAAACCGGGGCTTGCCTTGTTGCTGCTGGTCAGTAGTTAGTTCCTCGTCCGGAAGAAGGAAGTCCAGCACTTCCGGAGTCTCTTCTTCAACGGCTACACGTTAATGAAATACTACATGTTAATTTAGATGCAAATGTGAGTTTTAGAGTAAGACTTCTACTATTAGTTCTAATAACCAGCCTCTAACACCTGGAACTTTGTTTAAGAATTTAAATATGAACTGGTGTTGGTGGTTTGGCTTGGACTTAATCACATGGTTAAATGCTAAGTGGTTTTCCCCCTTTTCCATATTAAGCCCTTAAGTGGTTAAACAGGACAGGGGTGATCTAGAGCTCCAATGGAGCTGAGAATTTTTGTGTGAGTTCCTTGTCACAAGAAAACTCTCTGGACCAAACATTAGCACTTTTCATGGAGTGGTTTGCTCAGAATAATTCTCTTGGCAAATCAGCAAGGAAGAATTTATTCTGAGGTAATACCCCTGTTCATGCTCAACTTGATGAACTACAATTTCAATTATAGCTCATAGAGTTTGCATAAATTTTCCTAACATTTTTGGGGTTAAGATTTGCCCAGAACTGAATTTCCAAGTTTTGGAAATTCTCTGAAAATGTTTCTGTATTCAAAGGAACACAGCACCTTCCAATTTGAATTGCTCTTACCAAATCAACTCCAAATGGTCTGAAACTTTTACAGGGGTTTACTAATGTCCTAAATAACATTCTGGTAAAATTTGGGGATTTTTGGATGAACTAAACTCCCTCTAAAATTCTTTTGCTGAAAAGCTTTAAAGAATTTTCCAGAATTAATTAATGGGTTTCATACAAATTGGGTTGTATATCTGGACAGAGCTAGGCAAGTTGAATCCAACCCAATTTGAATCACTAAATTTGGAGCTTCCTAGCAGAAGTTATGGAGCTCTAAAGTTTGGGAAATTTCTGGAATTCGAATTAACCGGGAAGGTTCAAATTTCTGACAGCGGGCCCGGCTTCCACGTGTCATCCCTTCGGCTGCGCCACACGGGGCCACAGGATTATCTTCCGCGTGTTCACAGCCGATCCGGTGTAACAGAAGATCCCCACACTGTGCTGTGAGGGACTGACGAGCGGGCCCGGCCGGCTCGTCTTCTTCCTCGCGCCCGCCCTATTTCCCGCGCCGCCCCCTCGCCGGCAAACCTCGGCAGCTCGCCGGAACTGGCATCCCGACCGCCTCCCGGCCGGAAACTCGCCGCCTGGGCATACTTTCGCGCGCTGAACCCGCTGGCACCCTCACCGGAGCTTGACAACGGCCGGAGCTATGCCCGCGACGGTGACAGAGCTTCTCTCTACTCCGGCGGCGTCGTAGAGCACTTTCCTGGCCCCAACCTGGCTCCGGTTAGCTCCTACAGCATCACCATGACCTAAGGAGCAACGTACCAGGCTCTGATCTCGCGAGAAACGTCGGCAACTAGGGGCTCACCGTGCGACCTAGGGCGATTTCGGGGAAAACTGGAAAAACTCGAAGAACTGAGGTTTTCTTCGATGGTTCTTCCTAGTTCTTGATCCCACGTGCCCGCACGGATGTCTACAACTGGGTTTCTAGGTCTTGGGAGGAGTGGTTCTGTGGGTGAGGCGAATTTGCTGATTTACCCGAACCGGGCTATATCACATGCTTGCGCAAGAACTGAAATTCCGGCCAGCACGGTCCATGACACGCTGCCGGCATGGTTGTGAAACGAGAAGGGTTACTGGCGCACCTTTTTGCTTTTGCCACTTGATGGGAGAGGCTCTGTGGTGGCCGGGCGACGTGATCTTGTCGCGGCGGCTTTCTCCGGCGCTGTGGAAGAAGATCGGCTCGACGCCGACGTCCCGATGGAGCTAGCGCCCGGTCCTTGCTTCTTCCACACTCAAGGACGTCCGGAGGTGTTGTGGGGAAGCTTAGCACGTCGTGCCACGGGGTGGAGCAGCCGGGCGGCGGTAAACCGACGGCGCGCCTCTGTGCGGTCGTGTTTATCGCCGAGGAGACACGAGGTTCGCTCAGCGTCGGCTCGGAGGCAGTGTGGGTGCTGAGCGCTCGGTGGAGGGGGTAAGAATGGAGAGACATCGATCCCCTAAACAGCTCGGGAGGTGCTTCGGTCGTCGGTCGTCCGTGCGGTGGCAGCCGGTGGGAGAAACACAACTCGCTCGAGTGTGAACTGTGGAACCGATTAACTTAGGCAGTAAGTTTCTCCCCTCTCTTCTCACTGACCATTGGGCCCCACAGATCCCCTCTGCCCAAAAGATCTCCACATTTTTGGCAAATGAGTAATTCAAATGTTTGAAGTCTCAAACTGAGCCACATTTGCATGATTGGACAAGTTTCCCTCAAATTCAAATGTATATTTGAATTCTTGCCTATTTGGCTCCTTTTTGGACCATTGGGTAGCAAACCCTTTCAAAAATTATTGAGACTCTGCCTCCCCACTAATTTGAACCTGAGGAATCCAAGTATGCCCTTTACTCCTTGTTTTAGCTGCTGCAATCATGAAGTTGAATGCAACAGTTTGAAATTTCCCTCCCATGTGTGATCATATGTGTATAAACCCTACTTTGTGAAAGTGAAGACTTTCCCTTCTAATCACTCCTTTGATGGTGGTCACTTGCTCTTCACAATATTTCACAATCTACCCACAACAAAACTGTTGTGTTGTGAGGTGCAGAAAAGTTTTTTGCAAGTCCCTTTTCTTGGGCTTTTACATCCCTCCCCCCTTAAAAGAATCTCGTCCCGAGATTACAACAGAAGAGATAGCGATGTAATAGGGACTTATCCGTGTTGAGAAGCCATAAACTCCGGGTAATTTGAGCGAAGGAACTCCTCGCTCTCCCACGTCGCTTCTTCGGCGGTGTGGTTACTCCAGAGTATTTTGTAGAACCACAACGTTCTGCTACGCGTGGTTCGGGCTTTCTCATCAAGAATTCCCACCGGATACTCATCATATGTTAAATCCGGTTTCAGCTCGCCGATGTCTTCGGTAGGAACAGCAGCCGTATGCTTCAAACATTTTCGCAGTTGCGAAACATGGAAAACATCATGGACACCAGCAAGGGATGCCGGTAACTCCAATCGATACGCCGCTGGTCCACACTTCTCGGTGATAGCGTAAGGTCCAATAAAACAGGGAGCGAGCTTCCCCTTCATACCGAACCGGTGCACGCCCTTCATTGGAGACACGCGGAGGTACACGTGTTCCCCAACGTCAAAGTGCAACGGTCTACGCCTCTTATCAGCGTAGCTCTTTTGTCGGGATTGAGCGGCCTTCAAATTGGCTTGAATTGTCCGAATGCGCTCCTCGGTGTCGTTCACCACATCAACCCCGAATGTGACCCTTTCACCGGACTCGCACCAATTTAATGGGGTGCGGCATTTACGACCGTAGAGAGCTTCGTAAGGTGCCATTTTGATACTCGCCTGATAGCCGTTGTTGTACGAGAATTCCGCCAATGGTAGGTGATCATCCCAGTTCCTACCATGGTGGATGGCACATGCTCTCAACATGTCTTCCAGGACTTGATTCACCCTCTCTGTCTGGCCATCTGTCTGAGGGTGATGGGCAGAGCTCCTGATCAACTTAGTACCCAATGCAGCGTGTAGCTGCTCCCAAAAGCGAGATACAAATAATGCACCTCGATCTGAGACAATGGTCTTGGGTACCCCGTATAGGCATAGAATCTTTGCTATGTATAGCTCCGCATATTTGCCGGCATTGTAACGTGTATTCACCGGAATGAAGTGAGCCGTCTTGGTTAACCGATCAACGATTACCCATATGGAATCATGCTTGTTGGCTGTTAGGGGTAATCCCACAATGAAATCCATGCTCACATCTTCCCATTTCCATGCCGGGATCTTCAGGGGTTGCAACAGCCCTGATTTCTTCATGTGATAAGCTTTCACTCGTCTACACGTATCGCACTCGGATACGTACTTAGCTACCTCCCGCTTCATCCGTGTCCACCAAAATTTCTTTTTCAAATCTTGGTACATTTTGTTGCTGCCCGGATGAATGGATTATTTGGACAAGTGAGCTTCATCGAGGATCTTTTTCCTCAACTCCATATCTCGGGGTACGACTATGCGGTCATTGAACCACAGCGTCCCCTCACCATCTTTCCGGAAACATTTAATTTCTCCATTGTCTATCCGTCTCCGGAGATGTGCCATGCCTTTATCCATTTTCTGAGCTGCAATTATGTCCTCCCTAATAGTAGGGATGAGGGCAAGGTTGTACAGTGATCCATAAGGAACCAAGTATAAACTTGGCTCTTCCTCCTCCACCGGTGTAATGGTGAGGTGATGGACATGCGATTTCCGACTCAGCGCGTCGGCAACCACATTCGCCTTGCCGGGGTGGTAATGGATCTCAATCCCATAATCTTTGATCAGTTCTAACCACCTCCTCTGCCTCATGTTCAGCTCCTTCTGGGTGAAAATGTATTTCAAGCTCTTGTGGTCGGTGTAGAGATGCACCAAGTTCCCCAGGAGATAGTGCCTCTACATTTTCAGCGCCAACACCACGGCAGCAAGTTCAAGATCGTGAGTCGGGTAGTGCTGCTCATGGTTCCGAAGTTGGCGTGAGCCATAAGCGACCACACGTCCTTCCTGCATCAACACGCAGCCGAGCCCAATACCGGACACGTCACAATACACGTCGAAGGGCTTTGTTGTATCCGGCTGAGCTAACACCGGGGCTGTTGTGAGATGCTTCACCAATGTTCGGAACGCTCCTTCACACGCCGTGTTCCAAACATATTTCGTCCCTTTCTTCAGCAACTCTGTCATCGGCTTAGCGAGCTTGGAGAAGCTTGGAATGAATCTCCGGTAGTATCCCGCTAACCCGAGGAAGCTTCTGACTTCATGAACTGAAGTGGGAGCTTTCCATTTCAACACTTGCTCTATTTAACTTGGGTCAACCGCAATGCCTTCAGCTGAGATGATATGTCCCAAGAATGGCACTTGGCTGATCCAAAATTCGCATTTGCTGAACTTGGCATAGAGCTTGTGGTCTCGCAATTGTTGAAGAACGATTCGTAAGTGTTCGGCATGCTCGGCTTCTGTCTTGGAGTAAACCAAGATATCGTCGATGAACACTACCACGAACATGTCCAGCTCCGGCATGAACACCCAGTTCATGAGATACATGAAATGGGCTGGAGCATTTGTGAGACCAAAGGACATGACGAGATATTCGTATAAGCCGTATCTCGTCGAGAACGCTGTCTTCGGGATATCCTCCGCCCGGATCTTGATCTGGTGATATCCAGAGTGAAGGTCCATCTTTGAGAATACACTTGCCCCCACAAGTTGATCAAACAAGATGTCAATACGGGGCAGTGGGTACTTATTCTTGATGGTGACGGCGTTGAGCGGCCGGTAATCCACACATAGCCTCAGGGTTTCATCCTTCTTCTTTACAAATAGCGCCGAGCATCTCCAAGGAGAGGAACTCGGCCTAATGAAACCCTTGCTCAACAGATCATTGAGCTGTTCTTTCAGTTCCGCCAGCTCATTTGGAGCCATCTTGTATGGTCTCCGTGATATGGGCGTGGTCCCGGGTGCAAGTTCAATCTTGAACTCGACATCCCGCTCAGGTGGCATGCCCGGAAGATCGTCCGGGAACACGTCGGGATACTCCCGGACTACGGGAATGTCTTCTAACTTGAGAACTTCAGCATTATTCATTGCTAAAACTTCCCGGACTGGCGTGTCTAACACCATGGAATGCGGACGGTGGAATGGAGAATTTAAGTGAACCGTCCGTGTCCGAGTCTCTAGGACAGCGCCATGGTATTGCAGCCATGACATCCCTAAGATTGCATCAATCTTTTGTCCCATCAGGATTATCAAGGTGGTGGGATATAGTTTCCCACCTAAGCACAGAGGTGCCTTTGGAATCATCATATTAGCTGAAATCTTCCTTCCCGGTGAGCAGATCATATAAGTGCAGTCGGTTGGGAAGACTTGCAATTGATGTTTAGCCACATAGGATGCACTTATAAAGCTGTGGGTTGCACCAGAATCAAATAATATGACGATGGCTTGATGGTTGAGAGTAAACGTACCCGCCAGCACGTTGTCTCCCTCTGGGGCATCCTCATTGTCGAGGTTGCGGACGCCTCCAGTCCGCTGACCAACCTTCTTCGCCGGAGGGCGGCCTCGAGCACCGCCCTGGAGCTGGGCTTGCCCGCTGCTCTGCTGCCCCTGGGGACAGTCCTTCGCAAAGTGGCCCGCCTGGCCACACGTGAAGCAGGTGAAACGGGGCGGTCCCCCGCTAATCGGTGGACGGAAACCCGGGGCGCGTTGTGGCGGTTGAAACGCCCGGGGTACCGTCTGCTGCTGCTGCTGTCTCGGTGGTGGCATCGGCGGACGGAACGGGGTTGCTTGGAACGAACGTCCCCCGAACTGCTGAGGTCGCGCCGGTGGACGCCACTGCTGCCCGGATGGTGTCCGATACACCATACGGTACTTCTGGGGAGCGCCACTCCCACCGCTGGGTGGAGCGCTGCGCTTCCGCTGCTCAGCTGCTAACTCTCGCTGAGCATCCTCTTGCATGATCGCGGCATTGACTAAGTCGTTAAATGTGCCGCGGTTCCACTGTACGAGGTGGGTCTTCATTTTGGGGTGTAACCCCCGATAGAAGTGCTCCCTCTTCTTCTCCTCCGTGGAGACGTAGTCTGACGCATACTGCGCCAGATGGTTGAAGGCACGGGAGTAGTCGTGGGCACTCCTCCCGCCCTGCTTCAGTTCCAAAAATTCTTGGAACTTTCTCTTCATTATTCCGGGAGGGATGTGATAGGCGCGGAACGCCTCCCGGAACTCTTGCCATTCCACGGCATGGCCAGCCGGACGTGAGGCGACATAATTCGCCCACCACGCACCAGCGGCACCGTGGAGCTGCTGTGCTGCGAACAGTGTCTTCTGCCGCTCCGTACACTGGAGCAGCCCGAACTTGGACTCGATGGTCCGCAGCCAGTTGTCAGCCTCCAGTGGTTCTTCAGCTTCGGTGAACACTGGAGGGTGCGTACTCATGAAATCCGAGTACGACACTTCGCGGGGCTCACGAGGCCCTCGCTCTTGACGTCCTCCCGCCTGGGACGTATTCTGCACGATCGTGCGGAGCAGGTCGGTCTGCTCCTCACGACCTCCCACCAATGCCGCTATCACATCCGCTAGAGTAAGCGGAGGCGGCGGTGGTGGCTGCTGCTGCGGGGTGCTGTCGTAGGCCGGTGGCTGGGAGTCATCGCCTCCCCCTTGGCTAGAGCCACCTACCTCGTGCGTGGTCCTAGTGCGAACCATCTGCAACCATACGACAATAACATCAGTCCCGCAACACTTGCATGCAGTTCCATTACAATGGGCGTAAAAATATTATGACAACAAAAACATGCGATATATCTCGTAAGCAGATAATGTAATAACTTTGCACAAGCTACACCATTACCAGACCAAACACCAGCTAGTTTAATCCAACTTGATGAACCTCCACTTTGGAAGCTCAACATAACTAGGTTTGGTCATTACGAGACATTACTATCGCGTTGTCATCACGCATACCACCCTGAGGGTACAACACCCTCTCCAATGAGCTCAACTGTCATTCTTCTGTCAGAATGACCAGTTTCTACCTATTCCAAGTTTTTATCTGGTTCTGTGCAATTTCATGACTCAAGTTGAATACCAAAGTTCAAGTTAACTTCAGTATATTTCCAACGAGTACTCATTTGCCCCCAGATCATCTTTGATTAAAAAGTTATGCTAATTCAAAGTTAACAGAATTTCTGGAAGAATTTTAACAGCACCTCCCTTGGAAGTGACTGTTTTCAACCCTGATTTCCACTAAATTCTGTGCTGAAACTTCAGAAACTTTGAATTGCAAAGATGTCACACATCTTCTACTCTTTCTAAGGATGTATTATATGACAATTTTTTATTTTTCTACTGGGAGTTATATTTGAAAAACAGATCAGTTCAGAGGATGTTTTACTCTGCCCTGGTTCTGGACAGTTTACATTTCTCTAGGCTTTAAGCCATCTTAAGGTGAGTTTCAGCTCTGGAAGTCTACAACAAAGTTGTAGAGTACTTCAATACCTTTCCAGAGCTATGTAGCACACCTCTCTCGGCTAAAAGACCTGTGAGTTATGCCCTGTTGAGGATCAGCAAACTTGCTGTCCCAAAACCGAGCACTCTGTTTTTCAGTCTTTTTGGAACTACACTCATCACTATCCCATTCTTATACCCAACCAGGGTCCTACCTGTTGAACCTATAGATTTTAATTCTTTGTTATCATTATACTCATGCATATGCCTACAATATCTCGGTACTACGTTCCTCACAAAAGAAAATCCTAACCGGATCATACCGGCATATACGTCTCGAGTGTGGCACTAAACGGTCTCTCGCACACGTTTTCTACACGGATACATAGTGGTTAGTACCTGCAGAAGACCACACAATGATGGTGCACTCAAAGGTTGTTCATTTCAGGCAGTTCCATATTTAAAAGTAAATACAAACGCCCGTATCATTGTCATACGGCCGTCCTTGAGCTAAGTCACGTCTCAAGGCACGTGATCGTGTTTCAACACCACACGACGGGGAACCCGAGTATGTCATGAACGGGTCGTCACGGTTGGGAATGTTATCAACCCAACAGATACCACCTACTGCCCTGCAGGGCACGCCGATGGCAAGCGCTGCGTATGTCCTCCTGGGCTATTTCCAGACGAACACACTCTCGCGTTACTGACCACGCGATGGGGTCTCCACTTACTTGCCTAATGCACGCTAGGGATCAGCGTTTCATATGAACTCAGGGGCATGAAGAGTCCAAGAGCTTCATATTGACGTCTCACACCAAGCTGTGAGATCAGTCCCTGAACCACGTTTCTCGTCAGGGAGAGCTAACCGAAATTGAACCGCTTTCGGTGGCGTTCCTTACCATACTTACCAGAATGTAGGTGCGTCGTTACATAATTGAAATTCAGAATTATAACACATAGGTTAGTATTTGCCACTTTAAGTAACTATGCTAATATAGTCCTTACTTGGGTAGCTACCGATTCCTCACCGTATACCTAAGTTTTTCCCATAATGCAGTCCTTTAGTACTGTGCTATCCCCACTGCAGCTCTGATACCAGGCTGTGGCGGACCGGAATCCGCTCATCCAGGATCGCAGAGGGTGGTGCCGCGCGATGTGACACCCGACAGCACACGTCATAAGAACATAATATATTACATGGGAAACAACTGAAACTGTACAAACAGGTACAAACTTCAGTTACAACTATTGTTTATGTTACAAAACGGAAGTCTACACTACACAACTCACGCCCGCCTATCTAGCAAAAGTTGGTTGCCCAGCCCTAGGGCAACCCACACTAGCTGCACTCCTCAGCTCAGCGCGGCGTGTACGGCTCCCACTCAGCCGTGGTCCCCGACGGAGGGTAACCCTCGCCGGTGGACTCGTACTCCGAGTCCGTGGGTGGCTCCTCACCTGAAAAACACTTAAGCAGCAACCGTGAGCACGAAGGCTCAGCAAGGCTTAACCGACTCACCTACGCATGAAACTCTACATGAGGGGTACCATGGACATAGGATAGTAACATTTCAGCAAAAGGACACGCCTACAAGTTCATCCTTAGTTCATCTTTTAGCAACAAGTTAACAGTTCATGAAATCTGAAATTTAGTAAGCAGTATTTGGTGGCACACATGTAGCAATACAATTATATCAATCAGCATCATTGAATCAACATATTTCATCCATTAGTCTACGTTACGATGCAGTGAACAAGCGGTACTCGTCACCGCGAGGGACGGCGAATCGACTCGATATACACCTGCAGGGAAACCCAAAGAGCACGTCACGTACGCCCACCCGTGGAGCTGCACAGCACGCTCACTCGATGTCGTACGGGACAACCTTTCACCCAACAGCCCAAACGTCGAACCGGTCGCACCGAAACGAGCAGGAGGTTCCCCACACGGAGCATCTCTCTATGCCCGTTGGCAGATTTCCACCTTGCTGCCCTCAACCTACACCTATAAATCGGTGTGCTATGCCTCGACGCCCGGAGGTTTAGGCTACATCGGTTTATCGGGGCCCATATATCCGATATGCCTTCGGTACGTTCAATACTTGTTCAGCAGGGCCGCACACGGATCGGTCCTCAATCGACACGGACAGGACTGCGCACACAAGACTTCCTCTTGCTGCGCCCTAGCCCCTGCCTAGTCTCATTTTCATTACTCTAGTGATCTCACATCACTCAACCGAACCCGTGTGTCCCAAGCCTATCTCGCGAGTAGATTCCAACTACTCGACTCGTACCGAAGTCCTATGACTCATTAAGCATAGCCTGTCTACTCGAGGTCTTAGACACTACCCTCACTCTTTTAGGAACCTTTGGTTATGCAAGTTGGGTTTCATTCATCCTATACCTAATGCACATACATACTTCATATGACACATGTAAACAAAGTAAAACTTTTAAAAAGGGTTAATGCAAACCGGGGCTTGCCTTGTTGCTGCTGGTCAGTAGTTAGTTCCTCGTCCGGAAGAAGGAAGTCCAGCACTTCCGGAGTCTCTTCTTCAACAGCTACACGTTAATGAAATACTACATGTTAATTTAGATGCAAATGTGAGTTTTAGAGTAAGACTTCTACTATTAGTTCTAATAACCATCCTCTAACACCTGGAACTTTGTTTAAGAATTTAAAGATGAACTGGTGTTGGTGGTTTGGCTTGGACTTAATCACATGGTTAAATGCTAAGTGGTTTTCCCCCTTTTCCATATTAAGCCCTTAAGTGGTTAAACAGGACAGGGGTGGAGCTCCAATGGAGCTGAGAATTTTTGTGTGAGTTACTTGTCACAAGAAAACTCTCTGGACCAAACATTAGCACTTTTCATGGAGTGGTTTGCTCAGAATAATTCTCTTGGCAAATCAGCAAGGAAGAATTTATTCTGAGGTAATACCCCTGTTCATGCTCAACTTAATGAACTACAATTTCAATTATAGATCATAGAGTTTGAATGAATTTTCCTAACATTTTTGGGGTTAAGATTTGCCCAGAACTGAATTTCCAAGTTTTGGAAATTCTCTGAAAATGTTTCTGTATTCAAAGGAACACAGCACCTTCCAATTTGAATTGGTCTGACCAAATCAACTCCAAATGGTCTGAAACTTTTACAGGGGTTTACTAATGTCCTAAAGAACATTCTGGTAAAATTTGGGGATTTTTGGATGAACCAAACTCCCTCTAAAATTCTTTTGCTGAAAAGATTTAAAGAATTTTCCAGAATTAATTAATGGGTTTCATACAAATTGGGTTTTATATCTGGACAGAGCTAGGCAATATGAATCCAACCCAATTTGAATCACTAAATTTGGAGCTTCCTAGCAGAAGTTATGGAGCTCTAAAGTTTGGGAAATTTCTGGAATTCGAATTAACCGGGAAGGTTCAAATTTCTGACAGCGGGCCCGGCTTCCACGTGTCATCCCCTCGGCTGCGCCACACGGGGCCACAGGATTATCTTCCGCGTGTTCACAGCCGATCCGGTGTAACAGAAGATCCCCACACTGTGCTGCGAGGGACTGACGAGCGGGCCCGGCCGGCTCGTCTTCTTCCTCGCGCCTGCCCTATTTCCCGCGCCGCCCCCTCGCCGGCAAACCTCGGCAGCTCGCCAGAACTAGCTTCCCGACCGCCTCCCGGCCGGAAACTCGCCTCCTGGGCATACTTTCGCGCGCTGAACCCGCTGGCACCCTCACCGGAGCTTGACAACTGCCGGAGCTATGCCCGCGACGGTGACAGAGCTTCTATCTACTCCGGCGGCGTCGTAGAGCACTTTCCTGGCCCCAACCTGGCTCCGGTTAGCTCCTACAGCATCACCATGACCTAAGGAGCAACGTACCAGGCTCTGATCTCGCGAGAAACGTCGGCAACTAGGGGCTCACCGTGCGACCTAGGGCGATTTCGGGGAAAACTGGAAAAACTCGAAGAACTGAGGTTTTCTTCGATGGTTCTTCCTAGTTCTTGATCCCACGTGCCCACACGGATGTCTACAACTGGGTTTCTAGGTCTGGGGAGGAGTGGTTCTGTGGGTGAGGCGAATTTGCCGATTTACCCGAACCGGGCTATATCACATGCTTGCGCAAGAACTGAAATTCCGGCCAGCACGGTCCATGACACTCTGCCGGCATGGTTGTGAAACGAGAAGGGTTACTGGCGCACCTTTTTGCTTTTGCCACTTGATGGGAGAGGCTCTGTGGTGGCCGGGCGACGTGATCTTGTCGCGGCGGCTTTCTCCGGCGCTGTGGAAGAAGATCGGCTCGACGCCGACGTCCCGACGGAGCTAGCGCCCGGTCCTTGCTTCTTCCACACTCAAGGACGTCCGGAGGTGTTGTGGGGAAGCTTAGCACGTCGTGCCACGGGGTGGAGCAGCCGGGCGGCGGTAAACCGACGGCGCGCCTCTGTGCGGTCGTGTTTATCGCCGAGGAGACACGAGGTTCGCTCAGCGTCGGCTGGGAGGCAGTGTGGGCACTGAGCGCTCGGTGGAGGGGGTAAGAATGGAGAGATATCGATCCCCTAAACAGCTCGGGAGGTGCTTCGGTCGTCGGTCGTCCGTGCGGTGGCAGCCGGTGGGAGAAACACAACTCGCTCGAGTGTGAACTGTGGAACCGATTAACTTAGGCAGTAAGTTTCTCCCCTCTCTTCTCACTGACCATTGGGCCCCACAGATCCCCTCTGCCCAAAAGATCTCCACATTTTTGGCAAATGAGTAATTCAAATGTTTGAAGTCTCAAACTGAGCCACATTTGCATGATTGGACAAGTTTCCCTCAAATTCAAATGTATATTTGAATTCTTGCCTATTTGGCTCATTTTTGGACCATTGGGTAGCAAATCCTTTCAAAAATTATTGAGACTCTGCCTCCCCACTAATTTGAACCTGAGGAATCCAAGTATGCCCTTTACTCCTTGTTTTAGCTGCTGCAATCATGAAGTTGAATGCAACAGTTCGAAATTTCCCTCCCATGTGTGATCATATGTGTATAAACCCTACTTTGTGAAAGTGAAGACTTTCCCTTCTAATCACTCCTTTGATGGTGGTCACTTGCTCTTCACAATATTTCACAATCTACCCACAACAAAACTGTTGTGTTGTGAGGTGCAGAAAAGTTTTTTGCAAGTCCCTTTTCTTGGGCTTTTACATTTTTCAGATTTATTTTCTATGCCTAAAAGTGAGTTTTAATATTAAATAGTAGGACATATCACCTAAAACAGAATAGGTTCTGATCTAAGATATTAAATAGTATATTTTTGAACTTCTCCTCTGATGTGAACTAATTTAAATTTATTTTATCAGTTTTCAGAATTATTTTCTAGCCTAAAAATGTGTTACTAGAACTAATAAATATGAACAACACTTAGGCAGATTTCATTTCAGCCTAAAATCTATTTTTAACTCATTCTAAAGTTTTCCAAGTGCTAGGAGAGTTTAAATTTGAATTTGCACATGTGTTTGCCTTACCCTTTTAAATTTAAATCCTAGTCACATATTCAAATTTCTGAATTTAATATCATATAGGGTCAAAAAGGTAAATCCACCCTACTCAGGGTCTAATTTATTTATCCATAAATTTCCAGTGGTCTAACTACACATAACAAAGGGGTTTTCCTAATTTTTATTAAGTCCAGTGGCTAAAACTGATTTTTAAATGAATTTACATGAATTTCTGAAGTTCCAGGGGCTAGATCAGAAGTTTCCGGGGCTAGCTCGTGTTTTCTGAGATCCCCAGGGGGTAGCGCGTAAGAATCCCGGCCTTTATAACGCGGGGCTGATGTGGACCGTCCGATTTAAAACAGACGGCTCAGATTAGATCGCCGAACCGGTACACGTGGGTTTTATTTCTACAGTGCAATTTAAAATAGACGGCGCACAAGGGGTCACATCGCTCCTGGCCGGAGTTTGCCCGTGCGCGCGGCGGTGCACGGTGGCAGAGGCGCGATCTCGCCGGTGAGGTCGCGGATCTTCATCTACAGACGCTAACACCCGCCCTTTATTGTAGCAAACGGCAGAGGGGAGGTAGGGGAGCTCACCTAGGCTAATTTCTTAGGCCTGAAGGACTCGGAACCCGGTCAGCGACGAGGACAGGCGGCGGCGGCCTGCTGTGCTCGTCGAAGTGGCAGTTGGGGCGGTGATCCCTCCGAGTTCTCGGGTCATGACGCTTCACTGGGGTCTAGAGATGGCACACCGATGATTAGGATGGATCGGAACCGTGTAATTCGGAAGTTTCACCGGCGAGCGTCGGGATGGTCGTTTCCGGTGGTGTTTCCCTCCGGGGTCGGCATCTACAGCTTGTGCGCGGTGCTGCGGGGTCACAAGATCGGTTTGACAGAGGGAGACGGCGACGCTCTTGGGGAATTCCAAGCTCAACGGCGGCGGCGCTCACCGGGAGAGAAACTGCTCGTGCGAGGGGAGGGCGGCGGGTTCATCTGTTTTTATCAGGGCCGGGGGCACGGGGGTTTGTTGCGATCGAGCAGGCCGGCGCGAGGGATTCGGGGTTGGGTCGATTGCGAGGAATCCGGGAGCGTCGGGTGTGATCGGCGCGAAGGAACCGGAGCGGTTGGGGCACGCGGGAGGTGAGGGATGACACGCGGGCCCCGCGTGTCAGTGATAGGGAGAGGGGGGGTTCGGGCTGGCGGAGGATTGGGCCGGCTGGCGGGTTTCGGCCCACTGGCCTGTTGGGGTTTTTCTTTTTCTTTTTCCTTTTCTTTTCTGTTTTGATTTGAATTTGAATTCCAGTTTAAATTTGAATTTCTGCACCACATGCAATATGTCCAATTTTTTTTTTAAATTCCCCTCTTTATCAGGTTTTGGGGTGTTACACCATTCCATCGGACCGAATTCTTGAACTGAATGGTTGGCCCATTCATCACCTTCATTATTGGTCTCAGCATGGGTTGGCTCCTCCTCGGGTTCATCTCCTCCCGTCATTGTTTTATGAGGCTCCACGGGGTGTAAGCCCGCGTGAATTTCCTCATGAGATGCGTAGCGATGCTGTTCTTGTGGATCATCCTCCATGTCGTCTTCGATTGGTTCTAACTCTTCCAGATCCTCTTCCTCATGCATAGAACTACTGACTTCATCTTCATTATGCGGTTCCATCTTCACCCCCTCCCAATATGGTCCATCGGACACCTCAATGAGGTTAAGTGCACTCCCACGTGGTGGTGGACGAGTCCTTATGCGTGCTGTGCTCCTAATCACCGGCATCTATAAATAAGACATGAGAAACTTTAGAGAAGGAAGAAATAACTCCAAAACTTCAGAATTACGGAGCAAGAAAGCAAAGGTGTTGCTGTCCAAAAGAAGAGAAAAGGAGGGGCAGAAAATTGCACTTTGTGGTGGCTAAATTGACAAGAAAAGTGCAGCAGCAAGCAATTTTCGAAAATAGCAGTTTAGAGGGGTGTTCCTATGTGTTTTATAGTGTACATTCTACCTAGGCTTGCATCCTACGGTCAACGTGGCTCTGATGCCAATCTGTGACACCCGGTTCCGAAAACAGAACCGAGTTAATGCATAGGTGTGCCCACGATGTTCATCACACATACACACGTAATCCACAAATTGAATTCAGAATATAACCACGAATAAATAGTGTTTAAGTACTTTATAACATCAACTCATTGTCTCACTCATGAATCTCTAACTTATTCTTGCAGCGGAAGTCTCTAAACGACAACGGAAATAACTAAATAGCAGCAGGCTCCATCTTCGACTCCACATGCATGTTGACGGTAGTTCGCACACCTAGTACTCCACATAGTACTCGAAGTACTCATCTCCTGTAGCTGATGTATATGTGGTAATGCAAGGGTGAGTACATGTCGTACTCAGCAAGTGCGGGAAAAGTATGACATGTAGCTTACAACAAGGTATGGAATAAAAAGGCTCATTGCAGCAAGCAAATTTTATTTTACAAACATGATAAAAACATCAACTAAGTCTAGGTGAGTTTAATCCCAATATGACCAAGTAAAACAGCAACATTCTTTCATCATAATTCACCATTTATCAAGTATCATCCAGTCATTAATCTTTCTCAAGTTCATCTCCTGCTCATAAAATACTCATAACCATCTCATATTCATATAGCCAAAGCCAAACTCATTGTCATGACTCAAAACAGTCCCAAAACTATTCCCAATGACCATACCATAACCATACCAAATATACATCCCAAGTTTTCCCTCTAATCATGGAAGCTGGCCAGGTGCTTGTGACCGGAAGCACGTCTATCATGATAGTTTTACACTCTGCAGAGGTGGCACCACTTTACCCACAAGTTCGTGATTTCGTCACCCGTCGGCAACTGCAGAACCTCCATTATACCAGTACACAATCATCGGTGTATGGCCAAGAGATCACAAAATATCCTTTACAAAGAGCTACTAGATGTATGGAATCACTGAGGTTTCACCGGCAGGCTCGAATCACCATTCTCCCACCCACGGGCCCCCTCTTGTGCCATGCAGTTCCCAGGGCAGTCCTCCTCGACTCCCATTCCCCGCGCCATCCACAGTCCATAACAAGCTAGCAACACACCTAATTAATCATCTAAGGCGCACCCATACTTGGCCTTGTGGTGGCACTGTTTTCCTGGCATATTCTCGCATGAACCGGTCCTTAGATCTACGGCAAGTACCACCAGCTCATCCAGCAACATTCACGAACCAAGCTTGCCTAGATCTCCCAGATTCCATGCCCATTAACATCATCAAGATCTCATCATCATTATTCATATGAGTGCAGTAGCTAGACATGTTTTATTTCAGCTTCCCATATCCCGTGAATTAAGCGAAGCAAAAAGGAAAAACGACCGTACCCGACTCATCAACTTTTTCGGCGGCAAGGATGGTCAACAAAACTAGTAACCTCCTATAAAAAGGGTGTCCCATCAAGTTGACTCAAGCGTACACGTTTTCGCAAACAAAACATTTCAAAACATGGGATCAATATGGTCAAGGGGCACTTGCCTTGCTCCCGTGGTTCTTGTTGTTCAAGCGTATCGAAGTGTTGATGCTGTAGTTCCTCGTAGATGGCCTTTTGAGCTTGTTCTTCTACTCACAATCACGCACATACAAAATTTACAGCGATCAAACATCATGCACAAACTTTACTCAAGATGCAATGGGGTAGATGAATGCAAATCCTATAGTGCAGTTTTATTAAACCAGTTTGTATGTGTTCTTGCATGTTTTAATGGGCTTTCATGGGGTTTTATGATGAACAAGGGTGCTGGGATGAAGTGTGGACGTGGTGATGATCTTGACTCAAGATCTAGATCAATTCCACCGTCAAAAACCGATCAAAACGTGATCTGTCCACACGAAAAAGTTTCTGTTCGAAGGGGGCCAAGAAAACGGATGCGTACAAACAGCGACGTCGTCGTAAGATGGGTAACGAAGACCTACCTCACTTCCCTTTGATGGCAGGGCCTTCCTGCTAGCAATGGCAGCAGCGGGGAATTTTTCTATGGAATATTAGGGCAGGACAGATCGTCGGCTCTTTTCCGGCGACGGCGAGGCGTGACGGGGCTTGACGACGGGGCTCGAAGGCGGGGCTTGCCGGCGGGGCTCGATGGTGGGGCTCGATGGCGGGGCTCGACGGCGGGGATCGTCGGCGGGGCTCACTGGCAGGGCTCCCCGGCGGGGCTCACCGGCGACAGAACTCCGGCGAGGGGGGTGTCCAACTCGGCGAGTTGGGGGCTAGGGCCTCCAAGTCGCCGACTTGGGGGGGGGGGAAGGAGAGAGGGGGCTGTGGCCAAGGGGGGGTTGTGTTCTATTTATAAGGGGGAGAATCCTAATCCAATTGGAGCAAAATCCTAACAAACTTTCCCCCAATTAATTTGGTGCGGCAGCAATGTGGGGAAAATTCCCCTTTTTTGGGAAATTGGGGAATTTGGAGGATTTGGGGAAATTTTGGGGAATTGAAAATAGCTCATTTCAGCTATTTTTTTCCCATTCCTCACCATTTCTATGTCACTTACTCCATTTCTACATTCCCCTCTCCATTTCTATGTCCCACTCTTCATTTCTATATTCCCCTCTCCATTTCTATGTCCCGTTTCTCCATTTCTATATGCCTTTCTCCATTTCTATGGTTCCTTCCTCCATTTATATGGTCATTTCTCCATTTCTATGGTTTTTTTCTCCATTTCTATGGTTCTTTCTCCTTTTCTATAGTTCTTTCTCCATTTCTATGGTTCTTTCCCATTTCTACTTCTTTTATAATGCTTCTCTACATGAAGAATGTATGCAATGCTTGGAAATAAATTTGAGGGTGTTACAGTTATGGACCCGGAGCCACCAGCGGAGGTAGCGGAGGAGGACGACCCACAGGAGGTCGAGTTTGTGGCGGACCGGAATCCACCCATCCAGGATCGCAGAGGGTGGTGCCGCACGATGCGACACCCGATAGCACACGTCATAAGAACACAATATATTACATGGGAAAAACAAACTGAACTGTACAAACAGGTACAAACTTCAGTACAAACTAATATTTATTTTACACAGCGGAAGTCTACTCTGTACAACTCACGCCCGCCTACCTAGCAAAAGTCGGTTGCCATTCCTCTGTCCTGGTTCTGGACAGTTTACATTCCTCTAGGGTTTAAGCCATCTTAAGGTGTGTTTCAGCTCTGAAAGTCTACAACAAAGTTGTAGAGTACTCAAATACCTTTCCAGAACTACATACCACACCTCCCTGGGCTAAAAGACCTGTGAGTTATGCGCTGTTGAAGGTCACCAAACTTGCTTCCCCAAAACAGAGCACTCTGTTTTTCATTCCTTTGGCTATCCTGCTCCACTATCACATTCTTATACCCAACCAGGGTCCTAAATGTTGAATCTAGTGATTTTAATTCCTCGTTATCATTATTTTTCATGCATATGCCTATGATACTTCGGTACTACGTTCCTCACAAAAGAAAATCCTAACCGGATTATACCGGCATATACGTCTCAAGTGTGGCACTAAACGGTTTCTCGCACACGTTTACTGCACGGGTACATACGTGGTTAGTACCTGCATAAGACCACACAATAATGGTTCACTCAATGGTTGTTTCCATTTCAGGCAGGATCATATTTAAAAGTAAATACAAACGCCAGTATCATTGCTATACGGCCATCCTTGAGTTAAGTCACGTCTCAAGGTACGTGATCGTGTTTCAACACCACACGACGGGGAACCCGAGTATGTCATGAATGGGTCGTCACGGTTGGGAATGTTATCAACCCAACAGATACCACCTACTGCCCGGCAGGGCACGCCGATGGCAAGCACTGCGTATGTCCTCCTGGGCTATTTCTAGACGAACACACTCTCGCGTTACTGACCACGCGATGGGGTCTCCACTTACTTGCCTAATGCACGCTAGGGATCAGCGTTTCATATGAACTCAGGAACATCAAGAGTCCAAGAGTTTCATATTGACGTCTCACACCAAGCTGTGAGACCAATCCCTGAACCACGTTCCTCGTCAGGGGAGCTAACCGAAATTGAACCACTTTCGGTGGCGTTCCTTACCATTCTTACCAGAGCGTAGGTGCATCGTTACATAATTAAAATTCAGAACTATAACACATATGTTAGTCTTGCCACTTTAAGTAACTATGCTAATATAGTCCTTACTTGGGCAAACTACCGATTCCTCACCGTAAACCTAAGTTTTCCCATAATACAGTCCTTAAGTACTGTGCTATCCCCAATGTAGCTCTGATACCAGGCTGTGGCGGACCGGAATCCGCCCATCCAGGATCGCAGAGGGTGGTGCCGCACGATGCGACACCCGACAGCACACGTCATAAGAACACAATATATTACATGGGAAAAACAAACTGAACTGTACAAACAGGTACAAACTTCAGTTACAAACTAGTATTTATTTTACACAGCGGAAGTATACTCTGTACAACTCACGCCGCCTATCTAGCAAAAGTTGGTTGCCCAGCCCTAGGGCAACCCACCCTAGCTGCACGTCTCAGCTCAGCGCGGCCTGTACGGCTCCCACTCAGCCGTGGTCCCCGCCGGAGGGTAACCCTCGCCGGTGGACTCGTACTTCAAGTCCGTGGGTGGCTCCTCACCTGAAAAACACTTAAGCAGCAACCATGAGCACGAAGGCTCAACAAGGCTTAAACATGAGGTGTACAATGACATAGGATAGTTATATTGCAGCAAATGGACACGCCTACAAGTTAATCCTTAGTTCAGCTTTTAGAAACAAGTTAACAGTTCAGGAAGCTGTAATTTAGTAAGCAATATTTGGTGGCAAACATGTGGCAATACAATATTATATCATATCAGCAATATTGAATCAACATATTTCATACATTATTCTACGTCATGACTCAGTGACCAAGTGGTACTCTTCACCGCGAGGGACGGCGAATCGACTCGATATACACCTGCAGGGAAACCCAAAGAGCACGTCACGTACACCCACCCGTGGAGCTGCACAGCACGCTCACTCGATGTCGTACGGGACAACCTTTCACCCAACAGCCCAAACGTCGAACCCGTAGAACCGAAACGAGCAGGAGATTCCCCACACGGAGCATCTCTCTACGCCCATTGGCAGATTTCCACCTTGCTGCCCTCAACCTACACCTATAAATCGGTGTGCTATGCCTCGACGCCCGGAGGTTTACGCTACATCGGTTTATCGGGGCCCATATATCCGATATGCCTTCGGTACGTTCAAACTTGATCAGCGTGGGCCGCACACGGATCGGTCCTCAATCAACACGGACAGGGCTGCGCACACAAGACTCCCTCTTGCTACGCCCTAACCCCTGCCAAGTCTCATTTTCATTACTAAGGTGATCTCACATCACTCGAACCAATCCCGTGTTTCCCAAGCCTAACTCGCGAGTAGATTCCAACTACTCGACTTGTACCGAAGTCCTAGGAATCACTGCGCATAGCTTGTCTACTCGAGATCTTAGACACTACCCTCACTCTTATGGAAAAATTCTGGTTATGCAAGTGGGGTTCCATTCATCCTACACCTAATGCACATCCATACTTCATACTAAGTGTTCATAAGCAAAACATGAAAAATAGTTTAATGCAAACCAGGGCTTGCCTTGTTGCTGCTGGTCAGGGGTTAGTTCTTCCTCCAGAAGGAGGAAGTCAAGTACTTCCGGAGCCTCCTCGCCTTCAGCGACTACACGTTAATAAAATACTACATCTAAATTTAACTGCAATGTGTAAACTTGAATACTTAACTACTAATAACTCTAGCTAGCCCTTCCCTTTGGTTCTGAAATTTTTATGGTGGCTTGGTTAACTTGGATGAGTCTGAAAATTTTACTGTGATTCAGGGATTTATAATTGAACCTCTCAGCCAAATTTCAGAATTTTTCATAAAGTAGTTCTCCAGATAAAATTCCCAACAGTTTAAAATTTAGGGATTTAATTCTGGAAAACTTTTCACTTTCATGAGCTGAATTTTGTATTGCTGGAAAGTACTCAGAATTCTGATTTCAGAAAAATTTGGTTCATTGAATTTGGAGTTTCCTTGCCAAAGTTCTATTCATTTGAAGTTTGAACTAAAACTGGAAATTCCCAAAATGTTTAAATTCTGCGGGTGGGGCCCACTCCTCGAGCCGGCCCACTCGGAATGCGGCCACACCACGGCCCACGGGGTTTTACCCGCGCTGCCGCACCGAATCCAGGCCTCAAACCGATCCCCGCGCGAGATCAGAGGCTGACCGGTGGACCCGGCCCCCCTTTGTCTACCTCGCGCTCTCCCGCAGCTCCCGCGGCGGCCCTTCGCCGGAGCGCTCGCCGCCGGGCGTTTCACCGTCCGACCTTCGACAAAACTTGCCGCCTGTGCCTAACTCGACTTAGAGAACACGCTGGTACCCTCACCAGAGCTCGGCAATGGCCGGAACTATGCCCGCGACAGTGACAGAGCTTCCCTCTACTCCGGCGACGTCGCCCGGGCTACTCGGGGCCTTATTCTTCCAACGGTTTGCTCCTACAGCTCCGCTGTGGCATGCTGAGCCCGAATATGAGCTCGGTTGGCCATGGAAATGGCCGGAACTAGGACCTCACCGTCGACCTAGGCCCGATATCGGCTGTTGCTTGAAAAACTCGGATAACCGCAACCCTAGCCCATGACTCTTGCTGGTCTTCGATCCTAGGTGGTCGTGGCAGGGTGTAGATCGTGTGTTTAGCTCGGTACGCCCGGTGATAAGCCAACACCCATGAATTTTAAGATTTGGTGGAGCTCGGCCTTAAGAACACCGAAGCGTTCCCGGAAGAAATTCTCCCCCGACGGTGCATGAAATGCCAAACGGTAAGGACTAGCAGAACCAGCACCTTATGGTGGTTGTTTCTTGTGTTGAGCATCGGGCACGAGAGTGCCTGGGTTGCTCGGACACCGGCGATCAGTGGGTGGCGAAACACCGAGTGTGTGGCCGGGTTTGTATGCGGTGGAACAGAGAGGATACGGGGGGTTTCACGCAGCCCAGCAGTGCAACCGCACGCTCTGTAGCCGGCGCCCTCATCCCCCGAGCAGGAGGTGGCGTGGTGGCCGCGTTGGGACGGGGTCGACCCCGTGCGCTGTCGCCCGTAGGGGTGTTCGATCGCTTGCCTGAGTCAGTTTGATCCCTGGGTGGCTGACCAGTGGGCCCTCTTCTCCCCTCTAATTCTTTCTCCCCCTTCTGCTGTAATTATCCCCAGCTACTAAACATTGAATGAGAGACTTAGACCCCAAGTCTTGGTTTGAATTTGAGTTCTTAAATTTAAACTTTGTTTGGATAAATTTGATTCATGTTTGAACTGAAATTCAAATTCAGTTTTGAATTCTTGCAAATTTAGCTCCCGACAAGATGAACTCCAATGGGGGTGAAAATTGGTGGGCTAACTCAGAAAAATGTGCTGAGTTTGAATATGAAGCTAACTTTTGAATATGAGTGATGAAAATTGCTGCCATATGAATTTACATTCAAATTGGCCTCTTTTTCAAATACCTTCAAAAGTGCCTCAAAAAGTGTTGGATTTACATGAAACTTGGACTGAACCTTCCCAAGACTTTTTAAGTTCTAGGGGTGAGCTCAACCTCTCATGTTCATGTGTAGAAACCCTACTTTGTGAAAGTGAAGACTTTCCCCTCTAATCACTCTTTTGATGGAGGTTACTTGCTCGTCACAACATTTCCTAAGATATCCACAACAAAAACTGTGGTGTTGTGAGGTGAAGAAATTTTTTTGCAAGTCCCTTTTCTTGGGCTTTTACACCCCTCCCCCCTTAAAATAATCTCTTCCCGAGATTACAAAAGAAGAGACAGCGATGTAACAGGGACTTACCCGTGTTGAGATGCCATGAACTCCGGGTAATTTGAGCGAAGGAATTCCTCGCTCTCCCACGTCGCTTCTTCGGCGATGTGGTTGCTCCAGAGTATCTTGTAGAACCACAACGTTCGGCTACGCATGGTTCGGGCTTTCTCATCAAGAATTGCCACCGGATACTCATCATATGTCAAATCCGGTTTCAGCTCGCTGATGTCTTCAGTAGGAACAGCAGCTGTATGCTTTAAACATTTTCACAGTTGCGAAACATGGAAAACATTATGGACACCAGCAAGGGATGCCGGTAGCTCCAATCGATACGCCGCTGGTCCACACTTCTCGGTGATAGCATAGGGTCCAATGAAACGGGGAGCGAGCTTCCCCTTCACACCGAACCGGTGCACGCCCTTCATCGGAGACACGCGGAGGTACACGTGTTCACCAACGTCAAAGTGCAATGGTCTATGCCTCTTATCAACGTAGCTCTTCTGTCGGGATTGAGCGGAATTCAAGTTAGCTTGAATCGCCCGAACGCGCTCTTCGGCGTCGTTCACCACATCAACCCCGAATGTGACCCTTTCACCGGACTCACACCAATTTAATGGGGTGCGGCATTTGTGACCGTAGAGAGCTTCATAGGGTGCCATCTTGATACTCGCCTGATAGCCGTTGTTGTACGAGAATTCCGCCAATGGTAGGGGATCATCCCAGTTCCTACCATGGTGGATGGCACATGCTCTCAACATGTCTTCCAGAACTTGATTCACCCTCTCTGTTTGGCCATCTGTCTGAGGGTGGTAAGCGGAGCTTTTAATTAGTTTAGTACCCAAAGCAGCATGCAACTGCTCCCAAAAGCGAGATACAAACAATGCACCTCGGTCTGAGACTATGGTCATGGGTACGCCATGTAAGCATAGGATCCTGGCGATATATAACTCCGCATATCTGTTGGCATGGAAATGTGTATGCACGGGGATGAAGTGAGCTGACTTGGTTAGTCGGTCAACGATCACCCAAATGGAATCATGTTTGTTGGATGTTAAGGGTAATCCCACAATGAAATCCATGCTCACATCTTCCCATTTCCATGCTAGAATTTTCAGGGGTTGCAACAGCCCTGATTTCCTCATATGATCAGCCTTCACTCGTCTACACGTATCACACTCGGATACGTACTCCGCTACTTCCCGCTTCATCCGTGTCCACCAAAATTTCTTTTTCAAAATCATGGTACATTTTATTGCTGCCCGGATGAATGGAGTATTTAGACAAGTGAGCTTCATCGAGGATCTTTCTTCTCAGTTCCATATCCCGAGGTACGACTATGCGGTCATTGAACCATAGCGTCCCCTCATCATCCTTCCGGAAACATTTGATCTCCCCATTGTCTATCCGTCTCCGGAGATGTGCCATGCCTTTATCAGTATTCTGAGCTGTCATGATGTCCTCCCTAATAGTAGGGATGAGGGCAAGGTTGTACAGTGACCCATAAGGAACCAAGTATAAACTTGGCTCTTCCTCCTCCACCGGTGTAACGGTGAGGTGATGGACATGTTGTAACACCCCAAATATTTAGTCAAGACTCAAATTTTGATTTAGAACCATAAACCATGTTCAGAGGGGAATTTAGAAATTTTTGGACGTATTGCATGTTTTGCAAAAATTCAAATTCAAACTGGAATTCAAATTATACTCAAAACAGAAAAGAAATGAAAAAGAAAAAGGAAAACCAGAAAAAAACTGGCCAGTGGGCCGAAACCCCAGCCGGCCCAGCTAACCCCGCGCAGCCCGCCCCCGCGCGCGCCGCGCTGCCCCTCGCTGACATGTGGGACCCGCCTGTCATCCTTAACCCCGCGACCCCGGACTCTCTCCCGCGCGCGCGATCGCAACCGATCGGGAAACCTGTCCCCACAGCCGAATTCCGGACCCAGCGGACTCCAACTCGATCACAACAGAACCACCGCCCTCCCCCGGCTATAAAAACAACCGATCCGATCAGTTTTTCTCACGCGATCGCCGATTTTCACTCCGGTGAGCACCGAGACTTCGCCGGTGAATTCTGGCCGATCTAAGCTCGGAAACTCTGATCTAACTCGTTGGTCTTGATCCACCGCCTCCGGGGAACTTTGCAGGTGCAGAAAACCCGAAGACTTACGGTGCAAATCCAGCTCCGACGAGCTTCGCCGTGGTTTTGCCTCGGACCTCGCCGCCGAGCACTTTCCAGGACCCCCGAGCTCGAGAAAACCCCCGAGGTGAGATCCCTGACCTCCCCTCTACCGATCTAGGCCATAAGATCACAGTTCTAGGCAGAATTCTCGAGGATCCGAAAGTTTCCGGCGAGATCGCCGCTTCCCGCCGCCGTGCGCCGCCGGCAGCGCCGCCCGCGCTCGATCAGAGCGACGTGGCCGCTTGTGCGCCGTTTATTTTAAATCGCACGGTAGACTTTAAAACCCCGCGTACCGGTTCGATGTTATAATCTCAGCCGTCGGTTTAAAATCAGACGGTCCACGTCAGCCCCGCGTTATAAAGACTGGAATTCTTACGTGCTACCCCCTGGGGTTCTCTGGAATTGAGAGCTAGCCCCGGAAACTTCAGATCTAGCCCCTGGAACTCCAGAAAATCATGTAAATTCATTTAAAAATCAGTTTTAGCCCCTGGACTTAATAGAAATTAAGAAAAACACCTCTGAAAAGTGTAGCTAGACCCCTGGAAATTATGAAAATAATATTATAGACCCTGTAATAGGGTGAATTCATTATTTTAGCCCTGTTTAGTATTTAATTTAGAAAATTGAATATGTAACTAGTGTTTAAATATTAAAAAAGGGGGGACAAACATAATTGTCAAAAATATTAAAAACTTTCTCAGTACTTAGAAAACTTTGGAGTGAGATAAAAATATATTTTTGGGCTAAAATAAATCTGTTTCATCTATTATTCACATTTAATAGTATAGGGACACATTTTTAAGTAAAGAATAGTTAAAGAAAAATAGGGAAAATAATTATGAAATAGTATACATCAGAAGCCAAGGTCAAAATATGATCCTAAATTATTTAGGACCAGAACCTAATCTGTTTAGGTAGTGTGTATTACTAATTTAATAATAAATGCACAATTATGCATAAGAATATAAATCTGAAAATATAGAAACTAGTAAATGATAAATGGAGTTTCTAAAATACAAAGAATTCAGTTTAGGGTTGATAGAAATTATGAAGGCATATATGGAGAAGAAAAATACTTTTCATACATGCTTGGTAGTTTAATATATAAGGAATTTATTTAAAACTGAAACACATATATATATATATATATGTATATATATATATAGTATGTGAGTATAAATATGAACACCAAAGTAGGAATCATACACATATAAATAAAAGTGTATGCAAGCCCCAAATCAACACACATAAAGTAACCACAACACATATAATGGTAAAGAACTTTCATAAATATGAATGTGTGGTTTGTATGAAGTGGAAGTGTGAACTATGTCTTATGATTGTTGTTTTTCTTTTGCTATGTGTGATGGTATGAAGTAGAACCTGCTCAAGAACAAGTTATTCAATTCCAAGACCAAGACTACCCATTTCAAGAGCGGCAAGAAGGAGGCAAGTGTCCTTGACCACTTTGATCCTATGCTAGGATGTGTAGATAGAATTACTTGCATTGTCAAATAAAATATGAAACCCATGCTAGGAAGTTTCCCTAGAATTGAATTACCTTGTTTCCTTGTAGCTTGGGTTGGGATTTATATTGTCATGTCATTTATTTGCATGCATATGCTTAGCCATGCTTAGAATGGGATATTTGGGATATGAGATCATCAGTTTATTATACCATACTCTTGAATGAGATATTGTGAGTTATGTAGAGGTAGGGATCAAGGCAAGTTGGATGTTTTGGTTGTGTGCTGGGTGCACGAGACTTGGGTTGGTGTTTAGTACTTGCCTGGATCCTAAGGACCGGTTCATGGAGCATGTAACCCGGCTTTACAGTGCCAACCACATGCTGAGATGGGGCAGCTTAGCCAATTAATTAGGTGTATCCCCGGCGTAGTATGGGTGTGTTGGATGGTGCGGGGAAGTGGGTGTCAGCTGGACTACCATATGAACCGCAAGGCTCAAGAGGGGGCCACTGCAGCGGGGTTGGAGCCTCTTGTATGCTGTTAGGGGTGAAACCTCAGTGGGCCCACGCTCGTCGGGAATCCCTTTGTAAAGGCTTCGTAGTGATCTCTTGGCCACACACCTGGGAAGTGTGAATGTGGATCGTAGCCACTGGCATAATGGAGGTTCTTTTAGTCCACCCGGCAACGGGGGATGAAATCACTACTTGTGGGTACAGTGGTACAAACTCTGCAGAGTCAAAACTGTCTTGACAGCCATGCTCACGGTTAAGAGCGGCCTGGACTTATTCATGATTAGAGGAGTGATGGTTTTTGGAAGTTAAGCGGGGAGCTTAACTCTGGAAATGATGTTATGGTTTTTGGATGTTAAGCGGGGAGCTTAACATTGGACATGAGGTTATGGCCATTGGGTTATGATGATGGGATGGGAGATTGGAACCATTTCACCTGTGTAGTAATATAGGTGCTTAATAAGCTAAGGTGATAGGTGTTAATTGCGTAGTGCTTTAACCATGAGTTCAACCTCTCCTTGTTCTAGCCATGCATGATATGATTTTCCCACACTTGCTGAGTACCATTGGTACTCAACCTTGCATATTTGTTGGTTTATATTGCTGCTCAGGTCAAGAAAATGAGGTGGTGTATAATGACAAAGATTTTGGACCCGAGGAAGGCTTTTAGGTTCATGAAGACCCCCGGGCAACGCCTGTGATGGAGCCCAAAAAGAATAATATTCCGCTGCTAGTTTAGTTACTTGTGATGAAGCATTAGTGTCCATTGAGACATTTACTATGTAAGACTTATTTATATTCGACACCTGGCTTGTAATAAATGATGCTTCACTATTTGTCATCACATGTATGAGAAAATGATCCTGGCATACATGTGATATTCACTCGGTTGATCTTCGGAAAAACTGGGTGTGACAGAGGTGGTATCAGAGCCAAGGTTGCCCGTAGGAACGTGGACCTAGGTAGAAATGGACGTATTTAAGGGCCCTATTTTCTTAAAAACTATTTTCCAAGGTGTGGGTGAAAAAGTGTTATCAAAAGAGTCATTTTCTTCATCTTACCCCAACTTTCATTCAAAAATAGGATTTTTGTTTGAAATTTTATCTAACCTAATTTTAAATTCTTTTGTTTTAGATGGTTCGCATGATTCGCACCGCTCGTAAATCCACGGGAGGGAGAGTTCCCGTAGTTGCCCTTGCTGAAAGAGAGGACGAGTAGTGTAGAGTCTTTCCCCTAGCTAGCAAGAGGTCGAGTAGTCGAGTCGTTACGTAGTTAATGGTGTGATAATGCTTGGTGTGTGACGTGAGTTGTGGAAGCCATGAGCAAGTGTCCACAGCCTCGTCTTCAGATTGTTTTGCTTTGGTGTGTGAACCCACAGGGAATAATAGTGCATTTATTGGGTGTGAGATATAAAACCCTCGTAAGATTTTAACAAAACTTCAACACTTCAAAGTACAAACAAGTGAAAGTAGTAAGATGATACTAAATGCGTTCAAATTAACATTTGTTGATTCTGCCAGATGGCCGGAAGAGGAAAAGGACGTGCTGCCAACCCCGCCAACAACAATGATGAGGCATGCAACTCTCATCTTTCTGGAGGCCAGAACCGGGGTGGTCGCCGTGAAGAAGTTGATCCTCTCCACCAAATGCTGGAGAATCAAAATCAGCTCATCCAGAACTTGACTCAAGTAGTGGCCAACTTGCATCAAGTTCCACCTCCACAAGCTGCACCACGCCAACCAAGGTTGAGTGAGTTTCTAGGAACTCAACCTCCAAAGTTTGCAAGTGCTGCTGAACCTCTGGAGGCAGATGATTGGCTGAAGACCATTGAATGTAAGATGAGGATCATACAATGCCAAGGGTATGAGAGGGTGCTGTTTGCCTCTCATCAATTGCAAGGACCTGCTGCTGATTGGTGGACCGCCTACGTGGCCGCCCATCATGACCCGGAGAGCATCACTTGGGAAGAGTTCAAGCGTAGCTTCCGCAACCATTACATCCCAAGAGGTGAACTCAAAAACAAGAGGAAAGAGTTTTTGGGACTGCAGCAGGGAAACATGACGGTGAGGGAATACCTCACTAAATTCACTCAACTATCCCATTATGCTCCACGAGACATAGAGACAGATGAGCAGAAACAAGATTGTTTCGTGGAAGGACTTACCGCAGAGATGCAGTGTGCAATGTCCTCCAATGAGTATGAAAGCTTTCAAAAGATGGTGGACAGAGCGTTTGTGGTGGAAAGGAAGCTAAAGGCCCTGGAAAATGAGAATAAGAGGAAGGCTGGGTGGTCACATCAAGCCTCAGGGAGCAACACCCGCCCACGTATGATGCAGCAACCTACTGACACGACCCCACTGGTCCTGTCGAGCCAGGATCACGCTGAGGGGTGCTGCGTTGCACAACACCGTATAACACACGTCAAAGGTACAAAGCGGAAGCGGAAGCTTTATTACATAAACAAGTTTATTAACATGTTTACATCAAAATAAGTTTAGTCCACACTCGCGGGCGTAGACTAAGCATCAAGTGCACGTTCAGCCCTCGAACGTGTCCTTGCTAGCACACTCGCACACTAACTCTGCGGCGTGCACGACTCCCACTCGACGGGGTTCCCCTCCTGGGGTTCCGTCTCCTCTTCGGGAGTCCCTTCCTCATAGAACCCTGCAAAAGCTTCAAACACAAGCAGTGAGCACGAAGGCTCAGCAAGTCTGACCCGTCTCACCTAAACATGAAACTTCTACATGAGGGTGATGGGTTGCATGAGGTAAAAATCATTTGCAAGGACTCGCCTAATTAGTAGAACCTTACTTTCAAGTTTTAGCAGCAGGTTGTGGAGAACTTTACGCTAAGGCACATGAGAGAGCCGCAATCAAACAAGAAACGCATTTCTCTCATGTACTTTGCCCAAAGTTGAAAAGAACTTTAGTTAGCACTAAGCTACAACATATCATTAACAATCAATATCCAACTTTCAATCAGCAACATTTTAACATGTAACTAGCCTGTTCTTTCTACGTCACGGTACAGTGAACAAGTGGTACTCACTGACCGCGAGGGACGGCGATTATAATCGATTTACACCTGCAGGGTTACCCGAACAACCCGTCACGTACGCCCGTACTCGATGTTGCCTACAACAACCATCACGGACGCCGTACGCGACTACCTTTCACCCGTTAGCCAAATATTGAACCGGTCCCATCGTCCCGAGCAAGAGGTCCCTGCACGCGCATCTCTGTGCCGCCAGCTGATTTACACCTCGAGCTCTCAACCTACCCTCTGAACGACGGGCAATGCCTCAATACCCAGCTACCCGAGTTACATCAGTTTCCCGGTTCCCATATAGCCGGTAGGTCTTCGGTACTGTTCTAGCTTGTTCAACAGGCCCGCACACGGCTCGGTCCTCAATCGACACAAGCGGAGCTACAGCACACAGGCCCCAAAGTCCTGCTGCCCTTACTCTCCGCTCGGTCTCATTTTCTTGCCATGTGTATCATGTGCTATCTCTACCCGAGCAATGTGCCTCTAGCCTATTCTCGCGAGTAGTTCCAACTACTCGACTTGTACCGAATCCTACTCTATCCTAGCAATGCAGTGGCTAACGGGGTTTGCAATCCTAAACCCCAACCCATGGTTTTCTTGGCTATGCAGTGGGGTTTCCAAACAAGACTCTGATGCACAACATAAAGAAAACAAGTATGTGCTCAAAACAATAAAAATTTATAAAATGGTTAATGCAAACCGGGGCTTGCCTTGCTGCTCTTGGTCGTAGGCTAGCTGTTCCTCCGGAGTAACGAAGTCTAGGACTTCGGGTTCCTCCTCGACCTTAGCGACTACATGATAAGAACAATGTATGTATTAATTAAATGCTTTTGTATTAACTTTGAAGTTGTGAAGTCTATAACCTTTACTAGATAGACCTAATGACTGTGAAACTTTTACTGTGGCTTGGTTACAACCTAAACAGAGACTTGGTCAAGTTTTAGTTGCAGCAAAGCTCATTTGAGCCCTCCACAAATAATTATGTCCTTGACCTTAATTAAAGGCTTTTAGGGTGTTCTAGGTATTTTCATGAAACAAACTATGACTTTCTGAAAACTAGATTTTCAGAGGGTTCTAATGGAATTGGTCTCACTTAATTTGGAAGTCTCTAACTAAAGATATGAGCTAAACAATTTCAGAGAAAATTCTGAAAATGTTTCTGAACATTTTCTATTTTCTCTGGAACAGTTTTACTAATCACACCATTAGGTGGACTAAATGAGCTCAAATGGATCTGAAATTTTTATGGTAGTTCAAGGATATTTTGGTGAACATCTCAGCAAAATTTCAGGATTTTCCTCCAAATGATTCTCCAGTTAAAATTCCTAACAGTTTAAACTTTAAGGAATTAATTCTGGAGAATTAAGGAATCTCATGAAGTGACACTTGATTTTCTGGAAAGTACTCAAAGAGCTGAATCCAGCAAAATTTGGTTCACTCAATTTGGAGCTTTCTAGCCAAAGTTATAAGGATTTGAAGTTTGAAGGAAATCTGAAAATCGGGGAAAAGTTTAAACTCGCGCGTGGGCCCAGGAGACACGCGTCGCACGCCGAAGCGACAGCACACCGCGGCCCACAAGGCTTTTGCGCGCCAGCACACCCGATCCCGGCCGCAGCCGGATCCCGATTCAAAATATCGGCCGCTGACAGCTGGGGTCCACCCCCTTCTTCAACCTCGCGACACCCGCGCTCCGCCGCCGAGGGACCTCGCCGGAGAGCTCGCCGCCGGCTGCTGTACAGCTTCAAACTTCTTGATTCTGGCCGCCCCTGCCTACTTTTACTTGGGGAACATGATCCGAGGGTCAGCTGCTCATGACAACGGCCGGAGCATGGTCGGCGACGAGCCGCCATATCGGAACGACTTCGGCCATGTCGGCTGATGCTCCTAGTGCCTCAGCTACTTGGGAAACCGGTCGGGGAGCATCAGTGGACCTCAGAGAAGGTCGACATGAACTCGGGGCAGCTCGGGGAAGGCCCGAAATAGGTCCTCACCGTGCGCCCGATACCCCCCGTGCGTTCCGCCATTAGTAGACCTTGAATTACGCCGGGCACAGAAGTTCTCCGGCCCAGAGTTGTGAAGGCAACTTGTGCGTCACCGTGTCTAGTTCGTGTGGGAGTGGCCTGAGGCCCTCTAATCCTTTCTAGAGCACGAATTAAACAGAATCGTACCCGAAGGTCGTTCTGCACACAGAAAGGGGAAAAGTGGAAATTCGCCGCCGGTGAGCAACCACTCGAGCTGTGGCTCGGGGATGAGCAGCACCGATCACTTGCGCGTCCAAGGGTGCCTTGGCTCGGGCGTGACAACGCCCAGGTTGGGCTGTCCACGAGAGCCCGAGGTGCGGCGGTTTCCAGTTCCGAGTTTGATCTTTCGGCACAGCCGATATCACTCGGTTTCAATCGATTTCTATCAATGGGAAGGATGGAGGATGGTTGCTAGTACCTTGCTGGGACCTTGGAATGGAAAGAGGGAGCTGCGATCGGCTTGATCAAGCAGGAACTCGAGCGGCGGCGATGGCAGTGGGAAAAGCAGTCGCGCACGTCGGTAGCTCGGGGAAATGGTGACTGAGGCACGCCGGGGAGGGAATAAATAGCTCGGCCGGCTGGCCTCCGGCTTGGGGCACGCAGCAGGAGCTGGCGCCGGCCGGCCCCTTCGGTGGCGCGCGCGCACAACAGCCGGGAACCGACTGAACTGTGGTTCAGTCGGTTTGCTTTGAGGCTGAGGCTGACATGTGGGTCCCACTCCTCTTTTAACCTCTGAAATTTATTCCTAACAGCTGTGGTAAACAGTGAACCCTATTCTACCCTTGGCAACTCAAATTATTCACCCAAGAGCCATTTGAATTGATCAAAGTTCAAATGAGGTTTGGTTTGAATGAATTTCAGCACAAGTGCAGTTTGAAATTCAAATAAAGTTTGAATTTCTCCCCCTTAGCTCATGTCAAGATCAACTCCAAATGGAGTGAAAATTGGTGTGTGAGCTCACAAAAATGTGCTGAGCAAGAATATGCCTTCCACTTTTAAATTCAGTGGGTGAAAACAGTTTGAATTTGAATATGTTTTCAAACTGCCCCTTTCCTATCTACACCCAAGATGACCTCAAAAATGTTTTGAATTTGGGTGAAACTTGGCATGGACATCCTTGGCAAAGTGTAGGAGTTTTCATATGTCCAGCCCATCTATATCACATGTGGGAAGTACCACTTTTGCAATGTGTGAGTTTGTTCCCCAATGAGCATGTTGATAATTGTTACTTGCTCTTTATTTGTGTTCATCATTTTTCCTCAAATGAGGTGTGTGGTGTGGGGATGAACACTGCAAATGGGTGTCAAAAACTGAGGCCCTTACATTCCTCCCCCCTTAAAAGAATCTCGTCCCGAGATTATAAGGTGAAAATGAGAGAGAGGACGGTGGAAAAATTACCGGATATGCGACGTGAGAAAGTCGGGGTAGTTAGTGCGAAGGAATTCTTCGCTCTCCCATGTCGCTTCATCCATGGAGTGATTACTCCACAGAACCTTGTAGAACCACAACGTACGGTTGCGTGTGGTTCGGGCCTTTTCATCAATAATCTGCACCGGTTCCTCCCGATAGGTGAGATCCGGTTGCAGTTCTTCAATGTCTTCCAGCTGAACGGTAGTTGATAGCTTGAGACACTTCCTCAGCTGGGAAATGTGAAAGACGTCGTGCACACCGGAAAGTGCTTCTGGTAATCTTAGCCGGTATGCCACCGATCCACATCTTTCGGTAATCTGGAATGGACCGATGAATCGGGGTGCTAACTTTCCTCTCACCCCAAATCTGTTCACGCCCTTCATTGGAGACACTCGTAGATATACGTGGTCTCCAGCTTCGAATTGTAACGGACGCCTTCTCCGGTCCGCATACTGTTTCTGTCGGGATTGAGCGGCTTTTAGGTTCGCTTGAATTACTCGAACCTTTTCTTCCGCGTTGTTGACAAGATCAATCCCGAAGGTAACCCTCTCGCCAGACTCACACCAATTCAGTGGTGTGCGGCATTTCCTGCCGTATAGCGCCTCGTAGGGCGCCATCTTGATGCTGGCTTGGTACCCATTGTTGTACGAGAACTCGGCTAATGGCAAGTGATCATCCCAATTCTTGCCGTGGTCGATAGCGCAAGCTCGTAGCATGTCTTCTAGGATTTGATTTACCCGCTCCGTTTGCCCATCCGTCTGCGGGTGGTAGGCTGAACTACGGATCAGCTTCGTCCCCAAGGCAGCGTGGAGCTGCTCCCAAAAACGGGACACAAATAAAGTGCCCCGGTCCGATACGATAGTACGGGGTACGCCGTATAAGCATAGGATCCGTGAGATGTACAGTTCAGCGTACTTCTTGGCGTTGTAGTTGGTGTTGACCGGGATGAAATGGGCAACTTTGGTGAGCCGATCGACGATCACCCACACAGAATCATGTTTCTGTAAGGTGGTGGGTAAACCGACGACGAAATCCATGCTCACGTCCTCCCACTTCCAGGCAGGAATGCCCAGTGGTTGCAGCAGTCCCGGTTTCCGCATGTGGTCTGCCTTCACCCGTCGACATGTATCACACTCGGACACGTATTTTGCAGTCTCTCGCTTCATCCGTGTCCACCAAAACTTGCTTCTGAGTTCTTGATACATCTTGTTGCTGCCGGGGTGAATAGAAAACTTTGATAAGTGAGCCTCATCAAAGATTTTCTTCCGTAACTCCGGGTTTCGGGGTACGACGATCCGGTCCTTGAACCATAGGACGCCGTCTCCGTCCTTCCGGAAACATTTCAACTCCCCACTGTCTACACGTCTCCGCAAATGTGATATGCCCTTGTCATTCTTCTGGGCTGCCGCTATCTCTTCACGGATGGTGGGGATCAAAGCTAGGTTGTAGAGAGCTCCATGTGGAATCACATGTAGTGGTGGTTCGCTCTCTTCCAACGGTGTGATGGTCAGATTATTGACGTGTGACTTGCGGCTTAGCGCGTCTGCCACAACGTTTGCCTTGCCCGGATGATAATGGATCTCTATCTCGTAATCCTTTATCAGTTCTAACCATCTTCGTTGCCTCATGTTCAGCTCCTTCTGAGTGAATATGTACTTGAGGCTTTTGTGGTCGGTATATAAATGTACGAGGTTACCGAGTAGGTAGTGCCTCCACATTTTCAGTGCAAGTACCACGGCAGCGAGCTCCAAGTCGTGAGTTGGATAATTTTGCTCATGATTCCTAAGCTGCCGTGACCCATACGCGACCACCCTTCGGTCTTGCATCAACACACATCCGAGCCCAATGCCGGATGCATCGCAGTACACATCGAACGGTTTTGTTGTGTCTGGCTGCGCCAAAACCGGTGCTGATGTCAGGTGCTTGACTAAAGCCTTGAATGCTGCTTCACATGCTGGACTCCAAACATATTTGGTAGCCTTCTTCAGCAGCTCTGTCATTGGCTTGGCAATCTTCGAGAAGTTCGGAATGAACCTCCGATAATATCCCGCGAGTCCGAGGAAACTCCGTACCTCATGAACAGTTCTCGGGGATTTCCAATTCAGCACTTGCGTGATTTTGCTCGGGTCCACAGCGATACCCTCCGCTGAGATGATATGCCCGAGGAAAGGCACTTGCGATATCCAAAACTCGCATTTGCTGAACTTTGCGTATAACTTGTGATCCCGCAGCCGTTGCAAGACTATACGCAGATGTTTCTTGTGATCTTCCTCCGACTTGGAATATACCAGGATGTCGTCGATGAAGACCACGACAAACTTGTCCAGCTCCGGCATGAACACCGAGTTCATTAAGTACATGAAGTGAGCTGGAGCATTGGTGAGGCCAAAGGACATGACCAGGTACTCATAAAGTCCGTACCTTGTCGAAAAAGCTGTCTTTGGAATGTCCTCAGCCCTGATCTTAATCTGATGGTACCCGGATCTTAAATCCATCTTGGAAAAGACCTTTGCTTCGACCAACTGATCAAACAACATGTCGATCCGTGGCAACGGGTACTTGTTCTTGATGGTTACGGCATTTAATGGACGGTAGTCCACGCAAAGCCGCAACGTTTCATCCTTCTTTTTGACAAATAATGCCGAACAGCCCCATGGCGAGGAGCTCGGCCTAATAAAACCCTTCTCCAGAAGGTCCGTGAGCTGAGTCTTCAGTTCAGCCAACTCCTTGGGCGCCATCTTGTACGGCCTTCGGGATATTGGCATGGTTCCCGGTGCAAGTTCAATCTTGAATTCCACCTCTCTATCGGGTGGCATCCCCGGCAAATCATCCGGGAATACATCAGGGAATTCTCGGACCACTGGAATGTCTTCCAATCTGATGGTTGTGGCTTGATAGACACTTGGAAGTTTTATTTCTGGACTGTCCAGAAATAATGAGTGAGAACCGTGCACTCCTGAGTTTAAGTGCACGACTCGGAGGACGGTGTCTAAAACAGCGCCGTGGCGGTTTAACCACGACATCCCTAGGATGACATCGACCTTCTGTCCCTCTAAGATAATGAGAGACGTGGGGTACACTCTACCCGCTAAGCATAATGGTGCTTTGGAGACCATTACGCTTGCTGAAATCTTCCCACCCGGTGAACAAATTAAATATGGACTATCGGTGGGTAGTATTGGCAAGCTGTGTTTAGCAATGAAAGCTTGGCTAATAAAATTATGCGTGGCGCCTGAATCAAATAGTACTATAGCGGGATGCTGGTGGAGTTGGAACATACCCGCAAGGATTGGCTCGCCCTCCGGCACGTCCTCAATGGCAAGCTGGTGGACAGTACCGGGCCTAGGGTTTGCCCGCCGCGCATTAGTAGGGTTCCGGGGTTGATTCCTCCCCGGAAACTGTGGTGCCACTCCGCCGCCTTGCCTCTCCGGGCAACTGCTCGCGAAGTGTCCTGGACGACCACACTTGTAACATGTGGCCGCTGCTGGTGGAGTACTTGGTGGACGAAAGCCCGGCATGCGTTGCGGAGGTGCAAACGCACGCGGCATCGCCCGCTGCTGCTGTTGTTGTTGCGGTGGTGCTGGCAGTGCCGGCCGGAATGCCGGTGAAGAATACGGCCGACCGCGGAACGGCATCGACCGCTGTGGTGGCTGCCAGCGCGGACCTGATGGTGGGCGATTCACCATCCGAAACTTCTGAGAAGGACCGCCTCCTTCTCCGCTGCTCTGCGGCGCGCTTCGCTTTCGCTCTGCCGCCGCCAACTCCTTGCCGGAGTCTTCCTGAACAATCGCAGCATCAATTATGTCGTTGAGGCTGCCGCGATTGAACATCGCCAGCTTGTCCTTCAGGAGCGGGTTAAGCCCCTGGTAAAAGTGGTCCCGCCGCTTCTCGTCCGTATCTGCGTGATACGACGCGTAGAGTGCGAGATCGTTGAACGCTCTGGAGTACTCCAGCGCGTTCCGGCTCCCTTGTTGCAGGTGTAGGAATTCCTGCGTCTTCCTCTTCATCAAACCGGGCGGTATATGATAGGCCCGGAAGGCCGTCCGGAACTCCGCCCAGGTCATCACTCGGTCGGTGGGTTGTGAAGCACAAAAGTTGGCCCACCACGCGCTCGCGGATCCTTGGAGCTGCTGGACCGCGAACTGAGTCTTGCGCTGCTCGCTGATTTGGAGCAGCCCGAACTTCATCTCTATGGCGCGGAGCCAGTTGTCCGCGTCAAGTGGTTCATCCGCCCTTGAGAATACAGGGGGATGAGTCGCCAGGAAGTCAGAGTAGGAGCTCTGTTGGCGCTCCTCACGATCTTGACGTCTCTCTGGGCGAGACGTATTCGCAATTAACGTTTGCAGCAGCTCTGTATGCTGCTGATGTGAACCCGCCATTGCCGCGACAATGTCGGCCAATGTAACCGTTGGCAGTGGCGGTGGCGGTGTTTGCTGTTGCTGTTGCTGCTGCTGTCCCGAGGAGTCCTCGGGAGGTGGTTGGGAGGTCTCTCCCCCTTGGCTAGTACCTCCAACATCGGGGTTGGCACGAGTACGCGTCATTCTGAAATTCAACACAGCAGCAATTAGCACATGTCTTACTCAAAATTCCATAAACAGGAGTAAGTATTGAAGCGACGCATGATTAACTTGCACAACATTCACATATATTGATAAAGCATAAACTTTATACAAGATACATTATTCTCGGATCTCCGAGAAGTCGTGCTCATGTCGTCACTACCTATACATACGCTACTGTCTACACGACATGTCACCGATTACAAAAGTTGGGTTACGCTACCCTAGCTGCCCTACTTGGCAACCGTAACCCCCTACTCGGAGTAGAACTCGACCTCCTGTGGGTCGTCCTCCTCCGGTACCTCTGCTGGTGGCTCGGGGTCTACCACCTCTTCTCCCATTCCAGGTTCTCCCATGGCTGGAAGACCCAAGACTACCGGTACGCCCAATACCGGGGGCACGAGGTCTTGCAATGCATGCACCTCGTCCATAGCCTGGTTGTAGTCCTCTTCCCAGCCTTGTCCTTCCTCAATAGCGTCGTCCCGCTCTTGAGCAAGGTCCTCATTCTGCTGGGTTAGGGTCTGCACCAGCTCTTGCAACGCCGCAATGTCAACACGGCTCTTCTTCTTTGCCTTCTTCAGACGACGCAACTGATTGTGTTGTTCATTCAGTCGCTTGATCGTCGGAAGGAGCACATTGCGGAGTGCACTGTGAGCACTCTCAAAATGATCTCCACGGCTTGTGCTCTCCTTGAGCTTGGTGGCGAGATGCTCCGTATGAACAGCTTGGCTGTCCATCACAGCGTTTCCCGCCCTCATTTGGAGGCTGAGATTTGCCTCCGCGGGGTTGTACCTTCGGCAACTCGGGTTTGTTGCCTCTAGGTACCTCTCTTCCCACACATGCTGAGCTCGTCCCTCCACCGGAACGAGTGCGTATGGAGTTCCCTCCATAGCCTGTACGTGTAGTTGGCAGAAACGTGACATAGTGTCACGGGCTGCCACTTGCCACATCCCTTCCGGTTGTCTTCCTCTCACCGTGACGGTGAATGGCACCCAACCGGGTGGCGTAGGCCCTGCAGGAACCTCGACATGGATCGTCCACGTCTTGTTCCCCTCTTCGCCTTCTTCCTTGGCGAAGTATTGCGGCATCTGGTTGTACCCGAAATATTGGAGCATTAGCCACAATGCTCCCGGGTAGCCGCTACGGTCAGAGCAGTGGGAAACTACCCACCCGTTCTCCAACCGTTTATCTGCTGCCATCTGTAAAAATATATTTGAGAAATGTCAAATATTTATTTAAACAGTAAACCATTGAGTTATAACATAAGATATGTCATTGAACCCTTAACACTTGGAAACATAGTTCAAATTTTTAAACAAATTTGACTGCTGATCTGCTGTTCCCATGACAGCCCTGACCAGTTTCCATATCAATCTGATTTAGGCCAGGTTAAAAGCAAAACCAGTCCTGGAGCTCAACATCAAAGTTAAAGTTAACTTCAATAGCTTTCCAGAAAGTATTTGGTTGGCCTAAGATCTGCTCTGGTTCAAAAGTTATGAGATGTCAAAGTTAACAGAATTTCTGGGAACAATTGGACAGCACCTCCCTGCCTTAGGTACTGATTTGATCCAAGAATTCCAGTTAATTCTGTTCCTAATCTGACAAAACTTTCTGTTACAAAGTTGTAACCCATCTCATAAGCTTCCCAGAACCACCTCATTTTCTATTTTTGGATTTTTATGCAGGAAGTTATGCTTAATTTACAGAGAGTCTACAGAGAGTCTTTGCTCCGTCCTGTTTTCTGGACAGTTTCAACTCTACTGCATTTTTCGAGTGGTTAAGGGATGAAACACCTCTGGAACTCAACAGAAAAGTTGTAAAGCTCCTCCAAAGCTTTCCAGAAATGTATCATACGACCCCAACCTCGAAAGAACTCAACCTCTAACCTCTGATTAACTTCAGCCTTGATTTAGCTGAAAACAGAGTGCTCTGTCCTTAACATCCTATAAGTTGAAAATTTATTAATTTTGAATATCCTGTTCAAGGGAAGGAGTTACATCAAGTTTTACTACTTTGGATCAAAACCTTCAAGTTTTTAAATGAAGTTGTTCATTTAGTTGGGTGTGACGTCGAGGCGTCACCAGATTATGTCGGTACTACGTCCTCACAAAGGAAAAAACCTATACCGGATTTAGCCGGCTTCGTTAGTTCAGTGGCACTACTCGTCACTCGCACACGGATGCTACACGTCTACCGTTTCGTGGTAAGGCTACCTGCAGAAACTCAAACAATCATCAGACTCGGCTGCACACCGAGCCCGGAATCCATACAGTTTGTACACCCGGCCGTCATCACTCGCCCGGATGTTCTCAAGCCAAACACGCCTTGAGTTACGTGTTCACGTTTCAGACCACGTGACGGGGTCTCCCATGTTGCACCACGCACGCCAGGGACAGACGTTGCTCGAATACCCCAAACGACATGAAGAGTCGTAGAGGATATCAAAGCGGGTCGGGTTACCTGCCACCCGTGGGGCTCCACCCTTCAGCTTGTGCGCACTGGTGGACAGCGCTTACGTGCACCCCCCAAGACATGAACGTCCCGAGATGCACGATTTTCCGACATAACAAATAAGTTAATAAGCCACTTTCTATATACTAATAACATCCTTATACGGGCTACTAACTCGTTCCTCACTGGATTTTTGAAAAAGAAGACCTTTGTACTGTGTTAAACCTCAAGCGAGCTCTGATACCACGCTGACACGACCCCACTGGTCCTGTCGAGCCAGGATCACGCTGAGGGGTGCTGCGTTGCACAACACCGTATAACACACGTCAAAGGTACAAAGCGGAAGCGGAAGCTTTATTACATAAACAAGTTTATTAACATGTTTACATCAAAATAAGTTTAGTCCACACTCGCGGGCGTAGACTAAGCATCAAGTGCACGTTCAGCCCTCGAACGTGTCCTTGCTAGCACACTCGCACACTAACTCTGCGGCGTGCACGACTCCCACTCGACGGGGTTCCCCTCCTGGGGTTCCGTCTCCTCTTCGGGAGTCCCTTCCTCATAGAACCCTGCAAAAGCTTCAAACACAAGCAGTGAGCACGAAGGCTCAGCAAGTCTGACCCGTCTCACCTAAACATGAAACTTCTACATGAGGGTGATGGGTTGCATGAGGTAAAAATCATTTGCAAGGACTCGCCTAATTAGTAGAACCTTACTTTCAAGTTTTAGCAGCAGGTTGTGGAGAACTTTACGCTAAGGCACATGAGAGAGCCGCAATCAAACAAGAAACGCATTTCTCTCATGTACTTTGCCCAAAGTTGAAAAGAACTTTAGTTAGCACTAAGCTACAACATATCATTAACAATCAATATCCAACTTTCAATCAGCAACATTTTAACATGTAACTAGCCTGTTCTTTCTACGTCACGGTACAGTGAACAAGTGGTACTCACTGACCGCGAGGGACGGCGATTATAATCGATTTACACCTGCAGGGTTACCCGAACAACCCGTCACGTACGCCCGTACTCGATGTTGCCTACAACAACCATCACGGACGCCGTACGCGACTACCTTTCACCCGTTAGCCAAATATTGAACCGGTCCCATCGTCCCGAGCAAGAGGTCCCTGCACGCGCATCTCTGTGCCGCCAGCTGATTTACACCTCGAGCTCTCAACCTACCCTCTGAACGACGGGCAATGCCTCAATACCCAGCTACCCGAGTTACATCAGTTTCCCGGTTCCCATATAGCCGGTAGGTCTTCGGTACTGTTCTAGCTTGTTCAACAGGCCCGCACACGGCTCGGTCCTCAATCGACACAAGCGGAGCTACAGCACACAGGCCCCAAAGTCCTGCTGCCCTTACTCTCCGCTCGGTCTCATTTTCTTGCCATGTGTATCATGTGCTATCTCTACCCGAGCAATGTGCCTCTAGCCTATTCTCGCGAGTAGTTCCAACTACTCGACTTGTACCGAATCCTACTCTATCCTAGCAATGCAGTGGCTAACGGGGTTTGCAATCCTAAACCCCAACCCATGGTTTTCTTGGCTATGCAGTGGGGTTTCCAAACAAGACTCTGATGCACAACATAAAGAAAACAAGTATGTGCTCAAAACAATAAAAATTTATAAAATGGTTAATGCAAACCGGGGCTTGCCTTGCTGCTCTTGGTCGTAGGCTAGCTGTTCCTCCGGAGTAACGAAGTCTAGGACTTCGGGTTCCTCCTCGACCTTAGCGACTACATGATAAGAACAATGTATGTATTAATTAAATGCTTTTGTATTAACTTTGAAGTTGTGAAGTCTATAACCTTTACTAGATAGACCTAATGACTGTGAAACTTTTACTGTGGCTTGGTTACAACCTAAACAGAGACTTGGTCAAGTTTTAGTTGCAGCAAAGCTCATTTGAGCCCTCCACAAATAATTATGTCCTTGACCTTAATTAAAGGCTTTTAGGGTGTTCTAGGTATTTTCATGAAACAAACTATGACTTTCTGAAAACTAGATTTTCAGAGGGTTCTAATGGAATTGGTCTCACTTAATTTGGAAGTCTCTAACTAAAGATATGAGCTAAACAATTTCAGAGAAAATTCTGAAAATGTTTCTGAACATTTTCTATTTTCTCTGGAACAGTTTTACTAATCACACCATTAGGTGGACTAAATGAGCTCAAATGGATCTGAAATTTTTATGGTAGTTCAAGGATATTTTGGTGAACATCTCAGCAAAATTTCAGGATTTTCCTCCAAATGATTCTCCAGTTAAAATTCCTAACAGTTTAAACTTTAAGGAATTAATTCTGGAGAATTAAGGAATCTCATGAAGTGACACTTGATTTTCTGGAAAGTACTCAAAGAGCTGAATCCAGCAAAATTTGGTTCACTCAATTTGGAGCTTTCTAGCCAAAGTTATAAGGATTTGAAGTTTGAAGGAAATCTGAAAATCGGGGAAAAGTTTAAACTCGCGCGTGGGCCCAGGAGACACGCGTCGCACGCCGAAGCGACAGCACACCGCGGCCCACAAGGCTTTTGCGCGCCAGCACACCCGATCCCGGCCGCAGCCGGATCCCGATTCAAAATATCGGCCGCTGACAGCTGGGGTCCACCCCCTTCTTCAACCTCGCGACACCCGCGCTCCGCCGCCGAGGGACCTCGCCGGAGAGCTCGCCGCCGGCTGCTGTACAGCTTCAAACTTCTTGATTCTGGCCGCCCCTGCCTACTTTTACTTGGGGAACATGATCCGAGGGTCAGCTGCTCATGACAACGGCCGGAGCATGGTCGGCGACGAGCCGCCATATCGGAACGACTTCGGCCATGTCGGCTGATGCTCCTAGTGCCTCAGCTACTTGGGAAACCGGTCGGGGAGCATCAGTGGACCTCAGAGAAGGTCGACATGAACTCGGGGCAGCTCGGGGAAGGCCCGAAATAGGTCCTCACCGTGCGCCCGATACCCCCCGTGCGTTCCGCCATTAGTAGACCTTGAATTACGCCGGGCACAGAAGTTCTCCGGCCCAGAGTTGTGAAGGCAACTTGTGCGTCACCGTGTCTAGTTCGTGTGGGAGTGGCCTGAGGCCCTCTAATCCTTTCTAGAGCACGAATTAAACAGAATCGTACCCGAAGGTCGTTCTGCACACAGAAAGGGGAAAAGTGGAAATTCGCCGCCGGTGAGCAACCACTCGAGCTGTGGCTCGGGGATGAGCAGCACCGATCACTTGCGCGTCCAAGGGTGCCTTGGCTCGGGCGTGACAACGCCCAGGTTGGGCTGTCCACGAGAGCCCGAGGTGCGGCGGTTTCCAGTTCCGAGTTTGATCTTTCGGCACAGCCGATATCACTCGGTTTCAATCGATTTCTATCAATGGGAAGGATGGAGGATGGTTGCTAGTACCTTGCTGGGACCTTGGAATGGAAAGAGGGAGCTGCGATCGGCTTGATCAAGCAGGAACTCGAGCGGCGGCGATGGCAGTGGGAAAAGCAGTCGCGCACGTCGGTAGCTCGGGGAAATGGTGACTGAGGCACGCCGGGGAGGGAATAAATAGCTCGGCCGGCTGGCCTCCGGCTTGGGGCACGCAGCAGGAGCTGGCGCCGGCCGGCCCCTTCGGTGGCGCGCGGGCACAACAGCCGGGAACCGACTGAACTGTGGTTCAGTCGGTTTGCTTTGAGGCTGAGGCTGACATGTGGGTCCCACTCCTCTTTTAACCTCTGAAATTTATTCCTAACAGCTGTGGTAAACAGTGAACCCTATTCTACCCTTGGCAACTCAAATTATTCACCCAAGAGCCATTTGAATTGATCAAAGTTCAAATGAGGTTTGGTTTGAATGAATTTCAGCACAAGTGCAGTTTGAAATTCAAATAAAGTTTGAATTTCTCCCCCTTAGCTCATGTCAAGATCAACTCCAAATGGAGTGAAAATTGGTGTGTGAGCTCACAAAAATGTGCTGAGCAAGAATATGCCTTCCACTTTTAAATTCAGTGGGTGAAAACAGTTTGAATTTGAATATGTTTTCAAACTGCCCCTTTCCTATCTACACCCAAGATGACCTCAAAAATGTTTTGAATTTGGGTGAAACTTGGCATGGACATCCTTGGCAAAGTGTAGGAGTTTTCATATGTCCAGCCCATCTATATCACATGTGGGAAGTACCACTTTTGCAATGTGTGAGTTTGTTCCCCAATGAGCATGTTGATAATTGTTACTTGCTCTTTATTTGTGTTCATCATTTTTCCTCAAATGAGGTGTGTGGTGTGGGGATGAACACTGCAAATGGGTGTCAAAAACTGAGGCCCTTACACCTACGGGGCAGACGAGTCGTGCTGCGGTACCCTATTCAGCACCAAGAGGGTACAACCCAAACTACAGCCCTCCCGCAGCACCAGCACAGCCGCAACGTCAGTTTGTGCAGCAGCCTCGCCCCGCATATCCACCTCGACCAGCAGTGCAAGGACCCCCAAACCAACCCCAAGACAACAAGGGCCAAGCATCTAAGATTGGGGTGCAATGTTTCAGCTGTGGTGAAGAGGGGCACTACGCCCATAAGTGTCCAAAGAAGAAGCCCACGCAGCCACAGCAGCAGAACGTAATGAGAGGACGGGTGAACCACGTCACTATGGAGGAAGCACAAGAGGCACCCGACGTGGTAGTTGGTAAGTTTCCTGCCAATTTACACCTTGCAACTCTGCTGTTTGATTCTGGTGCTACCCATTCGTTCATTGCTCAAGGGTTTGTTAAGAAGCATGACCTAGCAACCACACAAATGAACCATATGCTAGCGGTAAATTCTCCAGGTGGAGAAATAAGGACAAGACAAGTGTGTCCCAAAGTGAACCTAGACATTAATGGGGTAGTATTTACCGCTAACCTCATAGTGATCGATTCACAAGGGATAGATATTATTTTGGGTATGGATTGGTTGACCAAACATAAAGAAATCATCCATTGTTCGACCAGAACGGTGGAACTAACTCACCCTAGTGGCACAAGAGTAAAGTTCATAACGATACACGAGCCTAGGAGGGACATTAAATTAAATCAAGTGGAGGTGAAAGTTGAGGAAATCAGGACTATCAGGGAATATCCAGATGTTTTTCCGGAGGAGTTGCCAGGAATGCCCCCCGACCGTGACGTGGAATTCGCAATCGAGCTAGTACCGGGAACAGCCCCGATATACAAGAGACCTTATCGAATGGACTCCAAGCAGTTAGAAGAGCTCAAGGATCATTTGAGAGAATTGACGGAAAAGGGGTATGTTCGCCCTAGTTCCTCACCATGGGGAGCTCCGGTAATATTTGTGCCTAAGAAAGATGGAACTCAAAGGTTATGCGTGGATTACCGTGCCTTGAATGAGGTGACCATCAAGAACAAGTACCCATTACCCCGCATTGAAGACTTGTTTGATCAGTTGAGGGGAGCTTGCGTGTTCTCGAAGATTGATCTCAGGTCGGGATACCACCAACTCAAGATAAGGCAATCTGATATTCCCAAGACAGCTTTCGTATCTCGGTACGGACTGTATGAATACACTGTCATGCCTTTTGGGCTAACCAATGCCCCGGCATATTTCATGTACCTCATGAACAAGGTATTCATGGAATATCTGGACAAATTTGTGGTGGTTTTCATAGATGATATTCTCGTCTTCTCCAAAGATAAAGAAGAACATGAGAAACATCTAAGGTTGGTGTTATAGAGGCTGAGAGAACACCAACTATATGCCAAGTTGAGCAAGTGTGAGTTTTGGCTAAAGAGAGTTCCCTTTTTAGGACATATAATCTCGGAGGGAGGAATCTCCGTAGATCCCGCCAAAATCGAAGATATCCAGAAATGGAAAACCCCTGAAAATGTCGGGGAAGTTCGAAGCTTTTTGGGATTGGCTGGATACTATCGACGGTTTATTGAGGGATTCTCCAAGATCTCGAGACCTCTCACCAAACTGTTGGAAAAGGGAATCACATTCACCTGGACGCCACAGTGCGATACGAGTTTTCAGGAGCTAAAGAAGAGATTTACAACAGCCCCCGTGTTGGTTATGCCAGATATGCAGAAGAATTTCACGGTGTACTGCGATGCCTCTGGAAACGGGTTGGGATGTGTTCTCATGCAAGAGGGACATGTCGTGGCCTATGCATCCCGGCAGCTTCGGAAGCACGAGAAGAACTATCCTACACATGACTTAGAACTAGCTGCAGTGGTACACGCGTTGAAAATTTGGCGGCACTATTTGATGGGGAAGAGGACAGAGATATATACGGATCATAAGAGTTTGAAGTACATATTCACACAGCCAGATCTCAACCTTAGACAAAGGAGATGGTTAGAGCTAATCAATGACTTTGATGTAGGCATCAACTATCATCCCGGGAAAGCAAACGTCGTGGCCGATGCCTTGAGTCGGAAAGTGCAGGTCAATAAGTTGAGCTTGAAGGATATGCCTGCAGAATTGAAGGACGAGGTTATAAGGCTCAATCTATGTCTAGTAAATAGTGGTGAAGCCATCGCCATGGAAGTGGACTCCACACTTGAGCGAGACATACGCGAGGGACAAAAGAATGATGAGAAGATACAAGAGATCAGACAGCTCATCAAGGAAAATAAAGCTCCTGGTTTTAGAGAGGATGAACAAGGAACGGTGTGGCACGGGAAAAGGATCTGTGTGCCAGAAGTAAAGGAGATTCGTAAATTAATTTTGAAGGAGGCTCACGATTCCGACTATTCCATTCATCTTGGGAGTACGAAGATGTATCAGGACCTCAAAAGCAGGTATTGGTGGTATGGCATGAAGCGAGATGTCGCGGAACATGTTGCCCTATGTGACACATGTCAGTTGGTGAAAGCAGAACATCAACGACCCGCGGGATTGCTGCAACCACTCAAAGTGCCTGAATGGAAGTGGGAAGAGATCAGCATGGATTTTGTCGTGGGATTGCCTAGGACCCAGTCCGGGTATGATTCAATATGGGTTATTATTGATAGGCTAACCAAGGTAGCTCATTTCATTCCGGTGAAGGAAAGCTACAGCGGAACCAAATTGGCAGAATTGTACATGTCAAGGATTGTGTGTTACCATGGAGTGCCAAAGAAGATAGTGTCGGACCGAGGGACACAGTTCACCTCGAGGTTTTGGCAAAAGTTGCATGAAACCATGGGAACCCATCTGAATTTCAGTTCTGCCTATCATCCCCAAACTGACGGACAGACGGAGAGAACCAATCAGATCCTTGAAGATATGTTAAGGGCATGTGCACTCAAAAACAATAGGAGTTGGGACAAGAACCTACCGTATGCGGAGTTTTCCTATAACAACAGTTATCAAGCTAGTATGAAGATGTCACCGTTTGAAGCTTTGTATGGAAGGAAATGCAGAACTCCCCTATTTTGGAACCAAACAGGAGAAAGTAAAGTGTTTGGTCCAGAAGTGCTACAAGAAGCCGAGGCAAAGGTGAGGGAGATTCGCAACAACTTGAGGATAGCACAGACACGCCAGAAGAGTTATGCTGATGTACGAAGAAGAGAGCTCGTTTTCAACGTGGGAGACTATGTTTATCTCAAGGTGTCCCCTATCAGAGGACTTCGTCGGTTCAAGGTGAAAGGGAAGTTGTCACCTCGATACATCGGACCCTTTCAAGTTTTGGAAAGAAAAGGCGAAGTGGCGTACCAACTAGAGTTGCCGGTTCATCTGTCGGACGTGCACGATGTGTTCCATGTGTCGCAACTCAAGAAATGTCTGAGGACGCCTGAGGAGGTGTTACCCATGAATGAAGTGGATGTAGCTGAGGATTTGTCTTATGCCGAGCAACCATACAAGATTTTGGAGACAATGGAACGCCTCACCAGAAATAAGAGAATCAGGATGTGCAAGGTGCAGTGGAAGCATCACTCAGAAGAGGAAGCCACCTGGGAACGGGAAGATGAGCTTAAGGCACAATTTCCGGAATTGTTTTCTTAGAAACGCCAATCTCGAGGACGAGATTTCTTTTAAGGGGGGTAGAGCTGTAACACCCCAAATATTTAGTCAAGACTAAAATTTTGATTTAGAACCATAAACCATGTTCAGAGGGGAATTTAGAAATTTTTTAACGTATTGCATGTTTTGCAAAAATTCAAATTCAAACTGGAATTCAAATTATACTCAAAACAGAAAAGAAATGAAAAAGAAAAAGGAAAACCAGAAAAAAACTGGCCAGTGGGCCGAAACCCCAGCCGGCCCAGCTAACCCCCGCGCAGCCCGCCCCCGCGCGCGCCGCGCTGCCCCTCGCTGACATGTGGGACCCGCCTGTCATCCCTAACCCCGCGACCCCGGACTCTCTCCCGCGCGCGCGATCGCAACCGATCGGGAAACCTGTCCCCGCAGCCGAATTCCGGACCCAGCGGACTCCAACTCGATCACAACAGAACCACCGCCCTCCCCCGGCTATAAAAACAACCGATCCGATCAGTTTTTCTCACGCGATCACCGATTTTCACTCCGGTGAGCACCGAGACTTCGCCTGTGAATTCTGGCCGATCTAAGCTCGGAAACTCTGATCTAACTCGTTGGTCTTGATCCACCGCCTCCGGGGAACTTTGCAGGTGCAGAAAACCCGAAGACTTACGGTGCAAATCCAGCTCCGACGAGCTTCGCCGTGGTTTTGCCTCGGACCTCGCCGCCGAGCACTTTCCAGGACCCCCGAGCTCGAGAAAACCCCCGAGGTGAGATCCCTGACCTCCCCTCTACTGATCTAGGCCATAAGATCACAGTTCTAGGCAGAATTCTCGAGGATCCGAAAGTTTCCGGCGAGATCGCCGCTTCCCGCCGCCGTGCGCCGCCGGCAGCGCCGCCCGCGCTCGATCAGAGCGACGTGGCCGCTTGTGCGCCGTTTATTTTAAATCGCACGGTAGACTTTAAAACCCCGCGTACCGGTTCGATGTTATAATCTCAGCCGTCGGTTTAAAATCAGACGGTCCACGTCAGCCCCGCGTTATAAAGACTGGAATTCTTACGTGCTACCCCCTGGGGTTCTCTGGAATTGAGAGCTAGCCCCGGAAACTTCAGATCTAGCCCCTGGAACTCCAGAAAATCATGTAAATTCATTTAAAAATCAGTTTTAGCCCCTGGACTTAATAGAAATTAAGAAAAACACCTCTGAAAAGTGTAGCTAGACCCCTGGAAATTATGAAAATAATATTATAGACCCTGTAATAGGGTGAATTCATTATTTTAGCCCTGTTTAGTATTTAATTTAGAAAATTGAATATGTAACTAGTGTTTAAATATTAAAAAAGGGGGGACAAACATAATTGTCAAAAATATTAAAAACTTTCTCAGTACTTAGAAAACTTTGGAGTGAGATAAAAATATATTTTTGGGCTAAAATAAATCTGTTTCATCTATTATTCACATTTAATAGTATAGGGACACATTTTTAAGTAAAGAATAGTTAAAGAAAAATAGGGAAAATAATTATGAAATAGTATACATCAGAAGCCAAGGTCAAAATATGATCCTAAATTATTTAGGACCAGAACCTAATCTGTTTAGGTAGTGTGTATTACTAATTTAATAATAAATGCACAATTATGCATAAGAATATAAATCTGAAAATATAGAAACTAGTAAATGATAAATGGAGTTTCTAAAATACAAAGAATTCAGTTTAGGGTTGATAGAAATTATGAAGGCATATATGGAGAAGAAAAATACTTTTCATACATGCTTGGTAGTTTAATATATAAGGAATTTATTTAAAACTGAAACACATATATATATATGTATATATATATAGTATGTGAGTATAAATATGAACACCAAAGTAGGAATCATACACATATAAATAAAAGTGTATGCAAGCCCCAAATCAACACACATAAAGTAACCACAACACATATAATGGTAAAGAACTTTCATAAATATGAATGTGTGGTTTGTATGAAGTGGAAGTGTGAACTATGTCTTATGATTGTTGTATTTCTTTTGCTATGTGTGATGGTATGAAGTAGAACCTGCTCAAGAACAAGTTATTCAATTCCAAGACCAAGACTACCCATTTCAAGAGCAGCAAGAAGGAGGCAAGTGTCCTTGACCACTTTGATCCTATGCTAGGATGTGTAGATAGAATTACTTGCATTGTCAAATAAAATATGAAACCCATGCTAGGAAGTTTCCCTAGAATTGCATTACCTTGTTTCCTTGTAGCTTGGGTTGGGATTTATATTGTCATGTCATTTATTTGCATGCATATGCTTAGCCATGCTTAGAATGGGATATTTGGGATATGAGATCATCAGTTTATTATACCATACTCTTGAATGAGATATTGTGAGTTATGTAGAGGTAGGGATCAAGGCAAGTTGGATGTTTTGGTTGTGTGCTGGGTGCACGAGACTTGGGTTGGTGTTTAGTACTTGCCTGGATCCTAAGGACCGGTTCATGGAGCATGTAACCCGGCTTTACAGTGCCAACCACATGCTGAGATGGGGCAGCTTAGCCAATTAATTAGGTGTATCCCCGGCGTAGTATGGGTGTGTTGGATGGTGCGGGGAAGTGGGTGTCAGCTGGACTACCATATGAACCGCAAGGCTCAAGAGGGGGCCACTGCAGCGGGGTTGGAGCCTCTTGTATGCTGTTAGGGGTGAAACCTCAGTGGGCCCACGCTCGTCGGGAATCCCTTTGTAAAGGCTTCGTAGTGATCTCTTGGCCACACACCAGGGAAGTGTGAATGTGGATCGTAGCCACTGGCATAATGGAGGTTCTTTTAGTCCACCCGGCAACGGGGGATGAAATCACTACTTGTGGGTACAGTGGTACAAACTCTACAGAGTCAAAACTGTCTTGACAGCCGTGCTCACGGTTAAGAGCGGCCTGGACTTATTCATGATTAGAGGAGTGATGGTTTTTGGAAGTTAAGCGGGGAGCTTAACTCTGGAAATGATGTTATGGTTTTTGGATGTTAAGCGGGGAGCTTAACATTGGACATGAGGTTATGGCCATTGGGTTATGATGATGGGATGGGAGATTGGAACCATTTCACCTGTGTAGTAATATAGGTGCTTAATAAGCTAAGGTGATAGGTGTTAATTGTGTAGTGCTTTAACCATGAGTTCAACCTCTCCTTGTTCTAGCCATGCATGATATGATTTTCCCACACTTGCTGAGTACCATTGGTACTCAACCTTGCATATTTGTTGGTTTATATTGCTGCTCAGGTCAAGAAAATGAGGTGGTGTATAATGACCAAGATTTTGGACCCGAGGAAGGCTTTTAGGTTCATGAAGACCCCCGGGCAACGCCTGTGATGGAGCCCAAAAAGAATAATATTCCGCTGCTAGTTTAGTTACTTGTGATGAAGCATTAGTGTCCATTGAGACATTTACTATGTAAGACTTATTTATATTCGACACCTGGCTTGTAATAAATGATGCTTCACTATTTGTCATCACATGTATGAGAAAATGATCCTGGCATACATGTGATAATCACTCGGTTGATCTTCGGAAAAACTGGGTGTGACACATGTGATTTCCGACTCAGCGCGTCGGCAACCACATTCGCCTTGCCGGGGTGGTAATGAATCTCAATTTCATAATCTTTGATCAATTCTAACCACCTCCTTTGCCTCATGTTCAGCTCTTTCCAGGTGAAAATGTATTTCAAGCTCTTGTGGTCGGTGTAGAGATGCACCAGATTCCCCAGGAGATAGTGCCTCCATATTTTTAGCGCCAAAACTACTGCAGCAAGCTCGAGATCATGAGTGGGATAATGCTTCTCATGGTTCTGAAGTTGGCGTGAGCCATATGCGACCACACGTCCTTCCTGCATCAACACGCAGCCGAGCCCAATACCGGACGCGTCACAATACACGTCGAAGGGCTTGGTTGTATTCGGTTGAGCTAAGACCGGGGCTGTTGTGAGATGCTTCACCAATGCTTGGAACGCTCCTTCACACGCCGTGTTCCAAACATATTTCGTTCCCTCCTTCAGCAATTCTGTCATTGGCTTAGCGAGCTTGGAGAAACTTGGAATAAATCTCCGATAGTATCCCGCTAACCCAAGGAAGCTTCTGACTTCATGAACTGAAGTGGGAGCTTTCCATTTCAGCACTTGCTCTATTTTGCTTGGGTCAACCGTAATGCCTTCTGCTGAGATGATATGTCCTAAGAATGGCACTTGGCTGATCCAAAACTCGCATTTACTGAACTTGGCGTAGAGCTTGTGGTCTCGCAATCGTTGAAGAACGATCCGCAAGTGTTCGGCATGTTCGGCTTCTGTCTTGGAGTAAACCAAGATATCATCGATGAACACTACCACGAACTTGTCCAGCTCCGGCATGATAACCGTGTTCATGAGATACATGAAATGGGCTGGAGCATTTGTGAGACCAAAGGACATGACGAGATATTCGTATAAGCCGTATCTCGTCGAGAAGGCCGTCTTCGGGATATCCTCTGCCCGGATCTTTATCTGATGATATCCAGAGCGCAGGTCCATCTTGGAGAACACACTTGCACCCACAAGTTGATCAAACAATATGTCGATGCGGGGCAGTGGGTACTTATTCTTGATGGTGACGGCGTTGAGCAGCCGGTAGTCCACACACAGCCTTAATGTTTCATCCTTCTTCTTCACGAACAGCGCCGAGCATCCCCAAGGCGAGGAACTCGGCCTAATGAAACCCTTGCTCAACAGATCATTGAGCTGTTCCTTCAGTTCAGCCAGCTCATTTGGAGCCATTTTGTATGGCCTCCGTGATATGGGCGTAGTCCCGGGTGCAAGTTCAATCTTGAACTCGACGTCCCGCTCAGGTGGCATGCCCGGAAGATCATCCGGAAACACATCGGGATACTCCCGGACTACGGGGATGTCTTCTAACTTGAGAGCTTCAGCATTATTAATTGCTGAAATTTCCCGGACTGGCGTGTCTAACAACATGGAATGCGGACGGTGGAATGGAGAGTTTAAATGAACCGTCCGTGTCCGAGTCTCTAGGACAGCGCCATGGTATTTTAGCCATGGCATCCCTAAGATTGCATCAATCTTTTGTCCCATTAGGATTATCAAGGTGGTGGGATATAGTTTCCCACCTAAGCACAGATGTGCTTTTGGAATCATCATATTAGCTGAAATCTTCCCTCCCGGTGAGCAGATCATATAAGTGCAGTCGGTTGGGAAGACTTGCATTTGATGCTTAGCCACATAGGATGCACTTATAAAGCTGTGGGTTGCACCAGAATCAAACAGTATGATGATGTCTTGATTGTTGAGAGTAAACGTACCCGCCAGCACGTTGTCTCCCTCTGGGGCATCCTCATTGTCGAGGTGACGAACGCCCCCAATCCGCTGACCAACCTTCTTGACCGGAGGTCGGCCTCGAGCACCGCCCTGGAACTGGGCTTTCCCGCTGCTTTGCTGCCCCTGGGGACAGTCCTTCGCGAAGTGGCCCGCCTGGCCACACGTGAAGCAAGTGAAACGTGGCGGTCCCCCGCTGATCTGTGGACGGAAACCCGGGGCGTGTTGTGGCGGTGGAAACGCCCGGGGTACCGTCTGCTGCTGCTGTTGCTGCTGGTTTCTTGGTGGTGGCATCGGCGGACGGAACGGAGGTGACTGAAAAGGACGTCCCCCGAACCGTTGAGGTCGCGCCGGTGGATGCCATTGCTGTCCGGATGATGTCCGATACACCATACGGTACTTCTGAGGAGCGCCACCACCACTGCTGGGCGGAGCGCTGCGCTTCCTCTGCTCAGCTTCCAACTCCCGCTGAGCGTCTTCTTGCATAATCGCGACATTGACTAAGTCGTTGAAGGTGCCGCGATTCCACTGAATGAGGTGCGCCTTCATCTCGGGGTGTAACCCCCCGATAGAAGTGTTCCCGCTTCTTCTCCTCGGTGGAGATATAGTCTGACGCGTATTGCGCCAGATGGTTGAAGGCACGGGAGTAGTCATGGGCACTCCTCCCGCCCTGCTTCAGTTCCAAGAATTCTTGGAACTTCCTCTTCATGATCCCGGGATGGATGTGATAGTCGCGGAACGCCTCCCGGAATTCTCCCCATTCCACGGTATGGCCAGCTGGACGTGAGGCGACATAGTTCGCCCACCACGCACCAGTGGCACCTTGGAGTTGCTGTGCTGCGAACAGAGTCTTCTGCCGCTCCGTACATTGGAGCAGCCCGAACTTGGACTCGATGGTTCGCAACCAGTTGTCAGCCTCCAGTGGTTCTTCAGCTTCGGTGAACACTGGAGGGTGCGTACTCATGAAATCTGAGTACGACACTTCCCGCGGCTCACGAGGCCCTCTATATTGACGCCCCCCCCCCCCCCCCCCGCCTGGGACGTATTCTGCATGATCGTGCAGAGCAGGTCGGTCTGCTCCTCACGACCACCCACCAGTGCCGCTATCACCTCCGCTAGAGTAAGCGGAGGCGGCGGTGGTGGCTGCTGCTGCGGGGTGCTGTCGTAGGCCGGTGGCTGGGAGTCATCGCCCCCCTGTTGGCTAGAGCCACCAACCTCGTGTGTGGTCCTAGTGCGAACCATCTGCAACCATACGACAATAAACATCAGTCCCTCAACATATTTCAATGCAGTCAATTGAAATAGGCGCAAAAACCTAATGACAATAAAATATGCGATACATCTCGTATGTAGATAATGTAATAACTTTGCACAAGCTACACCATTACCAGACCAAGTGCAAGCTAGTTACATCCAACTTGATGAACCTCCACTTTGGAAGCTCACCATAACTAGGTTTGGTCACTACGAGACATTACTATCGCTTTGTCATCACGTATACCACCCTTTTATCTTCAATACGACACAAACATGGTCTCTAGTAAAAGAAACTTGAGTGAGATCTATACTCAGATCTTTCACTAGTTGAAGATAACCTCTCATGAGCATGTTCTACCCCATTGGGAGTACTCACACCCCCTCTAGGATACAACAAGCTCTCAAATGAGTTCAACTGTCATTCCTCTGTCAGAATGACCAGTTTCTACATATCCCAGATTTTGATCTGGTTATGGGCATTTTCATGACTCAAGTTGAATACCAAAGTTGAAGTTAACTTCCGTATATTTCCATCGAGTACTGATTTGCCCTCAGATCAGCTCTGGTTAAAAAGTTATGGTAATTCAAAGTCAACAGAATTTCTGGATGAATTTCAACAGCACCTCCCTTGGAAGTGGCTGTTTTCAACCCTGGTTTCCACTTAAATCTGTGCTGAAATTTCAGAAACTTTGAATTGAAAAGATGTAGAAAATCTTCTACCCTTTCTAAGGATGTATCATAGGAAAATTTTAGATTTTTCTACTGGGAGTTATGTTTGAAAAACAGAACAGTCCAGAGAGTGTTTAACTCTGTCCTGGTTCTGGACAGTTTACATTCCTCTGGGGTTTAAGCCATCTTAAGGTGTGTTACAGCTCTGAAAGTCTACAATAAAGTTGTATAGTACTCAAATACCTTTCCAGAACTACATACCACACCTCCCTGGGCTGAAAGACCTGTGAGTTATGCCCTGTTGAAGGTCAGCAAACTTGCTGCCCCAAAACAGAGCACTCTGTTTTTCATTCCTTTGGCTATCCTGCTCCACTATCACATTCTTATACCCAACCAGGGTCCTAAATGTTAAACCTAGTGATTTTAATTCCTTGTTATCATTATTTTTCATGCATATGCCTATGATACCTCGGTACTACGTTCCTCACAAAAGAAAATCCTAACCGGATTATACCGGCATATACGTCTCAAGTGTGGCACTAAACGGTTTCTCGCACACGTTTACTACACGGGTATATACGTGGTTAGTACCTACAGAAGACCACACAATAATGGTGCACTCAATGGTTGTTTTCATTTCAGGCAGGATAATATTTAAAAGTAAATACAAACGCCCGTATCATTGCCATTCGGCCGTCCTTGAGTTAAGTCACGTCTCAAGGTACGTGATCGTGTTTCAACACCACACGACGGGGAACCCGAGTATGTCATGAACGGGTCGTCACTGTTGGGAATGTTATCAACCCAACAGATACCACCTACTGCCCGGCAGGACACGCCGATGGCAAGTGCTGCCTATGTCCTCCTGGGCTATTTCCAGACGAACACACTCTCGCGTTACTGACAACGTGATGGGGTCTCCACTTACTTGCCTAATGCACGCTAGGGATCAGCATTTCATATGAACTCAGGAACATCAAGAGTCCAAGAGTTTCATATTGACGTCTCACACCAAGCTGTGAGACCAATCCCTGAACCACGTTCCTCGTCAGGGGAGCTAACCGAAATTGAACCGCTTTCGGTGGCGTTCCTTACCATTCTTACCAGAGCGTAGGTGCGTCGTTACATAATTAAAATTCAGAATTATAACACATATGTTAGTCTTGCCACTTTAAGTAACTATGCTAATATAGTCCTTACTTGGGCAAACTACCGATTCCTCACCGTAAACCTAAGTTTTCCCATAATACAGTCCTTAAGTACTGTGCTATCCCCAATGTAGCTCTGATACCAGGCTGTGGCGGACCGGAATCCGCCCATCCAGGATCGCAGAGGGTGGTGCCGCACGATGCAACACCCGACAGCACACATCATAAGAACACAATATATTACATGGGAAAAACAAACTGAACTGTACAAACAGGTACAAACTTCAGTTACAAACTAGTATTTATTTTACACAGCGGAAGTCTACTCTGTACAACTCACGCCGCCTATCTAGCAAAAGTTGGCTGCCCAGCCCTAGGGAAACCAACCCAAGCTGCACGTCTCAGCTCAGCGCGGCGTGTACGGCTCCCACTCAGCCGTGGTCCCCGGCGGAGGGTAACCCTCGCCGGTGGACTCGTACTCCGAGTCCGTGGGTGGCTCCTCACCTGAAAAACACTTAAGCAGCAACCGTGAGCACGAAGGCTCAGCAAGGCTTAACCGACTCACCTAAACATGAAACTCTACATGAGGTGTACAATGACATAGGATAGTGATATTGCAGCAAATGGACACGCCTACAAGTTCATCCTTAGTTCAGTTTTTAGCAACAAGTTAACAGTTCAGGAAGCTGAAATTTAGTAAGCAATATTTGGTGGCAAACATGTGGCAATACAATATTATATCATATCAGCAATATTGAATCAACATATTTCATACATTATTCTACGTCATGACTCAGTGACCAAGTGGTACACTTCACCGGGAGGGACGGCGAATCGACTCGATATACACCTGCAGGGAAACCCAAAGAGCACGTCACATACGCCCACCCGTGGAGCTGCACAGCACGCTCACTCGATGTCGTACGGGACAACCTTTCACCCAATAGCCCAACCGTTGAACCGGTCGCACCGAAACGAGCAGGAGGTTCCCCACACGGAGCATCTCTCTATGCCCGTTGGCAGATTTCCACCTTGCTGCCCTCAACCTACACCTATAAATCGGTGTGCTATGCCTCGGCGCCCGGAGGTTTAGGCTACATCGGTTTATCGGGGCCCATATATCTGATATGCCTTCGGTACATTCAAACTTGATCAGCGTGGGCCGCACACGGATCGGTCCTCAATCGACACGGACAGGGCTGCGCACACAAGACTCCCTCTTGCTGCGCCCTAACCCCTGCCAAGTCTCGTTTTCATTACTAAGGTGATCTCACATCACTCGAACCAATCCCGTTTGTCCCAAGCCTAACTCGCGAGTAGATTCCAACTACTCGACTTGTACCGAAGTCCTAGGAATCACTATGCATAGCTTGTCTACTCGAGGTCTTAGAGACTACCCTCACTCTTATGGAAAAATTATGGTCATGCAAGTGAGGTTCCATTCATCCTACACATAATGCACATCCATACTTCATACTAAGTGTTCATAAGCAAAACTTGAAAAATAGTTTAATGCAAACCGGGGCTTGCCTTGTTGCTGCTGGTCAGGGGTTAGTTCTTCTTCTGGAAGGAGGAAGTCATGTACTTCCGGAGCCTCCTCGCCTTCAGCGACTACACGTTAATAAAATACTACATGTAAATTTAACTGCAATGTGTAAACTTGAATACTTAACTACTAATAACTCTAGCTAGCCCTCCCCTTTGGTTCTGAAATTTTTATGGTGGCTTGGTAGGGTCCTAACCAGAGTCTTGACCAATTTTCATTTGAAACAAAGTTCATCTGAACCTTGTACAAATAAAAAGCCCATTTGGTCAATATTTGAGCCTCTAAATAATTCCACGGGTTTTCATGACTCCAACCATTACTTTCTGGAAACTAGACTTTAAGATGGTTCTAATATAATTTGTTTCATGTCATTTGAAGAATTATACTGAACGTTATGTCCTAATTAAGATTTGAGAAAATCTGAAAAATGTTTCTGTACATTTTTCTATTTTCTCAGGGCAGTTCTCTTAATCACCCAATTAGCGTAACTAAATGAACTTGGATGAGTCTGAAAATTTTACTGTGATTCAGGGATTTACAAATAAACCTCTCAGCCAAATTTCAGAATTTTTCATAAAGTAGTTCTCCAGATAAAATTCCCAACATTTTAAAATTTAGGGATTTAATTCTGGAAAACTATTCACGTTCATGAGCTGAAGTTGGTATTGCTGGAAAGTACTCAGAATTCTGAGTTCAGCAAAATTTGGTTCATCGAATTTGGAGTTTCCTAGCCAAAGTTCTATTCATTTGAAATTTGAACTAAAACTGGAAATTCCCAAAATGTTTAAATTCTGCGGGTGGAGCCCACTCCTCGAGCCGGCCCACTCAGAATGCGGCCACACTGCGGCCCACGGGGTTTTACCCGTGCTGCCGCACCGAATCCCGGCCGCAAACCGATCCCCGCGCGAGATCAGAGGCTGACCGGTGGACCCGGCCCCCCTTCGTCTACCTCGCGCTCTCCCGCAGCTCCCGCGTTGGCGCTTCGCCGAAGTGCTCGCCGCCGGGCGTTTCACCATCCGACCTTCGACGAAACTTGCCGCCTGTGCCTAACTCGACTCGGAGAACACGCTGGTGCCCTCACCGGAGCTCGGCAATGGCCGGAACTATGCCCGCGACGGTGACAGAGCTTCCCTCTACTCCGGCGACGTCGCCAGGGCTACTCGGGGCCTTAACTTCCAACGGTTTGCTCCTACAGATCCGCTGTGGCATGCTGAGCCCGAATATGAGCTCGGTTGGCCATGGAAATGGCCGGAACTAGGACCTCACCGTCGACCTAGGCTCGATATTGGCTGTTGCTCGAAAAACTCGGATAACCGCAACCCTAGACCATGATTCTTGCTGGTCTTCGATCCTAGGTGGTCGTGGCAGGGTGTAGATCGTGTGTTTAGCTCGGTACGCCTGGTGATAAGCCAACACCCATGAATTTTAGGATTTGGTGGAGCTCGGCCTTAAGAACACCGAAGCGTTCCCGGAAGAAATTCTCCCCCGACGGTGCATGAAATGCCGAACGGTAAGGACAAGCAGAACCAGCATCTTATGGCGGTCGTTTCTTGTGTTGAGCGTCGGGCACGAGAGCGCCTGGGTTGCTCGGACGCCGGCGATCAGTGGGTGGCGAAACACTGAGTGTGTGGCCGGGTTTGTATGCGGTGGAACAGAGAGGATATGGGGAGTTTCACGCAGCCCAGCAGTGCAAGCGCACGCTCTGTAGCCGGTGCCCTCATCCCCCGAGCACGAGGTGGCGCGTTGGCCACGTTGGGACGGGGTCGACCCCGTGCGCTGTCGCCCGTAGGGGTGTTCGACCACGTGCCTGAGTCGGTTTGATCCCTGGGTGGCTGACCAGTGGGCCCTCTTCTCCCCTCTAATTCTTTCTCCCCCTTCTGCTGTAATTATCCCCAGCTACTAAACAATGAATGAGAGACTTAGCCCCCAAGTCTTGGTTTGAATATGAGTTCTTAAATTTAAACTTTGTTTGGCTAAATTTGCTTCATGTTTGAACTGAAATTCAAATTTAGTTTTGAATTCTTGAAAATTTAGCTCCCGACAAGATGAACTCCAATGGGGGTGAAAATTGGTGGGCTAACTCAGAAATATGTGCTGAGTTTGAATATGATGCTAACCTTTGAATATGAGTGATGAAAATTGCTGCCATTTGAATTTACATTCAAATTGGCCTCTTTTTCAAATACCTCCAAAAGTGCCTCAAAAAGTGTTGGATTTACATGAAACTTGGACTGAACCTTCCTAAGAATTTTTAAGTTCTAGGGGTGAGCTCAACCTCTCATGTTCATGTGTAGAAACCCTACTTTGTGAAAGTGAAGACTTTCCCCTCTAATCACTCTTTTGATGGAGGTTACTTGCTCTTCACAACATTTCCTAAGATATCCACAACAAAAACTGTGGTGTTGTGAGGTGAAGAAAAGTTTTTGCAAGTCCCTTTTCATGGGCTTTTACAGAGTTCTACTCCGAATAGTAGGTTACCATTGCCAAGTAGGGCAGCGAGGGTGATGTAACAAAAACTTTTGTAATCACTGACATGTCGTGTAGACAGTAGAATATGTATAGGTGGTGACAACATGAGCACGACTTCTCGAAGACCCGAGAATAATGTATCTTGTATAAAGTTTATGCTTTATCAATATATGTGAATGTTGTGCAAGTTATTCATGTGTCACTTCAATACCTACTGTTTCATATGGAATTTTAAGTATGACATGTGCTGATCGTTGCTGTTTTGAATTTCAGAATGACTCGCACTCGTGCCAACCCGGACGTTGGGGGTTCCAGCCAGGGGGATAGCCCTCCTAACAGCCTCCTGAGGATTCCTAGGGACAGCAACAACAACAACCGCCACCGCCAACGGTTACTTTGGCTGACATCATGGCAGCGATGGCGGGTTCTCATCAGCAGCACACGGAGTTGCTGCAGGCCCTTATTGCAAATACGTCTCGACCAGAGAGGCATCAAGAGCACGAGGAGCGCCAACAAAGCTCCTACTCTGACTTTCTGGCTACTCATCCCCGGTATTCTCAAGGGCGGATGAACCCATCGATGCGGACAACTGGCTCCGCACGATGGAGATGAAGTTCTGGCTGCTCCAAGTGAGTGAGCAGCGCAAGACTCAATTCGCGGTCCAACAGCTTCAGGGATCCGCGAGCGCTTGGTGGGCGAATTTCTGCGCCTCGCAACCCACCGAGCGAGTTATGACCTGGACGGAATTCAGGACGGCCTTTAGGGCCTATCACATACCGCCAGGTATCATGAAGAGGAAGATACAGGAGTTCCTATGCCTGCAGCAAGGAAGCCGGAACGCGCTGGAATACTCCAGGGCATTCAATGATCTTGCTCTATACGCTTCATATAACACCGATACCAACGAGAAGCGGCGGGATCATTTCTACCAGCGGCTTATTATTGATGCTGCGATTGTTCAGGAGGACTCCGGTAAGGAGTTAGCGGCAGCGGAGAGGAAGTGAAGCATGCCGCAAAGCAGCGGAGAAGAGGTGGTCCTTCTCAAAAATATCGGATGGTGAATCGCCCACCATCGGGTCCACGCTGGCAGCCACCACAGAGGCTGATGCCATTCCGCAGTCGGCCATATTCGCCACCGGCATTCAGGCCGGCACTGCCAGTCCCACCTCCGCAGCAACAGCAGCAGCAGCGGGCGATGCCGCATGCGTATGCACCTCAGCAGCGCATGCCGGGCTTTTGTCCCCCAAGCATCGGCCAGGCAGCAGCCACATGCTACAAGTGTGGTCGCCCAGGACAATTTGCCAACAACTGTCCTGAGAGGCAGGGCGGCGGAGTTGCACCGCAGTTTCCGGGGAGGAATCAGCCCTGGAACCCCACTAATGCACGGCGGGCAAACCCTAGGACCGGCACTGTCCACCAGCTTGCCATAGAGGACATGCCGGAGGGAGAGCCAATCCTTGCGGGTATGTTCCAACTCCACCAGCATCCCGCTATAGTGTTATTTGATTCAGGCGCCACGCATAGCTTCATTAGTCAAGCTTTTATTGCTAAATACAGCTTTCAAATACTACCCACCGATAGTCCATACTTGATTTGTTCACCGGGTGGGAAAGTTTCAGCAAGCATGATGGTTCCAAAAGCGCCATTGTTCTTAGAGGGTAGAGTATACCCTACGTCTCTCATAGTTTTAGAGGGACAGAAGGTCGATGTCATCTTAGGGATGTCGTGGTTAACCCACCATGGCGCTGTTTTAGACACCGTCCTCCGAGTCGTGCATTTAAACTCAGAAGTGCAAGAGTCACACTCTTTATTTCTGGACAGTCCAGAAATAAAACTTCCAAGTGTATATCAATCCACAACCATCAGATTGGAAGATATTCCGGTAGTCCGTGAGTTCCTTGACGTGTTCCGGATGATTTACCGAGGATGACGCCCGACTTTGAGCTGGATTTCAAGATTGAACTTGCACCAGGAACCATGCCAATATCCCGAAGGCCGTACAAGATGGCGCCCAAGGAATTGGCTGAACTGAAGACATAGTTAACGGACTTGCTGGAGAAGGGTTTTATTAGGCCAATCTCCTTGCCATGAGGTTGTTCGGCATTATTCGTGAAGAAGAAAGGTGAGACGTTGCGGCTTTGCATGGACTATCGTCCATTAAACGCCGTAACCATCAAGAACAAGTACCCGTTGCCACGGATCAGCATTTTGTTTGATCAGTTGGTCGAAGCAAAGATCTTTTCGAAGATGGACTTAAGATCCGGGTAACATCAGTTTAAGATACAGGCTGACGATATTCCAAAGACGGCTTTCTCAACGAGGTACGGACTTTATGAGTACCTGGTCATGTCTTTCGGCCTGACCAACGCTCCAGCTCACTTCATGTATTTGATGAACTCGGTATTCATGCCGGAGGAAGACCGAGGAGTGGTCCCGTACGGATCACGGCAGCTCAGAAACCATGAGCAGAATTATCCAACTCATGACTTGGAGCTTGCTGCCGTGGTGCTCGCACTTAAAATGTGGAGAAACTACCTACTCGGTAACCTCGTGCATCTATATACCGACCACAAAAGCCTCAAGTACATATTCACTCAGAAAGAGCTGAACATAAGGCAGCGAAGATGGTTAGAATTGATAAAGGATTACAGAATATAGATCCATTACAACCCCGGCAAGGCAAACGTAGTGGCGGATGCGCTGAGTCGCAAGTCACACGTCAACAATCTGACCATCACCCCGTTGGAAGAGAGCGAGCCACCATTTCATGTGATTCCACACGGAGCTCTCTACAACTTAGCTTTAATCCCCACCATCTGTGAAGAGATAGCGGCAGCCCAGAAACATGACAAAGGCATGCCGCATTTGTGGAGACGTGTAGACAGTGGGGAGCTGAAGTGTTTCCGGAAAGACGGAGACAGCGTCTTATGGTTCAAGGACCGGATCGTCGTACCCCGTAAACCAGAGTTACGGAAGAAAATCTTTGGTGAGGCCCACTTGTAAAAGTTTTCTATTCACCCCGGCAGCAATAAAATGTATCAAGAACTCAGAAGCAAGTTTTGGTGGACACAGATGAAGCGGGAGATCGCAAAGTACGTGTCCGAGTGTAATACATGTCGAAGGGCGAAGGCAGACCACATGAGGAAACCGGGACTGCTACAACCACTGGGCGTTCCTGCCTGGAAGTGGGAAGATGTGAGCATGGACTTTATCGTCGGTTTACCCACCACTTTTCAGAAACATGATTCTGTGTGGGTGATCGTCGACCGGCTCACTAAAGTTGCCCATTTCATCCCGGTCAACACAAACTACAACGCCAAGAAGTATGCGGAATTGTACATCTCACGGATCCTATGCTTATACGGCGTACCCCGCACCATCATATCGGATCGGGGCACTTTATTTCTGTCCCATTTTTGGGAGCAGCTACATTGTGACGCCCTCAATTCTGTGGAAAACCATGGAACCGAGAACTAATGCATATGTGTGCCCAGGATGTTTCACATGACCCCACTGGTCCTGTCAAGCCAGGATCACGCTGAGGGGTGCTGCGTTGCACAGAACCGTATAACACACGTCAAAGGTGCAAAGCGGAAGCGGAAGTTTTATTACATAAACAAGTTTATGAACATGTTTACATCAAAATAAGTTCGGTCTACACTCACGGGCGTAGACTAAGCATCAAGTGCACGTTCAGCCCTCGAACGTGTCCTTGCTAGCACACACGCACACTAACTCTGCGGCGTGCATGACTCCCACTCGACGGGGTTGCCCTCCTGGGGTTCCGTCTCCTCTTCGGGAGTCCCTTCCTCATAGAACCCTGCAAAAGCTTCAAACACAAGCAGTGAGCACGAAGGCTCAGCATGTCTGACCCGTCTCACCTAAACATGGAACTTCTACATGAGGGTAATGGGTTGCATGAGGTAAAAATCATTTGCAAGGACTCGCCTAATTAGTAGAACCTTACTTTCAAGTTTTAGCAGCAGGTTGTGGAGAACCTTACGCTAAGGCACATGAGAGAGCCGCAATCAAACAAGAAACGCATTTCTCTCATGTACTTTGCCCAAAGTTGAAAGGAACTTTAATTAGCTCTAAGCTACAGCATATCATTAACAATCAATGTCCAGCTTTCAATCAGCAACATTTTAACATGTAACTAGCCTGTTCTTTCTACGTCACGGTACAGTGAACAAGTGGTACTCACTGACAGCGAGGGACGGCGATTATAATCGATTTACACCTGCAGGGTTACCCGAACAACCCGTCACGTACGCCCGTACTCGATGTTGCCTACAACAACCATCACGGACGCCGTACGCGACTACCTTTCACCCGTTAGCCAAATATTGAACCGGTCCCATCGTCCCGAGCAAGAGGTCTCTGCACGCGCATCTCCGTGCCGCCAGCCGATTTACACCTCGAGCTCTCAACCTACCCTCTGAACGACGGGCAATGCCTCAATACCCAGCTACCCGAGTTACATCAGTTTCCCGGTTCCCATATAGCCGGTAGGTCTTCGGTACTGTTCTAGCTTGTTCAACAGGCCCGCACACGGCTCGGTCCTCAATCGACACAAGCGGAGCTACAGCACACAGGCCCCAAAGTCCTGCTGCCCTTACTCTCCGCTCGGTCTCATTTTCTTGCCATGTGTATCATGTGCTATCTCTACCCGAGCAATGTGCCTCTAGCCTATTCTCGCGAGTAGTTCCAACTAATCGACTTGTACCGAATCCTACTCTATCCTAGCAATGCAGTGGCTAACGAGGTTTTCAATCCTAAACCCCACCCCTAGTTTTCTTGGCTGTGCAGTTGGATTTCCAATCAAGACTCTAATGCAAAGAACAATATTTAAAGATGTGCTCAAAACAATAAACATTTGTAAAAAGGTTAATGCAAACTGGGGCTTGCCTTGCTGCTCTTGGTCGTAGGCTAGCTGTTCTTCCGGAGTAACGAAGTCTAGGACTTCGGGTTCCTCCTCGATCTTAGCGACTACATGATAAGAGCAATGTATGTATTAATTTAAATGCATTTGTATTATCTTTGAAGTTGTGAAGTCTATAACCCTTGCTAGACAGACCTAATGACTGTGAAACTTTTACTGTGACTTGGTTACAACCTAAACAGGGACTTGGTCAAGTTTTAGTTGCAGCAAAGCTCATTTGAGCCCTCCACAATTAATTATGTCCTTGACCTTAATTGGAACTCTTAGGGTGTCCTAGGAATTCTCATGAGACAAACCATGACTTTCTGAAAACTAGATTTTCAGAGGGTTCTAATGGAGTTGGTCTCACTTAATTTGGAAGTCTCTAACTAAAGATATGAGCTAAACAATTTCAGAGAAAATTCTGAAAATGTTTCTGAACATTTTCTATTTTCTCTGGAACAGTTTCACTAATCACACCATTAGGTGGATTAAATGAGCTCAAATGGATCTGAAATTTTTATGGTAGTTCAAGGATATTTTGGTGAATATCGCAGCAAAATTTCAGGATTTTCCTCCAAAGGATTCTCCAGTTAAAATTCCTAACAGTTTAAAATTTGAGTAATTAATTCTGGAAAATTAAGGGTTTTCATGAAGTCAAACTTGATTTTCTGGAAAGTACTCGGAGAGCTGAATCCAGCAAAATTTGGTTCACTCAATTTGGAGCTTTCTAGCCAAAGTTATAAGGATTTGAAGTTTGAACTGAAACTGAAATTCGGGAAAAAGTTTAAACTCTGGCTTGTGGGCCCCGCACACAGTGCGTCGTCTCCCTCCTCGCGCCAACTGCACGGCGGCGGCGATCTCCGGCGACCCTCGCCGGAACTGAGTTCCCGGCCACCCCCCGGCCCGAAACTTGCCGCCTGCCCCTTTACTGACCCCCTGGACTCGATGGTGGGGTCGCCGGCCGCCGGCGATGACCGGAAACCCGTGCGCACCGATGACAGCACCTGCTAGGGTTCCGGTGAGGTCGGACCCACTCTCCCGTGCACCAAATCGACCGGAAATCGGTCGGAGAGCATCAGTAGAGCATGGGCAACACGAACCAGGGCTGGGTGGAAGCTAGAAATACCGGCAACTAGGCTCTCGACGGTGAGCCGAGGTGTTCAGCCATGGCGGCGGGGAAAACAGCCATATCATGGCCGATTCTCGATGGTTTTCTCTAATTCCAGTTCGAGCGTGGGCGCTATCGTGCGTAGAAGCTACTAGGTAACGAGCTCGTCCAACCCTCGTGCATAGAGCACGAATTTCACCCGAAGGCGAGCTCGGTCCTTATGAACTGATCAAGAGTAAATTTGGAAATTCTCGGCCGAGGGTTGATCAATCGCCAAATGGCTTTCGGCTACTCCATCTACATACAATCACGCACCTTTCTTGTGTAGAGAAGAGGACGTGACAACGGCTGTGCCGTGCTGTCCACGGGAGCCCGATCGGCGGCGATGTTCGGCTCGCCGGAGAAATGGCTCGTACAGCTCGAGGACGCTTGCTCACTGGACAACATGGGGTCTAGGAGGTTGCTTACGATCTCCCGGTGCCGTTTTGCTGTGGAGGAGGCTGTGCTCGCGAGTGATCGGGCTTGATCAAGCGTGAGATCAGGCGGCGGCGATGGCAGTGGAAGAACCGGTCGTGCACGTCGGCAGCTCGGGGAATGGGCGACTGGAGCACGCCGGGGAGGGGATAAGTAGCCCGGCGACTGGTCTCCGGCTTGGGGCGCGCAGCAGGAGCTGGCGCCGGCTGCCCCCCTCGGTGGCGCGCGCACACTGCACCCGGGAACCGACTGAACTGTGTTTCAGTCGGTTTGTGTTGAAGTAGAGGCTGACATGTGGGTGCCACCCCCCATTTTAACCTCTGAAATTTACTCCTAATCACTGTTGTAAACAGTGAACCCCATACTACCCTTGGCAATTCACATTATTCACCCATGAGCCATTTAAATTGATCAAAGTTTAAATGAGGTTTGGTTTGAATGAATTTCAGCACAAGTTTAGTTTGAAATTCAAATAAAGTTTGAATTTCTCCCACTTAGCTCATGTCAAGATCAACTCCAAATGGAGTGAAATTTGGTGTGTGAGCTCACAAAAATGTGCTGAGTAAGAATATGCCCCTCACTTTTAAATTCATTGGATAAAAACAGTTTGAATTTGAATATGGTTTCAAACTGCCCTCTTCCTAACTATACCCAAACTGACCTCAAAAAGGTTTTGAATTTGGGTGAAACTTGGCATGGACATCCTTAGCAAAGTGTAGGAGTTTTCATATGTCCAGCCCATCTATATCACATGTGGGAAATACCACTTTTGCAATGTGTGAGTTTGTTCTCTAATGAGCATGTTGATAATTGTTACTTGCTCTTCATTTGTGTTCATCATTCTTCCTCAAATGAGGTGTGTGGTGTGGTGATGAACACTGCAAATGTGTGTCAAAAACTGAGGCGCTTACATTCCTCCCCCCTTAAAAGAATCTCGTCCCGAGATTATAAGGTGAAAATGAGAGAGAGGACGGTGGAAAATTTACCGAATATGCGACGTGAAAAAGTCGGGGTAGTTAGTGCGAAGGAATTCTCCGCTCTCCCATGTCGCTTCGTCCATGGAGTGATTACTCCATAGAACCTTGTAGAACCACAACGTACGGTTGCGTGTGGTTCGGGCCTTTTCATCAATAATCTGCACCGGTTCCTCCCGATAGGTGAGATCCAGTTGCAGTTCTTCAATGTCTTCCAGCTGAACGGTAGTTGATAGCTTGAGACACTTCCTCAGCTGGGAAATGTGAAAGACGTCGTGCACACCGGAAAGTGCTTCTGGTAATTTCAGCCGGTATGCCACCGATCCACATCTTTCGGTAATCTGGAATGGACCGATGAATCGGGGTGCCAACTTTCCTCTCACCCCAAATCTGTTTACGCCCTTCATTGGAGACACTCGTAGATATACGTGATCTCCAACTTCGAATTGTAATGGGCGCCTTCTCCGGTCCGCATACTGTTTCTGACGGGATTGAGCGGCTTTTAGGTCGCTTGAATTAGTCGAACCTTTTCTTCCGCGTTGTTGACAAGGTCAATCCCGAAGGTAACCCTTTCGCCAGACTCACACCAGTTCAGTGGTGTGCGGCATTTTCTGCCGTATAGCGCCTCGTAGGGCGCCATCTTGATGTTGGCTTGGTACCCATTGTTGTACGAGAACTCGGCTAACGGCAAGTGATCATCCCAATTCTTGCCGTGGTTGATAGCGCAAGCTCGTAGCATGTCTTCTAGGATTTGATTTACCCGCTCGGTTTGCCCATCCGTCTGCGGGTGGTAGGCTGAACTACGGATCAGCTTCGTCCCCAAGGCAGCGTGTAGCTGCTCCCAAAAACGGGACACAAATAAAGTGCCCCGGTCCGATATGATGGTACGGTGTACGCCGTATAAGCATAGGATCCGTGAGATGTACAGTTCAGCGTACTTCTTGGCGTTGTAGTTGGTGTTGACCGGGATGAAATGGGCAACTTTGGTGAGCCGATCGACGATCACCCACACAGAATCATGTTTCTGTAAGGTGGTGGGTAAACCGACGACGAAATCCATGCTCACGTCCTCCCAGTTCCAGGCAGGAATGCCCAGTGGATGCAGCAGTCCAGGTTTCCGCATGTGGTCTGCCTTCACCCTTCGACATGTATCACACTCGGACACGTATTTTGCAGTCTCTCGCTTCATCCGTGTCCACCAAAACTTTCTTCTGAGTTCTTGATACATTTTGTTGTTGCCGGGGTGAATAGAAAATTTTGATAAGTGAGCCTCATCAAAGATTTTCTTCCTTAACTCCGGGTTTCGGGGTACGACAATCCGGTCCTTGAACCATAGGACGCCGTCTCTGTCCTTCCGGAAATATTTCAACTCCCCACTGTCTACACGTCTCCGTAAATGTGACATGCCCTTGTCATTCTTCTGGGCTGCCGCTATCTCTTCACGGATGGTGGGGATCAAAGCTAGGTTGTGGAGAGCTCCGTGTGGAATCACATGGAGTGGTGGTTCGCTCTCTTCCAACGGTGTGATGGTCAGATTATTGACGTGTGACTTGCGGCTCAGCGCATCTGCCACAACGTTTGCCTTGCCCGGATGATAATGGATCTCTATCTCGTAATCCTTTATCAGTTCTAACCATCTTCGTTGCCTCATGTTCAGCTCCTTCTGAGTGAATATGTACTTGAGGCTTTTGTGGTCGGTATATAAATGTACGAGGTTACCGAGTAGGTAGTGCCTCCACATCTTCAGTGCAAGTACCACGGCAGCGAGCTCCAAATCGTGAGTTGGATAATTCTGCTCATGGTTCCTAAGCTGCCGTGATCCATACGCGACCACTCTTCGGTCTTGCATCAGCACACATCCGAGCCCAATGCCGGATGCATCGCAGTACACATCGAACGGTTTTGTTGTGTCTGGCTGCACCAAAACCGGTGCTGATGTCAGGTGCTTGACTAAAGCCTTGAATGCTGCTTCACATGTTGGACTCCAAACATATTTGGTAGCCTTCTTCAGCAGTTCTGTCATTGGCTTGGCAATCTTAGAGAAGTTCGGAATGAACCTCCGATAATATCCCGCGAGTCCGAGGAAACTCCGTACCTCATGAACTGTTCTCGGGGATTTCCAATTCAGCACTTGCGTGATCTTGCTCGGGTCCACAGCGATACCCTCTGCTGAGATGATATGCCCGAGGAAAGGCACTTGCGATATCCAAAACTCGCATTTGCTGAATTTTGCGTATAACTTGTGATCCCGCTGCCGTTGCAAGACTATACGCATATGTTTCTTGTGATCTTCCTCCGACTTGGAATATACCAGGATGTCATCGATGAAGACCACGACAAACTTGTCCAGCTCCGGCATGAACACCGAGTTCATTAAGTACATGAAGTGAGCTGGAGCATTGGTGAGGCCGAAGGACATGACCAGGTACTCATAAAGTCCATACCTTGTTGAGAAAGCTGTCTTTGGAATGTCCTCCGCCCTTATCTTAATCTGATGGTACCCGGATCTTAAATCCATCTTGGAAAAGATATTCGCTTCGACCAACTGATCAAACAACATGTCGATCCGTGGCAACGGGTACTTGTTTTTGATGGTTACGGCATTTAATGGACGGTAGTCCACGCAAAGCCGCAACGTTTCATCCTTTTTCTTGACAAATAATGCCGAACAGCCCCATGGCGAGGAGCTCGGCCTAATAAAACCCTTCTCCAGAAGGTCCGTGAGCTGAGTCTTCAGTTCAGCCAACTCCCTGGGCGCCATCTTGTACGGCCTTCGGGATATTGGCATGGTTCCCAGTGCGAGTTCAATTTTGAACTCCACCTCTCTATCGGGTGGCATCCCCGGCAAATCGTCCGGGAATACATCAAGGAACTCTCAGACCACCGGAATATCTTCCAATCTGATGGTCGTGGCTTGATAGACACTTGGAAGTTTTATTTCTGGACTGTCCAGAAATAATGAGTGAGAACCGTGCACCTCTGAGTTTAAGTGCACGACTCGAAGGACGGTGTCTAAAACAGCGCCGTGGCGGGTTAACCACGACATCCCTAGGATGACATCGACCTTCTGTCCCTCTAAGATAATGAGAGACGTGGGGTACACTCTACCCGCTAAGCATAATGGTGCTTTGGAGACCATTATGCTTGCTGAAATCTTCCCACCCGGTGAACAAATTAAATATGGACTATCGGTGGGTAGTATTGGCAAACTGTGTTTAGCAATGAAAGCTTGCCTAATAAAATTATGCGTGGCGCCTGAATCAAACAGTACTATAGCGGGATGCTGGTGGAGTTGGAACATACCCGCAAGGATTGGCTCGCCCTCCGGCACGTCCTCAATGGCAAGTTGGTGGACAGTGCCGGGCCTAGGGTTTGCCCGCCGCGCATTAGTAGGGTTCCGGGGTTGATTCCTCCCCGGAAACTGTGGTGCCACTCCGCCGCCTTGCCTCTCCGGGCAACTGCTCGCGAAGTGTCCTGGACGACCACACTTGTAACATGTGGCCGCTGCTGGTGGAGTACTCGGTGGACGAAAGCCCGGCATGCGTTGCTGAGGTGCAAACGCACGCGGCATCGCCCGCTGCTGCTGTTGTTGTTGCGGTGGTACTGGCAGTGCCGGCCGGAATGCCGGTGAAGAATACGGCCGACTGCGGAATGGCATCGACCGCTGTGGTGGCTGCCAGCGTGAACCTGATGGTGGGCGATTCACCATCCGAAACTTCTGAGAAGGACCGCCTCCTTCTCCGCTGCTCTGCGGCGTGCTTTGCTTTCTCTCCGCCGCCGCTAACTCCTTGCCGGAGTCCTCCTGAACAATCGCAGCATCAATGATGTCGTTGAGGCTGCCGCGATTGAACATCGCCAACTTGTCCTTCAGGAGCGGGTTAAGCCCCTGGTAAAAATGGTCTCGCCGCTTCTCGTCGGTATCAGCATGATACGACGCATATAGCGCGAGATCGTTGAATGCCCTGGAATATTCCAGCGCGTTCCGGCTCCCTTGTTGCAGGTGTAAGAACTCCTGCGTCTTCCTCTTCATCAGACCGGGCGGTATATGATAGGCCCTGAAGGCCGTCCGGAACTCCGCCCAGGTCATCACTCGGTCGGTGGGCTGTGAAGCACAAAAGTTAGCCCACCACGCGCTCGCGGATCCTTGGAGCTGCTGGACCACGAACTGAGTCTTGCGCTGCTCGCTGATTTGGAGCAGCCCGAACTTCATCTCTATGGCGCGGAGCCAGTTGTCCGCGTCAAGTGGTTCATCCGCCCTTGAGAATACAGGGGGATGAGTCGCCAGGAAGTCGGAGTAGGAGCTCTGTTGGCGCTCCTCACGATCTTGACGTCTCTCTGGGCGAGACGTATTGGCGATGAGAGTCTGCAGCAACTCTGTGTGCTGCTGATGCGAGCCCGCCATTGCCGCGACAATGTCGGCCAATGTAACCGTTGGCAGTGGCGGTGGCGGTGTTTGCTGTTGCTGTTGTTGTCCCGAGGAGTCCTCGGGAGGTGGTTGGGAGGCCTCTCCCCCTTGACTGGTACCCCCAATGTCAGGGTTGGCACAAGTACGTGTCATTCTGAAATTCAAAATAGCAGCGATTAGCACATGTCTTACTTAAAATTCCATACGCAACAGTAGGTATTGAAGTGACACATGATTAATTTGCACAACACTCACATATATTGATAAAGCATAAACTTTATACAAGATACATTATTCTCGGATCTCCGAGAAGTCGTGCTCATGTCGTCACTACCTATACATACGCTACTGTCTACACGACATGTCACCGATTACAAAAGTTGGGTTACGCTACCCTAGCTGCCCTACTTGGCAACCGTAACCCCCTACTCGGAGTAGAACTCGACCTCCTGTGGGTCGTCCTCCTCCGGTACCTCTGCTGGTGGCTCGGGGTCTACCACCTCTTCTCCCATTCCGGGTTCTCCCATGGCTGGAAGACCCAAGACTACCGGTACGCCCAATACCGGGGGCACGAGGTCCTGCAATGCATGCACCTCATCCATAGCCTGGTTGTAGTCCTCTTCCCAGCCTTGTCCTTCCTCAATAGCGTCGTCCCGCTCTTGAGCAAGGTCCTCATTCTGCTGGGTTAGGGTCTGCACCAGCTCTTGCAACGCCGCGATGTCAACACGGCTCTTCTTCTTTGCCTTCTTCAAACGACGCAACTGATTGTGTTGTTCATTCAGTCGCTTGATCGTCGGAAGAAGCACATTGCGAAGTGCGCTGTGAGCACTCTCGAAATGATCTCCACGGCTTGTGCTCTCCTTGAGCTTGGTGGCGAGATGCTCCGTATGAACAGCTTGGCTGTCCATCACAGCGTTTCCCGCCCTCATTTGGAGGCTGAGATTTGCCTCCGCGGGGTTGTACCTTGGGCAACTCGGGTCTGTTGCCTCCAGGTACCTCTCCTCCCACACATGCTGAGCTCGTCCCTCCACCGGAACGAGTGCGTATGGAGTTCCCTCCATAGCCTGCACGTGTAGTTGGCAGAAACGTGACATAGTGTCACGGGCTGCCACTTGCCACATCCCTTCCGGTTGCCTTCCTCTCACCGTGACGGTGAATGGCACCCAACCGGGTGGCGTAGGCCCTGCAGGAACCTCGACATGGATTGTCCACGTCTTGTTCCCCTCTTCGCCTTCTTTCTTGGCGAAGTATTGCGGCATCTGATTGTACCCGAAATATTGGAGCATTTGCCACAATGCTTCCGGGTAGCCGCTACGGTCAGAACAGTGGGAAACTACCCACCCGTTCTCCAACTGTTTATCTGCTGCCATCTGTAAAAATATATTTGAGAAATGTCAAATATTTATTTAAACAGTAAACCATTGAGTTATAACATAAAACATGTCATTGAAACCATAAAACTTGGAAACATAGTTCAAATTTTAAACAAATTTGACTGCTGGTCTGCTGTTCCCATGACAGCCTTGACCAGTTTCCATTTCAATCTGATTTAGGCCAGGTTAAAAGCAAAACCAGTCCTGGAGCTCAACATCAAAGTTAAAGTTAACTTCAATATCTTTCCAGAAAGTATTTGGTTGGCCTAAGATCTGTCCTGGTTCAAAAGTTATGAGATGTCAAAGTTAACAGAATTTCTGGAAACAATTGGACAGCACCTCCCTGTCTTAGGTACTGATTTGATCCAAGAATCCCAGTTAATTCTGTTCCTAATCTGACAAAACTTCCTGTTGCAAGGTTGTAACCCATCTCATAAGCTTTCCAGAACTACCTCATTTCCTATTTTTGGATTTTTAAGCAGGAAGTTATGCTTAATTTTACAGAGAGTCTACAGAGAGTCTTTGCTCTGTCCTGTTTTCTGGACAGTTTCAACTCTACTGCATTTTTCGAGTGGTTAAGGGATGAAACACCTCTGGAACTCAACAGAAAAGTTGTAAAGCTCTTCCAAAGCTTTCCAGAAATGTATCATACGACCCCAACCTCGAAAGAACTCAATCTCTAACCTCTGATTAACTCCAGCCTTGATTCAGCTGAAAACAGAGTGCTCTGTCCTTAACATCCTATAAGTTGAAAACTTGTTAACTTTGAATATCCTGTACAAGGGAAGGTGTTACATCAAGTTTTACTACTTTGGATCAAAACCTTCAAGTTTTTAAATGAAGTTGTTCATTTAATGGGGTGTGACGTCGATGCGTCACCAGATTATGTCGGTACTACGTCCTCACAAAGGAAAAACCTATACCGGACTTAGCCGGCTTCGTTAGTTCAGTGGCACTACTCGTCACTCGCACACGGATGCTACACGTCTACCGTTTCGTGGTCAGGCTACCTGCAGAAACTCAAACAATCATCAGACTCGGCTGCACACCGAGCCCGGAATCCATACAGTTTGTACACCCGGCCGTCATCACTCGCCCGGATGTTCTCAAGCCAAACACGCCTTGAGTTACGTGTTCACGTTTCAGACCACGTGACGGGGTTTCCCATGTTGCACCACGCACGCCAGGGACAGACGTTGCTCGAATACCCCAAACGACATGAAGAGTCGTAGAGGATACTACAGCGGGTCGGGTTACCTGCCACCCGTGGGGCTCCACCCTTCAGCTTGTGCGCACTGGTGGACAGCGCTTACGTGCACCCCCCAAGACATGAATGTCCCGAGATGCACGATTTTCCGACATAACAATTAGGTTAATAAGCCACTTTCTATATGCTAATAACATCCTTATACGGGCTACTAACTCGTTCCTCACTGGATTTTTGAAAAAGAAGACCTTTGTACTGTGTTAAACCTCAAGCGAGCTCTGATACCACGCTGACACGACCCCACTGGTCCTGTCGAGCCAGGATCACGCTGAGGGGTGCTGCGTTGCACAGCACCGTATAACACACGTCAAAGGTGCAAAGCGGAAGCGGAAGTTTTATTACATAAACAAGTTTATGAACATGTTTACATCAAAATAAGTTCGGTCTACACTCGCGGGCGTAGACTAAGCATCAAGTGCACGTTCAGCCCTCGAACGTGTCCTTGCTAGCACACACGCACACTAACTCTGCGGCGTGCACGACTCCCACTCGACGGGGTTCCCCTCCTGGGGTTCCGTCTCCTCTTCAGGAGTCCCTTCCTCATAGAACCCTGCAAAAGCTTCAAACACAAGCAGTGAGCACGAAGGCTCAGCAAGTCTGACCCGTCTCACCTAAACATGGAACTTCTACATGAGGGTAATGGGTTGCATGAGGTAAAAATCATTTGCAAGGACTCACCTAATTAGTAGAACCTTACTTTCAAGTTTTAGCAGCAGGTTGTGGAGAACCTTACGCTAAGGCACATGAGAGAGCCGCAATCAAACAAGAAACGCATTTCTCTCATGTACATTGCCCAAAGTTGAAAGGAACTTTAATTAGCTCTAAGCTACAGCATATCATTAACAATCAATGTCCAGCTTTCAATCAGCAACATTTTAACATGTAACTAGCATATTCTTTCTACGTCACGGTACAGTGAACAAGTGGTACTCACTGACCGCGAGGGACGGCGATTATAATCGATTTACACCTGCAGGGTTACCCGAACAACCCGTCACGTACGCCCGTACTCGATGTTGCCTACAACAACCATCACGGATGCCGTACGCGACTACCTTTCACCCGTTAGCCAAATATTGAACCGGTCCCATCGTCCCGAGCAAGAGGTATCTGCACGCGCATCTCCGTGCCGCCAGCCGATTTACACCTCGAGCTCTCAACCTACCCTCTGAACGACGGGCAATGCCTCAATACCCAGCTACCCGAGTTACATCAGTTTCCCGGTTCCCATATAGCCGGTAGGTCTTCGGTACTGTTCTAGCTTGTTCAACAGGCCCGCACACGGCTCGGTCCTCAATCGACACAAGCGGAGCTACAGCACACATGCCCCAAAGTCCTGCTGCCCTTACTCTCCGCTCGGTCTCATTTTCTTGCCATGTGTATCATGTGCTATCTCTACCCGAGCAATGTGCCTCTAGCCTATTCTCGCGAGTAGTTCCAACTACTCGACTTGTACCGAATCCTACTCTATCCTAGCAATGCAGTGGCTAACGAGGTTTTCAATCCTAAACCCCACCCCTGGTTTTCTTGGCTGTGCAGTTGGATTTCCAATCAAGACTCTAATGCAAAGAACAATATTCAAAGATGTGCTCAAAACAATAAACATTTGTAAAAAGGTTAATGCAAACCGGGGCTTGCCTTGCTGCTCTTGGTCGTAGGCTAGCTGTTCTTCCGGAGTAACGAAGTCTAGGACTTCGGGTTCCTCCTCGACCTTAGCGACTACATGATAAGAGCAATGTATGTATTAATTTAAATGCATTTGTATTATCTTTGAAGTTGTGAAGTCTATAACCCTTGCTAGACAGACCTAATGACTGTGAAACTTTTACTGTGGCTTGGTTACAACCTAAACAGGGACTTGGTCAAGTTTTAGTTGCAGCAAAGCTCATTTGAGCCCTCCACAATTAATTATGTCCTTGACCTTAATTGGAACTCTTAGGGTGTCCTAGGAATTCTCATGAGACAAACCATGACTTTCTGAAAACTAGATTTTCAGAGGGTTCTAATGGAGTTGGTCTCACTTAATTTGGAAGTCTCTAACTAAAGATATGAGCTAAAAAATTTCAGAGAAAATTCTGAAAATGTTTCTGAACATTTTCTATTTTCTCTGGAACAGTTTCACTAATCACACCATTAGGTGGATTAAATGAGCTCAAATGGATCTGAAATTTTTATGGTAGTTCAAGGATATTTTGGTGAATATCTCAGAAACATTTCAGGATTTTCCTCCAAAGGATTCTCCAGTAAAAATTCCTAACAGTTTAAATTTTGAGGAATTAATTCTGGAAAATTAAGGGTTTTCATGAAGTGAAACTTGATTTGCTGGAAAGTACTCGGAGAGCTGAATCCAGCAAAATTTGGTTCACTCAATTTGGAGCTTTGTAGCCAAAGTTATAAGGATTTGAAGTTTGAACTGAAACTGAAATTTGGGAAAAAGTTTAAACTCTGGCTTGTGGGCCCCGCACACAGTGCGTCGTCTCCCTCCTCGCGCCAACTGCGCGGCGGCGGCGATCTCCGGCGACACTCGCCGGAACTGAGTTCCCGGCCACCCCCCGGCCCAAAACTTGCCGCCTGCCCCTTTACTGACCCCCTGGACTCGATGGTGGGGTCGCCGGCCGCCGGCGATGACCGGAAACCCGTGCGCACCGATGACAGCACCTGCTAGGGTTCCGGTGAGGTCGGTCCCGCTCTCCCGTGCACCAAATCGACCGGAAATCGGTCGGAGAGCATCAGTAGAGCATGGGCAACACGAACCAGGGCTGGGTGGAAGCTAGAAATACCGGCAACTAGGCTCTCGACGGTGAGCCGAGGTGTTCAGCCATGGCGGCGGGGAAAACAGCCATATCATGGCCGATTCTCGATGGTTTTCTCTAATTCCAGTTCGAGCGTGGGCGCTATCGTGCGTAGAAGCTACTAGGTAACGAGCTCGTCCAACCCTCGTGCATAGAGCACGAATTTCACCCGAAGGCGAGCTCGGTCCTTATGAACTGATCAAGAGTAAATTTGGAAATTCTCGGCCGAGGGTTGATCAATCGCCAAACGGCTTTCGGCTACTCCATCTACATACAATCACACACCTTTCTTGTGTAGAGAAGAGGACGTGACAACGGCTGTGCCGTGCTGTCCACGGGAGCCCGATCGGCGGCGATGTTCGGCTCGCCGGAGAAATGGCTCGTACAGCTCGAGGACGCTTGCTCACTGGACAACACGGGGTCTAGGAGGTTGCTTACGATCTCCCGGTGCTGTTTTGCTGTGGAGGAGGCTGTGCTCGCGAGTGATGGGGCTTGATCAAGCGTGAGCTCAGGCGGCGGCGATGGCAGTGGAAGAACCGGTCGTGCACGTCGGCAGCTCGGGGAATGGGCGACTGGAGCACGCCGGGGAGGGGATAAGTAGCCCGGCGACTGGTCTCCGGCTTGGGGCGCGCAGCAGGAGCTGGCGCCGGCTGCCCCCCTCGGTGGCGCGCGCACACTGCACCCGGGAACCGACTGAACTGTGTTTCAGTCGGTTTGTGTTGAAGTAGAGGCTGACATGTGGGTCCCACCCCCCATTTTAACCTCTGAAATTTACTCCTAATCACTGTTGTAAACAGTGAACCCCATACTACCCTTGGCAATTCAAATTATTCACCCATGAGCCATTTGAATTGATCAAAGTTTAAATGAGGTTTGGTTTGAATGAATTTCAGCACAAGTTTAGTTTGAAATTCAAATAAAGTTTGAATTTCTCCCACTTAGCTCATGTCAAGATCAACTCCAAATGGAGTGAAATTTGGTGTGTGAGCTCACAAAAATGTGCTGAGTAAGAATATGCCCCTCACTTTTAAATTCATTGGATAAAAACAGTTTGAATTTGAATATGGTTTCAAACTGCCCTCTTCCTAACTATACCCAAACTGACCTCAAAAAGGTTTTGAATTTGGGTGAAACTTGGCATGGACATCCTTAGCAAAGTGTAGGAGTTTTCATATGTCCAGCCCATCTATATCACATGTGGGAAATACCACTTTTGCAATGTGTGAGTTTGTTCTCTAATGAGCATGTTGATAATTGTTACTTGCTCTTCATTTGTGTTCATCATTCTTCCTCAAATGAGGTGTGTGGTGTGGTGATGAACACTGCAAATGTGTGTCAAAAACTGAGGCCCTTACAATGTTCATCACACATACACATACGTTCCACAAACTGAATTCAGAATATATATAACCACGAATAACAGAGTTTATTACAATGTCTCATGAGTCTTGGACTCATGCTCATAGCGGAAGTCTTTATTTCTACACAGCGGAAGTCTTTATTCTAATGCGGGAGCAATCTAACTAATGTGGAAGCAAATCTAAGCAGAAGTGGCTCCATCTCTACTCCCTCCACAGGCAAGGTTGAGAACAGATCACACGCCTTAATGCTCCACTTGGTCTTCATAGTAGTCTTCTCTTGCTGCTGATGACGAAATGATAATGCAAGTTTGAGTACAATGATGTACTCAGCAAGTGCGGGAAAAACACGATATGTAGCTCATAACAAGGTAGGTATAAAAAGGCTCATTTCCAGAAAAGCGGATTTATAAAACCATGATAAAACAGCAACTTAACTTTAGATGAATGTAATCCCAGCATGTATTAAATTACCAACATACATCCATCACTTTCCATGTTCCACCCGAACATTAACCAACTTCATTCTTACTCACGAATACCTCCTCGTATTCGCTACCATTTCACGAATACCTTCTCGTATTCGCTACCATCTTATCTCATAAACAACTTCGTCTCACACCGAGACCAATCTCGTTGCCATGACTCAACCGTCATGCAACCATCTTATCACCCTGACTCAACAGTCCCAAAACCAAACCATAACCAAAATAAATAACCATAACCAAGAACCATCCCAACTAATAGTTTTAAGAACCCTGCAGAGTTTGCACCTCTTTACCCACAAGTTTGTGATTTCGTCACCTGTCGGCGACTGCAGAACCTCCATTATACCAGTACACAACCGTCGGTGTATGGTCAAGAGATCACAAAATAGCCTTTACAAAGGGGTTACTAGATGTATGGACTCACTAGGGTTTCACCGGCAGGCTAGAATCTCCAATTCTCCCACCCACAGGCCCCCTCTTGTGCCATGCAGTTCCCAGGGCAGTCCTCACTCGACTCTCATTCCCCGCACCTTCCACAGTCCATAACACTCTAGCAACTTATCTAATTACTCAGCTAAGCCGCACCCATACTTGGCCTTGTGGTGGCACTGTTATCCTGGCATGTGCATGCATGAACCGGTCCTTAGATCTACGGCAAGTAAACCACCATCTCATGCTACCTCATTCACAAACCCAGTCTTGCCTAGATCTCCCTCCGATCCATGTTCATTAACATCATTAGTTTCTCATATCATTATGAGTGCAGTTAGCTAGACACATCTATCTCGCTTCCCAATCCCATGGACTCAGCGAAGCATAAAGCAAAAATCATACCCGACTCATAAACTTCCCAGGCGACGAAGGTGGTTTAACCAAAACTAGTCAACTCCTATAAAAATGGTTTCCCATCATGTTTGACTCAGCACGCACACCTTTTTGCAAAACAAAACAGTTTCTCCCAAAACATAGGATCAATATGGTCAAGGAGCACTTGGCTTGTTCTTGCGGTTCCGGTTGTTCTTGGATCTCAAAACCTTGTTGCTGCAGTTCATCATAGACAGCTCCCTGAGCTTGTCCTGCTAGGTAGGATCACGTGCATACAAGATTCACAGCAATCAATATCATGCACAAACCTTAAACTAGATGCGATGATGCACATGCATGCTATCCTATGATTAGTTTTATTAGATTGGTTTGTACGTGTTCTTGCATGGCTTGCATGGACAGAGGTGTTCGGATCAAAGGTGAACGTGGCGATGATCTTGTCTTTAGATCAACCTGATCATCAAATGATCTGTCCACGAGAAGGCTTCTGTTCGAAGGAACCAAAGAACAGATGCAAGGAAAACACAATGTTGTCGTAAGGTGGTATTGGAGACCTACCTTACGTTCTTCTCGGTCTCGAGGTCCTCCTCAGATCGCTGGGCTTTCCTCCGGCGATCTTCCCTGCTGTACTCTGGCGATGGTTTACTCGGCGGGTCGGGACTAGGGCTCTAAGTCGTCGGCTCAGGAGTTGGAAAAGAAGTTTGTGGTTTCGGCCAGACGTTCTGGTTCTATTTATAATCAGGAAGAGAAGAGTCCTAATCTGATTGTATCCCGAATAAGAGTCCTGTTCAAATTTGTCGTTGAATCTTACAACTTATCTTTAGTTGATTTGGTGCGGTATCATTGTGGAATTCAGGTCAGTTTTTGTTCCGGTATTTCTATGCGTACAGAATCCAAAAACCGTTCCTAGAACTCGTTACCTCCTCGGTGATGAGCTCCGGAGGCTCCACGTGTCCACCGGGTCCTGGTCTCTTCCTCTCCGCAGGGACGAGCTCTGGTTGTGCCGCGTGTTAAACGAGCAAGACTTCGCTCTTCTCCGGAGGTGAGCTCCGCGTGCGCCACGTATCCTGGCGGTCGGGACCTCCTCTCTTACTTGGAGGTGGCTCCGCGCACGCCACTTGTTAGTGCCGGTTTTTCCTTCTTTCCTCAGAGACGTGCTCCAAGGTTGACACGGGTCCAACAGTGTCGGACCTCCCGGAGATAAGCTCCGATGGCGACACGTGTTCGATAGAACCGGACCTCTCGGAGGTGAGCTCCCAGATCGACACGTATCCTGCGCGACCAGTCCTCTGATTTTTCATGATGTCTAGCTCCGGGGGCAAGACGTGTCCCATAGGGTCGGACCTCTCCCCTTTTTGCGGAGATGAGCCCCGATCCTGCCACGTAGCCATTTTAGCGGCGGACCTCTCCCTACTTCGCAGGGATGAGCTCCGAACACGCCACGTGGCCAGCAGGCAGCGGAAATTGTCTTCGGCACTTTCTATGAACTGGATTCGGCTCTTACTGGCTATCTATTTGATAATTTCTCTGTCCCCACTTCATTAAAAAGGTTTTTTTTCTACATGAAATATGAATACATGCAGAAACCAATGATGAGGGTGTCACAAATCTATGACCCTTAAATTGAATCTCGCCCTCGAGATTCGTTAGTAGAGAATAGATGGGGAAATTCTGCCTTGATATCCTCTTCACGCTCCCATGTGGCTTCAGCTTCGGTGTCATGGCTCCATTGTACCTTGCACCATCGAATCACCTTGTTCCGGGTGACCCTTTCCTTTACGTCCAAGATTCGGACAGGGTGTTCCGCATAAGTCAGGTCCTCTTGAAGTTCAAGATCTCCCATTGATACTTGTTCCTCTGGTACTCTCAAGCACTTCTTGAGCTGGGATACTTGAAACACGTCATGTACGTCGGAGAGGTGGGTTGGGAGCTCTAGTTGATAGGCTACTTCTCCTCGCTTGTCCAAAATCTTAAATGGTCCGATGTAGCGAGGTGCTAGCTTGCCTTTGACGTTGAAACGTCGTTGGCATTGGATAGGCGATACCTTAAGGTATACGAAGTCTCCTACTTCAAAGGTCAACTTCCTACGCCTATTGTTCGCATAGCCTTTCTGTCGTGACTGAGCAGCCTTTAAGTTCTCCCATACCGTTTGGACTTGCTTTTCAGCTTCTTGTAGTACTTCGGGTCCAAACACCTGGTTCTCACCGGTCTCGTTCCAAAACAGCGGCGTTCTACACCGTCTACCATATAATGCTTTGAAAGGCGACATCTTCAAGCTAGCTTGATAGCTGTTGTTATAGGAGAATTCGGCATACGGTAAACTCCTATCCCAACTACTCCCACGTTTCAAGGCGCAAGCTCTTAGCATGTCCTCCAAAATTTGGTTTGTCCTTTCAGTTTGTCCATCAGTTTGTGGGTGATAGGCGGAGCTAAAATACAGTCGTGTACCCATGGCTTTCTGCAGCTTCCTCCAGAATCTAGAGGTAAACTGAGAACCTCGATCTGAGACTATCCTCCTCGGAACTCCGTGACGACCCACAATCTGCTCCATGTACAACTCGGCTAATTGTGCAACGTTGTAATTGGCCCTTACAGGGAGAAAATGGGCGGTTTTCATCAATTGGTCCACGATAACCCAGATGGAGTCGTAACCCGACTGAGTACGTGGCAATCCAACAATGAAATTCATACTGATGTCTTCCCACTTCCACTTTGGTACCTTCAGAGGTTGCAACAATCCAGCGGGTCTTTGATGTTCGGCCTTCACCCATTGGCATGTGTCGCATAGGGCAACGTATTCGGCTATATCCCTCTTCATACCATCCCACCGATAACAAGTTTTTAAGTCCTTGTACATTTTGGTACTTCCGGGATGTATAGAATAGGGTGAATCATGTGCCTCCTTCAATATCATGTCGCGGAGCTGTCTTATGTTAGGCACACAAATCCTTTTTACTAGTCAAAGCGTACTCTTCTCATCTTCTTTGAAATCCTTCTCTATTCCTTGTCGGATTCTTTCCTTGATCTCCTCATCCATTGCTTGGCCATCTCTTATCTCTTGCTCCAATGAGGATTGGATCTCCATTATTTCCATGTTGTTAAAGAATCCGAGGTGTAACCGTTCAAACTCCTTACGTAGTTCGGGGGGTAGCTCCCAAACCGTGAGTTGGTGACATGCTCCCTTTCGGCTCAATGCATCAGCTACTACATTGGCCTTCCCGGGGTGATAGTTGATTCCAACATCGTAATCCTTGATGAGTTCCAACCATCGACGTTGCCTCCAATTCAAGTCCGTTTGTGTAAATATGTACTTGAGGCTTTTATGATCCGTATAGATCTCACATCGATGACCAAGGATATAATGTCTCCAAATCTTCAATGCATGCACTACTGCTGCTAGCTCCAGGTCATGTGTAGGATAATTAAGCCCGTGCTTCTTTAATTGTCGTGAGGCATAGCCTACCACTTGTCCTTCTTGCAAGAGCACACATCCGAGCCCCTGTCTCGATGCGTTACAATATATGTCAAAGCTCTTGCGTACGTTTGGCAATACCAGAACCGGTGTTGTGGTTAGCCTTTTCTTGAGTTCCTCAAAACTTCCTTGGCAGGCTGGTGTCCATTGGAAGACCTTTCCCTTCATTAGCAACTCCGTCATAGGCTTTGCTATCATAGAAAAGTCTTTAATGAAGCGTCGATAGTATCCAACCATCCCAAGAAAACTCAGAATATCACTCATGCTCTGCGGTTGGTCGCACTTCAGAACATCTCCCACTTTGCCGGGATCAACCGATACCCCTTCCTTGGAGATAATATGGCCTAGGAAAGATATTTCCTTTAGCCAAAATTGATACTTCTTAAGCTTGGCATACAGTTGATGCTCACGCAATTTCTGCAAGGTCAATTTCAAATGTTCTTCATGCTCCTCCTCACTTTTTGAATACACCATAATGTCGTCGATGAAAACCACGACGAACTTGTCCAAGTACTCCATGAAAACCTTGTTCATAAGGTATGTGAAGTATGCGGGTGCATTTGTCAACCCAAAAGACATGACCGTATATTCATACGAACCATACCGCGTTTGAAAGGCTATCTTGGGTATATTGGAGGGCTTAATCTTCAGCTGGAAGTATCCCGACCGAAGATCAATCTTGGAGAACACTCGGGATCCTTTCATTTGGTCAAATAGGTCCTCTATACGGGGAAGAAGGTATTTGTTCTTGATTGTTACCTCGTCGAGAGACCTATAATCCACGCACATCCTTTGGGTTCCATCCTTCTTGTCTACGAAGAGCACTGGAGCTCCCCATGGTGACGAGCTTGGACGTATAAAACCCTTCTCCAATTGTTCTTGAATTTGCTTCTTGGGTTCTACTAGTTCATTGACGGGCATCCTATAGGGTCTCTTGGCTATGGGTGCAGTTCCGGGTACCAAATCTATGGCAAACTCAATGTCCCGGTCAGGTGGCATACCTGGAAGCTCTTCCGGGAACACGTCCGAAAATTACTGAACCACTGGAATGCTGTCCAATGTTGTTCCTTTGACGTGGTTCAAAATTTCCCGTTCGGTTGGTTGCTGGGCTGACTCAAACTCGACACGAATACCATGCTTGTTTGTCAACTGCACGCTCCTTTCAGCACATTGGATTACTCCGTTGTGCTTGCTTAACCAATCCATCCCGAGTATTATGTCAATCCCTTGGCAGTCCAAGACAATAGTTGGCAAGGAAGTCTACCCCCCTTATTTTAAGGTTTACTTTCGGACATACTATATTAGTCCTCATTTCTCCTCCGGGATAATTTACTAACATAGCACATTCTAAGTGGGATACGGGTAGATGATGTTTGTCAACATATTTGGATGATATGAAGGAGTGTGATGCTCCAGAATCAAATAAGATGGTGGCTGGGTTGGAGTTGGCAAGGAACATACCAATTACGACGTCCTCAGCCTGTTGTGCTTCCTCAGCAGAGACATGGTTCACGTTGTCGCGAGCATAGTTCTGCTGTCCATGGTTTCCTTGATTGTCCCCTCCGTTCGGTCGCGGGTTCTACTTGGGCACGTTGCTTTGCTGTCCAGGGCCTCTCCTCGGGCACTGGTTCGCGAAGTGTCCTATTTCTCTGCATGCAAAGCATGCCCTGTTGCCTACGGTAGCAGGCATGTTGGGGCGGGGGTTTTGAACAGGAGCGCCATTGTTGGGTCGGGGCGCAGGAGGCATGGGCACGCGTGGTGCTGGTGCAACGAGTTGTTGCTGTGGTGGCTGACCAGGGCGGTATGCAGGAGTTGTTGATCCATACTGCGGTGCAGCTGGGGGCATGTACCGAGGTCGTACATTGCTCCCTTGGGGCTGGTATGGCATCTTCCTCTTGCCCTCTCACTCGATCTCGTTGATCTTGCTTTCGACCACTATATCCTTGTCAACCAGTATCTGGAAGCTTACATAGTCATTATTGAGGAGCTGAACCTGGATATCATTGTTCAACCCTCTCATGAACAGGTACTGCTTCCTCTAGTCTGAGTTGACATCCTCGGGGGCATACCGGGACAGTTGCGTGAACTTGTTGATGTACTCATTCACACTTCTTTGTCCTGTGCGAAGACCTTCAAATTCCTGTCTCTTGAGCATCATTACACCAGCAGGGATGTAATGAGATCGGAAACTCTCCTTGAACTCAGTCCAAGTGATTATCTCAGGGTTGACATGGGCGTTGCATAGGGCATCTCACCAGTCAGCGGCAGCTCCCATAAGTTGGTGCGACGCAAAGAGAACCTTCTCTCGGTCATTGCACTGAACAATAGCAAGCTTCTTCTCCATGGATTTCAACCAATCATCGGCCTCCATGGGATCACTAGCTTGAGCAAAGGTGGGTGGTCGAGTCCTCATGAACTCTCCCAGTCTGTTGTGAGCCGGCGGTGGTGGTGGCTGTGGTGCCGGAACGGGGTTGTTATTGGCCTGCAACTGACCCAAAGTTTGGATCATGGTTTGCATAAGCTGGTTTTGCATGGCCATCAACCTTTCCAGGTTGTTCTCGCCTGCTCCGGGGTTAACAGGAACTTCATCGTGGTCATCCTCTTGGTTGTCACGGATGTTCCTTCGGCCGGCGTTTCCCCTCACCATCTGTGAGAGAGGACGAAATAGAATAGAAGGTTAGAAGGTTAGGTAGGTCTCTTCAACTATATTCATCAAGGTGAGTTGGACTGTATATATATACTAGCCCATATGAGGATGTGAACAAGTGCCGAGACATCTCACACCTCTTTCTACTTACGTGTGGATATGGACAACGTTTGGAGACGTCCCACAACTCACACTAAGCACACAATCACAAACAATCATTGCAAGGGCTCATACAACTCCTATTCAAGGCTGGTTTCCTACGCCAAGGTAGTTCTAAAGCCAATCTAAGCATCCTAGGGTGCTTCCTTTGGTCAGTGTGGCTTAACTACCAATTTGTGTCTAATACCAATCTATGATTCCTATTTATGTGTGTAACCTACTGTTACCCCGTGGCTCTATTATCAATCTGAGGTTTCTATCTAAGCGTGTAACCTACTGTCAACCCGTGGCTCTGATACCAATCTGTGACGCCCTCAATTCTGTGGAAAACCACGGAACCGAGAACTAATGCATATGTGTGCCCAGGATGTTCATCACACATACACATACGTTCCACAAACTGAATTCAGAGTATATATAACCACGAATAACAGAGTCTATTAGAATGTCCCATGAGTCTTGGACTCATGCTCACAGCGGAAGTCTTTATTTCTACGCAGCGGAATTCTCTATTCTAATGCGGAAGCAATTTAACTAATGCTGAAGCAAATCTAAGCAGAAGTGGCTCCATCTCTACTCCCTCCACAGGCAAGGTTGAGAACAGATGTAAGGGCCTCAGTTTTTGACACATATTTGAAGTGTTTATCACCACACCACACACCTCATTTGAGGAAAGTTGATGAACACAAATGAAGAGCAAGTAACCACCATCAACATGCTCATTAGAGAACAAACTCACATATTGCAAAAGGGGTATTTCCCACATGTGATATAGAGGGGCTGGACATATGAAAACTCCTACACATTGCTAAGGATGTCCATGCCAAGTTTCACCCAAATTCAAAACCTTTTTGAGGTCATTTTGGGTATAGTTAGGAAGAGGGCAGTTTGAAACCATATTCAAATTCAAACTGTTTTTATCCCATGAATTCAAAAGTGGGAGGCACATTCTTAGTCAGCACATTTTTGTGAGCTCACACACCAATTTTCACTTCATTTGGAGTTGATCTTGACATGAGCTATGTGGGGCAAATTCAAACTTTATTTGAATTTCAAACTGAACATGTGCTGAAATTCATTCAAACCAAACCCAATTTGAATCCTACTCAATTCAAATGGCTCATAGGTGAATAATTTGAATCACCATGGGTATTTTGGGGCTCACTGTTTACAACAGTGATTAGGAGTGAATTTCAGAGGTTAAAACCCTTGCGGGACCCACATGTCAGCCACTGAAGCAAAAGAAACCGACTGAGAGCTCAGCTCGGGTAACCGCGCGTGCTGCAGCTGCCGCCACGGCGAAGAAATGGCGAAGCCACCAGCTGCTTGCCGATCTCAGCCGCGGAACCGACTCTCTGGGTCTTTATCTACCCGCCCGAGTGGTCACCGGCGCCTTCCACCACTGCCTCGTCGCACTTCCACCCAAAAAGCCGAAGTACCTCGCCGCCCGAGTGAACGTTCGGTTCCTCATCGCCCGGCCGATCCAGTGACCCTCTGGGTGATCTGAGACCAACACCGGGTGCGCCAAGCCATCTTCGACACCTTCGCATCGGTTCCAGACCCTGCGCGGTCTTCCCCGAGCTCCACCGCGGCGATCTTGTCTCTGCCGGTTCAGCCCGAGCCGCTGCTGCGGGGACCGTCCTTCCGGCTACCACAGCCCACCGTTCACGGAGCTGTGAACAGCAAAGAGGTTCGCCTCCAACCCCTCTTTCATTTCCGCAAGCTCCGGCGGCGTGACAAGTGCTCCGACCGGAATTTCATATTTTCGCGACGGTGTGCAAAAGTGAGGTCGGTACCGATCCGAGAAATTCGTAAGCCACACTACATCACTCGTCCTCTCATGGAGGGGATCACTTCTAGTAGCCCGTGCGGGTCCATAGGAGCAGGAACCACGAAGAACCGTGGAGGGAGACCGCTGTTCTTTGAGTTTTAGTAGAAATCCCGATTTCCGGCCTAGGTCGCACGGTGACAGCCCAACACAGCCCTTCCCGAGCTCCGTAGAGCTCATGTCGACCTTTCCTATGGTCCACTGATGCTCGACGACCCTTAGCTTGATCGGGGGAGGTGCTAGCGAGGGTGGACAACGTGACCGATGTTCTCCCGAGGCTGCGGCTCGTCGCCGACCATGTACCGGCCGTTGTCATGACGAGCTGACCCCAGAATCTTGTTCCCTGAGTGAAAGTATGCAGGGGCGGCCAAGATCGTGAAGTTTGGAGCTTTACAGAAGCTGCCGGCGAGCTCTGCGGCGAGGTTCCTCAGCGGTAGAACGCGGGCAGCGAGAGGTTGACGAAGGGGTGGATCCTAGCTGTCAGCGGGAGATATTTTAAGTCGGGATCGGGCTGCGGCCGGGATCTGGCGTGCTGGCGTGCAAATACCCTGTGGGCCTCAGTGTGCCGGACACCTCCGCGCTCGACACGTGTCCCCGCCGGCCCCCGCAAGTTTAAACTTTTCTCCCGATTTTCATATTCCATTCAAACTTCAAATCCTCATAACTTTGGCTAGGAAGCTCCAAATCGAGTGAACCAAATTTTGCTGGATTCAGCTCTCTGAGCACTTTCCAGCAAATCAAGTTCCACTTCATGAAAACCCTTATGTTTCCAAAATTAATTCCTCAAAGTTTAAATTGTTAGGAATTTTAACTGGAGAATCCTTTGGAGGAAAATCCTGAAATTTTTCTGGGATGTTCAACCAAATATCCCTGAACTACCATAAAAATTTCAGACCCATTTGAGCTCATTTGATCCACCTAATGGTGTGATTAGTGAAACTGTTCCAGAGAAAATAGAAAATGTTCAGAAACATTTTCAGAATTTTCTCTGAAATTGTTTAGCTCATATCTTTAGTTAGGAACCTTCAAATTAAGTGAGACCAACTCCATTAGAACCCTCTGAAAATCTAGTTTTCAGAAAGTCATAGTTTGTTTCATGAAAATCCTTAGAACACCCTAAAAACCTTCAATTAAGGTCAAGTACATGATTAATTGTGGAGGGCTCAAATGAGCTTTGCTGCAACTAAAACTTGACCAAGTCTCTGTTTAGGTTGTAACCAAGCCACAGTAAAAGTTTCACAGTCATTGGGCTTGTCTAGTAAGAGTTATAGACTTCACAATTTTAAAAGTTAATACAACTGCATTTAAATTAATACATGTATTGCTTCTATCATGTAGTCGCTAAGGTCGAGGAGGAACCTGAAGTCCTAGATTTCGTTACTCTGGAGGAACAGCTAGCATAAGACCAAGAGCAGCAAGGCAAGCTCCGGTTTGCATTAACCTTTTACAAATTTTTATTGTTTTGAGCACATACATGAATACTATTGTTCCTTGCATTAGAGTCTTGTTTGGAAACCCAAGTGCATAGCCAAGAAAGCCATGGGTTGGGATTAGGATTGAAAACCTCGTTAGCCACTGGCATTGCTAAGATAGAGTAGGATTCGGTACAAGTTGAGTAGTTGGAACTACTCGCGAGCATAGGCAAGAGGCACTCGACTCGGGTAATGATAGCACATGAAACACATGGCAAGAAAATGAGACCAAGCGGAGGGTAAGGGCAACAGGACTTTGGGGCCTGTGTGCTGTAGCTCCGCTTGTGTCGATTGAGGACCGAGCCGTGTGCGGGCCTGTTGAACAAGCTAGAACAGTACCGAAGACCTACCGGCTATATGGCAACCGGGAAACTGATGTAACTCGGGTAGCTGGGTGTTGAGGCATAGCTGGTCGTTCAGAGGGTAGGTTGAGAGCTCGAGGTGTAAATCGGCTGGCGGCACCGAGATGCGCGTGCAGAGACCTCTTGCTCGGGACGATTGGATCAGTTCAATATTTGGCTAACGGGTGAAAGGTAGTCGCGTACGGCGTCCGTGATGGTTGTTGTAGGCAACATCGAGTACGGGCGTACATGACGGGTTGTTCGGGTAACCCTGCAGGTGTAAATCGATTATAATCACCGTCCCTCGCGGTCAGTGAGTACTACTTGTCCACTGTACCGTGACGTAGAAAGAACAGGCTAGTTCATGTTAAAATGCTGCTGATTGAAAGATGGACTTTGCATGTTAATGGTTTGTTGTAGTTTAGAGCTAACTAAAGTTCTTTTCAACTTTGGGCAAAGTACATGAGAGAAATGTGTTTCTTGTTTGATTGCAACTCTCTCATGTGCCTTAGCGTAAGGTTCTCCACAACCTGCTGCTAAAACTTGAAAGTAAGGTTCCACTAATTAGGCGAGTCCTTTGCAAATGATTTTACCTCATGTACCCATCACCCCTCATGTAGAAGTTCCATGTTTAGGTGAGACGGGTCAGACTTGCTGAGCCTTCGTGCTCACTGCTTGTGTTTGAAGCTTTTGCAGGGTTCTATGAGGAAGGGACCCCCGAAGAGGAGACGGAACCCCAGGAGGGGAACCCTGTCGAGTGGGAGTCGTGCACGCCGCAGAGTTAGTGTGCGTGTGTGCTAGCAAGGACACGTTCAAGGGCTGAATGTGCACTTGATGCTTAGTCTACGCCCGTGAGTGTAGACTGAACTTATTTTGATGTAAACATGTTCATAAACTTGTTTATGTAATAAAATTTCACTTCCGCTTTGTACCTTTGACGTGTGTTATCCGGTGCTGTGCAACGCAGCACCCCTCAGCGTGATCCTGGCTCGACAAGACTGTTGAGGTCGTGTCAGCTTTGGTATCAGAGATCGCTTGAGGTTTAACGCACTACAAAGGTCATCTTTTTCAAAAATCCAGTGAGGAACGAGTTAGTAGCCTGTATAAGGATGTTATTAGCATATAGAAAGTGGCATACTAACCTATTTGTTTATGTCGGAAAATCGTGTATCTCGGGACGGTTATGTCTTGGGGGGTACACGTAAGCGCTGTCCACCAGTGCGCACAAGCTGAAGGGTGGAGCCCCACAGGTTGCAGGTAACCCGACTCGCTTTGATATCCTCTACGACTCTTCATGTCGTTTGGGGTATTCGAGCAACGTCTCTCCCTGGCGTGCGTGGTGCAACTTGGGAGACCCCATCACGTGGTCTGAAACGTGAACACGTAACTCAAGGCGTGTTTGGCTTGAGAACATCCGGGCGAGTGATGACGGCCGGGTGTACGAACTGTATGGATTCCGGGCTCGGTGTGCTGCCGAGTCTGACGATTGCTTGAGTTTCTGCAGGTAGCCTGACCACGAAACGGTAGGCATGTAGCATCCGTGTGCGAGTGACGTTTAGTGCCACTGAAATAACGAAGCCGGCTAATTCCGGTATAGGTTTTTCTTTGTGAGGACGTAGTACCGACAAAACCTGGTGACGCATCGACGTCACACCCAACTAAATGAACAACTTCGTTTAAAAATTGAAGGTTTTGATCTAAAGTAGTAAAACTTGATGTAACTCCTTCCCTTGAACAAGATATTCAAAGTTAACAAGTTTTCAACTTATAGGTTGTTAAGGACAGAGCACTCTGTTTTCAGCTGAATCAAGGCTGAAGTTAATCAGAGGTTAGAGGTTGAGTTCTTTCGAGGTTGGGGTCATATGATACATTTCTGGAAATCTTTGGAAAAGCTTTACATCTTTTCTGTAGAGGTCCAGAGGTGTTTCATCCCTTAACCAATCGAAAAATGCAGTAGAGTTGAAACTGTCCAGAAAACAGGGCAGAGGAAACACTCTCGGTAAACTCTCTGTAAATTAAGCATAACTTCCTGCTTAAAAATCCAAAAATAGAAAATGAGGTAGTTCTGGAAAGTTTGTGATATGTGTTACAACTTTGTAACAGAAAGTTTTGTCAGATTGGGAACAGAATTAACTAGAATTCTTGGATCAAATCAGTACCTAAAGCAGGGAGGTGCTGTCCAATTTTCTCCAGAAATTCTGTTAACTTTGACATCTCATAACTTTTGAACCAGGACTTATATTAGGCCAATAAAATACTTTCTGGAAAGCTATTGAAGTTAGCTTTAACTTTGATGTTAAGCCCCAGAACTGGTTTTGCCTTTAGCATGGCCTAAATCAGATTGATATGGAAACTGGTCAAGGCTGTCATGTTGAACAGCAGATCAGCAGTCAAATTTGCTTAAAAAATTTGAACTATGTTTCCAAGCTTTATGGGTTCAATGACATGTCTTATGTTATAACTCAGTGGTTTACTGTTTAAATAAATATTTGACATTTCTCAAATATATTTTTACAGATGACAGCAGATAAACAGTTGGAGAACGGGTGGGTGGTGTCCCACTGTTCTCACCGCAACGGCTATCTGGAAGCATTGAGGCATATGCTTCAATATTTCGGATACCACCAGATGCCACAATACTTCACCAAGGAAGAAGGCGAAGAGGGGAACAAGACGTGGACAATCCATGTCGAAGTCCCTGCAGGACCTACGCCACCCGGTTGGGTGCCGTTCACGATCACGGTGAGAGGAAGACAACCGGAAGGGATGTGGCAAGTGGCAGCCCATGACACCATGTCACGTTTCTGCCAACTACACGTGCAGGCTATGGAGGGCACTCCATACGCGCTCGTTACGGTGGAGGGACGGGCTCAGCATGTGTGAGAAGAGAGGTACCTGGAGGCAACAGATCCGGGTTGCCCAAGGTACAACCCTGCGGAGGCAAACCTTAGCCTCCAGATGAGGGCGGGAAACGTCGTGATGGACAACCAAGCTGTTCATACGGAGCATCTCGCCACAAAGCTCAAGGAGAGCACGAGCCGTGGAGACCATTTCGAGAGTGCTCACAGCGCACTCCGCAATGTGCTCCTTCCGACGATCAAGCGACTGAATGAACAACATAATCAGTTGCATCGTCTGAAGAAGGCGAAGAGGAAAAGCCGTGTCGACATCGCGGCGTTACAAGAACTGGTACAGAATCTGACCCAGTAGAACGAGGAACTTACTCAAGAGCGGGACGACGCTATTGAGGAAGGCCAAGGCTGGGAAGAGGACTACAACCAGGCTATGGACGAGGTGCATGCTTTGCAGGACCTCGTACCTCCGGTATTGGGCATACCGGTGGTCTTGGGTCTTCCAGTAATGGGAGAACCCGGGATGGGAGAAGAGGTGGTAGATCCAGAGCCACTAGCAGAGGTACCAGAGGAGGACGACCCACAGGAGGTCGAGTTCTACTCCGAGTAGAGGGTTACAGTTGCCATGAAGGGCAGCTAGGGTAGTGTAGCCCAAATTTTGTAATCGGTGACATGTCGTGTCGACAGTAGTGTATGTGTAGGTAGTGACGACATGAGCACGACTTCTCGGAGACCCGAGAATAATGTATCTTGTATAAAGTTTATGCTTTATCAATATATGTGAATGTTGTGCAAATTATTCATGTGTCACTTCAATACCTACTGTTACATATGGAATGTTAAGTAAGACATGTGCTAATCGCTGCTGTTTTGAATTTCAGAATGACGCGTACTCGTGCCAAACCTGATGTTGGGGGTACTAGCCAAGGGGGAGAAACCTCCCAACAGCCTCCCGAGGACTCCTCGGGACAGCAGCAGCAAACACCGCCACCGCCACTGCCAACGGTTACACTGGCCGACATCGTCGCGGCAATGGCGGGTTCACATCAGCAGCACATGGAGTTGCTGCAAACTCTCATTGTGAATACGTCTCGCCCAGAGAGACGTCAAGACCGTGAGGAGCGTCAACAGAGCTCCTACTCCGACTTCCTAGCGACTCATCCCCCGGTATTCTCAAGGGCGTATGAACCACTTGACGCGGACATCTGGCTCCGCGCTACAGAGATGAAGTTCGGGCTGCTCCAGATAAGCGAGCAGCGCAAGACTCAGTCCGCGGTCCAGCAGCTCCAAGGATCCGTGAGCGCGTGGTGGGCCAACTTCTGTGCTTCACAGCCCACCGACCAAGTGATGACCTGGACGGAGTTCCGGACTGCCTTCAGGGCCTATCATATACCGCCAGGTCTGATGAAAAGAAAGACACAGGAGTTCTTACACCTGCAGCAAGGGAGCCGGAACACGCTGGAATACTCCAGGGCATTCAACGATCTCGCGCTCTACGCATCGTATCACGCAGATATCGACGAGAAGCGGTGGGACCACTTTTACCAGGGGCTTAACCCGCTCCTGAAGGACAAGTTGGCGATGTTCAATCGCGGCAGCCTCAATGACATCATTGATGCTGCTATTGTTCAGGAGGTCTCCGGCAAGGAGTTAGCGGTGGCGGAGAGAACGCAAAGCGCGCCGCAGAGCAGTGGAGAAGGCGGCGGTCCTTCTCAGAAGTTTCGGATGGTGAATCGCCCACCATCAGGTCCACGCTGGCAGCCACCACCGCGGTCGATGCCGTTCCGCAGTCGGCCGTACTCTTCACCGGCATTCAGGCCGGTACTGCCAGTACCACCTCCGCAACAACAGCAGCAGCGGGCGATGCCGCGTGCGTATGCACCTCAGCAACGCATGCCGGGCTTTCGTCCCCCGAGCACTACACCAGCAGCGGCCACATGTTACAAGTGTGGTCGTCCAGGACACTTCGCGAGCAGTTGCCCAGAGAGGCAAGGCGGCGGAGTGGCACCACAGTTTCCGGGGAGGAATCAACCCCGGAACCCTACTAATGCGCGGCGGGCAAACCCTAGGCCCGGCACCGTCCACCAGCTTGCCATTGAGGACGTGCCGGAGGGCGAGCCAATCCTTGCGGGTATGTTCCAACTCCACCAGCATCCCGCTATAGTACTATTTGATTCAAGCGCCACGCATAGCTTCATTAGCCAAGCTTTCATTAGTAAATATAGCTTGCAAATGCTACCCACCGATAGTCCTTATGTGATCTGTTCGCCGGGTGGGAAAATTTCAGCAGGCATGATGGTCCCAAAAGCGCCATTGTGCTTAGAGGGTAGAGTCTACCCTACGTCTCTCATAATCTTAGAGGGACAAAAGGTCGATGTCATCTTAGGGATGTCGTGGTTAACCTGCCAAGGAGCTGTTTTAGACACCATCCTTCGAGTTGTGCACTTGAACTCAGAAGTGCACGAGTCTCACTCATTATTTCTGGACAGTCCAGAAATAAAACTTCCAAGTGTCTATCAAGCCACAACCATCAGATCGGAAGATATTCCAGTGGTCCGAGAGTTCCCTGACGTATTCCCGGAGGATTTGCCGGGGATGCCGCCTGATAGAGAGGTGGAGTTCAAGATTGAACTTGCACCGGGAACCATGCCAATATCCCAAAGGCCGTACAAGATGGCGCCCAAGGAGTTGGCTGAACTGAAGACTCAGCTCACGGACCTCCTGGAGAAGGGTTTTATTAGGCCGAGCTTCTCACCATAGGGCTGTTCGGCATTATTTGTCAAGAAGAAGGATGAGACGTTACGGCTTTGCGTGGACTATCGTCCATTAAATGCCGTAACCATCAAGAACAAGTACCCGTTGCCACGGATCGACATGTTGTTTGATCAGTTGGTTGAAGCAAAGATCTTTTCCAAGATGGATTTAAGATCCGGGTACCATCAGATTAAGATAAGGGTTGAGGACATTCCAAAGGCAGCTTTCTCGACGAGGTACAGACTTTATGAGTACCTGGTCATGTCCTTCGGTCTCACCAATGCTCCAGCTCACTTCATGTACTTAATGAATTCGGTATTCATGCCGGAGCTGGACAGGTTTGTCGTGGTCTTCATCGATGATATCCTGGTATATTCCAAGTCGGAAGAAGATCACAAGAAGCATCTGCGTATAGTCTTGCAACGGCTGCGGGATCACAAGCTATACGCGAAATTCAGCAAATGCGAGTTCTGGATATCGCAAGTGCCTTTTCTCGGGCATATCATCTCAGCGGAGGGTATCGCTGTAGACCCGAGCAAGATCACTCAAGTGCTGAATTGGAAATCCCCGAGAACTGTTCACGAGATACGGAGTTTCCTCGGACTCACGGGATATTATAGGAGGTTCATTCCGAACTTCTCGAAGATTGCCAAGCCAATGACAGAGCTGCTGAATAAGGCTACCAAATATGTTTGGAGTACAGCGTGTGAAGCAGCATTCAAGGCTTTAGTCAAGAACCTCACATCAGCACCGGTTTTGGCGCAGCCAGACACAACAAAACCGTTTGATGTGTACTGCGATGCATCCGGCATTGGGCTCGGATGTGTGCTGATGCAAGACCGAAGGGTGGTCGCGTATGGGTCACGGCAGCTTAGAAACCATGAGCAAAACTATCCAACTCACGATTTGGAGCTTGCTGCCGTGGTACTTGCACTGAAAATGTGGAGGCACTACCTACTCGGTAACCTCGTACATTTATATACCGACCACAAAAGCCTCAAGTACATATTCACTCAGAAGGAGTTGAACATGAGGCAGCGAAGATGGTTAGAATTGATAAAAGATTACGAAATAGAGATCCATTATCATCCGGGCAAGGTAAACATAGTGGCAGATGCGCTGAGCCGCAAGTCACACGTCAATAATCTGACCATCACACCGTTGAAAGAGAGCGAACCACCACTACATGTGATTCCACACGGAGCTCTCTACAACCTAGCTTTGATCCCCACCATCCGTGAAGAGATAGCGGCAGCCCAGAAGAATGACAAGGGCATGTCGCATTTGCGGAGACGTGTAGACAGTGGGGAGTTGAAATGTTTCCGGAAGGACGGAGACGGCGTCCTATGGTTCAAAGACCGGATCGTCGTACCCTGTAACCCGGAATTACGGAAGAAAATTTTTGATGAGGCTCACTTATCAAAATTTTCAATTCACCCCGGCAGAAACAAGATGTATGAAGAACTCAGAAGCAAGTTTTGGTGGACACGGATGAAGCGTGAGATTGCAAAATACGTGTCTGAGTGTGATACATGTTGAAGGGTGAAGGCAGACCATATGCGGAAAACGGGACTGCAGCAACCACTGGGCATTCCTGCCTGGAAATGGGAGGATGTGAGCATGTACTTCATCGTCGGTTTACCTGTAGGATCGAAGAGCACGTGAAAAGCTACCAGAGCGGGGGTGAATGGTAGATTAAAACTTTTCGCAGCGGAAACAACAAAAACCCCTCAGCAAAAATCAATCGGTTAAAGAAACCGTGTGTGCAAGTGTTTTCAAACGTGTTCAACCGTGACAAATCAAGTAGAGAGGTAGAGAATCAAGTCACGGATCTAATGCAACAAGAATCACTTGAAAACACGAAGTAAAACTTGAGATACGATCAAAACATTAAACGAAGATCAATCTGTTCTACCCGATATAAAACAGATCTGCAACGCTGCAAAGAAACTCGTGTATCTCAAAAACTACACATCCGAAGCTCGTGAAAATTTCACAGATGATAGATAATTGAGTTGTGAAGACGTCTCAAAAAGAATCACGTCAATCGGATCTGTAAAACTCGAGTTATGAATGAAACTCCCAAGCAACGTCGATCTGTCCAGAAACTCGGCGAGAAAGACTTGACGAAAAACAAGTCGGACGAACAAGGCACAAAAGCTCCTCGAAACTATGAACTTTATTCAATAGAAGTACAAGAGGAACAGCCCAAAGTCGTGCACTCACCAGACTTGGCCCCCCTTCTTATATAACCAGCACTAAGGCCAACTCAACTCAAACTAGGACTCCTACTCCTACTTGGATTCAAACTGTAACTTTCCAATACTGCTCAAGACTCTTCTATACGCAGATAGAAGCAATCTTAAGACTTCCAAACACCTTAGGAACGTCCCAAACATTCCTAAAATAACTCAAATTCGTGACCCAAACGAAATCCTATCATAACCAACTCAAAACTTTCCATATTTGAGTCAAACACGACTCAGCCGCAGCCTGAGTCTATAACCTAGTCGGTTGAATCTTTCCGACCAATTATTTACGTCCACATCTCTTCATCACGCCTTGGAACAATGTTGCCACGTCCATGCACTCCTTGCACACGTGTAAACACCTTCCAACGACGTACACGCAACCTTCATATGCACTACCCTTGATCCAAACATGCTGCGCGACCTCCCGATCAACTCAACCACAGCTCCTCCCGAACTTGGTTGTTGGAACCTCATCTCCTCCCTGAGACTAGTCCAAGGATCCCGTCACCAGCCATGTCTTGAACTCAAGCAATACCTGCACATGAATAAACAATCAATTCTTCCGAGCACAAGTCCTCGACTTGACTCACATTAGTTCGAAAACCACAACACCTTACATGAGCATGTCACATAAGCATGTTGCAAACCATATCAAATGATAACAGCCATAACCACCAAAACACACCAAAAACTTAGCAAATTAATACTAAGCAAACCATCCCATAAAGCAAGTTTGAAACATTGCAAGTTAAAAGCAAAAACAAGACGCTGCAGTTCTACGAGTTGAACTTCACGGGAGCTCCCTAAAAACAAGCTCCGGACCTCACAGAAGCTCTCCGGACCTTGCAGGAGCTCTCCGGACCTTGCGTCGGACCTTGCCAACACTTGGCGGACCTAACAAAGAACTTGTTGGAACTTGCCACAGAAGAATGTTTTGGCAATATTCAAAACTTTGAATGTTAATGCTAACTTTTATCCTAATTGCCAATGTATTCAGCACACATAGGTCTCACAATCTCCCCCTTGATGAATGCATTGGCAACACCAATTAAAATCCGAACATTGGCTTATGAAAAGTTTTGAAAAGCTTTGAAAACTCATTTCTCCCCCTTTATTAATTTCTCCCCATTTTTTAAAATCCGAGAAGGAAGAAAGTGTATAACATATGCAAAGTGTAAAAAAATCTATCTCTCCTTATACATATTTCTCCCCCTTTGACAATGTATTCAGCAAGGTTCAAAAGAGAAATTTTTAAATGTTATGAGCATATTATAACATATACATACAAAACAAAGCTCATCCAAGTCATACTATCAGGTTACTTACACTATCACATCAATGAGATACGTAAAGTAGTGTAAGCCATGCTAGAGATCAAATGTATTTTTCAGTTTAAGCAAGTCATGATCTCCCTTGCTCAACTATTTCAAAACCTGAAAACATGACACTTGTTGCTGCATTTTTATTATTCATAATCATTTAAGGCACAAAGTTGATCATATGATATTTGCAAGAGATTATATGCCGCATCAGCCTTATTCTAACCAACCAAGCCAAGCCTATGTCATTTGACAATCAGAAGCTTTAGGACACGGTTTTAGTCATACACAATTCCTTCCAAGTTCATATCTTAGTGCAATGATAAGCAATCTCAAAAGAAGAAGTGCGATGCATGCATATTCTCTTGATCTTTTCTCAATTTTTTATTTGAAAACTCAACATGTGAGCTGATCACTTGATTAATTTTTTATGATTAAAAGCACTTGTGAGCACGCAACAAGTTCAAAACAGCAAGAAAGTTCGATCATGACCAGATTTAGTGTAAGTAATTATTCCAATTACTAGTCATGGCAAAAACTACAAAATGTATAACATGAGTAATGTAGTAAGAACTTTCAGCATGTAAAAGGAATCACAAAGTCATATATGTATGAAATACTATGCTCATATTATTTTAGTTTCAGATTCACACAAAGACTTTCAAAGTTTCAAAAACTCCCCCTCAATTTAAGCCATGAGGATGCATAACCCCTATTTCACTACGAATGAAACAAAAACGAGTGAAATCCAAAGGTTTTGTAAAAATATCAGCCAATTGTTGTTCGGTATCGACATGGTGAAGCACAATGTTTCCTTTTTCAACATTATCACGAAGAAAGTGATACCTAATATCAATGTTCTTAGTTCTAGAGTGTTTCACGGGGTTTTTAGCAATACAAATTGCACTAGTGTTATCACAAAACAGTGGAACACTATCTAAATCAACCCCATAGTCCTTAAGTGTTCGAACAATCCAAAGAATTTGTGAGCAAGCGCTAGCCGGAGCTACATATTCAGATTCGGCCGTGGATTGTGCAACTGAACTTTGTTTTCTAGAGGACCAAGCAACAAGTGAATTACCAGGAAAATGACAAGCACCCGAAGTACTTTTCCTATCAATCCTACAACCCCCAAAATCAGCATCCGAAAAAGCTTTCAAAGTAACGGTTGAGGAAGAAGGAAGAAAAATGCCAAATTCTTGAGTTCCATGTAGGTACCTGAGAATCCTTTTGATGGCTTGGCAATGTGAAGCACGTGGAGAAGCTTGAAAACGTGCACAAAGACATACGCTGAATTGTATGTCCGGTCTTGACGCCGTGAGATACAAAAGTGATCCAATCAGACTTCTGTATTCTTTTTTATCGACCGGGTCACCATCTTCGTCAAGTTCAAGTGTTGTTGCTGTTCCCATTGGTGTCCGAAGAGGCTTGCATTTGTCCATGTTGAAGCGCTTAAGAAGGTCCTTTGTATACTTAGTTTGATGCACAAAAGTTCCTTCTTTTGTTTGCTTGATTTGCAGCCCCAAAAAGTATGTGAGTTCTCCCATCATACTCATCTCAAATTCTGAACTCATCATAGCTGAAAACTTGGACACGAGATCATGAGAAGCACAACCAAAGATAATATCATCCACATACACTTGAACGAATAATGAGTCATTGCCATGCTTAAGTACAAAAAGAGTTTTATCAACCTTGCCCATGGTAAACCCCTTTTCAAGTAAGAATGTTTTTAACCTATCATACCATGCTCTAGAGGCTTGTTTTAGACCGTACAAGGCTTTGGACAGTTTGTAAACATGATTAGGAAAATCTGGATTTTCAAAACCCGGTGGCTGCTTAACATAAACCTCCTCCTCTATGTAGCCATTAAGAAAAGCACTTTTAACATCCATTTGATATAACTTGAAACCTTTAGATGCAGAAAATGCTAATAAAATTCTTATAGCTTCTAATCTAGCAACAGGAGCAAATGTTTCATCAAAATCTAGACCTTCAATTTGAGTGAAACCTTGAGCAACCAACCTAGCTTTATTCCTAACCACAACCCCATCCTCACTTTGCTTATTTTTAAATACCCATTTAGTTCCAATTAATGTGTGACCTTGAGGCGGAGGTACAAGTTTCCAAACATTATTTCTTTCAAAATTTTCTAACTCTTCTTGCATGGCATTAATCCAAGATTTATTAGTGAGTGCGTGTGATATATCCTTGGGTTCAAAAGAAGCAACAAAAGCAGAATGAGCATGAGAGTTTGGATCGCAAAACCTGGACCAAGTGACTCGTTCATGCAAGCTTCCAATGATTTATTGTGGAGGATGACTTTTGAGTACTCGGAGGGGAGTAGACACTTCACAAGCACCTTCTTCTTCATGTTCGGACCTTTGATTAGGAGAGCTTGTTGATTGAGGGAGGTCCGAACCAGCAGTAGTGACTGTTGGTGCTGGTTGTGGTGCAAAATCAGCAGCTTGATCGTTATTTACTTCCGAGTTTTCGGGCAGCAGCACCACTTCTTCATCTTCTTCAATAAAAATACTCTCCCCCTGCGGGTATGGATCCGGACCTGCAATATCGGAGCTAGTACTTGGGCTAGCTTCATCAAAAGAAACCTCGCAAGTCTCCACAATTTTGTTAGTGTCAAGTAAAAGCACACGGTAGCCTCTAGTATGAGATGGATAACCAAGAAACATGCCATCAACAGATCTAGCTTCAAATTTATCAAGATTACCATGTTTCTTAACAAAGCATTTGCAACCAAAAACCCTAAAGTGTGTAACACTAGGCCTATGTCCAAACCGGAGCTCATATGGGTTTTTTCCAAGCTTAGCATGCAAGAAAACACGATTTGAGACATAACAAGCGGTTGCAATTGCATCAGCCCAAAATTTCCTAGGAGTTTGATATTCATCAAGCATAGTCCTAGCCATCTCAACTAAGGTCCTGTTCTTTCTTTCTACGACACCATTTTGTTGTGGTACATAGGGTGAAGAGTATTGATGATCTATTCCATTTTCAGCACAAAAGTGATTAAAGGATTGGTTTTTAAATTCAGTTCTGTTATCACTTCTAATTGCTTTTAATGATCCTGGGTGATCAATAGATAATCTAAGAAATAAAGTTCTAAAATGACTAAAGGCTTCATTCTTAGATGCCATAAAATAAACCCAAGAATATCTGGAATAATCATCAACAATCACAAGCACATACCATTTACCTCCGAAAGATTGAACACGTGCCGGACCTACTGTGTCAAGATGTAAAAGTTGTCCCGGTTCAGCTGTCATGGTCATTGTGAGAGGAGCATGTGAACCTGCAACAAACTTAGCATGTCTACAAGAATAGCACACAATATCATTGTCCTTTTTAAGCTTCGTCAGCCCACGTATGCGATCGAGAGCACTAACACGAGTGAGATGACCAAAGCCTATGTGACCAAGTCTACGATGCCAAAAATATAGATCCTTTGTATCATTAGCAACTAGACACCGATGCTTAGAAGTTGACAAATCAAAATCAGCTTTAAAAACTCTTCCAAACCTAGACATGTTAAACAAAAGCTCACCTTTTGAATCTACAACCTTGCAGCAATTTTTAGCAAAGCTAACCTCTAGATTTTCATCTAGCAATTGTGAAACCGAAAGCAAGTTGTATTTCAAATTTTTAACAAGTGCCACATCTTTCAAAGTGTAGAGATTGTTTACTCTAACCGAACCTTTAGCAATTATGGGAGTAGAAGAGTTATCGGCGAAAGTAACATTTTCTACACGTGACACAAAAGAGAGAGAGGAGAACCATTCTTTGTTACCGGTCATGTGGCGTGAGCAAACTGAATCCACAATCCAAATGTTCTCCTTCCTCAAACGTGAAACCTACACAGAAGCACAATACATCGATGACTCAATACTGGGGTTAGTTAAAAGACTTTTAGCAATCCAGTACTGAGTCACACGACGTCCAGCAGGAATAACACGCGAAAGCTGAGAAGGTACAGCAGGTTTATGAGCCAAACATCAAAAATTTTTGTTCCCAACTACTGACTTAGAAGATGTGTTATATGTAGCACAAAAAACAGTAGGTCCGGGAGCAAGTTTTTGACTCACTACAGCAGGTTGCAAGCTCCGAACATTCGGTCTAGCAGATTTTGCTTGGTTGTTATGTGATCTAGCAAGTATTCTTTGTTTCTTATCGTGTTTAGCTAGTCTAGAACAAAAATCCATGACATGACCATCTCTACCACAGTAGGTACAATGAAAAATAACCTTATTATCATGTCTAGATGAGCAAGCAACACGTTTATTAGAACCCGAATGGGACAGTACTCCTGCAGATTTGAAAATCACCTCTTTTTGTCTAGGAGCTGTTTGAATCAAACCGCTTCCTAATGACTTTACAACTTTAGGTGGGTGTGCCTTAGCATGAGCATGAGAATTAAAACCTAAACCAGTTTTATCATTACAAGACTTGGAAGAATTCAGCAGCAAGTTTAGGTTCTTATTTGCATTAGAAAACCGATCTAGTGTCCTATGCATGTCATCAAGTTTATTGGACAGATCAAAGCAGTTTTCACATGAAGTTTTTCCTTTTAGTTTGCAATTTGAACAATATTTAACTTCATGCACACGTAAAGCATTGTTCAAAATAGAAATCTCATTCACAGCATCATTTAGTTTCTTATTCAGATCATCACATGAAGAACAATGCAAATCAATTGTAGAACAACAAGCATCTTTCAAATTTTTATCATTAAGTGCAGCAAGCTCTTTGTTCTTTTCAATTTCAAGTTCAAGTTTATCAAGTGTAGATGCGTGTGCATTTCTTAAAGAGGATAATTTTTCATAAATCAAATCACATGAGGAACAAGAATCATCACTAGGAATCAAAGTTTTTAAACGGTTAATTTCAGATTCTAGTGATTCAATTTTAACAGCATTGTTCCTAAGTTTTTTTATCCTTTTTTCTTTAATATAACAGTGGCACGAGAAATAGCATCACACATTTCTTCGCAAGTGGGACATACCTCTTCATCGTCGCTGTTGTGTTCTGCCTCCTCGGAGCTTAAACTTGACTTGCTCACCATGCAGCACATATTTGCCATAGCTTCTTCATCTTCATCACTACCGGTGTCCACATCACTTGAGCCGAAATCTTGAAGTGCAGAGATCATACTATGCACTATGTTGCGCATTGATAAATCTTTCTTCTTCTTATTATTTGCAAACGATTTCTTCGGCCTTGTTTGTTTTTCTTCACGTGAAGTCGGACCTGAAAGGTTAGGGCACTCCGTACGAAAATGTCCTGTCTTACCACATTCAAAACATCGTTGAGGTCCGGAGCTTCCTCTCCTTCTAGTTCTCACATTTTACAATGCTCTTGAGAACCGAGTAGAGATGAGTGCAAGCTCCTCCTCTGGAAACTCTTCAATCTGTTCAAGTGTTAGAGAGGACAGCAAAGAGAGTGCACCACTAGATGATGATTGACTAGAACTAGACATGTCAAGTTGCGAAACAAATGCAATAGACTTGTTGGGGTTTTTACGTGAGATGATGTCAATTTCATGAGTTTTCAATTTAGAATAAAGCACATCTAAAGTAAGAGAACTCATGACAGTAGATTCACGAATAGATGTAACTTTCATCTCCCAAATTGACATATCTAATGCTCCTAACAATTGTCTAGCATTTTCAGCATCTGAAAATTTAACATTGACACTACGCAAGTTGCTGAGAATTTTATTAAAGCGAGCAAAAAGGTCGTCAATTGACTCACCGGGTTGCATCTCAAAACGCATGTATTCTTTCTTGAACATATTTTGCCTTACCTCCTTGATCATATTGGATCCTTCATGGTAGTCACAAAGAGCTTTCCAAACATCATATGCAGATCGGAGGTGTGCAACACGGTCGAAGTCGCTTTGAGTCAATCCTTGGATGATCAAGTTGCGAGCCTTGTTGTTGTTGTCAACATCTCTCATGTTCGCAGCCGTAACTTGATCGTTGGGTGGTACATCGAAGTTCCGGTAGACCTTTTCCCATATGGCAAAGCCTTGCGCCTGTATGTAGGCCTCCATCCGCGCCTTCCAAACCTGAAAATCGATGCCATTGAACACACAAGGTTTTGCGGAGTACTTCTCCATGATGGTTAGTCAAAACACGTGCAAATCACAAAGATTAGAGCACCTTGGCTCTGATACCAATTGTAGGATCGAAGAGCACGTGAAAAGCTACCAGAGGGGGTGAATGGTAGATTAAAACTTTTCGCAGCGGAAACAACAAAAACCCCTCAGGAAAAATCAATCGGTTAAAGAAACCGTGTGTGCAAGTGTTTTCAAACGTGTTCAACCATGACAAATCAAGTAGAGAGGTAGAGAATCAAGTCACGGATCTAATGCAACAAGAATAACTTGAAAACACGAAGTAAAACTTGAGATACGATCAAAACATTAAACGAAGATCAATCTGTTCTACCCGATATAAAACAGATCTGCAACGCTGCAAAGAAACTCGTGTATATCAAGAACTACAAATCCGAAGCTCGTGAAAATTTCACAGATGATATATAATTGAGTTGTGAAGACAACCCAAAAAGAATCACGTCAATCGGATCTGTAAAACTCGAGTTATGAACGAAACTTCCAAGCAACGTCGGTCTGTCCAGAAACTCGGCGAGAAAGACTTGACGAAAAACAAGTCGAACGAACAAGGCACAAAAGCTCCTCGAAACTATGAACTTTATTCAATAGAAATACAAGAGGAACAGCCCAAAGTTGTGCACCCACGAGACTTGGCCCCCCTTGCTTATATAACCAGCACTAAGTCCAACTCAACTCAAACTAGGACTCCTAGTCCTACTTGGATTCAAACTGTAACTTTCCAATACTGCTCGAGACTCTTCTATACGCAGATAGAAGCAATCTTAAGACTTCCAAACACCTTAGGAACGTCCCAAACATTTCTAAAATAACTCAAATTCGTGACCCAAACGAAATCCTATCATAACCAACTCAAAACTTTCCATATTTGAGTCAAACACGACTCAGCCGCAGCCTGAGTCCATAACCTAGTCGGTTGAACCTTTCCGACCAATTCTTTACGTCCACATCTCTTCATCACGCCTTGGAACAATGTTGCCACGTCCATGCACTCCTTGCACACGTGCAAACACCTTCCAACGGCATACACGCAACCTTCATATGCACTGCCCTTGATCCAAACATGCTGCGCGACCTCCCGATCAACTCAACCACAGCTCCTCCCGAACTTGGTTGTTGGAACCTCATCTCGTCCCTGAGACTAGTCCAAGGATCCCGTCACCAGCCATGTATTGAACTCAAGCAACACCTGCACATGAATAAACAACCAATTCTTCCGAGCACAAGTCCTTGACTTGACTCACATTAGTTCGAAAACCACAACACCTTACATGAGCATGTCACATAAGCATGTTGCAAACCATATCAAATGATAACAGCCATAACCACCAAAACACACCAAAAACTTAGCAAATTAATACTAAGCAAACCTTCCCATAAAGCAAGTTTGAAATATTGCAAGTTAAAAGCAAAAACAAGACGCTGCAGTTCTACGAGTTGAACTTCACGGGAGCTCCCTAAAAACAAGCTCCGGACCTCACAGAAGCTCTCCGGACCTTGCAGGAGCTCTCCGGACCTTGCGTCGGACCTTGCCAACACTTGGCGGACCTAGCAAAGAACTTGTCGGACCTTGCCACAGAAGAATGTTTTGGCAATATTCAAAACTTTGAATGTTAATGCTAACTTTTATCCTAATTGCCAATGTATTCAGCACACATAGGTCTCACATTACCCACCACCTTGCAGAAACATGATTCTGTGTGGGTGATTGTCGATCGGCTCACCAAAGTTGCCCATTTCATCCCGGTCAACACAAACTACAACGCCAAGAAGTACGCTGAACTATACATCTCACAGATCCTATGCTTGTACGGCGTACCCCGTACCATCATATCGGATCGGGGCACTTTATTTGTGTCCCGTTTTTGGGAGCAGCTACACGCTGCCTTGGGGACGAAACTGATCCATAGTTCAGCATACCACCCGCAGACGGATGAACAAACCGAGCGGGAAAATCAGATCCTAGAATACATGCTACGAGCTTGCGCTATCAACCACGGCAAGAATTGGGATGATCACTTGCCGTTAGCCGAGTTCTCGTACAATAATGGGTACCAAGCCAGCATCAAGATGGCACCTTACGAGGCGCTATACGGTAGGAAGTGCCGCACACCATTGAACTGGTGTGAGTCTAGCAAAAGGGTTACCTTCAGGATTGACCTCGTCAACAACGCGGAAGAAAAGGTTTGACTGATTCAGACGAACCTAAAAGCCGCTCAATCCTGTCAGAAACAGTATGCGGACCGGAGAAGGCGCCCATTACAATTCGAAGATGGAGATCACGTATATCTATGGGTATCTCCAATGAAGGGCGTAAACAGATTTGGGGTGAGAGGAAAGTTGGCACCCCGATTCATCGGTGCATTCCAGATTACCGAAAGATGTGGATCAGTGGCATACCGGCTGAAATTACCAGAAGCACTTTCCGGTGTGTACGACGTCTTTCACATTTCCCAGCTGAAGAAGTGTCTCAAGCTATCAACTACCGTTCAGCTGGAAGATATTGAAGAACTGCAACCGGATCTCACCTATCGGGAGGAACCGGTGCAGATTATTGATGAAAAGGCCCGAACCACACGCAACCGTACGTTGTGGTTCTACAAGATTCTATGGAGTAATCACTCCATGGACGAAGCGACATGGGAGAGCGAAGGATTCCTTCGCGCTAACTACCCCGACTTTTTCACGTCGCATATCCGGTAATTTTCCACCGTCCTCTCTCTCATTTTCACCTTATAATCTCGGGACGAGATTCTTTTAAGGGGGGAGGAATGTAAGGGCCTCAGTTTTTGACACATATTTGAAGTGTTCATCACCACACCACACACCTCATTTGAGGAAAGTTGATGAACACAAATGAAGAGCAAGTAACCACCATCAACATGCTCATTAGAGAACAAACTCACATATTGCAAAAGGGGTATTTCCCACATGTGATATAGAGGGGCTGGACATATGAAAACTCCTACACATTGCTAAGGATGTCCATGCCAAGTTTCACCCAAATTCAAAACTTTTTGAGGTCATTTTGGGTATAGTTAGGAAGAGGGCAGTTTGAAACCATATTCAAATTCAAACTGTTTTTATCCCATGAATTCAAAAGTGGGAGGCACATTCTTAGTCAGCACATTTTTGTGAGCTCACACACCAATTTTCACTCAATTTGGAGTTGATCTTGACATGAGCTAAGTGGGGCAAATTCAAACTTTATTTGAATTTCAAACTGAACATGTGCTGAAATTCATTCAAACCAAACCCAATTTGAATCCTACTCAATTCAAATGGCTCATGGGTGAATAATTTGAATCACCATGGGTATTTTGGGGCTCACTGTTTACAACAGTGATTAGGAGTGAATTTCAGAGGTTAAAACCCTGGGTGGGACCCACATGTCAGCCACTGAAGCAAAAGAAACCGACTGAGAGCTCAGCTCGGGTAACCGCGCATGCTGCAGCTGCCGCCACGGCGAAGAAACGGCGAAGCCACCAGCTGCTTGCCGATCTCAGCCGCGGAACCGACTCTCTGGGTCTTTATCTACCCGCCCGAGTGGTCACCGGTGCCTTCCACCGCTGCCTCGTCGCACTTCCACCCAAAAAGCCGAAGCACCTCGCTGCCCGAGTGAACGTTCGGTTCCTCATCGCCCGGACGATCCAGTGACCCTCTCGGCGATCTGAGACCAACACTGGGTGCGCCAAGCCATCTTCGACACCTTCGCAACGGTTCCAGACCCTGCGCGGTCTTTCCCGAGCTCCACCGCGGCGATCTTGTCTCTGCCGGTTCAGCCCGAGCCGCCGCTGCGGGGACCGTCCTTCCGGCTACCACAGCCCACCGTTCACGGAGCTGTGAACAGCAAAGAGGTTCGCCTCCAGCCCCTCTTTCATTTCCGCAAGCTCCGGCAGCGTGACAAGCACTGCTCCGGCCGGAATTTCATATTTTCGCGACGGTGTGCAAAAGTGAGGTCGGTACCGATCCGAGAAATTCGTAAGCCACACTACATCACTCGTCCTCTCATGGAGGGGATCACTTCTAGTAGCCCGTGCGGGTCCATAGGAGCAGGAACCACGAAGAACCGTGGAGGGAGACCGCTGTTCTTTGAGTTTTAGTAGAAATCCCGATTTCCGGCCTAGGTCGCACGGTGACAGCCCAACACAGCCTTTCCCGAGCTCCGTAGAGCTCATGTCGACCTTTCCTATGGTCCACTGATGCTCGACGACCCTTAGCTTGATCGGGGGAGGTGCTAGGGAGGGTGGACAACGCGACCAAAGTTCTCCGGAGGCTGCGGCTCGTCGCCGACCATGTACCGGCCGTTATCATGACGAGCTGACCCCAGAATCTTGTTCCCCGAGTGAAAGTAGGCAGGGGCGGCCAAGATCGTGAAGTTTGGAGCTTTACAGAAGCTGCCGGCGAGCTCTCCGGCGAGGTTCCTCAGCGGCAGAACGCGGGCAGCGGGAGGTTGACGAAGGGGTGGACCCCAGCTGTCAGCGGGAGATATTTTAAATCAGGATCAGGCTGCGGCTGGGATCTGGTGTGCTGGCGCGCAAATACCCTGTGGGCCTCAGTGTGCCGGACACCTCCGTGCTCGAGACGTGTCCCCGCGGGCCCCCGCAAGTTTAAACTTTTCTCCTGATTTTCAGATTCCATTCAAACTTCAAATCCTCATAACTTTGGCTAGGAAGCTCCAAATCGAGTGAACCAAATTTTGCTGGATTCAGCTCTCTGAGATTCCATCAAATCAAGTTTCACTTCATGAAAACCCTTATTTCTCCAGAATTAATTCCTCAAAGTTTAAGCTGTTAGGAATTTTAACTGGAGAATCCTTTGGAGGAAAATCCTGAAATTTTGATGGGATGTTCACCAAAATATCCCTGAACTACCATAAAAATTTCAGACCCATTTGAGCTCATTTGATCCACCTAATGGTGTGATTAGTGAAACTGTTCCAGAGAAAATAGAAAATGTTCAGAAACATTTTCAGAATTTTCTCTGAAATTGTTTAGCTCATATCTTTAGTTAGGAACCTTCAAATTAAGTGAGACCAACTCCATTAGAACCCTCTGAAAATCTAGTTTTCATAAAGTCATAGTTTGTTTCATGAAAATCCTTAGAACACCCTAAAAACATTCAATTAAGGTCAAGTACATGATTAATTGTGGAGGGCTCAAATGAGCTTTGCTGCAACTAAAACTTGACCAAGTTTCTGTTTAGGTTGTAACCAAGCCACAGTAAAAGTTTCACAGTCATTGGGCTTGTCTAGTAAGAGTTATAGACTTCACAAGTTTAAAAGTTAATACAACTGCATTTAAATTAATACATGTATTGCTTCTATCATGTAGTCGCTAAGGTCGAGGAGGAACCCGAAGTCCTAGACTTTGTTACTCCGGAGGAACAGCTACCCTACGACCAAGAGCAGCAAGGCAAGCTCCGGTATGCATTAACCTTTTACAAATTTTTATTGTTTTGAGCACATACATGAATACTATTGTTCCTTGCATTAGAGTCTTGTTTGGAAACCTAAGTGCATAGCCAAGAAAGCCATGGGTTGGGATTAGGATTGAAAACCTCGTTAGCCACTGCATTGCTAAGACAGAGTAGGATTCGGTACAAGTCAAGTAGTTGGAACTACTCGCGAGCATAGGCTAGAGGCACTCGACTCGGGTAGTGATAGCACATGAAACACATGGCAAGAAAATGAGACCAAGCGGAGGGTAAGGGCAACAGGACTTTGGGGCCTGTGTGCTGTAGCTCCGCTTGTGTCGATTGAGGACCGAGCCGTGTGCGGGCCTATTGAACAAGCTAGAACAGTACCGAAGACCTACCGGCTATATGGGAACCGGGAAACTGATGTAACTCGGGTAGCTGGGTGTTGAGGCATAGCTGGTCGTTCAGAGGGTAGGTTGAGAGCTCGAGGTGTAAATCGGCTGGCGGCACCGAGATGCGCGTGCAGAGACCTCTTGCTCGGGACGATTGGACCGGTTCAACATTTGGCTAACGGGTGAAAGGTAGTCGCGTACGGCGTCCATGATGGTTGTTGTAGGCAACATCGAGTACGGGCGTACGTGACGGGTTGTTTGGGTAACCCTGCAGGTGTAAATCGATTATAATCGCCATCCCTCACGGTCAGTGAGTACCACTTGTTCACTGTACCGTGACGTAGAAAGAACAGGCTAGTTACACATTAAAATGCTGCTGATTGAAAGATGAACTTTTCTTGTTAATGGTTTGTTGTAGTTTAGAGCTAACTAAAGTTCTTTTCAACTTTAGGCAAAGTACATGAGAGAAATGTGTTTCTTGTTTGATTGCGGCTCTCTCATGTGCCTTAGCGTAAGATTCTCCACAACCTGCTGCTAAAACTTGAAAGTAAGGTTCCACTAATTAGGCGAGTCCTTTGCAAATGATTTTACCTCATGTACCCATCACCCCTCATGTAGAAGTTCCATGTTTAGGTCAGACGGGTCAGACTTGCTGAGCCTTCGTGCTCACTACTTGTGTTTGAAGCTTTTGCAGGGTTCTATGAGGAAGGGACTCCCGAAGAGGAGACGGAACCCCAGGAGGGGAACCCCGTCGAGTGGGAGTCGTGCACGCCGCAGAGTTAGTGTGCGTGTGTGCTAGCAAGGACACGTTGAAGGGCTGAATGTGCACTTGATGCTTAGTCTACGCACGTGAGTGTAGACTGAACTTATTTTGATGTAAACATGTTCACAAACTTGTTTATGTAATAAAATTTCGCTTCCGCTTTGTACCTTTGACGTGTGTTATCCGGTGCTGTGCAACGCAGCACCCCTCAGCGTGATCCTGGCTCGACAAGACCGTTGAGGTCGTGTCAACAGATCACACACCTTAATGCTCCACTTGGTCTTCATAGTAGTCTTCTCTTGCTGCTGATGATGAAATGATAATGCAAGTTTGAGTACAATGATGTACTCAGCAAGTGCGGGAAAAACACGATATGTAGCTCATAACAAGGTAGCTATAAAAAGGCTCATTTGCAGAAAAGCAGATTTATAAAACCATGATAAAACAACAACTTAACTTTAGATGAATGTAATCCCAGCATGTATTAAATTACCAACATACCTCCATCACTTTCCATGTTCCACCCGAACATTAACCAACTTCATTCTTACTCACAAATACCTCCTTGTATTCGCTACCATTTCACGAATACCTTCTCGTATTCGCTACCATCTTATCTCATAAACAACTTCGTCTCACACCGAGACCAATCTCGTTGCCATGACTCAACCGTCATACAACCATTTTATCACCCGGACTCAACGGTCCCAAAACCAAACCATAACCAAAATCAATAACCATAACCAAGAACCATTCCAATAACCATCCCAACTAATCATGGCAGTTGGCCAGACGCTCGTGACCATAAGCTCGGCTATCATGATAGTTTTAAGAACCCTGCAGAGTTTGCACCTCTTTACCCACAAGTTTGTGATTTCGTCATCCGTCGGCGACTGCAGAACCTCCATTGTACCAGTACACAACCGTCGGTGTATGGTCAAGAGATCACAAAATAGCCTTTACAAAGGGGTTACTAGATGTATGGACTCACTAAGGTTTCACCAGCAGGCTAGAATCTCCAATTCTCCCACCCACGGGCCCCCTCTTGTGCCATGCAGTGCCCAGGGCAGTCCTCACTCGACTCCCATTCCCCGCGCCTTCCACAGTCCATAACACTCTAGCAACTTACCTAATTACTCAGCTAAGCCGCACCCATACTTGGCCTTGTGGTGGCACTGTTATCCTGGCATGTGCATGCATGAACCGGTCCTTATATCTACGGCAAGTAAACCACCATCTCATGCTACCTCATTCACAAACCCAGTATTGCCTAGATCTCCCTCCGATCCATGTTCATTAACATCATTAGTTTCTCATATCATTACGAGTGCAGTTAGCTAGACACATCTATCTCGCTTCCCAATCCCATGGACTCAGCGAAGCATAAAGCAAAAATCATACCCGACTCATAAAGTTCCCAGGCGACAAGGGTGGTTTAACCAAAACTAGTCAACTCCTATAAAAAGGGTGTCCCATCATGTTTGACTCAGCACGCACACCTTTTTGCTAAACAAAATAGTTTCTCCCAAAACATAGGATCAATATGGTCAAGGAGCACTCGCCTTGTTCTTGCGGTTCCGGTTGTTCTTGGATCTCAAAAACCTTGTTGCTGCAGTTCGTCGTAGACAGCTCCCTGAGCGTGTCCTGCTAGGTAGGATCACGTGCATACAAGATTCACAGTAATCAATATCATGCACAAACCTTAAACTAGATGCGATGATGCACATGCATGCTATCCTATGATTAGTTTTATTAGATTGGTTTGTACGTGTTCTTGCATGGCTTGCATGGACAGAGGTGTTCGGATCAAAGGTGGATGTGGCGATGATCTTGTCTTTAGATCAACCTGATCATCAAATGATCTGTCCCCGAGAAGGCTTCTGTTCGAAGGAACCAAAGAACAGATGCAAGGAAAACACAACGATGTCGTAAGGTGGTATTGGAGACCTACCTTACGTTCTTCTTGGTCTCGAGGTCCTACTCAGATCGCTGGGCTTTCCTCCGGCGATCTTCCCTGCTGTACTCCGGCGATGGTTTACTCGGCGGGTTGGGACTAGGGCTCTAAGTCGTCGGCTCAGGAGTTGGAAAATAAGTTTGTGGTTTCGGCCAGAGGTTCTGGGTTCTATTTATAATCGGGAAGAGAAGAGTCCTAATCTGGTTGTATCCCGAATAAGAGTTCTGTTCAAATTTGTCGTTGAATCTTACAACTTATCTTTAGTTGATTTGGTGCGGTATCATTGTGGAATTCAGGTCGGTTTCTGTTCCGGTATTTCTACGCATACAGAATACAAAAACCGTTCCTAGAACTCGTTACCTCCTCGGTGATGAGCTCCGGAGGCTCCACGTGTCCACCGGGTCCTGGTCTCTCCCTCTCCGCAGGGACGAGCTCCGGTTGTGCCCTGTGTCAAACGAGCAAGACTTCCCTCTTCTTCGGAGGTGAGCTCCGCGTGCGCCACGTATCCTGGCGGTCGGGACTTACTCTCTTACTCGGAGGTGGCTCCGCGCACGCCACGTGTTAGTGCCGGTCTTTCCTTCTTTCCTCAGAGACATGCTCCAAGGTTGACACGTGTCCAACAGTGTTGGACCTCCCGGAGATAAGCTCCAGTGGCGACACGTGTTCGATAGAACCAGACCTCTCGGAGGTGAGCTCCCAGATCGACACGTATCCGGCGCGACCAGTCCTCTGATTTTTCATGATGACTAGCTCCGGGGGCAACACGTGTCCCATAGGGTCGGACCTCTCCCCTTTTTGCGGAGATGATCCCCGATCTTGCCACGTAGCCATTTTAGCGGTGGACCTCTCCCCACTTCGCAGGGATGAGCTCCGAACACGCCACGTGGCCAGCGGGCCATGGAAATTGTCTTCGGCGCTTTGTGTGAACTGGATTCGGCTCTTACTGGCTATCTATTTGATAATTTCTCTGTCCCCACTTCTTTAAAAAGGTTTTTTTCTCGACATAAAATATGAATACATGCTGAAACCAGAGATGAGGCTGTCACATACATGCTGTGTTGGGGATGAAGCTGATCCGTAGTTCAGCATACCATCCACAGACGGATGGACAAACCGGGCGGGTAAATCAGATTCTAGAAGATATGCTACGAGCTTGTGCTATCAACCACGGTAAGAATTGGGATGATCACTTACCATTGGCCGAGTTCTCGTACAACAATGGGTACCAAGCAAGCATCAGGATGTCGCCTTACGAGGCGCTGTATGGGAGAAAATGCCGCACACCACTGAATTGGTGTGAGCCTGGCGAAACGGTCACCTTCGGGGTTGATCTTGTCAACGACGCGGAGGAAAAGGTTCGACTAATTCAAGCGAACCTAAAAGCTGCCCAATCCCGACAAAAACAGTATGCGGACCGGCGAAGACGCCCATTACAATTGGGAGTCGGGGATCACGTATATTTACGTGTGTCTCCAATGAAGGGCGTGAACAGATTCGAGGTGAGAGGAAAGTTAGCACCCCGATTCATTGGTCCATTCCAGATTACGAAAAGATGTGGACCGGTAGCATACTGGCTGGAATTACCATAAGCACTCTCCAGTGTGCACGGCGTCTTTCACATCTCCCATCTAAGGAAATGTCTCAAGCTATCAACTACCATTCAGCTGGAGAATATAGAAGAACTGAAACCGGATCTCATGTATCGGGAGGAACCGATTCAGATTATTGATGAAAAGGCCCGAACCACACGCAACCGTACGTTGTGGTTCTACAAAGTTCTATATGGAGAAATCACTCTGTAGATGAAGCGACATGGGAGAGCAAAGGATTTCTTCACGCTAACTACCCCGACATTTTCATGTCGCATATACAATAATTTTCCACCGTCCTCTCTTTCATTTTCACCTTATAATCTCGGGACGAGATTCTTTTAATGGGGGGCGGAATGTGAGGGCCTAAGTTTTTGCACATATCCAAAGTGTTCATCACACCACACACAGCTCATTTGAGGAAACTTTATGAACACATTTGAAGAGCAAGTAAACACCATCAACATGGTCATTAGGGAATAAACTCACAAAATGCAAAAGTGGCATTTCCCACATGCATCATATACGGGCTGGGCATAGGAAAAACTCCTACACCTTGCTAGGAGTGCTCATGCCAAATTTCACCCAATCCAAAACCTTTTTGAGGTAATTTTGGGTATAACTAGAAAGGGGTTAGTTTGAACCCAAATTCAAATTCAAACCACTTCCATCCCATAAGTTCAAAAGTGGGAGGCATATTCTTACTCAGCACATTTTTGTGAGCTCACACACCAATTTTCACTCCATTTGGAGTTGATCTTGACATGAGCTAAGTTTAGCAAATTCAAACTCCATTTGAATTTCAAACTGCATATGTGCTGCAAATATATTCGAACACTTCCCAATTTGAATTCTATCCAATTCAAATGGCCAGAGGGTAGATAATTCAAATGACCAGGGTTATTTGGGTCTCTACTGTTTAGAGCAGTGGGGAAAATTCAATTTCAGAGATTAAAACCAGAGTGGGACCCACATGTCAGCCTCACTAGTGTTTTAACCGACTCAAATCACCGAGGCTTGGTTCTTGCACGCATCCACGCGAGCGCCACGACGATGTCCGACCGCTGCCACCTCTTGGTCGCCGATCAGAGCCATGAACCGACGTCCTGAGCTATTTAGCTGCGAGCTGCCGCCGGCAGCACCTCATTTTCCCGCTGCCTCCACGTTTCCAGCGCTGAGAAACCCGAGCCAATCGCCGCACCGCTCCACCTCACCACCTCGCCGTCGACCAACCAAAGCAACCCCTTCCACCACAAGCTGAGGCCACAAACGGCACCCCCGGACTTTGCTCGACGTGCTATAGCCCTCAGCTGCTCATGATCAGCTTCGGTTGAGCTTGTCCGAGCCGATCTTCCATCGCTCTGTCAAACCGAAAGTTCCTCCAACTCGACGCCATCATCCGAGCAGCTCTAAGCTTCTCCAGCGCGGAAAACGTGTCTCTGAGGTTAGCATCAAAGTCTAGTAGCTCTCCCCGAACTCCCTTGGTCCCTCTTAGCGCCGGTTAGCCGGAATTTCAATTTTCCCGATGATCACCGTATACAACACCGAGAACCAAAATTCAAAATTCATCTCGATCACTTGATCACTGGTAATCCTGGTCGAGCTGAAGCTAGAGTAGCACCTCACGGTCACCTCAGCCAAATCCTGGCGGTGATGATCAATCCAGTGAGCAGAGCACCTGAGTTTGGCCACTGCCGGTGAAAACGGCTCGGGTCGCCGGTGAAGTCTACTTTCCCGGCGATCTCCGGCCAAGAGGAGGGCAGGGTTAGCTTCCCCGTGCTCCAGTGGTGCTTTGCAACCCATTGGCTGCTCGTGTTCACCGCCGAGACAAGCTAGCACCGTCGGACCCGAGCTTATCTTCCGCCTCCACCGTCGCCGACTAGGTTTCCGGCGATGTCGTGGTCCGGGAAGTTGCCCGGCGTGTGCGCCGTGCTAAAAGGATCACGTAGGAGGAAACCGTGTCAAAAATTAGGCAGTAGCGGCCAAGAATGAACTGTGCCACCGTCGCTGGGCGTCGCGCGCTCGGGCGCTGGCGGGAGGTAGACGACGACACTGTGCATGGGACCCACGTGCAGTGTTTTAAACATTTCCCGATTTTCAGTTTTAGTTCAAACTTCAAACCCACATAACTTTGGCTAGGAAACTCCAAATCGAGTGAACTAAATTTTGTTGGATTCAGCTCTCTGAGTACTTTCCAGCGAATTCAGTTTCAATCTATGAAAATCTTTATTTCTCCTGAATTAATTCTTCAAAATTTAAACTATTAAGAATTTTAACTGGAGAACCCCTTGGAGGAAAATTCTGAAATTTTTCTGAGATGTTTACCAAACTGTTTCTGAGCAACCATAAAAATTTAAGATCCATTTGAGCTCATTTGATCCACCTAATAGTGTGATTAATAAAACTGTTCCAGAGAAAATAGAAAATGTCCAGAAACATTTTCAGAATTTCTCTGAAATTGTTTAGCTCATATCTTTAGCTAGGAACCTTCAAATTAAGTGAGACCAACTCCATTAGAACCCTCTGAAAATCTAGTTTTCAGAAAGTCATGGCTTGTTCCATGAAAATCCCCAGAACACCCTAGGAGCTCCAATTAAGGCCGAGTACATAACTATTTGTGAAGGGCTCAAATGAGCTTTGCTGCAAATGAAACTTGGCCAAGTCTCTGTTTAGGTTGTATCCAAACCACAGTAAAAACTTCAGAGTCATTGGGTGACACGAACCGACTGTCTTGTCGAGCCAGGATCACGCTGAGGGATGCTGCGTTGCACAGCACCGAATAACACACATCAAAGGTACAAAGCGGAAGCAAAGTTTTATTACATAAACGGGTTTATGAACATTTTTACAGAAAAATATGTTCAGTCTACACTCACGGGCGTAGACTACGCATCAAGTTCAAGTTCGGCCCGTGAACATGTCCTTGCTAGCACGCACGCACACTAACACGGCGGCGTGCACGACTCCCACTTGACGGGGTTCCCCTCCTGAGGTTCTGTCTCCTCCTCGGAGTCCCTTCCTCATAGAACCCTGCAAAAGCTTCGAACACAAGCAGTGAGCACGAAGGCTCAGCAAGACTGACCCGTCTCTCCTAAATATGAAACTTCTACATGAGGGTTGATAGGTTACATCAGGTAAAAACCATTTGCAAGGACTCGCCTAATTAGTGGAACCTTACTTTCATGTTTTAGCAGCAGGTTGTGGAGAACCTTACGCTAAGGCACATGAGAGAGCCGCAATCAAACAAGAAACGCATTTCTCTCATGTACTTTGCCCAAAGTAGAAAATAACTTTAGTTAGCTCTAAACTACAACAAATCATTAACAATCAAAGTCCATCTTTCAATCAGCAACATTTTAACATGTAACTAGCCTGTTCTTTCTACGTCATGGTACAGTGAATAAGTGGTACTCACTGACCGCGAGGGACGGCGATTATAATTGATTCACACCTGCAGGGTTACCCGAATAACCCGTCACGTACGCCCGTACTCGATGTTGCCTACAGCAACCATCACGGACGCCGTACGCAACAACCTTTCACCCGTTAGCCAAATGTTGAACCGGTCCAATCGTCCCGAGTAAGAGGTCTCTGCACACGCATCTCAGTGCCTCCAGCCGATTTACACCTCGAGCTCTCAACATACCCTCTGAACGACGAGCTATGCCTCAACACCCAGCTACCCGAGTTACATCGGTTTCCCGGTTCCCATATAGTCGGTAGGTCTTCGGTACTGTTCTAGCTTGTTCAACAGGTCCGCACACGGCTCGGTCCTCAATCAACACAAGCGGAGCTATAGCATCCAGGCCCCAAAGTCCTGCTGCCCTTACTCTCCGCTCGGTCTCATTTTCTTGCCATGTGTTTCATGTGCTATCTCTACCCGAGTCGAGTGCCTCTAACCTATGCTCGCGAGTAGTTCCAACTACTCGACTTGTACCGAATCCTACACTATCTTAGCACTGCAGTGGCTAACGGGGTTTTCCAATCCTAATCCCAACCCATGGATTTATTGGCTATGCAATTGGGTTTTCAAACAAGACTCTAGTGCAAGAAATAATGATACTCAAGTAAGTGCTCAAAACAATAGAACTTTATAAAAAGGTGAAAGCAAACCGGAGCTTGCCTTGCTGCTCTTGGTCGTAGGCTAGCTGCTATTCTGGAGTAACAAAGTCTAAGACTTCGGGTTCCTCCTCGACCTTAGCGACTACATGAGGTAACAAGTACATGTATTAATTTAAATGCATTTGAATTGAGTTTTAAACTTGTGAAGGCTATAAGTCCCACTAGACAGACTCAATGACTCTGAAAATTTTACTGTGGTTTGGATACAACCTAAACAGAGATTTGGCCAAGTTTTAGTTGCAGCAAAGCTCATTTGAGCCCTCCACAAATAATTATGTACTTGACCTTAATCGGAGCCTTTAGGGTGTTCTAGGGATTTTCATGGAGCAAGACAGGCCTTTCTGAAAACTATATTTTAATAGGGTTCTAATGGAGTTGGTCTCACTTAATTTGAAGGATCCTAGCTAAAGATATGAGCTAAAGAATTTCAGAGAAAATTCTGAAGTTTATATAATAGTTCAGAGATATTTTGGTGAACATCCCAGCAAAATTTCAGAATTTTCCTCCACAGGATTCTCCAGTTAAAATTCCAAACAGCTTAAACTTTGAAGAATTAATTCTGGATAAATAAGGATTTTCATGAAGTAAAACTTGATTTACTGGAAAGTACTCAGAGAGATGAATCCAACAAAATTTGGTTCACTTGATTTGGATGTTCCTATCCAAAGTTATGAGGATTTGAAGTTTGAATGAATTCTGAAAATCGGGGAAAACTTCAAATCTGCCCCTTCCTAAGTCCACTCGGGGAACACGGTTCTGGGCTCAGTTCGTCATGACAACGGCCGGTACATGGTCGGCGACGAGCGGCGGCTTCGGAAGGAATTCGGCCGTGTCGGCCGACCTTCCTAGCACCTCAATCAATCGAGCGAACGGTCGGGGAGCATCAGTGGACCTTAGGGAAGGTCGACATGAGCTCGAAGCAGCTCGGGAGAGGTCCGAAGTAGTCTCTCACCGTGCGCCCGATGCTTCCCGCATGCTCCACCGATGGCAGACTTTGAAATACGCCGTGTACAGGGGTTCTCCAGCTAAAGGTTGTGAAGGCAACTTGTGCGCTACCAGGTCTAGTCGGTGTAGGAGCGGATTGAGACTCTCTAACCCTTCCTAGAGTGTGAATTTGTCAGAACCGCACCCGAAGGTCGGTCTGTACCGAGAAAGGGGAAAACTGGAAATTCACCGCCGGCAATCAAGCACTCGGGCTGTGGCTCAGGGGTGAGCAGCACCGGTCACGAACGCGTTCGGGGACGCCTTAGCTTGGGTGTGACAACCTCCCGGTTGGGATGTCCACGGGAGCCCGATGTGCGGCGGCTTTAGGTCTCTGAATAGAACTCTCGGTATAGCCGAGATCAACCGGTTTTTGCTGATTTCTAACGACGGGGAAGAAGAAGGAAGACTCCTAGTACCTTGTCGTAGCTTTGGAGGGATCGGGGAGGCTGTGATCGTGGCTCTCCGATCAGTTCCGAGCGGCGGAGGGAAAAATCCGGTTCTGTGTGCTTGCGAGGGGAAAATGGCGAATGGGGCCTCGGCCGAGGAGCGGGGCGCCTTAAGAAGGGCTCTGAACCGACTTGTGCCCGCGTGTGGCCAAGCAGCTGGTGGCGCGGCGGCCTCCCTCGGTGGCGATCGCTGCTGAAGCCCGAGGACCTGAGTGAGAAAGTCTTCAGTCGGTTGAATCACTTCAGTGGCTGACATGTGGGTCCCACTCCCCTTTTAACCTCTGAACTTAACTCCATATTACTGTTGTAAACAGTAATCCCCACACCGCCCATGGTGGTTTGAATTATTCACCCCTGAGCCATTTGAATTGGTTAGAATTCAAATTGGGTTTGGTTTGACTAAATTTCAGCACATGTTCAGTTTGAAATTCAAATAAAGTTTGAATTAGCTACACTTAGCTCATGTCAAGATCAACTCCAAATGGAGTGAAAATTGGTGTGTGAGCTCACAAAAATGTGCTGAGTAAGAATATGCCTCCCACTTTTGAATTCATGGGATAAAAACAGTTTGAATTTGAATTTGAGTTCAAATTACCCTCTTTCTAGCTATACCCAAAAGTACCTCAAAAAGGTTTTGAATTTGGGTGAAACTTGGCATGGACATTGCTAGCAAGGTGTAGGAGTTTTCCAAATGTCCATCCCCTATATGATGTATGTGGGAAATACCACTTTTGCATTTGTGAGTTTATTCTCTAATGAGCATGTTGATAATGGTTAGTTGCTCTTCAAATATGTTCATCAACTATCTTCAAATGTGTGTGTATGTGTGGTCATGAACACTTTGAATGTGTAAAAAACTGAGGCCTTTACATTGGGTCTGTCTAGTAAGACTTATAGTCCTCACAAAGTTTAACTTCAATTCAAATGCATCTAAATTGACACATGTTTATATTTATCATATGTAGTCGATAAGGTTGAGGAGGAACCTGAAGTCTTAGACTTCGTCACTCCAGAGGAACAGCTAGCCTACGATCGAGAGCAGCAAGGCAAGGTCCGGTTTGCATTAACCTTTTTACAAAGTTTTACTGTTTTGAGAACTTACTTTGAGCACTCAATTAATTCTTGCATTAGATTCTTGTTTGAAACCCAAATGCATAGCCAAGAAAACCCTGGGTTGGGATTAGGTTTGAAAACCTCGTTAGCTACTGCAATGCTAAGACAATGTAGGATTCGGTACAAGTCGAGTAGTTGGAACTACTCGCGAGGATAAGCTAGAGGCACTCGACTCGGGTAAAGATAGCAAATGAAACACATGGCAAGAAAAATGAGACCGAGCGGAGAGTAAGGGCAGCAGGACTTTGGGGCCTGGGTGCTATAGCTCCGCTTGTGTCGATTGAGGACCGAGCCGTGTGCGGGCCTGTTGAACAAGCTAGAACAGTACCGATGACCTACCGGCTATATGGGAACCGGGAAACCGATGTAACTCGGTTAGCTGGGTATTGAGGCATTGCCTGTCGTTCAGAGGGTAGGTTGAGAGCTCGAGGTGTAAATCGGCTGGCGGCACTGCAGATGCGCGTGCAGAGACCTCTTGCTCGGGATGATAGGACCGGTTCAATATTTGGCTGACGGGTGAAAGCTGGTTGCGTACGACGTCCGTGATGGTTGCTGTAGACAACATTGAGTACGGGTGTACGTGACGGGTTATTCGGGTAACCCTGCAGATCTAAATAGATATACTTTGCTGATTTGAAAGATATACTTTGCTTGTTAATGTCTTGTTGTAGTTTAGAGCTAATTAATGTTCTTTTCAACTTTGGGCAAAGTGCATGAGAGAAATGCGTTTCTTGTTTGATTGTGGCTCTCTCATGTGCCTTAGCGTAAGATTCCCACAACCTGCTGCTAAAACTTGAAAGTAAGGTTCCATTAATTAGGCGAGTCCTTTGCAACTTATTTTTTTCCTCATGTACCCTATAACCATTCATGTAGAAGTGTCATGGATAGGAGAGATGGGTCAGTCTTGCTGAGCCATCGTGCTCACTGCTTGTGTTTGAAGCTTTTGCAGGGGTCTATGAGGAAGGGACCCCCGAGGAGGAGACGGAACCCCAGGAGGGGAACCCCGTCGAGTGGGGGTCGTGCACGCCGCCGTGTTAGTGTGTGTGCGTGCTAGCAGGGACACGTTCACGGGCTGAACATGAACTTGATGCGTAGTCTACGCCCGCGAGTGTAGACGGAACATAGTTTGTTGTACAAATGTTCATAAACCTGTCTATGTAATAAAACTCTGCTTCCGCTTTGTATCTTTGATGTGCGTTATCCGGTGCTGTGCAACGCAGCACCCCTCAGCGTGATCCTGGCTCGACAAGACCGCGGGGCCGTGTCACCTAGCTGCCACCCCAGCCCCAAAAATCCCTGGTTACTGCCCCTGCTGATGTTTTGCCGCCGTCGAAGCTCTGCCCCGCCTCGCCGTCGCTCTATTCTTCCCCGAGGAAAAACTGCAGCTGCTACCATTGCAAGGAAAAGGACTGCCGCAAGGAGGAGAGAAGGAAGAAGAGAGGTAGGTCCCCGTAACCCCTTTTACCACATCGCTGCTGTTGCTACGAACCCGTTTTTCTCTACCCCCCCCCCCCCCCCCGCGCCCCTGCGATCGGGAGCTACTGCACGTAGGTAGATCATGTTCTGGTTACTTTTTGACGGTGGAATTGATCTACTACTCGAGTTAGGATGATTGTAACGTCCACACATATTTACAGAAGCCTCATTCGTCGTAAAACCCCATGAAAGGTTACTAAATCTTGCAAGAACACATGCAAAACTTATCACTATAGGCTGCACTATAGGATTTGCATGCATCCACATCATTATATCTTGAGTAAAGTTTGCGCTTGACATTGATTGCTGTATTATTTGTTTGTACGTGGTCGTGAGTAGAAGAACACGCTCAAGAGGCCGTCTACGAGGAACTCCAGCACCAAGACTTCGAGACTCTTGAGCAACACGAACCGTGGGAGCAAGACAGGTGCCCCTTGATCATGTTGAACCTATGTTTTGAAAATGTTTTGCTTGTGAAAGTTGCATGCTCGTGTCAACTTGATGGGAAACTGTTTAGTAGGAGTTTACTAGCTTTGTTAGCCACCCTTGTCGCCGGGAAACTTGCTGAGTCGGGTATGGTCGTTTTCTCTTTTGCATCGCATAAACTACGGGATTCGGGAAAACTGAAATAGACTTGTTTAGCTACTGCACTCATAAAGATTAAAGATGATGAGAACATGATGATGTTAATGAGCATGGAATCGGGGAGATCTAGGCAAGCTTGGTTCGTGGTTATGCTGAATGAAATGGTGGTTTGCTTGCCTTAGATCTAAGAACCGGTTCATGTAAGAACATGCCAGGAAAACTGTGCCACCACAAGGCCAAATATGGGTGCGGCTTAGCTGACTAATTAGGTGTGTTGCTAGCTTCTTATGGACAATTGGATGGTGCGGGGAATGGGAGTTGAGGAGGACTGCCCTAGGAACTGCATGGCACACGAGGGGGACCATGGGTGGGAGAATGGAGATTCAAGCCTGCCGGCGAAACCTGATTGGGTCCGTACATTCTAGTAGCCCCTTTGTAAAGGCTATTTTGTGATCTCTTGGCCATTCATCGACGGCTGTGTAGTGGCAGAATAGAGTTTTTCTATAGTCGCCCATGGGTGACGAACTCATGAACTTGTGGGTAAAGTGGTGCCACTGCAGAGTGTAAAACTATCATGATAGCCATGCTTCCGGTTACAGGCACCTGGCCAACTTCCATGATTAGTGGAAAAATTTGAGATGTTTATTTGGGTATGGTTATGGTATTGTCATTGGGACTGGTTTTGGTCATGAATATGAGCTTGGATTTGGTTATATGACTATGTGTTGTTCATGAGCATTTGTGAATATGAGATGAACTTGAGAGGAGTATTGGCTGGTTGAGACTTGATAAAAGACGAATTATGATGGTATAGAACATGAGGGATGATGAATTACTTGGTTATGTCGGGATTTAAATCACCTAGAGATAGTTGTTGTTTTTATCATGATTGTGAAATAAAACCTGCTTGCTGCAATGAAACCATTTATTCCCATCCTTGTCTTAAGCTACATGTCATACTTTTCCCGCACTTGCTGAGTATGACATGTACTCACCCTTGCTTTCCCACAAATAATTCAGCTACAGGAGAAGAGTACTTCGAGGAGCAAGTGGAGTACTAGGCATGCGCACTACCGTCAACATGCCTGTGGAGTTAAAGTTGGAGTCCATCATTTTTCGCTGTCATGAGACTTCAGCTGCAGAATAAATTAGATTCCATGAGCGAGACATTGAGTTATTGTAATAAAGTACTTAAACACTGTTTGTGCATGGTTATATACTGAATTTCAGTTTGTGAAGTACATGTGTATGTATGATGAACATTCTAGGCACACTTACGCATCGGTTCATTCTCGTAACCGGGTGTCACACAACCATATGTCGGGGTTGGTTTCCCCGTCGTATTTCTCAATGTTGGTTGGGTCCCAGAATTTTCGGGAAGGGAGCGCTGTGTATCGCCTTCCCAAAAACTTTGGGGCCTGGGGGACCGGGGCTTAGGCTCCATCCTCTCCCGTGGCCGTGGTGGTTGGCCTGGCGAGGCCTTTGGGGCCGAGAGTTGGAAGGCAACCCCGAGGGGCCTTCCTGAGTTTGCCACCTGGCTTAGAGAGTCCGACGGAGGTCGCACGCTCCCATACGCTCGCATATCGTGTTACGCAAGGGGGATGATGACCCGACCCTTTTGGGTCGGGTTGCTTGGCTTGGCGTGTGGGTTTCGGTGCTTTTCGTCCTGTGCCGGTCGAACCATCGGCTCTGTCTGGGGGCTGACGAGCCCCTGGCTCGGGCGATTGAGCTCTTAGCCTGCTAGGCAGCGGCTGAAGCCAAGAGCTCCTGAAGGTCCAAATGATCCCTCCGAGTTTTGGGGTCGGCAGGCATCGGCATGCCGCGTAATGTGGCGGCAGCTACAACGTTTTGGCTGGCCCTTTAGAAGTGTGGGGCCCAGCGTCCATTGATGATGTCAGCCTAGACCTGTCGAGCGCAGAGGTGCGCCGTGTTCGAACCCGAGCTGAGACCGGGTCGCACTCGGTTGGCCCTTGAGGTGGTGCGTTGCGCCGTGAGCTGGCCAGCCAACTCGCGGTGTCGCGCCTCCGATGACCCAGGGTCACCCCAGGGGCTCGCGCTGGTCAGTGTTGCCAGCTGCAAGGCGTTGGCTGTTTCGGCGATGTGGCACTCACGGGAGGGGTGCTCACCGCCTTCAGAGTCATCGCTGGAGCTGGGGTCAAACTCTAGGATGTAGTGAAGGGACATCGGGGGGTGCTCGATCATCCCCACAAATATTAACACTGGAGCATCGTACATGGCACCTGAGTTGGTAGAGAGTCGGAGGGTACCGAAGCTGTTGGTGAAGAAATCTAGGCTCCCGAAATGGAGGGCCTGGTGGGTGAGGGCAAAGCTGGGCGCTCCCTTGCCACCTGCGTTGGCGGTGAACTCGAAGTCGCTGATGGACATCGTTGCGCCGGGTGTGAGAGTTGGTCATTGGGAAGCCATCGAGATGGTGGAAAAGAAACAGAACGCATGGTAGTCCCCGTACCTGGCGCGCCAATTGTAGGCATTTCGGACTTCCGACTAGTAATCAAATGTACCGTGTGTTCTACCTCAAGGTGGGCTAGCTAAGACCACAAGAAGGATTATCTTGGTTCAGGAAAAAATGCCCTACGTCCATCTGGGGTGTCTCGCTTGTTCTTACTCAAGAATGAGGGGTTGTTCTTACAAGTGCCAGAGCCTGCCTCTTCAGGTCGACTGGTCCCTCTGTTTATACTCTCTCTTCCTGTATCACAGTCGGGAGATAAGTCTTGGGCGCAGGAGTGGCTTGTCCTATCGTACGCTCGACAAGGTACTCGATGGAGTCGCTGCATCCGTAGCCTACTGATGCACCTGCTCTCGTCCCGTCGTCGTGGAGTAGTCCATACCGAGCACATGTGCGCCCCGCGTTCCACTCCTCTTCGGTTCTGTCGGAGGTGATGGGCATTGAATGCTGGGGCCAGAAGGGTACTCGAGTACCCTTCCACTCGGCTGAGGCAGCGCCTGCTCCGCATTGACAGCCATATGCTTCTCTCCTACCCGAGGTCGGGTTCGGGTCCTCCCTTTGAGCCTCAGACTTCCTTCTGGGCTGCCTTGTGGATGGGTCTTGCGTCTTGACTAGAGGTCGGCCCGGGCTCCTCATCCTGCTTCCTCCCGAGCACGGGCTCGGTCCTGCTCCGTCGTGCCTCTCGGGTTGCCCTCATGCTTCTTCCCCGGGGTCTGAGTTTAGAACCCCATCAGTTTCTAAGACTCTTCATGTCTTAACATATGAAATGCACTAGCCTCTAGTTCACAAACCCAGGGTCAAGAGGATGAGACCCCATCATATGGTTTGTAACAAGAAATATGTTCTCTAGGACTCCTCATGTCCTATGAGGCATATGAAAACGCTGGTCCACCAACGTGCTTAATTCCAAAGGTGTGGACCCCCCTTCGGGTGGTGAATAACCCGATCATATAACCCGAGACATGGCTTAACTCGAGGACGACTCCTATAGCAATGATACGGAACATATGTCTTTACTTTCAATATGAACCTGCCTGAAATGACAAACCCGTTAGTGCATCACTATTGTGTGATCTTCTAGAGGTACTGACCACGTTAGCGTATCTCGTTTAGAACACATTTGTGAGTGACGTTTTAGTTGTAACAGCCCTAACTTTTGTAAAGTTTGATTTCAACTTATGAAATAAAGTTAAGGCAATAAAAGACTATAGTTGTGTCACATGAAATGATGAACACAAATATGGACATGTGAGGGACTTAAAAATTTTCCTCTAGCCCATGCTCAACACATGTTAACCTAGGGGAAAGAATTACACTCCCAAAAACTCTAAGTCATGTCACTACAGGAAAAACAATCATAGACGACGGCCAAATTTATTGACGAGGGGGCCGTCGTCTTTAATGTTATTCACGATGGCTATATATAGCCGTCGTCAATAACTTAGTTAGTACGACGGCTAGATGAGAACCGTCGTCAATAAATTATTGACGACAGTGGCCGTCGTCTTTAACTAAATTCGGGCCCACCCGATGAGTTATTGACAACGGTAACCTAGTACCGTCGTCATTAAGTCCTTATTGACGACCGTTTCATAGCACCGTCGTCAATAACGGGGTATATAACCCGTGCGCGAGCTGGGAGGCGGCCAGTGCCGCCTCCCGACTCGCACCAGTCGCCGCTGCCGTCCCGGTCGCCGCCGCCCGTCCCCGCCACCGCCGCCGCCCGTCGCCGCCGGGCCTCCCGACTCGCACCAGTCGCTGCTGCCGTCCCGGTCGCCGCCGCCCGTCGCTGCCGTCCCGGTCGCCGCCGCCCGTCTCCGGCCAAGGTAAGTCCCCTCCCCCTCCCCTCCGGCCTCTCCCCGGCTACTAGTTTCGTATGTTGAGTAGGATCTATCGGAGTTGTCCGTTCGTTAGTTTGTGGTACTTGGAAGCTGGAACTGAGCTCGTGTGGTCAGCTAAATGTTGTTTCAATATAGGTCTGGCTGCTATTTCCAGAATTGGTACAGTACTGTTTACCAGTAGATTGGTAATTGACTTGTTGGTTATTAATAAGTTCATATATTATACCTCTTTTCTTTTTTTGTCGGATAACTGGCTGTCACGACTATAATATAGTCTAGAAATAGGAGTGAACGTCATAATACATTTTGTTGCTGTAGATAGCTGCACATACCACATAATTCAATGATTTTTTGAGTCTGCGACAAATCCCTTTCCACGAATCTATCAATCATGGGGCCAGGACTGCCGTTGCACTTGCTTGTACCTGTGCCATGACATAGAGTAGTGACAACAGCCGCCTGCCAATTCTTGCCTGTTTCTTTCATTATTTTTTAAAGTAGATATCGGTCCATTCCTTCTCTCAGTCATTATTTTTGACCTAGTCAACGTCAATTAATTTGAAATGGAGGGAGTAGTATCGTGGATTCCCAATTGACCCCAAACATCAGGTTCATTTCCTAGCTGGTTTGGCAAATGAGATGAGCCGCCACCTCAGCTCTGCATAGAGGCCCGGCCCGTTACAGGCCCAGGCTGAAGCATGCACCGGTTAGATTCAGCTTAAGCAAAGTAGAGCCCGCCTCAAGGCCCGTTACAGGACCAATATCTTCTCCGCGGCCCTGAATTAGGCCCAAATCTGCAACTGGGCCTCCAGTTTTCGTTTCCTCCCTCGTCTCCCTCTCCGTCAGATGCTGGATTCCCATACATCAGAGCCCTAACCTAACCGTTTAATCTAACGTTTAGGGGCTAAACTATGCAGTTTCCCTCTGTTTAGCGTTTAAACACATTTAAACAGGCCGTTTAGGCCGTTTAGGATAACACTGGTGAGGAGAAAATTAGGGTAGGGTATATTTATATACTCCAGTGAAAATGAGGACCGTTGGATCTCATCCGACGGTCCACAATAGTTGGGCCGTGAGGCCCACCCGCCCGCCCTGCCTTCGGCCACCCTGCCTCCTCTGCCTCCTCCCGCCTCCTCCGCCGCCTAGCTGGTCGCCCGCCTCCTCTGCTGCCGCCGCCGCCGCCACACCCGCCTCCCCTCCTCGCCTAGGCGTCCCAGCGGCCGGCTTGTAACCACAGTACCACGACCTCCCACCCATGCCAAACATAGTGAAAGGAAATTGTAGATGACCCAAGCATCATAGCTGAAACATGACGAGATAGAAAAGTTCAAAATGAGCTGGTAGTACAACTATTAGTTCAAGGACTTCTGCAACTCTAGTAACAAAAGCTACCATCGTATGGACAACCTCGCAAAAACATGATGAAGAGAAAGAAAGACTTCTGTCTGGCCGCCATCGCCTGGCCGAGCGTCGCCGATGCCGGCGCCGCCTACGCCCGCCGCGATCGCTGCAAGGCGCTGCTGGCCCCTCGCGCTACTACCGTTGATGCCTCACGATGGCGATTCCTCGCGCCGCCACACACCGCCCTGCCGCCGTGCACCACCATCCCGTGCCCCCCCCACTGCGCATCGCCATCCCGCGCCCCGCCCCGCCGCCGCCATCCCGCCCCAAGCCCCGCCCGGCCGCCCCTGCTCGCGCCGAGACCCGGCCGTGCCTCGGCCGCCCCGAGCCCCGACCTTAGTTGATTAATTGTTTAATTACTATTGTTATTGATTATTGTTTAAATAATACTTTAATTGATTTCATGATTAGTTACTATATGTAAATAAATGGGTTTCGGCCCGGTCCGGCCTGACACGACCCATTTAGGGTCTGCCATGGCCCATTTATTGGTAATGTATTAGTCGAGACAAGAACCGGGGATGGCAAGCTCCCGCGCGTGGACGGCGGGCCCCAACGGTGCGGTTTCATCTTTGACACACTTACGACGGGGCATAACGTATGACGGCTAACCCTAAAGGCGTCGTAAGATAATGGCAGGCCCCAACGGGGAATAACTTAGGACGGCTAACCCACTTCTTTGTCTCTCGTTCTTTCCTTCTCTCTCATTCTTTCCTCTCTCTCTTTTAAATGACTCAAAAATGAAAAATTGACGTAAACCTATACAATATGCGTCACCCGTTTCAAACGGGCCCGTCTCACATGTGTTACGCATGTGAGGCATGTACGCTCGGAATTGTCCCTTTTTGGACAGCCTGGGAGTGACCGAGGGGGCGTGGCATGTGATGAAACGCGGGTTTAGGTCTAGACGAGATTTCGACGGCATAACCCTGTTGTTCTCTACTGCACCATTTTCAGGCGTGCAGTGGAGAACAGCGGGGTTATGCTGCCGAAATTTCATTCGGATCCATACCACGCGTCTCGTCATGAGCACGCTCCGCTCGATCACTCTTGGGTGGGTTTAGGACCTATCCTTTCCACTAGATGTAGGGCCGTGACATAAATAAATTATAAAGTAACTATAATTTCCTTGACATTAAACTGCAGATTCAAACATGGGTGAGGATCGTAGTTGGATGTATACCGGTTGGAAGAACAGTTCTGGTGGTCACTCGGATGAGTGGTTCGCAAAGACAGATGCTTTTGTAGATCGAGCTTTTTCATTGTCAAAGATCGATAAGGTGCGGTGCCCATGTATGAAATGTCAAGGTGCAAAGTGTTGGGACAAAGTGAATTTGGCGTTTCACTTATGTCGATACGGTTTCATGCAAGATTATGAGGTGTGGACCTTTCACGGTGAGACATCTTCTCAACCCTTACAAGTTTCAGATGAGGATGACAACACGGGGGTCGATAGGATGGACGAGATGCTTGATGCCATAAATCCTGAATTGATGGAGGACCCTCCTACAACGGAGGTTGAAGCGTTTTCACGCTTCTCAAAGCTTCAGAAGAGCCGTTGCATGAACACACCGAAGTGACGCTCCTTACTTTCATGACTAGATTTATGGCCATTAAGTCTAAGTATTTCTTCTCCGATAACTGCTACAACGATCTCATCAAATTGATCAGCGATATCCTTCCACAACCACATAAAGTGCCTAAAGATATGTATCAGTCTAAGAAGTTGATGTAAAAGCCCAAGAAAAGGGACTTGCAAAAACTTTTCTGCACCTCACAACACAACAGTTTTGTTGTGGGTAGATTGTGAAATATTGTGAAGAGCAAGTGACCTCCATCAAAGGAGTGATTAGAAGGGAAAGTCTTCACTTTCACAAAGTAGGGTTTATACACATATGATCACACATGGGAGGGAAATTTCAAACTGTTGCATTCAACTTCATGATTGCAGCAGCTAAAACAAGGAGTAAAGGGCATACTTGGATTCCTCAGGTTCAAATTAGTGGGGAGGCAGAGTCTCAATAATTTTTGAAAGGGTTTGCTACCCAATGGTCCAAAAAGGAGCCAAATAGGCAAGAATTCAAATATACATTTGAATTTGAGGGAAACTTGTCCAATCATGCAAATGTGGCTCAGTTTGAGACTTCAAACATTTGAATTACTCATTTGCCAAAAATGTGGAGATCTTTTGGGCAGAGGGGAGCTGTGGGGCCCAATGGTCAGTGAGAAGAGAGGGGAGAAACTTACTGCCTAAGTTAATCGGTTCCACAGTTCACACTCGAGCGAGTTGTGTTTCTCCCACCGGCTGCCACCGCACGGATGACTGACGACCGAAGCACCTCCCGAGCTCTTTAGGGGATCGATGTCTCTCCATTCTTACCCCCTCCACCGAGCGCTCAGCGCCCACACTGCCTCCCAGCCGACGCTGAGCGAACCTCGTGTCTCCTCGGCGATAAACACGACCGCACAGAGGCGCGCCGTCGGTTTACCGCCGCCCGGCTGCTCCACCCCGTGGCACGACGTGCTAAGCTTCCCCACAACACCTCCGGACGTCCTTGAGTGTGGAAGAAGCAAGGACCGGGCGCTAGCTCCGTCGGGACGTCGGCGTCGAGCCGATCTTCTTCCACAGCGCCGGAGAAAGCCGCCGCGACAAGATCACGTCGCCCGGCCACCACAGAGCCTCTCCCATCAAGTGGCAAAAGCAAAAAGGTGCGCCAGTAACCCTTCTCATTTCACAACCATGCCGGCAGCGTGTCATGGACCGTGCTGGCCGGAATTTCAGTTCTTGCGCAAGCATGTGATATAGCCCGGTTCGGGTAAATCGGCAAATTCACCTCACCCACAGAACCACTCCTCCCAAGACCTAGAAACCCAGTTGTAGACATCCGTGCGGGCATGTGGGATCAAGAACTAGGAAGAACCATCGAAGAAAACCTCAGTTCTTCGAGTTTTTTCCAGTTTTCCCCGAAATCGCCCTAGGTCGCACGGTGAGCCCCTAGTTGCCGACGTTTCTCGCGAGATCAGAGCCCGGTACGTTGCTCCTTAGGTCATGGTGATGCTGTAGGAGCTAACCGGAGCCAGGTTGGGTCCAGGAAAGTGCTCTACGACGCCGCCGGAGTAGAGAGAAGCTCTGTCACCGTCGCGGGCATAGCTCCGGCCGTTGTCAAGCTCCGGTGAGGGTGCCAGCGGGTTCAGCGCGCGAAAGTATGCCCAGGCGGCGAGTTTCCTGCCGGGAGGCGGTCGGGAAGCCAGTTCCGGCGAGCTGCCGAGGTTTGCCGGCGAGGGGGCGGCGCGGGAAATAGGGCGGGCGCGAGGAAGAAGACGAGCCGGCCGGGCCCGCTCATCAGTCCCTCGCAGCACAGTGTGGGGATCTTCTGTTACACCGGATCGGCTGTGAACACGCGGAAGATAATCCTGTGGCCCCGTGTGGCGCAGCCGAGGGGATGACACGTGGAAGCCGGGCCCGCTGTCAGAAATTTGAACCTTCCCGATTAATTCGAATTCCAGAAATTTCCCAAACTTTAGAGCTCCATAACTTCTGCTAGGAAGCTCCAAATTTAGTGATTCAAATTGGGTTGGATTCATCTTGCTTAGATCTGTCCAGATATACAACCCAATTTGTATGAAACCCATTAATTAATTCTGGAAAATTCTTTAAAGCTTTTCAGCAAAAGAATTTTAGAGGGAGTTTGGTTCATCCAAAAATCCCCAAATTTTACCAGTATGTTCTTTAGGACATTAGTAAAACCCTGTAAAAGTTTCAGACCATTTGGAGTTGATTTGGTCAGAGCAATTCAAATTGGAAGGTGCTGTGTTCCTTTGAATACAGAAACATTTTCAGAGAATTTCCAAAACTTGGAAATTCAGTTCTGGGCAAATCTTAACCCCAAAAATGTTAGGAAAATTCATGCAAACTCTATGAGCTATAATTGAAATTGTAGTTCATTAAGTTGAGCATGAACAGGGGTATTACCTCAGAATAAATTCTTCCTTGCTGATTTGCCAAGAGAATTATTCTGAGCAAACCACTCCATGAAAAGTGCTAATGTTTGGTCCAGAGAGTTTTCTTGTGACAAGGAACTCACACAAAAAATCTCAGCTCCATTGGAGCTCTAGATCACCCCTGTCCTGTTTAACCACTTAAGGGCTTAATATGGAAAAGGGGGAAAACCACTTAGCATTTAACCATGTGATTAAGTCCAAGCCAAACCACCAACACCAGTTCATCTTTAAATTCTTAAACAAAGTTCCAGGTGTTAGAGGCTGGTTATTAGAACTAATAGTAGAAGTCTTACTCTAAAACTCACATTTGCATCTAAATTAACATGTAGTATTTCATTAACGTGTAGCCGTTGAAGAAGAGACTCCGGAAGTGCTGGACTTTCTTCTTCCGGACAAGGAACTAAGTACTGACAAGCAGCAACAAGGCAAGCCCCGGTTTGCATTAACCCTTTTTAGAAGTTTTACTTTGTTTACATGTGTCATATGAAGTATGTATGCACATTAGGTATAGGATGAATGAAACCCCACTTGCATAACCAAAGGTTCCTAAAAGAGTGAGGGTAGTGTCTAAGACCTCGAGTAGACAGGCTATGCTTAATGAGTCATAGGACTTCGGTACAAGTCGAGTAGTTGGAATCTACTCGCGAGATAGGCTTGGGACACACGGGTTCGGTTGAGTGATGTGAGATCACTAGAGTAATGAAAATGAGACTAGGCAGGGGCTAGGGCGCAGCAAGAGGAAGTCTTGTGTGCGCAGCCCTGTCCGTGTCGATTGAGGACCGATCCGTGTGCGGCCCTGCTGAACAAGTATTGAACATACCGAAGGCATATCGGATATATGGGCCCCGATAAACCGATGTAGCCTAAACCTCCGGGCGTCGAGGCATAGCACACCGATTTATAGGTGTAGGTTGAGGGCAGCAAGGTGGAAATCTGCCAACGGGCATAGAGAGATGCTCCGTGTGGGGAACCTCCTGCTCGTTTCGGTGCGACCGGTTCGACGTTTGGGCTGTTGGGTGAAAGGTTGTCCCGTACGACATCGAGTGAGCGTGCTGTGCAGCTCCACGGGTGGGCGTACGTGACGTGCTCTTTGGGTTTCCCTGCAGGTGTATATCGAGTCGATTCGCCGTCCCTCGCGGTGACGAGTACCGCTTGTTCACTGCGTCGTAACGTAGACTAATGGATGAAATATGTTGATTCAATGATGCTGATTGATATAATTGTATTGCTACATGTGTGCCACCAAATACTGCTTACTAAATTTCAGATTTCATGAACTGTTAACTTGTTGCTAAAAGATGAACTAAGGATGAACTTGTAGGCGTGTCCTTTTGCTGAAATGTTACTATCCTATGTCCATGGTACCCCTCATGTAGAGTTTCATGCGTAGGTGAGTCGGTTAAGCCTTGCTGAGCCTTCGTGCTCACGGTTGCTGCTTAAGTGTTTTTCAGGTGAGGAGCCACCCACGGACTTGGAGTACGAGTCCACCGGCGAGGGTTACCCTCCGTCGGGGACCACGGCTGAGTGGGAGCCGTACACGCCGCGCTGAGCTGAGGAGTGCAGCTAGTGTGGGTTGCCCTAGGGCTGGGCAACCAACTTTTGCTAGATAGGCGGGCGTGAGTTGTGTAGTGTAGACTTCCGCTGTGTAACATAAACAATAGTTGTAACTGAAGTTTGTACCTGTTTGTACAGTTTCAGTTGTTTCCCATGTAATATATTATGTTCTTATGACGTGTGCTGTCGGGTGTCGCATCGCGCGGCACCACCCTCTGCGATCCTGGATGAGCGGATTCCGGTCCGCCACAGCCTGGTATCAGAGCTGCAGTGGGGATAGCACAGTACTAAAGGACTGCATTATGGGAAAAACTTAGGTATACGGTGAGGAATCGGTAGCTGCCCAAGTAAGGACTATATTAGCATAGTTACTTAAAGTGGCAAAGACTAACCTATGTGTTATAATTCTGAATTTCAATTATGTAACGACGCACCTACACTCTGGTAAGTATGGTAAGGAACGCCACCGAAAGCGGTTCAATTTCGGTTAGCTCTCCCTGACGAGGAACGTGGTTCAGGGATTTGTCTCATAGCTTGGTGTGAGACGTCAATATGAACCTCTTGAACTCTTCATGTTCCTGAGTTCATATGAAACGCTGATCCCTAGCGTGCATTAGGCAAGTAAGTGGAGACCCCATCGCGTGGTCAGTAACGCGAGAGTGTGTTCGTCTGGAAATAGCCCAGGAGGACATACGCAGCGCTTGCCATCGGCGTGCCCTGCAGGGCAGTAGGTGGTACCTGTTGGGTTGATAACATTCCCAACCGTGACGACCCGTTCATGACATACTCGGGTTCCCCGTCGTGTGGTGTTGAAACACGATCACGTGCCTTGAGACGTGACTTAGCTCAAGGACGGCCGTATGACAATGATACGGGCGTTTGTATTTACTTTTAAATATGGAACTGCCTGAAATGAACAAGCTTTGAGTGCACCATCATTGTGTGGTCTTCTGCAGGTACTAACCACGTATGTATCGGTGTAGAAAACGTGTGCGAGAGACCGTTTAGTGCCACACTCGAGACGTATATGCCGGTATGATCCGGTTAGGATTTTCTTTTGTGAGGAACGTAGTACCGAGATATTGTAGGCATATGCATTAGTATAATGATAACAAAGAATTAAAATCTATAGGTTCAACAGTTAGGACCCTGGTTGGGTATAAGAATGGGATAGTGATGAGTGTAGTTCCAAAAAGACTGAAAAACAGAGTGCTCGGTTTTGGGACAGCAAGTATGCTGATCCTCAACAGGGCATAACTCACAGGTCTTTTAGCCGAGAGAGGTGTGCTACATAGCTCTGGAAAGGTATTGAAGTACTCTACAACTTTGTTGTAGACTTCCAGAGCTGAAACTCACCTTAAGATGGCTTAAAGCCCAGAGAAATGTAAACTGTCCAGAACCAGGGCAGAGTAAAACATCCTCTGAACTGATCTGTTTTTCAAATATAACTCCCAGTAGAAAAATCAAAAATTGTCATATAATACATCCTTAGAAAGAGTAGAAGATGTGTGACATCTTTGCAATTCAAATTTTCTGAAGTTTCAGCACAGAATTTAGTGGAAATCAGGGTTGAAAACAGTCACTTCCAAGGGAGGTGCTGTTAAAATTCTTCCAGAAATTCTGTTAACTTTGAATTAGCATAACTTTTTAATCAAAGCTGATCTGGGGGCAAATGAGTACTCGTTGGAAAGATACTGAAGTTAACTTGAACTTTGGTATTCCACTTGAGTCATGAGGATGCACAGAACCAGATCAAAACTTGGAATAGGTAGAAACTGGTCATTCTGACAGAAGAATGACAGTTGAGCTCATTGGAGAGGGTCTTGTACCCTAAGGGTGGTATGCGTGATGACAACGCGATAGTAATGTCTCGTAGTGACCAAACCTAGTTATGTTGAGCTTCCAAAGTGGAGGTTCATCAAGTTGGATTAAACTAGCTTGTGTTTGGTCTGGTAATGGTGTAGCTTGTGCAAAGTTATTACACTATCTACTTACGAGATGTATCGCATGTTTTCATTGTCATTGTGTTTTACACCTATTTCATTTAGACTGCATGCAAAATGTTGCGGGACTGATGTTTAATGTCGTGTGGTTGCAGATGGTTCATACTAGGACCACGTACGAGGTTGGTGGCTCTAGCCAACAGGGAGGTGATGACTCCCAGCCAACGGCCTACGACAGCACCCCGCAGCAGCAGCCACCACCGCCGCCTCCGCTTACTCTAGCGGATGTGATAGCGGCATTGGTGGGAGGTCGTGAGGAGCAGACCGACCTGCTCCGCACGATCGTGCAGAATACGTCCCAGGCGGGAGGACGTCAAGAGCGAGGGCCTCGTGAGCCCCGCGAAGTGTCGTACTCGGATTTCATGAGTACGCACCCTCCAGTGTTCACCGAAGCTGAAGAACCACTGGAGGCGGACAACTGGCTGCGGACTATCGAGTCCAAGTTCGGGCTGCTCCAGTGTACGGAGCGGCAGAAGACACTGTTTGCAGCACAGCAGCTCCACGGTGCCGCGGGTGCGTGGTGGGCGAATTATGTCGCCTCACGTCCGGCTGGCCATGCCGTGGAATGGCAAGAGTTCCGGGAGGCGTTCCGCGCCTATCACATCCCTCCCGGAATAATGAATAGGAAGTTCCAAGAATTTTTGGAACTGAAGCAGGGCGGGAGGAGTGCCAACGACTACTCCCGTGCCTTCAACCATCTGGCGCAGTATGCGTCAGACTACATCTCCACGGAGGAGAAGAAGAGGGAGCACTTCTATCGGGGGTTACACCCCGAAATGAAGACCCACCTCGTACAGTGGAACCGCGGCACATTCAATGACTTAGTCAATGCCGCGATCATGCAAGAGGATGCTCAGCGGGAGTTGGCAACTGAGCAGCGGAAGCGCAACGCTCCACCCAGCGGTGGGAGTGGCGCTCCCCAGAAGTACCGTATGGTGTATCGGACACCATCCGGGCAGCAGTGGCGTCCACCGGCGCGACCTCATCAGTTCGGGGGACGTTCGTTCCAAGCACCCCCGTTCCGTCCGCCGATGCCACCACCAAGACAGCAGCAGCAGCAGACGGTACCCCGGGCATTTCAACCGCCACAACGCGCCCCGGGTTTCCGTCCACCGATTAGCGGGGGACCGCCCCGTTTCACCTGCTTCACGTGTGGCCAGGCGGGCCACTTCGCGAAGGACTGTCCCCAGGGGCAGCAGAGCAGCGGGCAAGCCCAGTTCCAGGGCGGTGCTCGAGGCCGACCTCCGGGGAAGAAGGTTGGTCAGCGGACTGGGGGCGTCCGCAACCTCGACAATGAGGACGCCCCAGAGGGAGACAACGTGCTGGCGGGTACGTTTACTCTCAACCATCAAGCCATCGTCATATTATTTGATTCTGGTGCAACCCACAGCTTTATAAGTGCATCCTATGTGGCTAAACATCAATTGCAAGTCTTCCCAACCGACTGCACTTATATGATCTGCTCACCGGGAGGGAAGATTTCAGCTAATATGATGATTCCAAAGGCACCTCTGTGCTTAGGTGGGAAACTATATCCCACCACCTTGATAATCCTGATGGGACAAAAGATTGATGCAATCTTAGGGATGTCATGGCTGCAATACCATGGCGCTGTCCTAGAGACTCGGACACGGACGGTTCACTTAAATTCTCCATTCCACCGTCCGCATTCCATGGTGTTAGACACGCCAGTCCGGGAAGTTTTAGCAATTAATAATGCTGAAGTTCTCAAGTTAGAAGACATTCCCGTAGTCTGGGAGTATCTCGACGTGTTCCCGGATGATCTTCCGGGCATGCCACCTGAGCGGGATGTCGAGTTCAAGATTGAACTTGCACCCGGGACCACGCCCATATCACGGAGACCATACAAGATGGCTCCAAATGAGCTGGCGGAACTGAAAGAACAGCTCAATGATCTGTTGAGCAAGGGTTTCATTAGGCCGAGTTCCTCGCCTTGGGGATGCTCGGCGCTATTTGTAAAGAAGAAGGATGAAACCCTGAGGCTGTGTGTGGATTACCGGCCGCTCAACGCCGTCACCATCAAGAATAAGTACCCACTGCCCCGTATTGACATCTTGTTTGATCAACTTGTGGGGGCAAGTGTATTCTCAAAGATGGACCTTCGCTCTGGATATCACCAGATCAAGATCCGGGCGGAGGATATCCCGAAGACAGCGTTCTCGACGAGATACGGCTTATACGAATATCTCGTCATGTCCTTTGGTCTCACAAATGCTCCAGCCCATTTCATGTATCTCATGAACTCGGTGTTCATGCCGGAGCTGGACAAGTTCGTGGTAGTGTTCATCGACGATATCTTGGTTTACTCCAAGACAGAAGCCGAGCATGCCGAACACTTACGGATCGTTCTTCAACGATTGCGAGACCACAAGCTCTATGCCAAGTTCAGCAAATGCGAATTTTGGATCAGCCAAGTGCCATTCTTGGGACATATCATCTCAGCTGAAGGCATTGCGGTTGACCCAATTAAAATAGAGCAAGTGTTGAAATGGAAAGCTCCCACTTCAGTTCATGAAGTCAGAAGCTTCCTCGGGTTAGCGGGATACTACCGGAGATTCATTCCAAGCTTCTCCAAGCTCGCTAAGCCGATGACAGAGTTGCTGAATAAAGGGACGAAATATGTTTGGAACACGGCGTGTGAAGGAGCGTTCCGAACATTGGTGAAGCATCTCACAACAGCCCCGGTGTTAGCTCAGCCGGATACAACAAAGCCCTTCGACGTGTATTGTGACGCGTCTGGTATTGGGCTCGGCTGCGTGTTGATGCAGGAAAGACGTGTGGTCGCTTATGGCTCACGCCAACTTCGGAACCATGAGCAGAACTACCCGACTCACGATCTTGAACTTGCTGCCGTGGTGTTGGCGCTGAAAATGTGGAGGCACTATCTCCTGGGGAACTTGGTGCATCTCTACACCGACCACAAGAGCTTGAAATACATTTTCACCCAGAAGGAGCTGAACATGAGGCAGAGGAGGTGGTTAGAACTGATCAAAGATTATGAGATTGAGATCCATTACCACCCCGGCAAGGCGAATGTGGTTGCCGACGCGCTAGGTCAGAAATTGCATGTCCATCACCTCACCATTACACCGGTGGAGGAGGAAGAGCCAAGTTTATACTTGGTTCCTTATGGATTGCTGTACAACCTTGCCCTCATCCCTACTATTAGGGAGGACATAATTGCAGCTCAGAAAACGGATAAAGGCATGGCACATCTCCGGAGACGGATAGACAATGGAGAAATTAAATGTTTCCGGAAAGATGGTGAGGGGACGCTGTGGTTCAATGACCGCATAGTCGTACCCTGAGATATGGAGTTGAGGAAAAAGATCCTCGATGAAGCTCACTTGTCCAAATACTCCATTCATCCGGGCAGCAACAAAATGTACCAAGATTTGAAAAAGAAATTTTGGTGGACACGGATGAAGCGGGAGGTAGCTAAGTACGTATCCGAGTGCGATACGTGTAGACGAGTGAAAGCTGATCACATGAAGAAATCAGGGCTGTTGCAACCCCTGAAGATTCCGGCATGGAAATGGGAAGATGTGAGCATGGATTTCATTGTGGGATTACCCCTAACAGCCAACAAGCATGATTCCATATGGGTAATCGTTGATCGGTTAACCAAGACGGCTCACTTCATTCCGGTGAATACACGTTACAATGCCGGCAAATATGCGGAGCTATACATAGCGAAGATTCTATGCCTATACGGGGTACCCAAGACCATTGTCTCAGATCGAGGTGCATTATTTGTATCTCGCTTTTGGGAGCAGCTACACGCTGCATTGGGTACTAAGTTGATCAGAAGCTCCGCTTATCACCCTCAAACAGATGGCCAGACAGAGAGGGTGAATCAAGTTCTGGAAGACATGTTGAGAGCATGTGCCATCCACCATGGTAGGAACTGGGATGATCACCTACCATTGGCGGAATTCTCGTACAACAACGGTTATCAGGCGAGTACCCAGATGGCACCCTACGAAGCTCTCTACGGTCATAAATGCCGCACCACATTAAATTGGTGCGAGTCCGGTGAAAGGGTCACATTCGGAGTTGATGTGGTGAACGACGCCGAAGAGCGCGTTCGGACAATTCAAGCCAATTTGAAGGCCGCTCAATCCCGACAAAAGAGCTACGCTGATAAGAGGCGTAGACCGTTGCACTTTGACATTGGGGAACACGTGTACCTCCGCGTGTCTCCAATGAAGGGCGTGCACCGGTTCGGTGTGAAGGGGAAGCTCGCTCCCCGTTTTATTGGACCTTACGCTATCAACGAGAAGTGTGGACCAGCGGCGTATCGATTGGAGTTACCGGCATCCCTTGCTGGTGTCCATGATGTTTTCCATGTTTCGCAACTGCGAAAATGTTTGAAGCATACGGCTGTTGTTCCTACTGAAGACGTCGGCGAGCTGAAACCGGATTTAACATATGATGAGTATCCGGTGGGAATTCTTGATGAGAAAGCCCGAACCACGCGTAGCAGAACGTTGTGGTTCTACAAAATACTCTGGAGTAACCACACCGCCGAAGAAGCGACGTGGGAGAGCGAGGAGTTCCTTCGCTCGAATTACCCGGAGTTCATGGCTTCTCAACACGGGTAAGTCCCTATTACATCGCTATCTCTTCTTTTGTAATCTCGGGACGAGATTCTTTTAAGGGGGGAGCGATGTAAAAGCCCAAGAAAAGGGACTTGCAAAAACTTTTCTGCACCTCACAACACAACAGTTTTGTTGTGGGTAGATTGTGAAATATTGTGAAGAGCAAGTGACCTCCATCAAAGGAGTGATTAGAAGGGAAAGTCTTCACTTTCACAATGTAGGGTTTATACACATATGATCACACATGGGAGGGAAATTTCAAACTGTGGCATTCAACTTCATGATTGCAGCAGCTAAAACAAGGAGTAAAGGGCATACTTGGATTCCTCAGGTTCAAATTAGTGGGGAGGCAGAGTCTCAGTAATTTTTGAAAGGGTTTGCTACCCAATGGTCCAAAAAGGAGCCAAATAGGCAAGAATTCAAATATACATTTGAATTTGAGGGAAAATTGTCCAATCATGCAAATGTGGCTCAGTTTGAGACTTCAAACATTTGAATTACTCATTTGCCAAAAATGTGGAGATCTTTTGGGCAGAGGGGAGCTGTGGGGCCCAATGGTCAGTGAGAAGAGAGGGGAGAAACTTACTGCCTAAGTTAATCGGTTCCACAGTTCACACTCGAGCGAGTTGTGTTTCTCCCACCGGCTGCCACCGCACGGACGACCGACGACCGAAGCACCTCCCGAGCTGTTTAGGGGATCGATGTCTCTCCATTCTTACCCCCTCCACCGAGCGCTCAGCGCCCACACTGCCTCCCAGCCGACGCTGAGCGAACCTCGTGTCTCCTCGGCGATAAACACGACCGCACAGAGGCGCGCCATCGGTTTACCGCCGCCCGGCTGCTCCACCCCGTGGCACAACGTGCTAAGCTTCCCCACAACACCTCCGGAGGTCCTTGAGTGTGGAAGAAGCAAGGACCGGGCGCTAGCTCCGTCGGGACGTCGGCGTCGAGCCGATCTTCTTCCACAGAGCCGGAGAAAGCCGCCGCGACAAGATCACGTCGCCCGGCCACCACAGAGCCTCTCCCATCAAGTGGCAAAAGCAAAAAGGTGCGCCAGTAACCCTTCTCGTTTCACAACCATGCCGGCAGCGTGTCATGGACCGTGCTGGCCGGAATTTCAGTTCTTGCGCAAGCATGTGATATAGCCCGGTTCGGGTAAATCGGCAAATTCGCCTCACCCACAGAACCACTCCTCCCCAGACCTAGAAACCCAGTTGTAGACATCCGTGCGGGCACGTGGGATCAAGAACTAGGAAGAACCATCGAAGAAAACCTCAGTTCTTTGAGTTTTTCCAGTTTTCCCCGAAATCGCCCTAGGTCGCACGGTGAGCCCCTAGTTGCCGACGTTTCTCGCGAGATCAGAGCCCGGTACGTTGCTCCTTAGGTCATGGTGATGCTGTAGGAGCTAACCGGAGCCAGGTTGGGGCCAGGAAAGTGCTCTACGACGCCGCCGGAGTAGAGAGAAGCTCTGTCACCGTCGCGGGCATAGCTCCGGCCGTTGTCAAGCTCCGGTGAGGGTTCCAGCGGGTTCAGCGCGCGAAAGTATGCCCAGGCGGCGAGTTTCCTGCCGGGAGGCGGTCGGGAAGCCAGTTCCGGCGAGCTGCCGAGGTTTGCCGGCGAGGGGGCGGCGCGGGAAATAGGGCGGGCGCGAGGAAGAAGACGAGCCGGCCGGGCCCGCTTGTCAGTCCCTCGCAGCACAGTGTGGGGATCTTCTGTTACACCGGATCGGCTGTGAACACGCGGAAGATAATCCTGTGGCCCCGTGTGGCGCAGCCGAGGGGATGACACGTGGAAGCCGGGCCCGCTGTCAGAAATTTGAACCTTCCCGGTTAATTCGAATTCCAGAAATTTCCCAAACTTTAGAGCTCCATAACTTCTGCTAGGAAGCTCCAAATTTAGTGATTCAAATTGGGTTGGATTCATCTTGCCTAGCTCTGTCCAGATATACAACCCAATTTGTATGAAACCCATTAATTAATTCTGGAAAATGCTTTAAAGCTTTTCAGCAAAAGAATTTTAGAGGGAGTTTGGTTCATCCAAAAATCCCCAAATTTTACCAGAATGTTCTTTAGGACATTAGTAAACCCCTGTAAAAGTTTCAGACCATTTGGATTTGATTTGGTCAGAGCAATTCAAATTGGAAGGTGCTGTGTTCCTTTGAATACAGAAACATTTTCAGAGAATTTCCAAAACTTGGAAATTCAGTTCTGGGAAAATCTTAACCCCAAAAATGTTAGGAAAATTCATGCAAACTCTATGAGCTATAATTGAAATTGTAGTTCATTAAGTTGAGCATGAACAGGGGTATTACCTCAGAATAAATTCTTCGTTGCTGATTTGCCAAGAGAATTATTCTGAGCAAACCACTCCATGAAAAGTGCTAATGTTTGGTCCAGAGAGTTTTCTTGTGACAAGGAACTCACACAAAAATTCTCAGCTCCATTGGAGCTCTAGATCACCCCTGTCCTGTTTAACCACTTAAGGGCTTAATATGGAAAAGGGGGAAAACCACTTAGCATTTAACCATGTGATTAAGTCCAAGCCAAACCACCAACACCAGTTCATCTTTAAATTCTTAAACAAAGTTCCAGGTGTTAGAGGCTGGTTATTAGAACTAATAGTAGAAGTCTTGCTCTAAAACTCACATTTGCATCTAAATTAATATGTAGTATTTCATTAACGTGTAGCCGTTGAAGAAGAGACTCCGGAAGTGCTGGACTTCCTTCTTCCGGACGAGGAACTAACTACTGACCATCAGCAACAAGGCAAGCCCCGGTTTGCATTAACCCTTTTTAAAAGTTTTACTTTGTTTACATGTGTCATATGAAGTATGTATGTGCATTAGGTATAGGATGAATGAAACCCCACTTGCATAACCAAAGGTTCCTAAAAGAGTGAGGGTAGTGTCTAAGACCTCGAGTAGACAGGCTATGCTTAATGAGTCATAGGACTTCGGTACAAGTCGAGTAGTTGGAATCTACTCGCGAGATAGGCTTGGGACACACGGGTTCGGTTGAGTGATGTGAGATCACTAGAGTAATGAAAATGAGACTAGGCAGGGGCTAGGGCGCAGCAAGAGGAAGTCTTGTGTGCACAGCCCTGTCCGTGTCGATTGAGGACCGATCCGTGTGCGGCCCTGCTGAACAAGTATTGAACGTACCGAAGGCATATCGGATATATGGGCCCCGATAAACCGATGTAGCCTAAACCTCCGGGCGTCGAGGCATAGAACACCGATTTATAGGTGTAGGTTGAGGGCAGCAAGGTGGAAATCTGCCAATGGGCATAGAGAGATGCTCCGTGTGGGGAACCTCCTGCTCGTTTCGGTGCGACCGGTTCGACGTTTGGGCTGTTGGGTGAAAGGTTGTCCCGTACGACATCGAGTGAGCGTGCTGTGCAGCTCCACGGGTGGGCGTACGTGACGTGCTCTTTGGGTTTCCCTGCAGGTGTATATCGAGTCGATTCGCCGTCCCTCGCGGTGACGAGTACCGCTTGTTCACTGCGTCGTAACGTAGACTAATGGATGAAATATGTTGATTCAATGATGCTGATTGATATAATTGTATTGCTACATGTGTGCCACCAAATACTGCTTACTAAATTTCAGATTTCATGAACTGTTAACTTGTTGCTAAAAGATGAACTAAGGATGAACTTGTAGGTGTGTCCTTTTGCTGAAATGTTACTATCCTATGTCCATGGTACCCCTCATGTAGAGTTTCATGCGTAGGTGAGTCGGTTAAGCCTTGCTGAGCCTTCGTGCTCACGGTTGCTGCTTAAGTGTTTTTCAGGTGAGGAGCCACCCACGGACTCGGAGTACGAGTCCACCGGCGAGGGTTACCCTCCGTCGGGGACCACGGCTGAGTGGGAGCCGTACACGCCGCGCTGAGCTGAGAAGTGCAGCTAGTGTGGGTTGCCCTAGGACTGGGCAACCAACTTTTGCTAGATAGGCGGGCGTGAGTTGTGTAGTGTAGACTTCCGCTGTGTAACATAAACAATAGTTGTAACTGAAGTTTGTACCTGTTTGTACAGTTTCAGTTGTTTCCCATGTAATATATTATGTTCTTATGACGTGTGCTGTCAGGTGTCGCATCGCGCGGCACCACCCTCTGCGATCCTGGATGAGCGGATTCCGGTCCGCCACAGTTGATTTCTAGTCTAGGTATGAAATATGAGAAGATTGATATGTGTCTAGACAATTGCATGCTTTTTTAGAGAGAGCATGCCAACGAGAACAAGTGCTTAAAATGTGGTAAAGCGAGATTTGTCGAAGTTGTTAATGACAACGGTTCAAAAGTAATAACTCAAGTCGCACAGAAGCAGCTTTGCTACTTGCCTGTCACACCTAGGTTCAAGCGTTTGTTTCTATCTAAAAAAACAGCTAGACACATGAGGTGGCATAAAGAAGGTGTACGTGAGAACAACAGCATGATGGTGCACCCGTCGGACGGTGAGGCATGGAAGACACTTTACCGCTTCGATCCAGATTTCGCCAATGATGCGAGAAATATTCGCTTTAGGTTGGCGACAGATGGCTTCTCACCGTTTAGTACAAACGCCACACCATACTCTTGTTGGCCCGTGTTCGCTATTCCGTACAACTTACCACCATCGCTTTGTATGAAGTATGAGTTCATGTTCCTATGCCTTATTGTACCTGGACCGGATCATCCTGGTTCACGACTGAACGTGATGATGCAGCCATTGATTGAAGAGTTGAAAATGTTATGGACAGGAGTCGAAGCATACGACTGTTATAGAAAACAGAAATTCAACCTTCGAGCTGCGTACTTGTGGTCTGTTCATGATTTTCCAGCTTACGGCATGTTTTTTGGCTGGAGCACTCATGGTCGATTGACATGTCCAATATGTGCTTCGGACACGGATTGTTTTCGTCTAAGTCATGGTGGCAAGATATGCTACTTTGATTATCATAGACGTTGGTTACCGCCAAATCACGTGTTTAGGCAACAGAGAAATGCCTTCAGGAAGGGTACCATTATAATAAAGGGACCACCACAACGTCTGAACGGGTCGGAAATTGTTAAACAGCTCAACAATTTTTTTCAGTAAGTGGTTGTTCAACATCTATACTAATTTGCGTGGTGTGTTATACATCTACACTAATAATTCTGTTTTGTCCTTATTTAGTGAGTTCGATCGACAAAATTGGAAGTCTAAACAGCAACCTACTAGCAAGCAAATACAAACAATGCGACAGTATGGAGTAAATGGAGGACCTAACTTCCAAACCTGGTTTCAAAATCATGTAACGTTTTCCTTGTCTTGTTCCACTTAGTAATTATGTTCATAGCATAAAATAGTCTTCTTACTTCATATGTTGGACAGTACAAGACACAAGTCGGTGTCCATGAAGATTTGCGACAACTGTCCAACGGATCCATTAAAGTTAAACTCTTTGGTCGATATGATGTCAATGGGTTCCGATTCCGTTCAATTCAATTTGAAGCTCAACGTCCTCTCAGGGCAACATCAAACACCGGAGTTGTGACGAGGGCCGCCGATGCCGAAGGACGTGAAACTAATTTCTATGGGATCATAAACAAAATCCTAGAATTTAGTTTTGCCGGGAGTAAAGACCTTAAAGTAGTCTTCTTTGACTGCGATTGGTTTGATCATAACAATGGAACTCGACAAAACCAATTTGGCATGGTAGAAGTCAAACACAAGGACCGACTACGAGGCTACGACACCTTTGTCCTTGCACACTAAGTCGAACAAGTGTACTATCTACAATATCCAAGAGAAAAACTTAGTGCATGGTGGGTTGTACAAAAGGTGAATCCTCGTGAGCGGTTATATACACCGGACAATACTGATTACATTGATGAGGCAGATGTTGTTTACCAAGAAGAAGAGTTGCTGGATTCTTTTGTCATTGAGCCTGGTCTACGACTCGATGAATTAGTTGGAGATGCACAAGATGTATAGACTCATAATGTGAAAAAACGAAAACGGCGAACAACCATGACAAAAGATCGATGGTCCGGTTTACGAAGTAGAGTACATGATCTTGACACTGATGAATTTTGAAATTGAGTACAAGTATCGTTTCCTTCATCTCTTCTTTCGTCTTCTATATTTTCCTTTAAATTCATTATCAAATTTCCTTTCATCAGGATGTTGTCGAGCAGTAGACGACGGGGGACGCGGGGCTTTCTGCCCCCGAGAGCAGACTCCGTTTTCCAGGGCTGTCAGTCTAGCAATGGTAGACTGTCTCAGCTGTTGGGCCTCGACAGAGGCCAGGGGTCACGAGAGCGGTCACGACAGGTAAAGAATATTAAATTACATAAATTATATAAATAACTTTCTTAAATCTATATTACCAATCTTCAAATTTTTAGGACGACTCTATGTCTGAGGAGACAGAGGCCAGGGGTCCTCTTCAGACACCACAGGTTTCGGAGCCTGTTACAGATCCTGCTTCGGATCCTCTTCAGGTTCCGGCACCGCAGGATTCAGACCCTGCTTCAGAGCCTTCCACAGAGCCTGATGTGGAGCCGGCTCCACAACGGCGTTACAGGAGGAGCCACTACGTGGCTCCTCCTCCGGTTCCTGCACGGCCAGAAGATCGGGTCGTTATTCGTCCGGTTGGCGATAGGTAAGTAAATCTATAACAAATCAATTTATATATTTTAACACTTATATTTGTACTAATTGAGAATCGTGTATTAGGTCTTGGGCCGATGACTCGTTCATGGGTCAAGGAGGCCACCGCCAGGTCAATGCTGTCCTGGGCCAGCTAATCCGTTTTCACTACCCCGGTCTAGTGAACGGACGGGCTGCTACGTCTTGGTATGATTACGCTACGACCCAGGACATTACCTGCGGCAACCACCAGGAGCATGTGTGGCATGAATTCATGGTAAGTACATCATCTATTCGTTAAATGCGAACCTATTATATGTTAAATACATTAACTTGTATATTTCTACTTGTAGAAATATTACCGTTTGGAGGACGAGGCCCAGCTGGATCACGCTCGCCTGGTCTTCAAAAACAACGCTAGGAAGCTCCTGACGCAGTCGATTTCAACGGCTCGCATTCAGGCTACGAAGGCGTAATATAAATTACATCCGGACGAGGGTGAGCCGGGACAGTTTAGGGATGTGGCGGACAAGTACTTGACGGAGGCACAGTACGCAGAGGTAAATTCTTTACTTTGCTTCATTATCCAATTTTCGTCAATGTTTTCATCCAACAACAAATGTGTGCAGGTCAGCGTACCGTGGCTTGGGTCCTGTCCGGACGCCTACAGTTCCCTGTGTGCTCGTTGGGCGAGCCAGGGCTTCTAAGGCGTATCGATGACCCGCCGACAGAGTCGAGGGACGGACGGGAAACACCGTCTTGGCGGGGACGGCTACGTACGCCTTGCTAAACGGATGGTAAGTCATACTCGAATTATACTCTAGTTAATTTCTATCGCTATCATTGTGCTAACACGTATCGATTGGAGCGTGAGATCGGTCAGGAGCCGACCGCTATCCAGGTGTGGAGGAGGGGTCACATGGGAAGTGACCCCTCGCAGCCTGATCAGCTGTCTTCTCAGACAGCGACGGAGACGTTGGTGAGTTCTTTAGTTGACTTAATTGTATTCTCTTTAAAACTTCTGATGACTTTAATTTTCTGTTTTTTCAGGAAAAGTATGGGGAGGAGGTGCGGAGGCTTCGAGGTGACGATTACGATTGGCAGAACTCGCCGATCGTACCTGAAGCCGCCTATGCAAGCGGTGGCGGTAAACCTCACGGCCGGTGAGTTCTGTTGTTTTTCATTTACTTTCATGAACTTCGAGACACAAAACTTTAATACTCTTACTTCGTTGTGTAGGTTGGCCATCTTCGATGGAGTAGTAGACTCGAGGGAGGCGCGGTCTTACTCGAGGGCCTCTTCATTGCAGGGTGGATCCAGCAGGCGTGGCAGCCGTGATCTGGAGCTCCAGAGTGTCCAGGAGGAGCTCCAGAGGACGCAGGAAGCGTTGAGGCTCGCAAACGAGAGGCAGGCAGCCGAGCTCTGGGCTAGGGACGAGTATCAACACTCGTACATGCTACAGCTGCAAGCTGCCATGCAGGTAAGTTCAGATCATTGTACTCAACGTTTCTAATATATAAATGACATGTAAATTTATTTCATATTTGCAGGCTATGGCCACAGGACAGCCCGTTGTCTTTCCTCAGTGGGCGCCACCACCGATACAGCTACCACAGGGGCCGACGTCAGGAGCACAGGTACAAAATTTCTTATAATAGCTGCAACTAGTTAAACTTGTTCAAATTTAGTTGAATTTGATCAAACTTACTTAAACTTAGAGAAAACTAGTTAAACATCCTCAAACTGAGTAAAATATGGTACAACTTACTCAACTATAGTCAAATATGACCAAACTTACTCAAATATAGCCAAAACTATTTGAACTAGCTCAAACACAAACACTACTAGTCCATACTTCTCAAACTTAGTAAAATATGAGCAAACTTACTCAAACATAGCCAAATCTAGCTAACTTGCTCAATTCTAACTTGTAATGAGTTTATTTAATCATATACACATTTGTGAACTTCTAATTTGTCTAACTATACATGTACATCATAGGGATCGGCGACACGGGCTCAGGAAACTCCATCCCCTCAGCACCAGCGTTTGGACGAGCGCACGATGACTTCCTAGACTCCGGTGGCAGCGGTCGGGGTAGCGTAGGGTAGTGTGGCGTGCGTATAGTGTTTTTATGCCTGCCTGTGATGTATATTTTGATTGCCTGTGATCTGGCCATCGAGCCAGGGCTGGCCTCGAAGCTAGGGCAGGATTTTCTGTTTTTTTAAAAAAAATTGGAAAGCTTATTGACGACGGTTTCTGGTACTTGGCCGTCGTCAATAACCATTAGTATTGACGACGGCCAGGTACCAGAAACCGTCGTCAATAAGCCATGGTTACTGACGACGGTCGAAATCCTGGCCGTCGTCAATAAGCTTATTGACGACAGCCTGATTTAGCTGTCGTCAATAAGCCATTGTTATTGACGACGGCCAGGTACCAGAAACCGTCTTCAATAAGCCATCGTTACTGACGACGGTTCATATCCTAGCTGTCGTCAATAAGTTTATTGACGACAGCTAGATTTAGCTGTCGTCAATAACATTATTGACGACAGTTACCGTCACCAATAAATTTATTGACGACTAATAATTGATGACTGCCGAAAACCGTCGTCTATAAAGTTTTACCGTCGTCAATAACTTATTGACGACGGTTTCCGGCCGTCGTCTATTGTCCGGATTCCTGTAGTGTGTGCACCCTTTTCTATGAGGAGAGTGGAGGAAATTTAAACACAATGTTGACCCTTTTAAAAGGATTCATATTCAGATTGCCAAATACTTGCAAATGAATTCATCAGTACAATTTCCAGTTATTAAGGAGCTTCTGGTACAAATTGGAATAATTTTGGAGCTCGTATACTATTTATTCCGAGGATTAAATGAGGCCACGTTCAAATTCAAACTTAAATTTGAATTTTGAACCAAACAAACTCAATTTCAAAATCTGATTTCAGATTTGAGTTCCTCATAATCCTTTTGACTTATCCTCCAAGTTTGGTCAAATTTGGAGCTCGTTTGCTATTTTATTCGGAACCGGAGGATAAGAGGGGGAACATGGGGCCCACATGTCAGTATACTTCAACCCGAAGTCTTCTCTGAATCACGTGGACAGCGCACGCGCGCCACCTTCCGCCGGCCGACGCCAGCTCCTGCTTGCTCGCCTTCTGCTCGTCCTGATCACAACAGTACGAGTGCAGCAATGTTTCTTCGCTTCCTCCTCGGTCTACCTCGCTCCCGTGCGTTTGCCACCCGAGAAGAACACAGCGACCAACTCTGTTTCCTCCCGATCACACAGCCACCACCGAACTTCCTTTGCCTGAGCTCCCCAGAGCAAATAGCAGCGCACCAGCGTGCTCTAGCCGGCTAGCAACTTCACCCCGCCGTCCCGAGCTCGCTGGCGCCTAGAAACAGCAAGGCTTCTGCTGCTCGCGAGTTGAAACTGAAGGAGCCAAAACTGATCACCGTGGCCAGCCCAAACCAGAAGGGATCACGCCCAACAAAGCCACCCCATCTGTGCACCTACAAGCCTAGTTGCTCACCCCCAAAGCTCAGCCCTAACCATTGATCACAGAGGGATAATTTCAAGTTTTTCTCCCGGGCGGCAGAAACGGACCTTGAGGTAAGGAATTGTAAAATTCGTCCTCAAATCGTGTTTGTTGGGTCTCAAACTTCACACACAGAATGTTAACTGCCTAGCACACCTCCTCCATCGATTTTAGACCAAGAAATTGAGTGTAGATTGAGCAACCCGAGCTCTTTTAGAGGGTATACCGCTGGACCCTGTCGGGCGCACGGTGCCGATAGGTTTAGAGCCCTCTCCAGCTTGTTTAGACCTCATGCCGGTCTTCTACATGATCCCCTGGTGCTGTGGAGCCCAAGAACCGACCATTTGGTGGAGAATTCACCGTGCAAGACCTCGCCAGAGCCCTAGGGTTTGCTGTGGCCGGTGCGCCCTATTTTCCGGCGAGTTTCAGCCGCCGGCCGCGACCTCACCAACGTGTTCAGCGTGGGGAAATATGGGGGGGGGCGGGCAGCAGGGGGTCTGGAGGTGGCTGGGAAGTGCTTTTCCGGTGACCTCGCCGGAGGGGGCCGCCACTGCCCTGTTTGGCGCGAGTCTGGAGGTTAGGGATGAAAGGTGGGACCCACTGTCGGCATTTAAACATTTTCCAGATTTTCCCACTTTAGTTCAAATTTGAAGAGCCATAACGTTGTGTAGGAATGTCCAAAAATTGTGAAACAAATTTTGTTGGATTCTCCTCAAAGAGCAATATCGAGGGGTGCAGCCCAATGTTTATGAAAATCTCTGGATTTGGCTCATTAATTCAATTAAGGAAAATCTTGTATGAATTTTGACAGGAGTTCCGTTTATTGGAAAATTCCCAAATTTGGAAAGGACATTCTCCCAAATTTCCTTGAACTTCAGTAAAAATTTCAGAGGCATTGGACCTCATTTGCTTGGTCAAATGATGTGTTCATTCCTTATGTCTCTGAAAAATGGGAAAAATGAACAGAGACAATTTCAGCTTTTTCCCAATCCTTCTAAAATCCATATCTCCATGTAGGAAACTCCAAAAATGGTAAAACCAATTCCTATGGACTCAGGACATTTTGTACTTCACAAAAAGTCTACTTTTCAGCATAGGAAAGCTTAATATCTAGGGGATAAAGGCAGGTTAGTGAAAACAACATAAGGATTTATTGTGCTCACATGAAGCTATTTCTTGAGCTCAATTTATGCACACTGCCTAAATACCATCCATAGATGCTGTGGTTAAATTCTCAGCTTCATCGGACCTCTGGAACTTTAGCTACCATCTTTTAGGTTTAGGTGTTCATATAATGGACTTAATCACATGGTGATTACTAGTATCCCTTTTCACCTAGCTACCATTATCTCTAAGGTTTAGATCCAACAACAGAAACCTTGCTGTTGTTTATATCTCTTATGTATGATTTAACTTGTACAACAGTTTTGAATCATTTTCTAAATTGCTTTTGAATACATGTGTATAAATCATCTTAATAGCACGTGACGTCGACGTTCGACGAGGACTCGACTCTGCAGCGAGGATCTCCATCTCTTGACGAGTTTGGCGGATTCTCCGGAGGAATACTAACTCCTAGCTTCTAAAAAAACCGTTGAGCAAGGCAAGCCCCGGTTTGCATATCGTTACCTTTTTAAATTTTGTTTTACTTCACCTCATGGTTATTAGACTTGATATTGTGCATTATGTCTAGGATGATTGAAACCCACTTGCATGGCTATTACACCTCTGAGTAAAGGTTTAGTGTAGGCTTCACCTCGTTGTAGATGCTAGGCTAATGTTGTAGCTAGCTCGGTAGAAGTCGAGTAGTAAAAAGCTACTCGCGAGAAAGGTCGAGTAATGGAGTTACTCGCGAGAGGTTGATGATAAGAGCACCCTCATGAAAATGAGATGGGGACGGGGATGTTCCTGTAGGATGGAGCGCTCAAGGTTGGTCTCGACCTGCGATGGGTGTGACAATGCTTGAGACCACATTTGGCCTTGACCGGGATGGTAAGGCAAATGTGGAGGTTGGTTGTAGCCCCGTTCGTGTCTGTTAAGGACCGTATGTATGCGGCCCTGCTGGACAAGATTGAGCTGTACCGGATGTATAGTGGGGTATGGGACCCATGAAACCGATGTAACTCGATGGACCACGATATAGAAACTCATCCTTCACGTGGGAATGACGTTGAGAAGGCGGGAGGTGTAAATCCTTTAGCGGACAACTTCGACGTGTCTGCGTAGAGGACCATCCTGCTCGGCGCGAAGCGTTTTTCTATGTCGGGGTGTCGTGTGAAAGGTTGCTGCATACAACGTAAGAAAGAGCTCTTGAGGGAGTCTTTCGAAGCGGGTGTATGTGTCGTGTATTCCGGGTTGTTATTGATTCGAATCACCGTCGCTCACGGAAGAGGATTGAGCATACTTTCCCACTGCGCCGTGACTTAGTAAGAAGATGAACTGTCTCTTAACTTGTTGTTTGTGGATTAATTACTGTATTGGAACCTTGACTGAAGTAGATATAGAGCCAGCTAAATTTCATTTCCACCTTAAGCTAGCAACATCGGGATAAACGTTTCTTGTTTGATTGTGGACTTCCGATGTTGTGAGGCGTGAGGACCACTAAAATAAAGGCTATAAGAATCTGAATATAAGGATCAAGTTTAGTCAAGCTGCATTTTGCAAATTCCTGTTCCTACTGTCTTACTACCCCTACATTTAGAGTTGCATGTTTAGGAGTGACGGTTAAGTCTTGCTGAGCCTTAGTGCTCACGGTTGCTTCTGAGTTGTTTTCGGAGGTAGCAGGATGCCTGCTATGAAGAGGGTTGTTCGGTGAGACGACGAACCTCACGGTTCGTTCAACTCATTGGAAACCTAGCCGCTGCCTTTCTTGGTGAAGCTAGTAGGAAGCGTTCACGGGCTGAACGACTTCTCTTCGGCGTAGATAGGGTCATGTAAAAGCCCAAGAAAAAGGGACTTGCAAAAACTTTTCTTCACCTCACAACACCACAATTTTTATTGTGGATATCTTAGGAAATGTTGTGAAGAGCAAGTAACCTCCATCAAAAGAGTAATTAGAGGGGAAAGCCTTCACTTTCACAAAGTAGGATTTCTACACATGAACATGAGAGGTTGAGCTCACCCCTAAAACCTAAAAAGTCTTGGGAAGGTTCAGTCCAAGTTTCATGTAAATCAAACACTTTTTGAGGCACTTTTGGAGGTATTTGGAAAAGAGGCCAATTTGAATGTAAATTCAAATTGCAGCAACTTTCATCACTCAAATTCAAAAGTTAGCTTCATTTTCAAACTCAGCACATTTTTCTGAGTTATCCCACCAATTTTCACCCCTATTGGAGTTCATCTTGTCGGGAGCTAAATTTAAAACTGAATTTGAATTTCAGTTTAAACATGAAGCAGATTTAACCCAACAAAGTTTAAATTTGAGAACTCAAATTCAAACCAATACTTGGGGACTAAGTTTCTCATTCAATGTTTAGTAGCTGGGATATTAACAAAAGAAATGGGGAGGAAAGGATTAGGGGGGCAAGTTGGGCCCACAAGGCAGTGGGAGGGAGGTGCAACACCGGACAGCTCTCTGTTTCTCGCTGTAGCAACCTTCCTCCGTGCGCCAGCGAGCTGCTTCCCCGAACGCCACCTCCCGAGCGCCAGCCCACAGCGCACGTCGACGAAGCGGTCGCCCGGCGATATTTCCTCCGGAACCGACTCCCGTCGCGGTCTTGATCGGTCCTGAAACCCTCGACGAAGAAACACCGCCGCACACCCGAAAACTTTCGGTGCTCCGCCGTCCTCCCGTCCCAGCAGCTAGCAAGCGAGTCTGAGCTCACCCCGAGCTTCGCCGAGGCGTCCTCGATGCGATAGACACGATACCTCGGCGCCCCATCCACGGTAAACTGCCCCCGAGCTCCTTGTTTCCATTCCACACCGGGTAGAGCTGCCGCGACCGAAAACTCCCATCCCGGCCACTAGGCTTGATCCCCCGTCAAGTGAGCGGGCGAGGAGGTTCGCCTGGAAGGGTGCTCCTTGTCCAACAAGCCGGCCGCATGCCATGAGGTGTGCTGGCCGGAATTCCAGTTCTTGCCGAGAGCATGTGATATAGCCCGGTTCGGGTAAATCGGCAAATTTGCCTCACACACCGAACCACTTCTCCCCAGACCTAGAAACCCAGTTGTAGACATCCGTGCGGGCACGTGGGATCAAGGACTAGGAAGAACCATCGAGGAAACCCTCAGTTCTTCGAGTTTTTCCAATTTTCCCCGAAATCGCCCTAGGTCGCACGGTGAGCCCCTAGTTGCCGACGTTTCTGGCGAGATCAGAGCCCTGGACGTTGCTCCTTAGGTCATGGCGATGCTGTAGGAGCTAACCGGAGCAAGGTTGGGGCAGTAAAGTGCCCTAGCGACGCCGCCGAGATTACCACAGCTACTGTCGCCGTCGCACCGAGGTTTCCGGACACCCTCGATCCGAGGTAAGGCCGGCAACATGTTCCTCGCGCAAGAATGTGTAGTGGCGGCGAGAATCAGTAAGTTCCGAGGGCCGGAACCCCTTCCCGGCGAGAGCTCCGGCGAGCTCGGCGGCAGGGTCGCGCGGGTGGCCGGAGGAAGACGAAGGGGGGAGGCCCCACTCGTCAGCGGCTGGAAGTAACGTGCAGGATTTTCTGTGGTCCAGGATCCTGTGTGGCTGCGCGGGAAGGAGTCGGTGGCCCCGTGTGGCTCGGCTCCAGCGGTCGACACGTGTGAGATGGACCCAACCGCAGGATTTAAACATTTTTGGAATTTCCAGTTTTAGTTCAAACTTCAAATGAATAGAACTTTGGCTAGGAACCTCCAAATTCGATGAACCAAATTTTTCTGAACTCAGAATTCTGAGTACTTTCCAGCAATACCAAATTCAGCTCATGAAAGTGAATAATTTTCCAGAATTAAATCCCTAAATTTAAAATGTTGGGAATTTTATCTGGAGAACTACTTTATGAAAAATTCTGAAATTTGGCTGAGAGGTTCATTGGAAAATCCCTGAATTCCAGTAAAATTTTCAGACTCATCCAAGTTAATTTAGTTACCCTAATGGGGTGATTAAGATAACTGCCCTGAGAAAACAGAAAAATGTACAGAAACATTTTTCAGATTTTCTCAAATCTTAATTAGGGCATAACATTCTGTAGAATTCTTCAAATGACATGAAAAAACTCCATTAGAACCATCCTAAATTCTAGTTTCCAGAAAGTAATGGTTGAAGCCATGAAAAACCCTGGAAGTACTTAGAGGCTCAAATATTGACCAAATAGGCTTATATTTGTACAAGGTTCAATTGAACTTTGTTTCAAATAAAACTTGGTCACGACTCTGGTTAGGACCCTACCAATCCACCATAAAAATTTCAGAACCAGAGGGGAGGGTTAGCTAGAGTTATTAATAATTAAGGATTTCAGTTTACACATTGCATGTAAATTGACACATCGTATTTCATTAAACGTGTAGTTGCTGAAGAAGAGACTCCGGAAGTACTGGACTTCCTTCTTCCGGATGAAGAACTAACCCCTGACCAGCAGCAACAAGGCAAGCCCCGGTTTGCATTAAACTATTTTTCAAGTTTTACTTTATGAACACTTAGTGTGAAGTATGATTGTGCATTAGGTATAGGATGATTGAAACCCCACTGGCATAACCAAAGGTTCCGAAAAGAGTGAGGGTAGTGTCTAAGACCTCGAGTAGACTGGCTACGCTTAATGTTTCATAGGACTTCGGTACAAGTCGAGTAGTTGGAATCTACTCGCGAGTTTAGGCTTGGGACACACGGGTTCGGTTGAGTGATGTGAGATCACTTTAGTAATGAAAATGAGACAAGGCAGGGGCTATGGCGCAGCAAGAGGAAGTCTTGTGTGCGCAGCCCTGTCCGTGTCGATTGAGGACCGATCCGTGTGCGGCCCACGCTGATCAAGTTTGAACGTACCGAAGGCATATCGGATATATGGGCCCCGATAAACTGATGTAGCCTAAACCTCCGGGCGTCGAGGCATAACGCACCGATTTATAGGTGTAGGCTGAGGGCAGCAAGGTGGAAATCTGCCAACGGGCATAGAGAGATGCTCCGTGTGGGGAACCTCCTGCTCGTTTCGGTGCGACCGGTTCGACGTTTGGGCTGTTAGGTGAAAGGTTGTCCTGTATGACATCGAGTGAGCGTGCTGTACAGCTCCACGGGTGGGCGTACGTGACGTGCTCTTTGGGTTTCCCTGCAGGTGTATATCGAGTCGATTCGCCGTCCCTCACGGTGAAGAGTACCACTTGGTCACTGAGTCGTGACGTAGCTTAATGTATGGAATATGTTGATTCAATATTGCTGATCTGATATAATATTGTATTGCTACATGTTTGCCACCAAATATTGCTTACTAAATTTCAGCTTCCTAAACCGTTAACTTGTTGCTAAAAGCTGAACTAAGGATGAACTTGTAGGCGTGTCCATTTGCTGCAACATTACTATCCTAAGTCATTGTACACCTCATGTAGAGTTTCATGTTTAGGTGAGTCAGTTAAGGCTTGCTGAGCCTTCGTGCTCACGGTTGCTGCTTAAGTGTTTTTCAGGTGAGGAGCCACCCACGGACTCGGAGTACGAGTCCACCGGCGAGGGTTGCCCTCCGTCGGGGACCACGGCTGAGTGGGAGCCGTACACGCCGCGCTGAGCTGAAGAGTGCAGCTAGTGTGGGTTGCCCTAGGGCTGGGCAGCCGACTTTTGCTAGATAGGCAGGCGTGAGTTGTATAGTGTAGACTTCCGCTGTGTAAGATAAATAATATTTTGTAACTGGAGTTTGTACTACTTTGTACAGTTCAGTTGTTTTCCCATGTAATATATTGTGTTCTTATGACGTGTGCTGTCAGGTGTCGCATCGTGCGGCACCACCCTCTACGATCCTGGATGGGCGGATTCCGGTCCGCCACAGGTCGAGAGTGAGTAGCTTGTCCAGCTAGTTTTACATTCTGCTGCGTGTGTACTTATGTTGTAAAAGATCTTATGTTGAGTAACAAAAAAATGGTTTCGTTATGTTTTTACGCCTCTTTTCGTGCTTTCCGTTGGGTGCCGCATCGCACGGCACCACCCACTGCGATTCCCGGGCCGGGCACTCACAGCGTGGTATCAGAGCCGCATTGGGGATAGCACATATGAAAAGAGCATATTTTCGAAAACTTAGAGGTATACGAGTGAGGAACGTATAGTATGCCCATATAAGGAGTATTATTAGCATAGTTACTTAAGGTGGCAAGCTAACAGTGTGTTATCATTCAGTATTTCAATTCTGTAACGACGCACCTACGTGGAGGTAAGAATGGTAAGGAACGCCACCGAAAGCGGATCAATTTCGGTTAGCTCACCCATACGAGGAAAGTAGTGTGGGATGTCCCATTCAGCAATGGACGGGAAGTGAATATGTTTTCTAAGACTCTTCATGTCTTAGAGACATATGAATGGCACTAGCCTCCAGTGCGCAAACCCAGGGGCAAGAGGAGGAGACCCCATCGTGTGGTTTGTAACACGAAGTGTGTTCTTTAGGACTCTTCATGTCCTATGAGGCATACGAAAGCGCTGTTCCACCGGTGTGCTTTATTGCAAAGGTATGGAGCCCCCATCGGGTGGTGAATAACCCGAGCATGTACCTTGAGACGTGGCTTGACTCAAGGACGGCCCGTATGACAATGATACGGGGCGTATGTTTTTACTATGATATGGACCTGCCTGAAATGATAAACCAATGTTTGCATCATTATTGAGTGGTATTCTGTAGGTACCTTAACCACGTTAGTACATGTCGTGTAGACAACGTTTGTGAGTGATCGTTTTACTGCCACCATTTGAAACGTATACGTCGGTATAAAGCCGGTTAGGATTTTAATTTGGTGAGGAAACTTAGTACCGTGACATGTTTTGAACCGCATGAAAAAAAAGGTTTGAAAAGGAAAAGAGTAAATTTGGAGTCTAGGATTCTATTAGGAGTTAATGAACTCCGATATTGAACTAAGAGTCAATTGGGAGTATAGAATTATTCACAAAGACTTAGGAGAAACCTCTCCTGTTTTCGGTAGAATTTTGCTGAAGTTGAAAAGGACATAACTTTTGTTTGGTTGAACCAATGGAGGTGAGTGGTACATTTCTGGAAAGCTATTGAAGTCTTCTACAACTCTTCAGTAGAACTCCAGATCAGAATCACCCTCCAAATGGATGAAATTCTCAGAGGAGTGTGAACTGCCCAAAAACAGGGCAGTCACAAATTGCTCTCTGGAAATTTCTGTATTTCGACCATAACTTTCTGTAGAAAATTTTATAAGGGTCAAGTAATACACCGTTGGAAAGCTTGTGATATATGCTATGACTTTGTAGTTCAAAGTATCTCCAGATTTGGAGTTTCAGGTGATGAAATCTTGCGGACAAAACAGCCACTTTCAAAGGAGGTGCTGTCAAAATTGTTCCAGATTTCTGTTAACTCTGAAATATCACAACTTTTGATCCAAAACTGATATGATGGCAAATGAATACTCGTTGGAAATATATTGAAGTTAACTATAACTTTAATATTCAACTTGAGACATGAAATTGCCATTTTCATATTCAAATTCTGGGATTAAGACCTACTGGTCATTCTGAACAGAGTAGTACTTATTGCCTATGTAACTTAGGACTTGTTGTGGACAGGGATGTTTTAGACTTCTCTAAGCTCCATAACATGTTCTTGAGTTATTTTTCAGTTTTGTCTGCTAATGGAATCAAGGGTTTTGACAAACTTGTTAAAGTTAGTAGATTTCAGAATTTTCGAAACCCTAGTTAGATTGTGTAGTGCTGCAATATCTATCTGATGTTTTTACGGTTATGTTTTCAATTCAAGTTGAGTTTAAACTTTGAATTTTAACCGTAAATTGGTCACTCTTGCAGCATGGATCATTCTCATTCCAGGAGTGAGGTTGGTGAGTCGAGTCACGGCGAAAGTAATTCACCACGACAAGAAGTGCCGACATCATCAACCGGATTGGCGGAAATCTTGGCAAAGATGGCTGAGTCTCTGGATCTGTTGGTGCGACAAAGCATACAACAGGAGACACTACAGCAAAATTCCCCTCCAAGCACTTATCTGGATTTTCTAGCAAGACAACCACCGGTTTTCTCGGAAGCGAAAGAACCGTTAGAGTCGGCTCATTGGCTCCAATGTATTGAAGCCAAGTTCGATATGCTTGAGTGCGATGAATATCAGAAGACTCTATTTGCCGCTCAACAACTCCACGGAGCCGCTGGAGCTTGGTGGGCGGAGTACATCACTACTCTTCCTTAAGGTCATCGAGTGACGTGGGATGAATTCCGGAATGTTTTCTGGGAACGTCACATTTGTTTGGGAATTCTACGAACAAAGTACCAAGACTTTTTGGAGTTAAAGCAAGGAGAAAGGAATGTGTACGAGTACTTCAAAGAGTTTGAAGACTTGATGCAATACGCCACTCATATGGTAGACTCGGAAGCGTTGAAGTGTGACTATTTCTTCCGAGGCTTGAATGTTGAACTTCAGGAACAAGTGACTTTGTTCAATAACGGTATTTACAATGAGTTGGTAAATGCCGCTATCATTAAAGAAGACATGCATCTCCAATGTGAAGTGGAGTTGAAAAGAAGTATACCGCCAGACCACGATATCGAGGTTTGTCCGAACTATCAAGTGTGGTATTACTCACCAGTTAGGCAACAAATTCAGCCTGTGGTGCAATTCTCACAACCACGGCTGAAGATGATCACTTATGAGCCTCCACCTCAACAGCAGCGGTCAGAAATTATTCGTGCAACCCTACCGCAACCAGCTACGCACGAATTATCTCCACCTCGTGTTAGTAGAGAGCTGAGGATTTCTGCAGCACGAAACCGTCGTGGAGCTGAGCAGAGCCACACTTATGTGTTGTCTCGTCAATGCTCAGATCAGCATCATGAACCTTCAAAGAAGAATCTTTCGAAAGCTGGCAGGGTTAATTACACTGCTATTGAGGGCATTGCTAAAGGCGAACCAGTTTTAGCGGGCATGTTCACGTTACATGAACATCCCACTTATTTTGTTTGATTCCGGGGCCACCACAATTTTATTAGCAGAGACTATGTGCTGAGAATAATCTTCCATTTAGCACAGTTAAGCATCTGTTTCATATCAGCTCACCCGGAGGCAAGATATCAACTGATGAAATGGTCTCTCGGGCACCTTTATGTTTGGGTGGAAACATCTATCCTGCGAGCCTTATCGTACTCAAAGGCCAAAGGATTGATATTATCTTGGGAATGTCATGGCTGACACATTACGGGGCTATCTTTGACATCAGCTCTCGGACTGTCCAACTGAATTCCCCAATACATGGTTGCAACATATTGAATCTTGTGGATCCATCACAACAAGTTGCAGCAGTGCATCAGATTGAAGCTCCTAAACTTGAGATATTCTAGTGGTATGTGAATATCTAGATGTCTTTCCTGAAGACTTGCCGGGCATGCCGCCCGAACGTGATGTTGAGTTTAAGATTGAACTTGCATCGGGAACAACACCTATTTCTCGGCGACCATATAAAATGGCACCAAAGGAGCTAGCAGAATTGAAGGAGCAGCTGAATGACCTCATGGACAAAGGTTTTATACACCCAAGTTCATCACCTTGGGGCTGTTCCGCACTCTTCGTGAAGAAGAAGGACGAGACTTTGAGGCTATGCGTAGATTATCGTCCACTGAATGCTGTCACTATCAAGAATAAGTATCCACTACTGCACATCGATATTTTATTTGATCAACTAGTGGGTGCTAAGGTATTCTCCAAGATGGATCTTCGGTCCGGGTATCACCAGATAAAAATCCGGGCAGAAGGCGTACCTAAGACGGCGTTCTCGACAAGATATGGTCTTTATGAATATCTTGTCATGTCCTTTGGGTTGACCAATGCTCTGGCTCACTTTATGTATCTCATGAACTCTGTGTTCATGCCGGAGTTAGACAAGTTCGTCGTGGTTTTCATCGACAACATCTTGGTCTATTCAAAGTCAGAAGAAGAACACGCTGAACATTTGCGTATTGTACTCCAACGCTTGAGGGATCACAAGCTATATGCAAAGTGCAGTAAATGTGAGTTTTGGATCAGCAAAGTGCCGTTTCTTGGGCATATTATTTCAGCGGAAGGCATCGCTGTGGACCCAAGTAAAATCGAGCAAGTGCTGAATTGGAAATCTCCAACATCTGTTCATGAAGTGAGGAGTTTCCTGGGTTTAGCGGGTTATTACCGGAGATTCATTCCCAACTTCTCCAAAGTCGCTAAACCTATGACGGAGCTGTTGAAGAAAAGAACCAAATATGATTGGAGCGATTCATGTGAACAAGCTTTTCAAACATTAGTGAAGCATCTCACTACAGCTCCAGTTTTGGCCCAGCCGGACACTACGGAGCCGTTTGATGTTTATTGTGATGCATCCGGCATCGGTTTGGGTTGTGTGTTGATGCAAGAAGGACGCGTGGTCGCGTATGGATCCCGACAACTCAGGGGTCATGAGCAGAATTACCCGACGCACGACCTTGAACTAGCTGCAGTGGTCTTAGCATTGAAAATGTGGAGACATTATCTACTAGGCAATCTAGTACATCTCTACACTGACCACAAAAGCTTGAAGTACATCTTCACACAGAAGGATCTGAATATGAGGCAGCGAAGATGGCTCGAATTGATCAAGGATTACGAGCTTGAAATTCATTACCACCCGGGTAAAGCGAATGTGGTTGCCGATGCACTTAGTCGGAAAGCCCACATTCACCATTTAGCCATGGCTGCACATGAAGACGGAGAACCAAGCCTGCGCATAGTTCCCTACGGATCGCTGTTCAACCTCGCTCTTATTCCTACAATCCGAGATGAGATTGTAGAGGCTCAGAAGAGAGACAGAGGTATGTCTCATATCCGGAGGAGAGTGGACAGCGGTGAATTGAAGATGTTCCGCAAGGATGAAGAGGGTACTCTATGGTTTAACAACCGCATAGTTGTACCCCGGAATATGAAATTGCAGAAGAAGATACTGGATGAAGCGCATTTATCCAAGTACTCCATTCATCCGGAAAGCAACAAGATGTACCAGGACTTAAAATCTAAGTTCTGGTGGACACGGATGAAAAGAGAGATTGCGAAGTACGTATCCGAGTGTGATACGTGTCGGACGGTTAAAGCTGACCATATGAAGAAAGCCGGACCACTTCAACCACTGAAGGTTCTAGCATGGAAGTGGGAAGACATAAGTATGGACTTCATCGTCGGTTTACCCATGACCAGCAACAAGCATGAATCTATTTGGGTAATCGTCGATCGTTTGACCAATACCGCTCATTTTATTCCAGTCCATACTAAATATGTGGCAAAGAAGTATGCGGAGCTGTTCATCTCGAGAATCGTGTGTTTACACGGGGTTCCCCGCACCATCGTGTCTGACCGAGGTGCGTTGTTCGTATCCAGATTTTGGGAGCAACTGCATGCTTCCTTGGGAACCAAGTTAATTCGGAGTTCAACGTATCATCCGCAAACTGATGGTCAAACGGAGAGGATAAATCAGATTCTGGAGGATATGCTACGGGCATGTGTCATCAATCATGGGAAGAATTGGGATGACCATCTACCATTAGCAGAATTCTCATATAATAATGGTTATCAATCCAGCATCAAGATGGCCCCGTATGAAGCTCTTTATGGCCGGAAGTGCCGCACACCGCTGAATTGGTGTGAGTCCGGCGAGAGAGTGGTCTACGGGATTGATCTTGTGAAGTAAACCGAGGAACGAGTGCGAGTGATCCAAGCCAATTTAAAGGCTGCTCAATCTCGGCAGAAAAGCTATGCAGACAAAAGACGTCGACCTCTTCACTTTGACATCGGGGACCACATTTATCTTCGTGTCTCTCCGATGAAAGGGGTTCATCGGTTCGGAGTGAAGGGAAAGCTTGCTCCACAATTCATCGGGCCGTTTGCTGTCACTGAGATATGCGGACCCGTGGCCTATCGTCTGGAGTTACCGACGTCACTTTCGGATATTCACAATGTTTTCCACGTCTCTCAACTGCGGAAATGTCTTAAGTACCCTGCCACGGTTCATATGGAGAACATTGAGGATCTTCAACCGGATCTCACTTATTCTGAGTATCCGATACAGATTATCGACGAGAAGACTCGCGTCACAAGAAATCGGACATTGCGATTTTACAAAGTCTTGTGGAGCAACCACACCGCTGATGAAGCCACGTGGGAAAGCGAGGAATTTCTCAGTTTAAATTTTCCCGGCTTGTTTGTACCATATGTCCAGTAGTCATTCTCCCTTCTTCTTTCTTTTTGTAATCTCGGGACGAGATTCTTTTAAGGGGGAGGAATGTAACAGCCCTAACTTTTGTAAAGTTTGATTTCAACTTATGAAATAAAGTTAAGGCGATAAAAGACTATAGTTGTGTCACATGAAATGATGAACACAAAAATGGACATGTGAGGGAGTTAAAAATTTTCCGCCCATGCTCAACACATGTTAACCTAGGGGAAAGAATTACACTCCCAAAAACTCTAACTCATGTGCACCCTTTTCTATGAGGAGAGTGGAGGAAATTTAAACACAATGTTGACCCTTTTAAAAGGATTCATATTCAGATTGCCAAATACTTGCAAATGAATTCATCAGTACAATTTCCAGGTATTAAGGAGCTTCTGGTCCAAATTGGAATAATTTTGGAGCTCGTATACTATTTATTTCGAGGATTAAATGAGGCCACGTTCAAATTCAAACTTAAATTTGAATTTTGAACCAAACAAACTCAATTTTAAAATCTGATTTCAGATTTGAGTTTCTCATAATCCTTTTGACTTATCCTCCATGTTTGGTCAAATTTGGAGCTCGTTTGCTATTTTATCCAGAACCGGAGGATAAGAGGGGGGACATGGGGCCCACATGTCAGTAGTCTTCAACCCGAAGTCTTCTCTGAATCACGTGGACAGCGCACGCGCGCCACCTTCCGCCGGCCGACGCCAGCTCCTGCTTGCTCGCCTTCTGCTCATCCTGATCATGACAGCACGAGTGCAGCAACGTTTCTTCGCTTCCTCCTCGGTCTGCCTCGCTCCCGTGCGTTTGCCACCCGAGAAGAACACAGCGACCAACTCTGTTTCCTCCCGATCACACAGCCACCACCGAACTTCCTTTGTCTGAGCTCCCCAGAGCAAATAGCAGCGCACCAGCGTGCTCTAGCCGGCTAGCAACTTCACCCCGCCGTCCCAAGCTCGCTGGCACCTAGAAACAGCAAAGCTTCTGCTGCTCGCGAGTTGAAACTGAAGGAGCCGCAACTGATCACCGTGGCCAGCCAAAACCAGAAGGGATCACACCCAAGCAAGCCACCCCATCTGTGCACCTACAAGCCTAGTTGCTCACCCCCAAATCTCAGCCCTAGCCATTGATCACAGAGGGAGAATTTCAAGTTTTTCTTCCGGGCGGCAGAAACGGACCTTGGGGTAAGGAATTGTAAAATCCGTCCTCAAATCGTGTTTGTTGGGTCTCAAACTGCAGACGCAGAATGTTAACTGCCTAGAACACCTCCTCCATCGATTTTAGACCAAGAAATTGAGTGTAGATTAAGCAATCCGAGCTCTTTTAGAGGGTATACCGCTGGAGCCAATCGGGCGCACGGTGCCGATAGGTTTAGAGCCCTCTCCAGCTTGTTTAGACCTCATGCCGGTCTTCTACATGATCCCCTGGTGCTGTAGAGCCCAATAACCGACCATTTGGTGGAGAATTTACCGTGCAAGACCTCGCCGGAGCCCTAGGGTTTGCTGTGGCAGGTGCGCCCTATTTTCCGGCGAGTTTCAGCCGCCGGCGACCTCACCAACGTGTTCAGCGTGGGGAAATATGGGGGGGGGGGGCGGCCAGCAGGGGGTCTAGAGGTGGCTGGGAAGTGCTTTTCCGGCGACCTCGCCGGAGGGGGCCGCCACTGCCCTGTTTGGCGCGAGTCTGGAGGTTAGGGATGACAGGTGGGACCCACTGTCGGCATTTAAACATTTTCCAGATTTTCCCACTTTAGTTCAAACTTTGAAGAGCCATAACTTTGTGTAGGAATGTCCAAAAATTGTGAAACAAATTTTTTTGGATTCCTCTCAAATAGTACTATACAGGGGTGCGTCCCAATGTTTATGAAAATCTCTGGATTTGGCTCATTAATTCAATTAAGGAAAATATTGTATGAATTTTTACAGGAGTTCTGTTTATTAGAAAATTCGCAAATTTGGACAGGACATTCTTCCAAAATTCCTTGAACTTCAGTAAAACTTTCAGAGGCATTGGACCTCATTTGCTTGGTCAAATGATGTGTTCATTCCTTATGTCTCTGAAAAATGGGAAAAATGAACAGAGACAATTTCAGCTTTTTCCCAATCCTTCTAAAATCCATATCTCCATGTAGGAAACTCCAAAAATGGTAAAACCAATTCCTATGGACTCAGGACATTTTGTACTTCACAAAAAGTCTACTTTGCAGCATAGGAAAGCTTAATATCTAGGGGATAAATGAAGGTTAGTGAAAAACACATAAGGATTTATTGTGCTCACATGAAGCTATTTCTTGAGTTCAATTTTTGCACACTGCCTAAATACCATCCATAGAGGCTGTGGTTAAATTCTGAGCTTCATTGGACCTCTGGAACTTTATCTACCATCTTTTAGGTTTAAGTGTTCATATAATGGACTTAATCACATGGTGATTACTAGTATCCCTTTTCACCTAGCTTTCATTATCTCTAAGGTTTAGATCCACAACAGAAACCTTATTGTTATTTATCTCTCTTATGAATGAGTTAACTTGTACAACAGTTTTGAATCATTTTCTAAATTTCTTTTGAATACATGTGCATAAATCATCTTAATAGCACGTGACGTCGACGTTCGACGAGGACTCGACTCTGCGGCGAGGATCTCCATCTCTTGACGAGTTTAGCAGATTCTCTGGAGGAAGACTAACTCCTAGCTTCTAACAAAACCGTTGAGCAAGGCAAGCCCCGGTTTGCATATCGTTACCTTTTTAAATTTTGTTTTACTTCACCTCATGGTTATTAGACTTGATATTGTGCATTATGTCTAGGATGCTTGAAACCCACTTGCATGGCTATTACACCTCTGAGTAAAGATTTAGTGTAGGCTTTGCCTCGTGGTATATGCTAGGCTAATGTTGTAGCTAGCTCGGTAGAAGTCGAGTTGTAAAAAGCTACTCGTGAGAAAGGTCGAGTAATGGAGTTACTCGCGAGAGGTTGACGATAAGAGCACCCTCATGAAAATGAGATGGGGACGGGGATGTTCCTGTAGGATGGAGCGCTCAAGGTTGGTCTCGACCTTCGATGGGTGTGACAATTCTTGAGACCACATTTGGCCTGGACCGGGATGGTAAGGCAAATGTGGAGGTTGGTTGTAGCCCCGTTCGTGTCGGTTAAGGACCGTATGTATGCGGCCCTGCTGGACAAGATTGAGCTGTACCGGATGTATAGTGGGGTATGGGACCCATGAAACCGATGTAACTCGATGGACCGTGATATATAAACTCATCCTTCGCGTGGGAATGGCGTTGAGAAGGCGGGAGGGGTAAATCCTTTAGCGGGCAACTTCGACGTGTCCACGTAGAGGACCATCCTGCTCGGCGCGCAGCGTTTTTCTATGTCGGGGTGTCATGTGAAAGGTTGCTGCATACAACGTAAGAAAGAGCTCTTGAGAGTCTTTCGAGGCGGGTGTATGTGTCGTGTATTCCGGGTTGTTATTGATTCGAATCACCGTCGCTCGCGGAAGAGGATTGAGCATACTTGCCCACTGCGCCGTGATTTAGTAAGAAGATGAACTAAGTCTCTTAACTTGTTGTTTGTGGATTAATTACTGTATTGGAACCTTGACTGAAGTAGATATAGAGCCAGCTAAATTTCATTTCCACCTTAAGCTAGCAACATCGGGATAAGCGTTTCTTGTTTGATTGTGGACTTCCGATGTTGTGAGGCGTGAGGACCACTAAATTGAAGGCAATAAGAATCTGAATATAAGGATCAAGTTTAGTCAAGCTGCATTTTTCAAATTCCTATTCCTACTGTCTTACTACCCCTGCATTTAGAGTTGCATGTTTAGGAGTGACGGTTAAGTCTTGCTGAGCCTTAGTGCTCACGGTTGCTTCTGAGATGTTTTCGCAGGTAGCAGGATGCCTGCTATGAAGAGGGTTGTTCGGTGAGACGACGAACCTCACGGTTCGTTCAACTCATTGGATACCTAGCCGCTGCCTTTCTTGGTGAAGCTAGTAGGAAGCGTTCATGGGCTGAACGACTTCTCTTCGGCATAGATAGGGTCGAGAGTGAGTAGCTTGTCCAGCTAGTTTTACATTCTGCTGTGTGTGTACTTATGTTGTAAAAGATCTTATGTTGAGTAACAAAAAAATGGTTTCGTTATGTTTTTACGCCTCTTTTCGTGCTTGCTGTTGGATGCCGCATCGCACGGCACCACCACTGCAATTCCCAGGCCGGGCACTCACATTAGTGCCACCATATAACACATATATGCCAGTGTAATCCGGTTAAGATTTTATTTGGTGAGCGAATGTAGTACCGACATATTGACTTGTTGCATAAACCAAATGAATAAGGATAATTAGCAAATGGGATTTAGGGATGAAAAACTTTATATATTCAGCTTCTGTTTTTGAACTAAGTATCAAAAAGAAGCCTAATGACTTGGATAAAATCATAGAAATTACCTCCCCTGTTCTGGCAGAAATCTTGCTGGACTTTAATAGGGAATACATGTTGATAGATTTCACCAATGAATGTGTGTGATCTACAACTTTCCTGTAGATTTCCAGAGAAGAATCCCAACCTAAACTGGTGAAAATCCCAGATGAGGGTAAACTGTCCAGGAACAGGGCAGAACAAAAACCTCTCTGGAATTTTCTGTTTTTCTATCATAACTCTTAGGATAAAATTTCTAAGGGTCATGTGATATAGCGTTGGAAATCTTATGAGATAGGTTACAACTTTGTAACTCAAAGTTTCTCCAAATTTGGAGCAGGAGGGTGTGGAAAATGGATATCAGATCAGCCTCTTGAAAAAGAAGTGCTGCTGAAATTTTCCACATTTCTGTTAACTTTGAAATGTCATAACTTTTCATCCAGAATTGATCTTCATGCAAATAAGTACTTGTTGAAACTATATTGAAGTTAAATTTAAACTTTTGTGTTAAACTTGAGTTATGAAAATGCTGTTAACTAGATTAAAAACTGGAATAAGTGCACACTGGTCAATTCTGACATGAACTGATCAGTTAGACTTAACATTTTGGGATGGCATGACCATAAATTCAATTTTTGCTTTCCCTGTTTTACTTAACTAGTACAATGTTTATTTTTCTATCATATTTCTGTAGAATTGAGGGTTTGAGTTAATCAAATATCTCCTTCCACAGATGACAGATATTGGAATCACGCTGGACAACAGATGGATTCAATCGTTTGGACAGCACTTTTTCAGTTTCCCCGCATTGTTGCAGCGACTTTTGCAAAATTTTGGATATACCAAAACCCCAAGCTATTGGGGAAGGGAGACGACAGAGAATTTGGAGACATCTTGTGTTATGCACTTGGACGTCTCCGCATGTCCTGAACCACCGGGTTGAGCACCATTCACTGTCACCGTGAAGGGCACCGCATGAATGATTTGTGGGATATGGCGTCCCGCGAAGCCATCACACGTTTATGCCAGCTTCATTTCAAGCAAGTGGAGACCACACCGTTCACGCTCCTACCTGTTACAGGGTTATCCCATCAGGAATGGGAACGACGATACAGTGAGTTGACAGACTTGTTCAAGCCCAATTTCAATTTGAGGTTGTCCATCACCAGTTTTTACGCCGAAGCCAGCAAACTAGTGATTGATGGTCAAGCTAGGACCGTTGAACAACTTATGGGAGAGATGAATCAAGCGAACACTTCCAAGGATCAGCTCCAACATGAGAAGAATTCAATGCATGCACATCCGTCCCCGGCAATACATCAGCTCAGGTGACTGAAAATAAGCTGCAACGCACTCAGGAAGAATTGTAGCAAGTCCAGGACGAGCTGAAAGTGAGTCAGCAAATGGTGGGTGCACAATTGCACCACATCAACGTACTCACGGAGGAGGGATGATGCCATAGAGGCAGCCCAGAATTGGGAGTAAGATTGGATGCTTTCTCAGGATGAGTTGAACGCTGTACAACCCATGTTGCAGCCTGCTCTCGTCCAACTGGCTGACATTGTAGCTCCGGGGGAACCTGAACCCGAACCCGAAGCTATGGTAATCGACACTGAACCTGACTTGTTGCCCCGGCCTCAGACTCCAAACCCAAGGAGGATCTGGAGGAGCCTGAACCGGCATCCAACTAATAGTAGTCGTCATGGGGTAGAGTGAAGACCGAGTAGGGTAGTGCCTACTCTGTTGTAAATAGATGGCCATCTTTGTTTCATATTGTAATTAGTAGTGTTTTTGTAGCATAAGTGACGACATGGTATGACATCTTGTGGTGACCATAAGAATAGAGATGAACTGCAGGCTAGGAGTTCATCATTTCAGAGTTGTTATTGTAACAAATGGTCCCCAGGAGATATATTGTGAATAAAGTTATGCTTTAACAATATGAGTCTGTGTACAAGATGTTTGTCGTCATTACAATTCTACAATTGCAATGGATCATATTATCATGGTGTCTCATGTGGAAATTTTATTGTGGCTGCAGAATGACTTGCACACGTTCCACGCATGACATTGGTGGGATGAGGCAGCGAGAAAGCTCACAGCAGCATGAGCGGGAGACACCACAGCAGAAGCAACCACCGCCTCCACCTCCAATTATATTTGTGTATGTACTCGCTGCGATGACGAGTTCGCATGATGAGCAGACCGAGCTGCTGCGCACGCTCGTCCAAAATATGTCCTGTAAGGGGGACATCAAGAGGGAGGTCATCGCCAGCCTCCGAAGAGCTCTTACTTGGATTTCTTGGCGACGCATCCACCGGTCTTCACGGAGGCCGATGAAACCCTCGAGGCGGACAACTGTCTCCACACTATCGTGGCAAAGTTCGGACTGCTACAATGCTCTGAACATCAGAAAGCGTTGTACGCAGCACAACAGCTTCACGGATCCGCCGGTGCTTGGTGGGTGAACTACATCGCGTCAATACTGGCGGGCTATGCCCTAACATGGGCGGAATTCCGTGAGGCGTTTCGCACCTACTACATACCTCCCGGTATCATGAAGAGGAAGCTCTAGGATTTCATGGAGCTGAGCCAAGGAGGGAGGAGTGCTCACGAGTACTCCTGGGCCTTCAACTACCTGGTGCAGTATGCGTCAGATTATATCAACACGGAGGACAAGTAACCACAAAATGAAGTAAAAACTTGCAGAGTTCAACCATGGCACCTTCAACGACATTGTCAATGCCGCCATCGTGCAAGAAGAAGCTTCGCATGAGTTGACCACGGAGAAGAGGAAGAGGAGCGCCCGACAGGGCAGCGGGGGAGGCAATCCCCAAAAGTACCGTATGGTGTATCGCTCACCATCCGGTCAGAGGTGGCAACCACCAGCGCGGCAGCTGATGTTCCGTGGTCGGCAATTCAATGCGCCCAGCTTCTGACCACCTCCGCCACAACAGCAACGGGGGTTTCCGCATGCATATCCATCACAACAGCATGCACCCGGATTCCATCCCCAAGTTAGCGGGGGACCGACAAACTACACGTGTTTCATGTGTGGCCGTGCCGGTCATTCTCCAAGGAGTTTTTGAAGAAGCCGCAGGGCAGCGGGCAAGTAATGCGCCAGGGTGCAAATCAGCGTCGGGGTCAACTCAAGAAACCAGCTCTGAAACTCGGCAACATCCGCCATCTTGCTATCGACGATGTGCCGGAAGGCGAACCCATACTTGCGGGTACGTTCACTCTCCACAACCACCCCGCTTTCATATTATTTGATTTCGGTGCCACTCATAATTTCATAAGCAAATCATATGCTAGTAAGTATCAATGTTCATTACTACCCACAAAAAGTTCTTACTTGATTTGCTCACAGGGTGGGAACATAGCCTCTCATACTATGGTCCAGAAAGCACCACTTGACTTAGGCGGGAAAATATACCCCCACCTTTCTTATTACCCTAGAAGATCAAAATACAGATGTTATCTTAGGGATATCATGATTATACTACCATGATGACATTCTCAACGTTGATCTTCGAACAATTTAGCTCAACTCTTCCATTCATGGCCCCCATCTATTAGTTCTTGAAACCAATGTTTCAGAAGGCGCAACGACATACCACGTTGAAAGTCATCAAACTGGAATAGATTCCGGTGGTCTGTGATGTGAGGGCCCCTGCTGTCCGTGCGATGCAGCACCCAACAGCACACATAATAAAGCATCATATTACATAAATCATGCGGAGGCTTACAAAGTGTAAGTCTTACAAATACTTTCCAAAATACTCTACAGCGGAAGACTATTACAACTCACGGCTCATACCTTTGCTAAGCAACAGAGAAGGTGTCCAGCCCGCGGACCCATCTCACTAGCAACACTATCACAGTAGCAGCGGCAGGGGATGCCATGAGTTCACCACTCGGAGAGCTCCGAGTCTCATCGGCCACCCGTACTTGTCAGCGTATCATTATTACCTGCAAAACAACTTATGCAGTATCCGTGAGCACAAAGCTCAGCAAGAATGACCCGTCACCCTAGTCATGAAACTCTACATGATGAAAATAGAGGGCTGATTATAGCAGTTTGCACAAACGATGAACTTGAGCTAAAGTAGAGTCCTTATTTTCCGTTTTTAAGCAGCTTTTATAGCCCTCACGCAATTTACATCAAGACTCCACAATCAAACAAGAAACGCTTTATCTCGATGTCACTTGCCTGAGGTAAAAGTAACTTTAGTGAGCTACACTACACTCATATGGACCTTGCGCCATCAACGTCGAGACTCCACAATCAAACAAGAAACGCTTTGCCTCGACGGTACTAGCCCAAGGTGGAAATTAAATTTAGTGAACTGTTGATTGTTCCTCATCTCCATTATGAGGATCACTCATGAAGCATATTAAATGTTTCCCCGGTTTATTACTACGTCATAACTCAGTGTACAAGTATGCTCACTACCGCGAGCGACGGTGATTGCAATCAAAAACACCCGGCTGACACGACACGTACGCCCGTACTCGACGTTGCACACAGTAACCGTCGCTGACGTCGTACGTGGCAACCTTTCACACGACACCCAAATGTCGAACCGGTCCCACCGACTGGGATTAAGTCTCTCTACGGCAAACCCTCATAGAGCCGACTTCTCTATCCTTTCAGCATCGGCATCAGACGGTGAGGTATGCCTCGACACCCAGGTTAACATGTTACATTGGTTTCCTGGGTCCCATATTGCCAGTATGCATCCAGTACACATCTCAAACTTGTCTCACAGGGCTGCACACGAGAACGGGCCTTAATCGACTCAGACATAGACTAGGTTCACAGGACCACGTCCTTGATCCTTCCATCCACTGCCCGGTCTCCATTCCCAACTATGAGGATCAATTTCCAACTCTTCCGATTGATCCCCCTTAACCCCGTTTCACGAGTAGGAATCTGCCCACTCGAGTTATGCCTCTTTTAATCCACTTTTGTTGAGGTCAGCAGTTATAATTAATTGATAACATATCCTACATTAAACTCCAGGGTTTTCTGGGTCATGCATTGGAGTTACATACCATCTAGACGTAATGCAATAAATAAAATGCTAGACGTATGAAGTGAATACAAATACAAACTTGTAAATTTGATGCAAACCGGGGCTTGCCTTTCTTTTGCAGGGGCTAATATATATAACTCGGTTAGTGAAGATCACTTGGCTTGATCTCTTGCCTCCCTCCTTTGATATCCACTCCAATGACTTGAAGTCCTTCACGTAGATGCTACACGTAATGCATATGCACAATTGTTTAATTGTAAAGACTTTGCTACAAGTTCCTATAACAAGTTTTTAAAAACTGGAACTCTGTTTAAGAATTTAAAATGACACTGGTTCTAGGGGTTTGGGTTTGGTTCTAAGCAACATGATTAAGTGCTAAGTGTCTTCCCCCTTTCTATATTGATCACCTTAAAGGGTTGAACAGAACAGGGGTGATCCAGAGCTCCAATGGAGCTGAGAATTTTCATGTGAGTTCCTTGTCATAAGAAAACCCTCTGGACCAAATATTAGCACTTTTCATTGAGTGGTTTGTTCAGAATAATTTTCTAAGCAATTAAGCAAAGAAGAATTAATTCTGAGATCACACCCATGTTCATGCCAAACATAGTGAACTAAAATTTCCATTGTGGCTCATAGAGTTTGCATGAATTTTCCTAGCATTTTTGGATCTAAGATATGCCTAGAACTGAATTTCCAAGTTTTTGGAAATTCTCTGAAAATGTTTCTGTATTCAATTGAACACAGCATCTTCAAATCTGAATTGCCCTGAACAAATCAACTCTAATTGAGCTGAAACCTTTACAGGGGTTCACTAACACCCTAAAGACTATTCTGGCAAAATTTGAGGATTTTTGGATTAGCCAAACTCCCTCTAAAATTCTTTTGCTGAAAATTTTAAAGAAATTTCCAGAATTAAATAATGGGTTTCATACAAATTGGGTTTCATATTTGGATAGTGTTCTGTTAGGGGAATCCCAGAAAATTTGTTTCACAATTTTTGGATTCTCCTAACCAAAGTTGTGGCTGTTTAAACTTTGAACTGGAATCTGAAATTCCCAAAATGTTCAAATGCTAACTGTGGGTCCAGGGGACAGGTGTCACTCGCTGAGACCAGCCACACGGGGCTACTGGACATTTCCCGCGCGGCCACAAGTGATCGCAGCGCCACAGCCGATCAGAAAAATTGAATCACTGTCGCTGACATGCGGGACCCGCCGGGTCGTCTTCCACCTCCGGCCACCCGCGCCCGCGCGCCGCCGGGCTCGCCGGAACTGAGCCGAACCTTGTCGTCCTGCCAGCTCCCGAGTCTTCCCTCGCCACTAGGGCCTAAACTCAGGTACTGAACACGATGGAACCCTCTCCCCTGGCCGGCGGTGGCTCTAACCTTGCCGGCCACGGTGCGGCGGCTCTGTATAAGTTCGGCGACATCGCCCGGCCAATCTAGCCCGCCAAGACATCGGTGGAATGGCGCTACAGCACCAGTGGACCATGGGGATGCTCGACCTAGCCTCAAAACTGCTCGGGGCCGGCGGCTAATGGTGTCTCACCGTGCACCCGAGATCTCCTCCACGTTTGAGCTCGGAACTTCTGGGAATTATGTGGTCTACATACGTTTTTCCAACTAGGGTTGTGAAGGGCTACTGATCGCTGACTAGTGGCGGTCCTGTGTGCAAGGTTTCATGACCTAAGAACGAGAAAGAAGATCGAATTTGTTATTACCGTACCAGAAGGTCGGATGGTGCCCGCCGGCGAACTTTTCTCAAATTCGAGCCCGGTTGATCGTCTCATGGCTTGAGCTTCGGGGACGAGCATCAGGGGGTCCTAGCGCATCCAAGGGTGCTCTAGCTCGGGCCTGAGAAGCTTTTGGTAGGGCTGTCCACGTGAGACCACTTCGGTTTCCCGCTGGTGAGCCTTGGTGCTCGGCGGAATTCATCAAATTGTGATCAAACGACGCGACAACACCGCGGAGTAGCGAGGTGGGTAGCTAGCGCACACGTTGGCGCTCACTTTTGCCGTGGATCACTCGCACAGTGGAGGGGCGACACCGGTTCGCAACAGGCAGAACGGGAAGCGGCACCAGCAGGTTTCTGTTGTGCGTGCGAGAGTGGGAACAGAGGACGACGCGCGAGCTGCGGTGATAAGGAGGGGAGAAACCAGCTCGCCAGCGCAGAGGTCGCGAGGGAGAGGTGGCGTCGGCTTGCCCCTGTGTCGCACAGTGAGAAAACCCGAGGCTGTCTCGGTGGCGCGGTGACTTCGCGGGGAGGAGAAAAACAGCGACCGTGCACTGCCTGAACTGAAGATCTTTTGCACACTCATTTCCCCAATGACATGTGGGCCCCACTAGTCAGTACCACTTCTCCTCAAAAGATCTCCAAAGTTTGACAATTATCCAACCCAAATGTTTGAAAGTTGGAAACTGAGCTCATTTGGAATAGTTTGGACAAATGCCATCCAAATAAAATGTTTATTTGAATCCCTTGCACATTTAACTCCATTTGGAAAAATGGGCAGCAAACTTTTTCAAAAATTAATGAAACTTTGCCTTCCCATTAATTTGGACCTAAGGAATCCAAATATGCACTTTGATTCTTGTGTTAGCTGCCGCAAACAAGAGTTTGAACACAACAGTTTTAATTACCATTGTGTCCTTCCCTCATTTGAAGTTTGAGTTTATCCTTCAGTTCACACTCTTATTTTTAAACCCTCCCATTGCACTTGAGTTCTTCACTTCTGTGGTTTTAATCCACATGAGGTCCATCCATGCAGTAACACTAAGTTTGTTTAGAAGAATCTCACCTATGATATCATATGTGGAAAAAGTTTCAACTAAGCCCCTTTTTCATACACATGACTCCAACATTTGTGCAAACTCATGTTTCTTTGTATTCACATTTTTGGGACCTTTACAATCCTCCCCCCTAAAAAGAATCTCGTCCCGAGATTACAAAAGAAAGATGAGGCGGAAGGTAATTACAACAATTACGACAAAAGTTCCGGATAGTTCTTGTGGATGTAATCTTCACTCTCCCAAGTCGCTTCTTCCGGTGTGTGATTACTCCACAGGACTTTGTAAAATTTCAAAGTCCGATTTCGAGTGATCCGGCTATTCTCGTCGATAATCTTGATGGGCTGCTCGGCGTAGGTGAGATCCGGTTGCAATATCTCCATGTCTTCCGAAAGGATGTCCGTCGGCTTCTTCAAACACTTTCTCAAGTGTGAGACATGGAAGATGTCGTGGATGCCCGATAAGGATGGCGGCAGCTCCAAACGGTAGGCCACTGGTCCACACCGTTCTGTAATAAGGAACGGACCCACAAAGCGAGGAGCTAGCTTTCCCTTGACCCCGAATCGATGAATTCCCTTCATCGGGGATACTCGGAGATAGACGTGATGTCCGACTTCAAAACACAAGGGTCGGAGTCGCTGGTCCGCATAGCTCTTCTGGCGAGATTGAGCGGCCCTGAGGTTTTCTTGAATCAGCTGGACCTGCTCTTCGGCATCCTTTACAAGATCAATGCCGAAAATCACCCTCTCGCCAGATTCACACCAATTGAGTGGTGTGCGGCACTTCCTGCCATAAAGCGCTTCGTATGGTGCCATTTTAATACTGGATTGGTAACCATTGGTGTAGGAGAACTCTGCTAACGGCAAATGGTTATCCCAGTTCTTTCCATGATCTATGGCACATGCCCTCAGCATATCTTCCAAAATCTGGTTCACCCTCTCCGTTTGACCGTCTGTCTGAGGATGGTATGCTGAGCTTCTTAACTTTGTTCCCAGAGATTCATGTAGTTGCTCCCAGAAACGAGCAACAAATATTGAACCTCGGTCCGATATGATGGTCTTGGGGACTCCATGTAAGCATACAATTCTGGAGAGATATAACTCTGCATATTGCTTAGTCTGGAATCCCGTATTTACAGGGATGAAGTGGGCTGATTTTGTTAAGCGATCAACAATCACCCAAATGGAGTCATGCTTTCTGGACGTGAGAGGTAGTCCGACGATAAAGTCCATGCTGATGTCCTCCCACTTCCATGCCGGGATGCTTAATGGTTGCAGCATCCCCTCTTTCTTTATATGGTCAGCCTTGACTCGCCGACATGTATCACATTCAGATACATATTTGGCAATTTCTCGCTTCATCCGAGTCCACCAAAATTTTGTTTTAAGATCTTGATACATCTTATTGCTTCCTAGATGTATCGAGTACTTGGACATATGAGATTCGTCCAAGATCTTCTTCCTTAGCTTCAGGTTCCGGGGTACCACAATACGGTCGTTAAACCATAACACGCCTTGATCATCTTCCCGGAAACATTTCATCTTATCCACTTTAATCCTTGCTCATATATTCCGCATCCCTCTATCCCTCTTCTGGGCTTGTACAATCTCCTCTCTAATGGTAGGCACAAGAGCAAGATTATACAACGCCCCATACGGAATCACTCGCAAGCTTGGTTCTTCCTCCTCCTCCGGAACAACTGACAAGTTATTAACGTGGGACTTACGACTGAGTGCATCAGCCACCACGTTAGCTTTGCCCGGATGGTAATGGATCTCGAGCTCATAATCTTTGATTAATTCCAACCATCTCCGCTGTCGAATGTTGATATCCTTTTGAGTGAATATATATTTGAGGCTCTTATGGTCGGTGTAGAGGTGCACTAAATTCCCGAGTAAGTAGTGCCTCCACATCTTCAACGCCAGCACCACCGCAGCAAGTTCTAGGTCATGAGTGGGGTAGTGCTGCTCGTGGTTGCAGAGTTTCCGAGACCCATACGCGATCACGCGCCTATCTTGCATTAAGACGCAGCCAAGTCCAATGCCTGAGGCATCACAATAAACATCAAATGGCTTTGTTGTATCCGGTTGGGCTAACACCGGTGCCGTTGTGAGATGTTTCTTTAGAGTTTGAAATGCCTCTTCACAGGCCTCTGTCCACACATACTTGCTGCTCTTCTTCAGCAACTCTGTCATTGGTTTAGCCACCTTTGAGAAGCTAGGAATAAATCTCCGGTAGTAACCCGCTAGCCCCAAAAAACTGCGGATTTGATGAACAGATGTTGGAGACTCCCACTTCAAGACTTGCTCAATTTTAGTTGGATCCACGGCCACACCCTCCGCTGAAATAATGTGGCCTAAGAAGGGTACCTTGCTGATCCAAAATTCACATTTGCTGAATTTGGCATACAGCTTATGTTCCCGTAAGCGTTGGAGCACAATATGAAGATGTTTGATGTGCTCCTCCTCCGATTTGGAGTATACGAGAATGTCGTCGATGAAAACCACGACGAACCAATCCAACTCTGGCATGAATACTGAATTCATGAGATACATGAAGTGTGCGGGTGCATTTGTTAGCCTGAAAGACATGACTAGATACTCATAGAGCTCGTATCTAGTCGAGAAAGCCGTCTTCGGTATATCCTCCGCTCTGATTTTTATCTGATGATAACCGGACAGTAAGTCCATCTTGGAGAATACCTTGGCACCCACCAACTGATCAAACAATATATCGATCCGCGGCAGTGGATATTTATTTTTGATCGTCACTGCATTCAGCGGACGATAATCCACACATAACCGAAGTGACTCATCCTTTTTCTTCACAAAGAGGGCTGAACAGCCCCATGGCGATGAGCTTGGTCGGATGAACCCTTTGTCCATTAAGTCCTTTAGCTGTTATTTCAGTTCAGCTAATTCCTTCGGAGACATTTTGTACGGCCTCCGAGATATTGGTGTGGGTCCTGGTGCTAACTCGATCTTGAATACCACATCCCTCTCAGGCGGCATCCCTGAAAGATCGTCGGGAAACACATCTGGGCACTCACGGACCACTGGAATATCCTCCAATTTTGTGGTCACACTGTGGTACACCACTGGAGTTTTAGAATCCACGGCTTCAAGTATGAGCGTTTGGAGACCGTAGATTGGAGAGTCCAAACTAACAATCCGTGGACCAATGTCAAGAACAGCCCCGTGGTAGTTCATCCACGCCATTCCTAAAATCACGTCGATCTTATGCCCCTCTAATACAATGAGGGTTGTGGGGTATAAGTTTCCACCTAAGCACAAGGGTGCTTTGATCACTACTTCATTAGCAGCTATATTTCCACCCGGTGAGCGGATAAGATAGTGATCCTTCGGTGTAGAGGTGAAGAGCTCAGCTTTGCACACAAACAACCTGCTGATGAAATTGTGTGTAGCTCCAGAGTCAAATAAAATTAATACGGGCAGTCCATTGAGGGTGAACATTCCCGCTAGCACAGGTGCCCCATCTGGCACATCCTCTAGAGCTGTATGATAAATGCACCCGGATTTTGGTGCTGTTCCTTGAAGCTGAGCACGGGGTTGATTTATACCCCGTCCCGGTGTAGTTTCTCTATGGTGTATCCTTTCTGGACACTTCCTGCTGATGTGACCCAAGTATCCGCACGTGAAGCACGGTTTCTCAGCCGGTTCCTGGTTGCTCTGAGTATGGACACTGGTTGTATCCTGCTGCGGCAAGAACACTTGAGGAACAGAATAACGTGGCTGCATATACCGTTGTTGCAGCTGTCCGAATTCAGAGTATTGGGACGAACGACCTGAATATTGCTGGAGTCATCGAGCCGGCTGCATCAGCTGACAGTTCAAGGTACTGTCTACCACCCTGTATTTCTGCGGAGCACTACTGCTACTCTCCTGTGGTATATGGTTCTTTCTTTTCTCAGCCTGAACTTCCCGCTGAGCATCTTCAACCATGATGGCAGCACTCATCAATTCGTTGAAGTTCTTTCGATCAGCTAAAACGAGTCTCTCCTTTAGCTTGGGATTGAGGCTGCGGAAGAACCATTCACACTTTTGTGCTTCGGTGTTCACATGTTGAGGCGCATACTGTGCCAGCTTGTTGTATGCTCACGAATGCTCGTATGCACCCCTCCCTCCTTGTTTTAAGGCCAGAAACACCTTGAGTTTCCGCTGAATTATTCCGGAAGAAACATGATACGCGAGAAACGCCTTCCGGAATTCTTCCCATGTAAAGTCATGTCCAGCTGGTAAGGAGGCGAGTTGATTTGCCCACCATGCACTGGCGGACCCGTGAAGTTGTTGCGCTGCGTATAAAACCTTCTGATGTTCGGTGCATTGGAGCAACCCAAACTTAGACTCAATGGTACGGATCCAGCTATCCGCCACCAGAGGATCCTCAGCGTCAATGAAAACCTGTGGTTGAGTTGTCAAGAACTCAACATAGGAATTCAGTTGAGGTTGGCGCACGTTTTCGTCTTGACATCCCCCTTGACGGGATGTATTCCTCACCAGGGTGCGGAGCAAGTCGGTTCACTCATCGCTTGCACCCGTCATGGCGGCCAGAATGTCCGCCATTGTGACCATGGGTGAAGGTTCTGGTGGCGGCTGCGGTTGCGGAGCTCGCTGCTCCCGCTGTGGAGAGTTATCACCACCACCACTACTGGAACCACCCACCTCACTCATGGAACGAGTTCGCACCATTCTGCAATTGCACGAGTTCATTATCAGTTCAACACTATCGCTTGATTTATTCCATAAACAAAGTAATGCAACACTGATAACGAAATCTTAACATGCAAGCAAAAAATGATTTAAGCGCAAACTGATGTAGCTAACAGCAAGGATTTAAAAGCAGATTGACCGGTCCTTAAACAAACCAGATTTCGATCCAGTTAAAAGCATTTTCATAACTCATGTTGAATACCAAAGTTAAAGTTAACTTCAATATATTTCCAACGAGTATCCAAATGCCTCCATATCACTTCTGGATCAAAAGTTATGGTTTCGCAAAGTTGACAGACTTTCTGGATAAAATTTGCCAGCATCTCCTTTGTATATGGCCGACTTTATCACAGTTGTATATGAAAATACAACAAGAGTCTGAACAACCTTTGAACTACAACAATGTTGCATATCTCATAACCTTTCCCAGGTGTATCACAGGCTCCTTAGGGATTTTGCTACAGGAAGTTATGGCATAAAAACAGAAAGGTCCAGAGAGGTTTTTGGTACTGTCCTGGTCCTGAACAGTTTGCCTTCAACTGGACTTTTTACCGAGTTAACTTGTGATTTTTCTCTGGAGGTCTACAAGGAAGTTGTAGAGCACTTGAAAATCTTTCCAGAACTGTATCATACACCTTAATTGGATCAAGCTACTCAGAGTTATGCTCTGTTAAAGTCCAGCAAGAATTTCTGCCAGAAACAGAGCACTCTGTTTTTGAAATCTTTGAAACCTAAACCTTCTCTCATTTGAATCTTAGCTCAAAATAAGAGTTCAGTAACTAATACTTATTTCAAACTTCCATTTTTAGTTGAAAGTTAGCTCATGAATCATTTCTTCATAAGGAAGAGGTTATTAAGTGTAGTACGGTGTCGATGCACCGTAAGAAACATGTCGGTACTACGTTGCCTCTCCAAATGAAAAATCCTAAACCGGATTATACCGGCATATCCGTTTTATCAGTGGCACTAAGACGGTCTCTCGCACACGCGTACTACATGGGATATGTACATGGTTAGTACCTGCAGAAGACACTCAATAGTGGTGCACACAAAGGTTGTTTCATTTCAGGCAGTTCCATATAAGAAAGTAAATACAAACACCCGTATCATTGCCATACGGCCGTCCTTGAGTTAAGCCACGTCTCAAGGTACGTGATCGTGTTTCAACACCACACGACAGGGAACCCTAGTATATCATGAACGGGTCGTCACTGTTGGGAATGTTATCAACCCAACGGATACCACCTACTGCCCTGCAGGGCACGCCGATGGCAAGCGCTGTGTATGTCCTCCTGGGCTATTTCCAGAAGACCACACTATCGCGTTACTGACCACACGATGGGGTCTCCACTTACTTTCCTAATGCACGCTAGGAATCAGCGTTTCATATGAACTCAGGGACATGAAGAGTCCAAGAGTTTCATATTGACGTCTCACACCAAGCTGTGAGACCTAGCCCTAAACCACGTTCCTCGTCAAGGGAGCTAACCGAAATTGAACCGCTTTCGGTGGCATTCCTTACCATGCTTACCTGAGCGTAAATGCGTCGTTACAAAATAAAATTTCGGAATTATAACAAGTAGGTTAGTCATGCCACTTTAAGTAGCTATACTACTATAGTCCTTATGTGGGCCTAATAATGTTTCCTCACCGTATCCTAAGTTTTTGTCGTAATACGATCCTTATTCCATGCGCTATTACCAATGCGGCTCTGATAACACGCTGTGAGGGCCCCACCGTCCCGATCACTCATGGGGACGGGGCACCTCGCCCGGGAATCGCATTGGGTGGTGCCGTGCGATGCGGCACCCAACAGCACACATAATAAAGCATCATATTACATAAATCATGCGGAGGCTTACAAAGTGTAAGTCTTACAAATACTTTCCAAAATACTCTACAGTGGAAGACTATTACAACTCACGGCTCATACCTATGCTAAGCAACAGAGAAGGTGTACAGTCCGCGGACCCATCTCACTAGCAACACTATCACAGTAGAAGCGGCAGGGGTTGCCATGAGTTCACCACTCGGAGAGCTCCGAGTCTCATCGGCCACCCGTACATGTCAGCGTATCATTATTACCTGCAAAACAACTTATGCAGTATCCGTGAGCACAAAGCTCAGCAAGAATGACCCGTCACCCTATTCATGAAACTCTACATGATGAAAATAGAGGGCTGATTATAGCAGTTTGCACAAACGATGAACTTGAGCTAAAGTAGAGTCCTTACTTTCCGTTTTTAAGCAGCTTTTATAGCCCTCACGCAATTTACATCGAGACTCCAGAATCAAACAAGAAACGCTTTATCTCGATGTCACTTGCCTGAGATAAAAGTAACTTTAGTGAGCTACCCTACACTCATACGGACCTTGCGCCATTACCATCGAGACTCCACAATCAAACAAGAAACGCTTTGCCTCGACGCTACTTGCCCAAGGTGGAAATTAAATTTAGTGAAGTGTTGATCGTTCCTCATCTCCATTATGAGGATTACTCATGAAGCATATTAAATGTTTCCCCGGTTTATTACTACGTCATGACTCAGTGTACAAGTATGCTCACTACCGCGAGCGACAGTGATTGCAATAAAAAACACCCGGCTGACACAACACGTACGCCCGTACTCGACGTTGCACACAGCAACCGTCACTGACGTCGTACGTGGCAACTTTTCACACGACACCCAAATGTCGAACCGGTCCCACCGACTGGGATTAAGTCTCTCTACGGCAAACCCTCGTAGAGCCGACTTCTCTATCCTTTCAGCATCGGCATCAGACGGTGATGTATGCCTCGACACCCAGGTTAACATGTTACATCGGTTTCCTGGGTCCCATATTGCCAGTATGCATCCGGTACACATCTCAAACTTGTCTCACAGGGCTGCACACAAGAACGGGCCTTAATCGACTCAGATATAGACTAGGTTTACAGGGCCACGTCCTTGATCCTTTCATCCACTGCCCGGTCTCCATTCCCATCTATGAGGATCAATTCCCAACTCTTTCGATTGATCCCCATTAACCCCGTTTCACGAGTAGGAATCTGCCCACTCGAGTTATGCCTCTTTTAATCCACTTTTGTTGAGGTCAGCAGTTATAATTAATTGATAACATATCTTACATTAAACTCCAGGGTTTTCTGGGTCATGCATTTGGAGTTTCATACCATCTAGACGTAATGCAATAAATAAAATGCTAAACGTATGAAGTGAATACAGATACAAACTTGTAAATTTGATGCAAACCAGGGCTTGCCTTTGTTTTGCATGGGCTAATATATATAACTAAGTTAGTGAAGATCACTTGGCTTGATCTCTTGCCTCCCTCCTTTGATCTCCACTCCAATGACTTGAAGTCCTTCACATAGATGCTACACGTAATGCATATGCACAATTGTTTAATTGTAAAGACTTTGCTACAAGTTCCTATAACAAGTTTTTAAAAACTGGAACTCTGTTTAAGAATTTAAAATGACACTGGTGCTAGGGGTTTGGGTTTGGTTCTAAGCAACATGATTAAGTGCTAAGTGTCTTCCCCCTTTCTATATTGATCACCTTAAAGGGTTGAACAGAACAGGGGTGATCCAGAGCTCCAATGGAGCTGAGAATTTTCATGTGAGTTCCTTTTCACAATAAAACCCTCTGGACCAAAAATTAGTACTTTTCATTGAGTGGTTTGTTCAGAATAATTTTCTAAGCAATTAAGCAAAGAAGAATTAATTCTGAGATGACACCCATGTTCATGCCAAACTTATTGAACTAGAATTTCCATTGTGGCTCATAGAGTTTGCATGAATTTTCCTAGCATTTTTGGAGCTAAGATCTGCCTAGAACTGAATTTCCAAGTTTTTGGAAATTCTCTGAAAATGTTTCTGTATTCAATTGAACACAGCATATTTAAATCTGAATTACCCTGAACAAATCAACTCTAATTGAGCTGAAACTTATACAGGGGTTCACTAACACCCTAAAGACTATTCTGGCAAAATTTGAGGATTTTTGGATTAGCCAAACTCCCTCTAAAATTCTTTTGCTGAAAATTTTAAAGAATTTTCCAGAATTAAATAATGGGTTTCATACAAATTGGGTTTCATATTTGGATAGTGTTCTGTTAGAGGAATCCCACAAAATTTGTTTCACAATTTTTGGATTCTCCTAACCAAAGTTGTGGCTGTTTAAACTTTGAACTGGAATCTGAAATTCCCAAAATGTTCAAATGCTGACTGTGGGTCCAGGGGACAGGTGTCACTCGCCGAGACCAGCCACACGGGGCTACTGGACATTTCCCGCGCGGCCACAAGCGATCCCAGCGCCACAGCCGATCAGAAAAATTGAATCACTTTCGCTGTCATGCGGGACCCGCCGGGTCATCTTCCACCTCCGGCCACCCGCGCCCGTGCGCCGCCGGGCTCGTCGGAACTGAGCCGAACCTTGTCGTCCGGCCAGCTCCCGAGTCTTCCCTCGCTGTTAGGGCCTAAACTCAGGTGCTGAACACGATGGAACCCTCTCCCCTGGCCGGCGGTGGCTCTAACCCAGCCGGCCACGGTGCGGCGGCTCTGTATAAGTTCGGCGACGTCGCCCGGCCAATCTAGCCCGCCAAGACATCGGTGGAATGGTGCTACAGCACCAGTGGACCATGGGGATGCTCGACCTAGCCTCAAAACTGCTCGGGACCGGCGGCTAATGGTGTCTCACCGTGCACCCGAGACCTCCTCCGCGTTTGAGCTCGGAACTTCTGGGAATTATGCGGTCTACGTACGTTTTTCCAACTAGGGTTGTGAAGGGCTACTGATCGCCGACTAGTGGCGGTCCTGTGTGCAGGGTTTCATGACCTAAGAATGAGAAAGAAGATCGAATTTGTTATTACCGTACCGGAAGGTCGGATGGTGCCCACCGGCGAACTTTTCTCAAATTCGAGCCCGGTAGATCATCTCATGGCTTGAGCTTTGGGGACGAGCATCAGGGGGTCCTAGCGCATCCAAGGGTGCTCTAGCTCGGGCCTGAGAAGCTTTCGGTAGGTCTGTCCACGTGAGACCACTTCGGTTCCCCGCTGGTGAGCCTCGGTGCTCGGCTGAATTCGTCAAATTATGATCAAACGACGCAACGACACCTCGGAGTAGCGAGGTGGGTAGCTAGCGCACGCGTTGGCGCTCACTTTTGCCGTGGATCACTCGCGCAGTGGAGGGGCGACACCGGTTTGCAACAGGCAGAACGGGAAGCGGCACCGGCAGGTTTCTGTTGTGCACGCGAGAGTGGGAACAGAGGACGACGCGCGAGCTGCGGTGATAAGGAGGGGAGAAACCAGCTCGCCAGCGCAGAGGTCACGAGGGAGAGGTGGCGTCGGCTTGCCCCTGTGTCGCACGGTGAGAAAACCTGAGGCTGTCTCGGTGGCGCGGTGACTTTGCGGGGAGGAGAAAAACAGCGACCGTGCACTGCCTGAACTGAAGATCTTTTGCACACTCATTTCCCCAATGACATGTGGGCCCCACTAGTCAGTACCACTTCTCCTCAAAAGATCTCCAAAGTTTGATAATTATCCAACCCAAATGTTTGAAAGTTGGAAACTGAGCTCATTTGGAATAGTTTGGACAAATTCCATCCAAATTCAAATGTTTATTTGAATCCCTTGCACATTTAACCCCATTTGGAAAAATGGGCAGCAAACTTTTTCAAAAATTAATGAAACTTTGCCTTCCCATTAATTTGGACCTAAGGAATCCAAATATGCACTTGATTCTTGTGTTAGCTACCGCAAACAAGAGTTTGAACACAACAGTTTAAATTACCATTGTGTCCTTCCCTCATTTGAAGTTTGAGTTTAACCTTTAGTTCACACTCTTATTTTTAAACCCTCCCATTGCACTTGAGTTCTTCACTTCTGTGGTTTTAATCCACATGAGGTCCATCCATGCAGTAACCCTAAGTTTGTTTAGAAGAATCTCACCTTATATGTGGAAAAAGTTTCAACTAAGCCCCTTTCTCATACACATGACTCCAACATTTGTGCAAACTCATGTTTCTTTGTATTCACATTTTTGGGACCTTTACATGTGAATACCCAGATGTATTTCCCGATGATTTACCGGGCATGCCACCTGAACGGGATGTGGAGTTCAAGATTGAACTTGCACCAGGTACTACCGTGATCTCTTCGAGGCCGTATAAAATGGCTCCGAGTGAGCTTGCAGAATTAAAGGAACAGCTGAATGACCTCATGAAGAAGGGTTTCATTCAACCGAGTTCATCGCCATGGGGATGCTCGGCTCTGTTAGTAAAGAAGAAGGACGAGACATTGAGGTAAGGTGTAGACTATCGTCCTCTCAGTGTCGTTACTATCAAGAACAAGTATCCACTACCTTGTATCGACATTTTATTCAATCAATTAGTGGGTGCTAAGGTGTTCTCTAAGATGGACCTTCAGTCCGGATATCATCATATTAAAATCTTGGCAGAAGATGTACCGAAGAAAGCATTCTCGATAAGATACGACTTATATGAGTTTCTCTTAACGTCTTTTGGTCTCACCAATGCTCCTGCTCACTTCATGTACCTTATGATTTCGGTATTCATGCCAGAGTTAGACCAGTTCGTTGTGGTCTTCATCGATGACATTCTGGTATATTCCAAGTCGGAGGAAGAGCATGCCTAACACTTGCATATCGTGCTTCAACGATTGAGGACCCATAATGTAAAGGTCCCAAAAATACGAATACAAAGAAACTGAAGTTTGAAACAAACATTTGATTTTATGTGTATGAAAATTTGGACTTGTTTAAACTTTCACATGTGATGATGCACATGAGAGCTCTCTCTACACAAGCTCATGTTTATTTACATGCTTGGATTCAAGGTGGATTAAAACCACAGATTTGAAGTCTCATGTGGAATAGAAAGTTTAAAAATCAGTTTTGAACTTAAAATGTTCAATTCAAATTTCAAATGAGGGCAACACAATGGAAATGCAAACTATTGTGTTAAAAAGCTCATTTGCGGCAGCCAAACCAAAAATCAGGTTTCATATTTGAATTCCTCAGGTCCAAATTAGTGGGTATGCAAAGTTTCATCAATTTTGGAGATGTTTTGCTACCTATTTTTCCAAATAGACTTGCAATGAATTCAAATACAAATTTGAATTTGGATAAAACTTGACCAATTATCAAAATGCAGTTCAGATTGAATTTCGAACAATTAAATTTGATCATTTGCCAAATTTTGGAGATATTTTAGAGAGATAAGGAGGGGCTGACTTTTGGGACCTACATGTCATTGGAGGACGGGGCAGTAGACTTGCAAACAAAGTTGCTCTCTGTTTCACTCGAGAAAACCGATGTCTCACCGTGCGACACCGAGACAAGCCGTGAGCCACCTCTCGCCGTTTTCTCTCGTGCTGGTGAGCTGCTCGCGTGCTTCTTTCACTCTCTGCCGTGCTCCTTTTGCCCACAACACGAAGCTTTGCCTCTGCTTTCCTCTCTCTCGCGCACACGAACAGAACACACCGCCACTGCTTCGATCGATCGGGAACCGACGAGCTGCCACAAATAGAGACTCCTAAGTGGCAAAACGGCACCGGATACCTTCTCTCTTCGTCCTCGACGCTTCACCGAGCGAATTCGGGCTTTCCCACACTCGAGAACACTCGTTCCTGCGGCGGCCGAAAGAAAGAGTGACAAGGTGCTCTCGTGGACAGCTTCACACGGAGCCTCTCACGGCCAAGAAAAGGCACCTTTGGATGCGCCAAGGTTCCGTGCTGCTCACATCCAAAGCTTTGCTTGAATGGTTGATCATCGTTGGTGAATTTTTGATTCTTCGTCTAGCCGGTGCAAAACAATCTTCGGGTAAGAAAAATCCAAATTCCCGATCAATTCTTGCTTAGAGCCCACAAAACAGCACCCACACGAGCTAGACTCGATGGTGAACGACTCTGCTTTGCAACCCTAGCGTGAAAACGTCGGTAGACGGACTATTCCGAGTTTTTCCGATGGCGACCATAGAATTGAGCCTCGGGCACACGATGAAAGCTACCTCGGAGCCCTCCCCGAGCCTTTGTGCGTCCATGTCGAGCATCACCGTAGCCCACTGGTGCTGTAGAGCCATTTAACCGGGCGTTTGGCGGGCTAGCATGTCAGGGCGACGTCGCCGGAGTCGGATTGTAGCCGCCACACGCTGCGAGCTAGGTTGGAGGCTTTGCCGGCTCGGGTAAACCACACCAGGGTGTTCCTCGGGTTGAATTAGGCCCTAGCGGCAAATGGGAGCACGAGAGGTGGCCAGAGAGGTGAGTTCTGGCGAGCTCCGGCGAGCTCGGGGCGCGGGCTCGCGCGGGAGCCGAAGGTATAAGAAGGGTGCTCCGGCCCCACCCGTCAGTGTCAGTGAAGTTTAAACTGGATTCGCTGTGGCTACGGGATCACTTGTGGCTACGGCCAGAAATCGTGTGAACCACGGTGTTGCTGCGCTGAGAAGTCGCCACGTCACCCCGTGGGCCACTGTCAGAGATTTGAAATTTTCCCGATTTAATTCAAATTACAGATTTCCTCCAAACTTTGGAAGAGCATAACTTTTATTGGAAACTCCAAATTTAGTTATTAAAATTGGGTTAGATTCAGATTTAAAGACTCTATCCAAATATACAACCCAATTTGTATGAAAGTCAATATTTAATCCTGGAAAATTCTTTAAATCTTTTCAGAAAAAGCATTTTAGAGGGAGTTTGGTTCATAAAAAATCCTCATATTTTGCCATAATATTATTTAGGATAGCATTTGAACTTCTTCAAAAATTTCAGCTCATTTAGAGTTGATTTGATTAGGAGAATTCAGATTGCAATTTGCTGTATTCAAATGAATACAGAAACTTTTCAGAAAAGGTCCCAAGGTTGTCAAATCATTTTAAGGCAATTCTGAGCCCCAAAAATCCTAGGAAAATTCATGCAGGCCCTACGAACTATAATTGACATTGTAGTTTACTAAGTTTGACATGAACATTTGAGTTACTTCAGAATTAATTCATTTTTGCTTAATTGCTTAGAGAATTGTTCTGAATAAACCACTCAGTGAAAAGTGCTAATTTTTGGTCCAGTGGACTTTCATGTGACAAGGAACTCTCATGAAAATTTTCATCTCAATTGGATCTTTGGATCGTCACTTTTCTGTTTATCCTCTTTAGGTGATGAAAACACAAGTGAGGGATGCACTTAGCCTTGATCACCTTTGCTTAACCCAAACCCAACCCCTAGCACCAGTTTCATTTTAAATTCTTGAACAGAGTTCTGGTTTTAAACTTATCATTAGGCTTTATAGCAAAAGCTTTACAATTAATTACATACGCATTTCATATCGTTTAGTCATCGACTTAAATATTGTGAAGCAAGTCAATTCTGGATCAAGGAGCAAGGAGAACACGTGATCAAGCCGCAAGTGATCGACTACACTAACTAATTATATACTAGTCACATGCAAAACAGGCAAGCCCTGATTTGCATTCAAGCAATTTTATAAAGTCTTTTCATTTCTAGAGATCATTGCTATGAATTATTGATTGCATTAGGTCTAGATGATATTGAAAACCCAATTGCATGACCAGATTTACCAAAGAGAGAAAGGGTAGATTAGCACCTCCTCGAGTGGATTTGGGCTACGCTGAATGTTAGTTTGGAAGTACCGGTAGAAGTCGAGTAGTTGGAATCTACTCGCGAGTTTAGGGCTTGGTTTCATCGGAACGGGTCATGAAATAGAAGTATTGAGGAAAATTTACAAGTGAGAAATAGAGACCGGGCAGGGAGACTGAGATGCAGCAGGCTGCGGACCGTGCGTGCATAGCCCTGCCTGTGTCGGTTAAGGCCCGTCCGTACTTGGCCCTGTTGGACAAGTTTGAGTTGTGTACCAGCACATACTGGCTATATGAGCCAAGAAACCAATGTACCTCATGAGATCCACATTGGAACTTTTCCAATCGGCTTAGGCTTTCGGCATCAGTACAGCAGGAGGTAACTCGCTCAAGAACATATCACTGAAGGTATGTACCTTGAGGGAGCTTGCTGTTCGGGGTGATCAGACTACGTCCGCTGTGAAAGAACTTGGGAAAGGTGGCTGGGTACAACATTAGTCGAGGTTACTGCTGGCAACTCGGAGTATGGATGTACGTGTCGTGTAGTCCGGATGTGTACTGATTCGAATCACCGTCGCTCGTGAGTATACTTGCCCACTACATCTTGACGTAGTAAGAACTGAAGTGAATTACTTTGAATTTGATAAGTATTATGCTCTAAATTGTGTTGCAACCATGCTTGAGTTAGAGATAGTGCCAATTAAACTTTACTTCACCTTGTACAAGAAGCATCACAACAAAGCGTTTCTTGTTTGATTGTGGAGTTGCGATGCTGCTCGGCTCAAGGTCTTTTAAGTGAGGCTTAAAATCTGAAAGTTAAGGATCAACTGTAGGCGAGTCCTTTATGCAGATTCAGCTACCTTAGTCAATCCGTCGTGCATGTAGAGTTTCTTGTTTAGAGGAGACGGATCAGTCTTGCTGAGCCTATGTGCTCACGTTTGCTATATGAGTGGTTTTGCAGGTTAACATCAATGCTATGAGGAGGTTGTCCAGTGAGACTCAGAGACTTCCGAGTCGTTTAACACATGGAGAACCCAGCCGCTGCAGTATGTCTTTGTGTTGCTAGCGATAAGAGTCCGCGGGATGGACATCATCGCGAGTGCTTAGTAGATAATAAACGTGAGATAAACTAGTCTTCTGCTGTAGCTATTTGATGTAAATTATTTACCAATAACACTTGTAAGCTTCCGCTTTGGATTTGTGTGATACATTTTTCTTATATCTGTGTTGTTGGGTGCCGCATATCACGGCACCACCCAATGCGATTCTCGGGCGAGCGGCACGACCCCATGATCGGGTCCGGGCCCTGTCAGCGTGGTATCAGAGCCGCATTGGGAATAGCGCATGGAATAAGGATCGTATTACAACAAAACTTAGGATACAGTGAGAAAACGGTACTAGGCCCACATAAGGACTACTATATTAGCCTAATATGATAGCGGCAACCTAACTTATGTGTTATTCGGAAAATTATGCATCTCGGGACGTTCTATGTATTGGGGGGTGCATGTAAGCACTGTCCACCAGTGCGCACAGGCTGAAGGGTGGAGCCTCATGGGTGGCAGGTAACCCGGCAAGATTTGGTATCCTCTACGACTCTTCATGTCGTTTGGGGTATTCGAGCAACGCTCTTCCCTAGCATGCTACGGGCAAGTAGGGGAGACCTTATCACGTGGTTAGTAACGTGAACACATAGCACAAGGCGTGTTTGGCTTGAGAACACCCATGCGAATGATGACGGACGGGTGTATGGAACTGTATTGGGACCGGGTCGATGTGCAGCCGAACCTGATGATTGTGTGTGACTTACGCAGATATTAACTGAAACAGGCTTGATACCAACTGAGACAGGGCTCAGCTCATGATACCACTTGTCACAGCTCTGATACCAACTGAAACAGGCTTGATACCAACTGAGACAGGGCTCAGCTCATGATACCACTTGTCACAACTCTGATACCACGCTGAGACGGCCCCGACGCCGCCCGTTTAGTCACGGGGACGGGGCAATTGCCCGGAAATCGCATTGGGTGGTGCCGTGTTGTGCGGCACCCAACAACACACATACAAGGAACAATGTATTACATAAAACAATAGCGGAAGCTTACAAGTTTTTCTTTGTAAATAATTTGCATCAAGTAACTACAGCGGAAGTCTATAAACAACTCACGTCGAGTAACGAAAGAGCACTTGAGATGAAGTCCAGCCCGCGGACTCCTCTTGCTAGCAACACGAAGACAACAGCAGCGGATGGGTTCTCCATGTGTTACACGACTCAGAAGTATCCGAGTCTCGCCGGACAACCTTCTTCTTAGCATCGATGTTAACCTACAAAACCACTTATATAGCAAGCATGAGCACATAGGCTCAGCAAGACTGATCCGTCTCTCCTAAACAAGAAACTCTACATGCACGACGATTGCAATTGGGTTAGCTATTTTTGCATAAAGGACTCACCTAAAGTTGATCCTTAACTTTCAAATTTTAGGCCTCATTGTGTAGACCTTGAGCCCAAAAGCATCGCAACTCCACAATCCAACAAGAAACGCTTTATTGCGATGCTCCTTGCACAAAGTGAAAGTAAAGTTTAATGAGCCTATCTCTAAATCAGTCGTGGTTGCAATATAAGTTACATCACAATCTTATCACGTTCAAAAGATGACCAGTTCCAGTTGTTACTATGTCAAGAAGCAGTGGGCAAGTATGCTCATATAACCACGAGCGATGGTGATTCGAATCAGTACACGCCCGGACTACACGACACGTACACCCGTACTCCGAGTTGCCGACAGCAACCTCGACTGACGTTGTACGCGGACACCTTTCCCAAGATCTTCCACATTGGACGCAGTCCAACTGCCCCGAGTACGCAAGCTCCCTCAAGGTGCATACCCGTAGTGGTATGTTCTTAAGTGAGTTACCTCCTGCTACCCTGACGTCGAAAGCCTAAGTCAGTTGGAAAAGTTCCACCATGGATCTCCCAAGGTACATCGGTTTCCTGGGTCCCATATAGCCAGTATGTGCCCGGTAAACAACTCAAACTTGTCCAACAGGGCCAAGCACGGATGGGCCTTAACCGACACAGGCAGGGCTATGCATGCACGGTCCGCAGCCTGCTGCATCTAAATCTCCCTGCCCGGTCTCCATCTTTTTCGGGTGAACTTTCCTCATCATTTTTATTCTTGACCCGCCCCGAATAAACCAGCCCTAAACTCGCGAGTAGATTCCAACTACCCGACTTCTTCCGGACCTTTCCTACTAACATTAGCGTAGCCAAATCCACTCGAGGAAGTACTATTCTACCCTTTCTCTCTTGGGTATTTCTGGTTATGCAACTGGGGTTTTCAATATCAACTAGACTTAATGCAAACAAATAATTCACGCTATGATCTCTAGAAATGGAAATATTTTATAAAAACTGTTCAAATGCAAACCGGGGCTTGCCTGTTTTGCAGGTGACTAAGAATACAATCATTTAGTGACGATCACTTGGAGCTTGATTGACACGACCCCATTGGTCCTGTCGAGCCAGGATCACGCTGAGGGGTGCTGCGTTGCACAGCACCGTATAACACACGTCAAAGGTGCAAAGCGGAAGCGGAAGCTTTATTACATAAATAGGTTTATGAACATGTTTACATCAAAATAAGTTCAGTCTACACTCGCGGGCGTAGACTAAGCATCAAGTGCACGTTCAGCCCTCGAACGTGTCCTTGCTAGCACACACGCACACTAACTCTGCGGCGTGCACGACTCCCACTCGACGGGGTTCCCCTCCTGGGGTTCCGTCTCCTCTTCGGGAGTCCCTTCCTCATAGAACCCTGCAAAAGCTTCAAACACAAGCAGTGAGCACGAAGGCTCAGCAAGTCTGACCCGTCTCACCTAAACATGGAACTTCTACATGAGGGTAATGGGTTACATGAGGTAAAAAGCATTTGCAAGGACTCGCCTAATTAGTAGAACCTTACTTTCAAGTTTTAGCAGCAGGTTGTGGAAACCTTACGCTAAGGTACATGAGGGAGCCGCAATCAAACAAGAAACGCATTTCTCTCATGTACTTTGCCCAAAGTTGAAAAGAACTTTAGTTAGCTCTAAGCTACAGCATGTCATTAACAATCAATGTTCAGCTTTCAATCAGCAACATTTTTAACATGTAACTAGCCTGTTCTTTCTACGTCACGGTACAGTGAACAAGTGGTACTCACTGACCACGAGGGACGGCGATTATAATCGATTTACACCTGCAGGGTTACCCGAACAACCCGTCACGTACGCCCGTACTCGATGTTGCCTACAACAACCATCACGGACGCCGTACGCGACTACCTTTCACCCGTTAGCCAAATATTGAACCGGTCCCATCGTCCCGAGCAAGAGGTCTCTGCACGCGCATCTCCGTGCCGCCAGCCGATTTACACCTCAAGCTCTCAACCTACCCTCTGAACGACGGGCAATGCCTCAATAACCAGCTACCCGAGTTACATCAGTTTCCCGGTTCCCATATAGCCGGTAGGTCTTCGGTACTGTTCTAGCTTGTTCAACAGGCCCGCACACGGCTCGGTCCTCAATCGACACAAGCGGAGCTACAGCACACAGGCCCCAAAGTCCTGCTGCCCTTACTCTCCGCTCGGTCTCATTTTCTTGCCATGTGTATCATGTGCTATCTCTACCCGAGCAATGTGCCTCTAGCCTATTCTCGCGAGTAGTTCCCACTACTCGACTTGTACCGAATCCTACTCTATCCTAGCAATGCAGTGGCTAACGGGGTTTGCACTCCTAAACCCAACCCATGGTTTTCTTGGCAATGCAGTGGGGTTTCCAAACAAGACTCTAATGCATAGAACAAAGGGAACAAGTATGTGCTCAAAACAATAAAAATTTGTAAAAAGGTTAATGCAAACCGGAGCTTGCCTTGCTGCTCTTGGTCGTAGGCTAGCTGTTCCTCCGGAGTAACGAAGTCTAGGACTTCGGGTTCCTCCTCGACCTTAGCGACTACATGATAGAAACAATACATGTATTATTTTAATGCATTTGTATTAAGTTGGAAGTTGTGAAGTCTATAACCTTTGCTAGATAGACCTAATGACTGTGAAACTTTTACTGTGGCTTGGTTACAACCTAAACAGAGACTTGGTCAAGTTTTAGTTGCAGCAAAGCTCATTTGAGCCCTCCACAAATAATTATGTCCTTGACCTTAATTGGAACTCTTAGGGCGTTCTAGGAATTTTCATGAGACAAACTATGACTTTCTGAAAACAAGATTTTCAGAGGGTTCTAATGGAGTTGGTCTCACTTAATTTGGAAGTCTCTAACTAAAGATATGAGCTAAACAATTTCAGAGAAAATTCTGAAAATGTTTCTGAACATTTTCTATTTTCTCTGGGACAGTTTCACTAATCACACCATTAGGTGGGCTAAATGAGCTCAAATAGATCTGAAATTTTTATGGTAGTTCAAGGATATTTTGGTGAACATCTCAGCAAAATTTCAGGATTTTCCTTCAAAGGATTCTCCAGGTAAAATTCCTAACAGTTTAAACTTTAAGGAATTAATTCTGGAGAAATAAGGAATTTCATGAAGTGAAACTTGATTTTCTGGAAAGTACTCAGAGAGCTGAATCCAGCGAAATTTGGTTCACTCAATTTGGAGCTTTCTAGCCAAAGTTATAAAGATTTGAAGTTTGAACTAAAACTGAAATTCGGGGAAAAGTTTAAACTCTGGCTTGTGGGCCCCGCACACAGTGCGTCGTCTCCCTCCTCGCGCCAACTGCGCGGCTGCGGCGTTCTCCGGCGACCCTCGCCGGAACTGAGTTCCCGGCCACCCCCCGGCCCGAAACTTGCCGCCTGCCCCTTTTCCGACCCCCTGGACTCGATGGTGGGATCGCCGGCCGCCGGCGATGACCGGAAACCCGTGCGCACCGGTGACAGCACCTGCTAGGGTTCCGGTGAGGTCGGTCCCGCCCTCCCGTGCACCAAATCGACTGGAAATCAGTCGGAGAGCATCAGTAGGGCATGGGAAACACGAACCAGGGCTGGGTGGAAGCTAGAAATACCGGCAACTAGGCTCTCGACGGTGAGCCGAGGTGTTCAGCCATGGCGGCGGGGAAAACAGCCATATCATGGCCGATTCTCGATGGTTTTCTCCAATTCCAGTCCGAGCATGGGCGCTAGCGTGCATAGAAGCTACTAGGTAATGAGCTCGTCCAACCTTCGTGCATAGAGCACGAATTTCACCCGAAGGTGAGCTCGGTTCTTATGAACTGATCAAGAGTAAATTTGGAAATTCTCGGCCGAGGGTTGATCAATCGCCAAACGGCTTTCGGCTACTCCATCTACATACAATCACGCACCTTTCTTGTGTAGAGAAGAGGACGTGACAACGGCTGTGCCGTGCTGTCCACGGGAGCCCGATCGGCGGCGATGTTCGGCTCGCCGGAGAAATGGCCCGTACAGCTCGAGGAAGCTTGCTCACTGGCCAACACGGAGTCTGGGAGGTTGCTCACGATCTCTTGGTGCCGTTTTGCTGTGGAGGAGGCTGTGCTCGCGAGTGATCGGCTTGATCAAGCGTGAGCTTGAGCGGCGGTAATGGCAGTGGAAAAACGGCCGAGTATGCCGGCAGCTCGGGGAATGAGTGATCGGAGCACGCCGGGGAGGGAATAAATAGCCCGGCGGCTGGTCTCCGGCTTGGGGCGCGCAGCAGGAGCTGGCGCCGGCTGCCCCCCCTCGGTGGCGCGCGCACACTGCACCCGGGAACCGACTGAACTGTGTTTCAGTCGGTTTGTGTTGAAGCAGAGGCTGACATGTGGGTCCCACCCCTCCTTTTAACCTCTGAAATTTACTCCTAACAACTGTGGTAAACAGTGAATCCTATACTACCCTTGGCCATTCAAATTATTCCCCCATGAGCCATTTGAATTGATCAAAGTTCAAATGAGGTTTGGTTTGAATGAATTTCAGCACAAGTTCAGTTTGAAATTCAAATAAAATTTGAATCTCTCCCCCTTAGCTCATGTCAAGATCAACTCCAAATGGAGTGAAAATTGGTGTGTGAGCTCACAAAAATGTGCTGAGTAAGAATATGCCTTCCACTTTTAAATTCATGGGATAAAAACAGTTTGAATTTAAATATGTTTTCAAACTGCCCTCTTCCTATCTATACCCAAGATGACCTCAAAAAGGTTTTGAATTTGGGTGTAACTTGGCATGGACATCCTTAGCAAAGTGTAGGAGTTTTCATATGTCCAGCCCATCTATATCACATGTGGGAAATACCACTTTTGCAATGTGTAAGTTTGTTCTCTAATGAGCATGTTGATAATTGTTACTTGCTCTTCATTTGTGTTCATCATTCTTGCTCAAATGAGGTGTGTGGTGTGGTGATGAACACTGCAAATGGGTGTCAAAAACTGAGACCCTTACATTCCTCCCCCCTTAAAAGAATCTCGTCCCGAGATTATAAGGTGAAAATGAGAGAGAGGACGGTGGAAAATTACCGGATATGCGACGTGAAAAAGTCGGGGTAGTTAGTGCGAAGGAATTCTTCGCTCTACCATGTCGCTTCGTCCATGGAGTGATTACTCCATAAAACCTTGTAGAACCACAACGTACGGTTGCGTGTGGTTCGGGCCTTTTAATCTGCACCGGTTCCTCCCGATAGGTGAGATCCGGTTGCAGTTCTTCAATGTCTTCCAACTGAACGGTAGTTGATAGCTTGAGACACTTCCTCAGCTGGGAAACGTGAAAGACGTCGTGCACACCGGAAAGTGCTTCTGGTAATTTTAGCCGGTATGCCACCGATCCACATCTTTCGGTAATCTGGAACGGACCGATGAATCGGGGTGCCAACTTTCCTCTCACCCCAAATCTGTTTACGCCCTTCATTGGAGACACTCGTAGGTATACGTGATCTCCAACTTCGAATTGTAATGGGCGCCTTCTCCGGTCCGCATACTGTTTCTGTCGGGATTGAGCGGCTTTTAGGTTCGCTTGAATTAGTCGAACTTTTTCTTCCGCGTTGTTGACAAGGTCAATCCCGAAGGTAACCCTCTCGCCAGACTCACACCAGTTCAGTGGTGTGCGGCATTTCCTGCCGTATAGCGCCTCGTAGGGCGCCATCTTGATGCTGGCTTGGTACCTATTGTTGTACGAGAACTCGGCTAATGGCAAGTGATCATCCCAATTCTTGCCGTGGTCGATAGCGCAAGCTCGTAGCATGTCTTCTAGGATTTGATTTACCCGCTCAGTTTGCCCATCTGTCTGCGGGTGGTAGGCTGAACTACGGATCAGCTTCGTCCCCAAGGCAGTGTGTAGCTGCTCCCAAAAACGGGACACAAATAAAGTGCCCCGGTCCGATATGATGGTACGGGGTACGCCGTATAAGCATAGGATCCGTGAGATGTACAGTTCAGCGTACTTCTTGGCGTTGTAGTTGGTGTTGACCGGGATGAAATGGGCAACTTTGGTGAGCCGATCGACGATTACCCACACAGAATCATGTTTCTGTAAGGTGGTGGGTAAACCGACGACGAAATCCATGCTCACGTCCTCCCACTTCCAGGCAGGAATGCCTAGTGGTTGCAGCAGTCCCGGTTTCCGCATATGGTCTGCCTTCACCCTTCGACATGTATCACACTCGGACACGTATTTGGCAGTCTCTCGCTTCATCCGTGTCCACCAAAACCTTCTTCTGAGTTCTTGATACATTTTGTTGCTGCCGGGGTGAACAGAAAACTTTGATAAGTGAGCCTCATCAAAGATTTTCTTCCGTAACTCCGGGTTTCGGGGTACGACGATCCGGTTCTTGAACCATAGGACGCTGTCTCCGTCCTTCCGGAAACATTTCAACTCCCCACTGTCTACACGTCTCCGCAAATGGGACATGCCCTTGTCATTCTTCTGGGCTGCCGCTATCTCTTCACGGATGGTGGGGATCAAAGCTAGGTTGTAGAGAGCTCCGTGTGGAATCACATGTAGTGGTGGTTCGCTCTCTTCTAACGGTGTGATGGTCAGATTATTGACGTGTGACTTGCGGCTCAGCGCATCTGCCACAACGTTTGCCTTGCCCGGATAATAATGGATCTCTATCTCATAATCCTTTATCAGTTCTAACCATCTTCGTTGCCTCATGTTCAACTCCTTCTGAGTGAGTATGTACTTGAGGCTTTTGTGGTCGGTATATAAATGTACAAGGTTACCGAGTAGGTAGTGCCTCCACATCTTCAGTGCAAGTACCACGGCAGCGAGCTCCAAATCGTGAGTTGGATAATTTTGCTCATGGTTCCTAAGATGCCGTGATCCATACGCGACCACTCTTCGGTCTTGCATCAGCACACATCCGAGCCCAATGCCGGATGCATCGCAGTACACATCGAACGGTTTTGTTGTGTCTGGCTGCGCCAAAACCGGTGCTGACGTCAGGTGCTCGACCAAAGCCTTGAATGCTGCTTCACATGCTGGACTCCAAACATATTTGGTAGCCTTCTTCAGCAGCTCTGTCATTGGCTTGGCAATCTTCGAGAAGTTCGGAATGAACCTCCGATAATATCCCGCGAGTCCGAGGAAACTCCGTACCTCATGAACAGTTCTCGGGGATTTCCAATTCAGCACTTGCGTGATCTTGCTCGGGTCCACAGCGATACCTTCCGCTGAGATGATATGCCCGAGGAAAGGCACCTGCGATATCCAAAACTCGCATTTGCTGAATTTTGCGTATAACTTGTGATCTCGCAGCCGTTGCAAGACTATACGCAGATGTTTCTTGTGATCTTCCTCCGACTTGGAATATACCAGGATGTCGTCGATGAAGACCACGACAAACTTGTCCAGCTCCGGCATGAACACCGAGTTCATTAAGTACATGAAGTGAGCTGGAGCATTGGTGAGGCCAAAGGACATGACCAGGTACTCATAAAGTCCGTACCTTGTCGAGAAAGCTGTCTTTGGAATGTCCTCCGCCCTTATCTTAATCTGGTGGTACCCGGATCTTAAATCCATCTTGGAAAAGATCCTTGCTTCGACCAACTGATCAAACAACATGTCGATCCGTGGCAACGGGTACTTGTTCTTGATGGTTACGGCATTTAATGGACGGTAGTCCATGCAAAGCTGCAACGTTTCATCCTTCTTTTTGACAAATAATGCCGAACAGCCCCATGGCGAGGAGCTCGGCCTAATAAAACCCTTCTCCAGAAGGTCCGTGAGCTGAGTCTTCAGTTCAGCCAACTCCTTGGGCGCCATCTTGTACGGCCTTCGGGATATTGGCATGGTTCCCGGTGCAAGTTCAATCTTGAACTCCACCTCTCTATCGGGTGGCATCCCCGGCAAATCGTCCGGGAATACATCCGGGAACTCTCGGACCACTGGAATGTCTTCCAATCTGATGGTTGTGGCTTGATAGACACTTGGAAGTTTTATTTCTGGACTGTCCAGAAATAATGAGTGAGAACCGTGCACCTCTGAGTTCAAGTGCACGACTCGAAGGACGGTGTCTAAAACAGCGCCGTGGCGGTTTAACCACGACATCCCTAGGATGACATCGACCTTCTGCCCCTCTAAGATAATGAGAGACGTGGGGTACACTCTACCCGCTAAGCATAATGGTGCTTTGGAGACCATTACGCTTGCTGAAATCTTCCCACCCGGTGAACAAATTAAATATGGACTATCGGTGGGTAGTATTGGCAAGCTGTGTTTAGCAATAAAAGCTTGGCTGATAAAATTATGCGTGGCGCCTGAATCAAATAGTACTATAGCGGGATGCTGGTGGAGTTGGAACATACCCGCAAGGATTGGCTCGCCCTCCGGCACGTCCTCAATGGAAAGCTGGTGGACAGTACCGGGCCTAGGGTTTGCCCGCCGCGCATTAGTAGGGTTCCGGGGTTGATTCCTCCCCGGAAACTGTGGTGCCACTCCGCCGCCTTGCCTCTCCGGGCAACTGCTCGCGAAGTGTCCTGGACGACCACACTTGTAACACGTGGCCGCTGCTGGTGGAGTACTCGGGGGACGAAAGCCCGGCATGCGTTGCGGAGGTGCAAACGCACGCGGCATCGCCCGCTGCTGCTGCTGTTGTTGCGGTGGTGCTGGCAGTGCCGGCCGGAATGCCGGTGAAGAGTACGGCCGACTGCGGAACGGCATCGACCGCTGTGGTGGTTGCCAGCGCGGACCTGATGGTGGGCGATTCACCATCCGAAACTTCTGAGAAGGACCGCCTCCTTCTCCGCTGCTCTGCAGCGCACTTTGCTTTCGCTCTGCCGCCGCCAACTCCTTGCCGGAGTCCTCCTGAAAAATCGCAGCATCAATTATGTCGTTGAGGCTGCCGCGATTGAACATCGCCAGCTTGTCCTTCAGGAGCGGGTTAAGCCCCTGGTAAAAGTGGTCCCGCCGCTTCTCGTCCGTATCTGCGTGATACGATGCGTAGAGCGCGAGATCGTTGAACGCCCTGGAATATTCCAGCGTGTTTCGGCTCCCTTGTTGCAGGTGTAGGAACTCCTGCGTCTTCCTCTTCATCAAACCGGGCGGTATATGATAGGCCCTGAAGGCCGTCCGGAACTCCGCCCAGGTCATCGCTCGGTCGGTGGGCTGTGAAGCACAGAAGTTGGCCCACCACGCGCTCGCGGATCCTTGGAGCTGCTGGACCGCGAACTGAGTCTTGCGCTGCTCGCTGATTTGGAGCAGCCCGAACTTCATCTCTATGGCGCGGAGCCAGTTGTCCGCGTCAAGTGGTTCATCCGCCCTTGAGAATACAGGGGGATGAGTCGCCAGGAAGTCGGAGTAGGAGCTCTGTTGGCGCTCCTCACGATCTTGACGTCTCTCTGGGCGAGACGTATTCGCAATTAACGTTTGCAGAAGCTCTGTGTGCTTCTGATGTGAACCCGCCATTGCCGCGACAATGTCGGCCAATGTAACCGTTGGCAGTGGCGGTGGTGGTGTTTGCTGTTTCTGTTGCTGCTGCTGTCCCGAGGAGTCCTCGGGAGGCGGTTGGGAGGTCTCTCCCCCTTGGTTAGTAAATCCAACATCAGGGTTGGCACGAGTACGCGTCATTCTGAAATTCAACACAGCAGCAATTAGCACATGTCTTACTCAAAATTCCATAAACAGCAGTAAGTATTGAAGCGACGCATGATCAACTTGCACAACATTCACATATATTGATAAAGCATAAACTTTATACAAGATACATTATTCTCGGATCTCCGAGAAGTCGTGCTCATGTCGTCACTACCTATACATACGCTACTGTCTACACGACATGTCACCGATTACAAAAGTTGGGTTACGCTACCCTAGCTGCCCTACTTGGCAACCGTAACCCCCTACTCGGAGTAGAACTCGACCTCCTGTGGGTCGTCCTCCTCCGGTACCTCAGCTGGTGGCTCTGGATCTACCACCTCTCCTCCCATTCCGGGCTCTCCCATGGCTGGAAGACCCAAGACTACCGGTACGCCCAATACCGGGGGCACGAGGTCCTGCAAGGCATGCACCTCGTCCATAGCTTGGTTGTAGTCCTCTTCCCAGCCTTGGCCTTCCTCGATAGCGTCGTCCCGCTCCTGAGCAAGGTCCTCATTCTGCTGTGTTAGGGTCTGCACAAGCTCTTGCAACGCCGCAATGTCAACACGGTTCTTCTTCTTTGCCTTCTTCAGACGACGCAACTGATTGTGTTGTTCATTCCATCGCTTGATCGTCAGAAGGAGCACATTGCGGAGTGCACTGTGAGCACTCTCGAAATGATCTCCACGGTTTGTGCTCTCCTTGAGCTTGGTGGCGAGATGCTCCGTATGAACAGCTTGGCTGTCCATCACAGCGTTTCCCGCCCTCATTTGGAGACTGAGAGTTGCCTCCGCGGGGTTGTACCTTGGGCAACTCGGGTCTGTTGCCTCCAGGTACCTCTCTTCCCACACATGCTGAGCTCGTCCCTCTACCGGAACGAGTGCGTATGGTGTGCCCTCCATAGCCTGCACGTGTAGTTGGCAGAAACGTGACATAGTGTCACGGGCTGCCACTTGCCACCTCCCTTCCGGTTGTCTTCCTCTCACCGTGACGGTGAATGGCACCCAACCGGGTGGCGTAGGTCCTGCGGGAACCTCGACATGGATCATCCACGTCTTGTTCCCCTCTTCGCCTTCTTCCTTGGCGAAGTATTGCGGCATCTGGTTGTACCCGAAATATTGGAGCATTTGCCACAATGCTTCCGGATAGCCGCTACGGTCAGAGCAGTGGGAAACTACCCACCCGTTCTCCAACCGTTTATCTGCTGCCATCTGTAAAAATATATTTGAGAAATGTCAAATATTTATTTGAACAGTAAACCATTGAGTTATAACATAAGATATGTCATTGAACCCCTAAAACTTGGAAACATAGTTCAAATTTTTAAACAAATTTGACTGCTGATCTGCTGTTCCCATGACAGCCCTGACCAGTTTCCATATCAATCTGATTTAGGCCAGGTTAAAGCAAAACCAGTCCTGGAGCTCAACATCAAAGTTAAAGTTAACTTCAATAGCTTTCCAGAAAGTATTTGGTTGGCCTAAGATCTGTCCTGGTTCAAAAGTTATGAGATGTCAAAGTTAACAGAATTTCTGGGAACAATTGGACAGCACCTCCCTGCCTTAGGTACTGATTTGATCCAACAATCTCAGTTACTTCTGTTCCTAATCTGACAAAACTTTCTGTCACAAAGTTGTAACCCATCTCATAAGCTTTCCAGAACTACCTCATTTTCTATTTTTGGATTTTTATGCAGGAAGTTATGCTTAATTTACAGAGAGTCTACAGAGAGTCTTTGCTCCGTCCTGTTTTCTGGACAGTTTCATCTCTACTGCATTTTTCGAGTGGTTAAGGGATGAAACACCTCTGGAACTCAACAGAAAAGTTGTAAAGCTCCTCCAAAGCATTCCAGAAATGTATCATACGACCCCAACCTCGAAATAACTCAACCTCTAACCTCTGATTAACTTCAGCCTTGATTTAGCTGAAAACAGAGTGCTCTGTCCTTAACATCCTATAAGTTGAAAACTTATTAGCTTTGAATATCCTGTTCAAGGGAAGAAGTTACATCAAGTTTTACTACTTTGGATAAAAACCTTCAAATTTTTAAATGAAGTTGTTCATTTAGTTGGGTGTGACGTCGATGCGTCACCAGATTATGTCGGTACTACGTCCTCACAAAGAAAAACCTATACCGGATTTAGCCGGCTTCGTTAGTTCAGTGGCACTAAACGTCACTCGCACACGAATGCTACACGTCTACCGTTTCGTGGTCAGGCCACCTGCAGAAACTCAACCAATCATCAGACTCGGCTGCACACCGAGCCTGGAATCCATACGGTTTGTACACCCGGCCGTCATCACTCGCCCGGATGTTCTCAAGCCAAACACGCCTTGAGTTACGTGTTCACGTTTCAGACCACGTGACGGGGTCTCCCATGTTGCACCACGCACGCCAGGGACAGACGTTGCTCGAATACCCCAAACGACATGAAGAGTCGTAGAGGATACTAAAGCGGGTCGGGTTACCTGCCACCCGTGGGGCTCCACCCTTCAGCTTGTGCGCACTGGTGGACAGCGCTTACGTGCACCCCCCAAGACATGAACGTCCCGAGATGCACGATTTTCCGACATAACAATTAGGTTACTAAGCCACTTTCTATATACTAATAACATCCTTATACGGGCTACTAACTCGTTCCTCACTGGATTTTTGAAAAAGAAGACCTTTGTACTGTGTTAAACCTCAAGCGAGCTCTGATACCACGCTGACACGACCCCATTGGTCCTGTCGAGCCAGGATCACGCTGAGGGGTGCTGCGTTGCACAGCACCGTATAACACACGTCAAAGGTGCAAAGCGGAAGCGGAAGCTTTATTACATAAATAGGTTTATGAACATGTTTACATCAAAATAAGTTCAGTCTACACTCGCGGGCGTAGACTAAGCATCAAGTGCACGTTCAGCCCTCGAACGTGTCCTTGCTAGCACACACGCACACTAACTCTGCGGCGTGCACGACTTCCACTCGACGGGGTTCCCCTCCTGGGGTTCCGTCTCCTCTTCGGGAGTCCCTTCCTCATAGAACCCTGCAAAAGCTTCAAACACAAGCAGTGAGCACGAAGGCTCAGCAAGTCTGACCCGTCTCACCTAAACATGGAACTTCTACATGAGGGTAATGGGTTACATGAGGTAAAAAGCATTTGCAAGGACTCGCCTAATTAGTAGAACCTTACTTTCAAGTTTTAGCAGCAGGTTGTGGAAACCTTACGCTAAGGTACATGAGGGAGCCGCAATCAAACAAGAAACGCATTTCTCTCATGTACTTTGCCCAAAGTTGAAAAGAACTTTAGTTAGCTCTAAGCTACAGCATGTCATTAACAATCAATGTTCAGCTTTCAATCAGCAACATTTTTAACATGTAACTAGCCTGTTCTTTCTACGTCACGGTACAGTGAACAAGTGGTACTCACTGACCGCGAGGGACGGCGATTATAATCGATTTACACCTGCAGGGTTACCCGAACAACCCGTCACGTACGCCCGTACTCGATGTTGCCTACAACAACCATCACGGACGCCGTACGCGACTACCTTTCACCCGTTAGCCAAATATTGAACCGGTCCCATCGTCCCGAGCAAGAGGTCTCTGCACGTGCATCTCCGTGCCGCCAGCCGATTTACACCTCAAGCTCTCAACCTACCCTCTGAACGACGGGCAATGCCTCAATAACCAGCTACCCGAGTTACATCAGTTTCCCGGTTCCCATATAGCCGGTAGGTCTTCGGTACTGTTCTAGCTTGTTCAACAGGCCCGCACACGGCTCGGTCCTCAATCGACACAAGCGGAGCTACAGCACACAGGCCCCAAAGTCCTGCTGCCCTTACTCTCCGCTCGGTCTCATTTTCTTGCCATGTGTATCATGTGCTATCTCTACCCGAGCAATGTGCCTCTAGCCTATTCTCGCGAGTAGTTCCCACTACTCGACTTGTACCGAATCCTACTCTATCCTAGCAATGCAGTGGCTAACGGGGTTTGCACTCCTAAACCCAACCCATGGTTTTCTTGGCTATGCAGTGGGGTTTCCAAACAAGACTCTAATGCACAGAACAAAGGGAACAAGTATGTGCTCAAAACAATAAAAATTTGTAAAAAGGTTAATGCAAACCGGAGCTTGCCTTGCTGCTCTTGGTCGTAGGCTAGCTGTTCCTCCGGAGTAACGAAGTCTAGGACTTCGGGTTCCTCCTCGACCTTAGCGACTACATGATAGAAACAATACATGTATTATTTTAATGCATTTGTATTAAGTTGGAAGTTGTGAAGTCTATAACCTTTGCTAGATAGACCTAATGACTGTGAAACTTTTACTGTGGCTTGGTTACAACCTAAACAGAGACTTGGTCAAGTTTTAATTGCAGCAAAGCTCATTTGAGCCCTCCACAAATAATTATGTCCTTGACCTTAATTGGAACTCTTAGGGCGTTCAAGGAATTTTCATGAGACAAACTATGACTTTCTGAAAACTAGATTTTCAGAGGGTTCTAATGGAGTTGGTCTCACTTAATTTGGAAGTCTCTAACTAAAGATATGAGCTAAACAATTTCAGAGAAAATTCTGAAAATGTTTCTGAACATTTTCTATTTTCTCTGGGACAGTTTCACTAATCACACCATTAGGTGCACTAAATGAGCTCAAATAGATCTGAAATTTTTATGGTAGTTCAAGGATATTTTGGTGAACATCTCAGCAAAATTTCAGGATTTTCCTTCAAAGGATTCTCCAGGTAAAATTCCTAACAGTTTAAACTTTAAGGAATTAATTCTGGAGAAATAAGGAATTTCATGAAGTGAAACTTGATTTTCTGAAAAGTACTCAGAGAGCTGAATCCAGCAAAATTTGGTTCACTCAATTTGGAGCTTTCTAGCCAAAGTTATAAAGATTTGAAGTTTGAACTAAAACTGAAATTCGGGGAAAAGTTTATACTCTGGCTTGTGGGCCCCGCACACAGTGCGTCGTCTCCCTCCTCACGCCAACTGCGCGGCGGCGGCGTTCTCCGGCGACCCTCGCCGGAACTGAGTTCCCGGCCACCCCCCGGCCCGAAACTTGCCGCCTGCCCCTTTTCCGACCCCCTGGACTCGATGGTGGGATCGCCGGCCGCCGGCGATGACCGGAAACCCGTGCGCACCGGTGACAGCACCTGCTAGGGTTCCGGTGAGGTCGGTCCCGCCCTCCCGTGCACCAAATCGACTGGAAATCAGTCAGAGAGCATCAGTAGGGCATGGGAAACACGAACCAGGGCTGGGTGGAAGCTAGAAATACCGGCAACTAGGCTCTCGACGGTGAGCCGAGGTGTTCAGCCATGGCGGCGGGGAAAACAGCCATATCATGGCCGATTCTCGATGGTTTTCTCCAATTCCAGTCCGAGCGTGGGCGCTAGCGTGCATAGAAGCTACTAGGTAACGAGCTCGTCCAACCTTCGTGCATAGAGCACGAATTTCACCCGAAGGTGAGCTCGGTTCTTATGAACTGATCAAGAGTAAATTTGGAAATTCTCGGCCGAGGGTTGATCAATCGCCAAACGGCTTTCGGCTACTCCATCTACATACAATCACGCACCTTTCTTGTGTAGAGAAGAGGACGTGACAACGGCTGTGCCGTGCTGTCCACGGGAGCCCGATCGGCGGCGATGTTCGGCTCGCCGGAGAAATGGCCCGTACAGCTCGAGGAAGCTTGCTCACTGGCCAACACGGAGTCTGGGAGGTTGCTCACGATCTCTTGGTGCCGTTTTGCTGTGGAGGAGGCTGTGCTCGCGAGTGATCGGCTTGATCAAGCGTGAGCTCGAGCGGCGGTAATGGCAGTGGAAAAACGGCCGAGTATGCCGGCAGCTCGGGGAATGAGTGATCGGAGCATGCCGGGGAGGGAATAAATAGCCCGGCGGCTGGTCTCCGGCTTGGGGCGCGCAGCAGGAGCTGGCGCCGGCTGCCCCCCCCTCGGTGGCGCGCGCACACTGCACCCGGGAACCGACTGAACTGTGTTTCAGTCGGTTTGTGTTGAAGCAGAGGCTGACATGTGGGTCCCACCCCTCCTTTTAACCTCTGAAATTTACTCCTAACAACTGTGGTAAACAGTGAATCCTATACTACCCTTGGCCATTCAAATTATTCCCCCATGAGCCATTTGAATTGATCAAAGTTCAAATGAGGTTTGGTTTGAATGAATTTCAGCACAAGTTCAGTTTGAAATTCAAATAAAGTTTGAATCTCTCCCCCTTAGCTCATGTCAAGATAAACTCCAAATGGAGTGAAAATTGGTGTGTGAGCTCACAAAAATGTGCTGAGTAAGAATATGCCTTCCACTTTTAAATTCATGGGATAAAAACAGTTTGAATTTAAATATGTTTTCAAACTGCCCTCTTCCTATCTATACCCAAGATGACCTCAAAAAGGTTTTGAATTTGGGTGTAACTTGGCATGGACATCCTTAGCAAAGTGTAGGAGTTTTCATATGTCCAGCCCATCTATATCACATGTGGGAAATACCACTTTTGCAATGTGTAAGTTTGTTCTCTAATGAGCATGTTGATAATTGTTACTTGCTCTTCATTTGTGTTCATCATTCTTGCTCAAATGAGGTGTGTGGTGTGGTGATGAACACTGCAAATGGGTGTCAAAAACTGAGACCCTTACATTGATCACTTGCCTTCTTCCCTCCTTGATCTTTACTCCAATCCCATCACACGTGCTCACATAGAGGCTACACGATATGATCATGCACATGTATTTAATTGAAAAGATTTTGCTAATAAAATCTAATGACAGTTTTAAAACTGGAAATCTGTTTAAGAATTTAACATGACACTGGTGCTAGTGGTTTGGGTTGGGTTTAAACACTATGAGCAAATGTTGAGTGCCTTTCCCACTTAAGTGTTGATCACCTTAAGAGGTTACACATGACAGTGGGGATCCAGAGCTCCAATGGAGCTGAGAATTTTCATGTGAGTTCCTTGTCATAAGGAAATCATCTGGACCAAAATTTTGCACTTTTCATTGAGTGGTTTATTCAGAACGATTCTCTAAGTATTTAAACAAAGATGAATTAATTCTGAGATAACACCCCTGTTCAAGTCAAACTTAGTGAACTACAATTTCAATTACGGTTCATAGAGCTTGCATGGATTTTCCTAGGATTTCTGGAGCTAAGAATTGCCCAGAACTGAATTTCCAAGTTTCGGAAATTCTTTGAAACTTTTTCTGTATTCATTTGAACACAGCAAATTACAATCTGAATTATACTAATCAAATCAACTCCAAATGAGCTGAAACATTTACAGGAGTCTAATAACACCCTAAAGAATATTCCGGAAAAATTAGAGGATTTTTGGATAAACCAAACTCCCTCTAAAATTATTTTGCTAAAAAGCTTTAAAGAATTTTCTAGAATTAATTAATGCCTGTCATACAAATTGGGTTGCGTATTTGGATAGAGTATGTCAATCTGAATCTAACCCAATTTGAATAACTAAATTTGGAGGTTCCTAGCAAAAGTTATGCTCTTCTAAAGTTTGGGGAGAAATCTGGGATTTGAATAAATCCAGGAAAAGTTCAAAACTGACTGTGGGTAAGGGGGACACGTGTCGGTTGTCGGGAGAGCGCCACACGGGGCCACAGGAATGTTTCCAGTGCTGTAACAGCTTATCCGTCACCACAGAGTATCCAGCTCCTGTTTCTGTGTGACTGATGCGTAGGGCCGGCAGCACCTTCGTCTACCTCCTGCCCCGTGCGATACCGCCGCCGGGCTCGCCGGAGCAACCCCTGATTCGGTCGTCCGGCCACCTCCGATGCCCAAACTCGCCGCTAAGCCCTAGTTTTGTGCGAGGAACACGCTGAGATGATTTTCCCAGACCGGTGACGTCCCTAAACCATCCCGCACCGGTGCAGCAGCTCGGATGAAGTTCGGCGGCGTTACCCCGATGAGTTAGCCCGCCAAAAGCCTCCTGGACAGGTCCTACAGCACCAGTGAAGACTGGAGGAGCTCGGCATGGCCGCAAACGGGCTCAGGAACGGCTCCAAGCTAGGGTTCACCGTGCGCCCGAACCGTCCCACCATAGCCGCCGTCGGAAAGATCAAAATTACGCCGTGCAGAGTGTGTTTCTTGCTAGGTTTCAAAAGGGGAGCTGTTGCTAAGAAAGTCTACGTCATGTGTGTGCAATTTGCAATGCTCAAAACGAATATAACATGAGAATTTTACAGATTCGTACCCGTGGGTCCGTTTACACCGGCCGGGGAGGAATCCCGAAATTCGCTGGCAAGAAGCGAAGACAAGCGTGGAAAAGTTTTAACAAGTCCCAAATTTCATACATATGAAACCAACTTTTTCAAACAAGAGTTTCTTTGTATTCACATTTTTGGGACTTTTACATTCCTCCCCCTTAAAAGGAATCTCGTCCCGAGATTACAAAAGAAGAACGAGACGGGAGGTAATTACAAAGTTTATGACTAAAGTTCCGGATAGTTCTTGTGGATGTAATCTTCGGTTTCCCACGTCGCTTCTTCCGTGGTATGATTACTCCACAGGACTTTGTAAAATCTCAAAGTCCGGTTTTGGGTGATCCGGGTCCTTTCGTCGATAATCTGTATAGGTTGCTCGACATAGGTGAGATCTGGCTTCAACTCGTCGATGTCTTCGGTGCGGACAGCAGCGGTAAACTTGAGACATTTACGTAGATGGGACACGTGAAATATGTCGTGAATACCAACAAGGCTTGCCGGTAGTTCCATCCGGTAGGCTACAGTCCCGCACTTCTCCGTTATGGCAAATGGACCGATGAATCGGGGAGCAAGTTTCCCCTTGACACCGAACCGATGAATCCCTTTCATCGGAGACACAAGAAGATACACGTGTTCTCCGACTTTGAAATGCAGCAGTCGACGCCTCTGATCCGCGTAGCTTTTCTGATGAGATTGGGAAGCTTTGAGGTTCTCTTGTATTATCCGGACTCTCTATTCGGCTTCATTGACAAGATCAACCCCGAATGTTACTCGTTCACCGGACACGCACCAATTCAATGGTGTACGGCACTTCCGGCCGTATAGAGCTTCATATGGTGCCATTTTGATGCTCGTCTGATATCTGTTGTTGTACGAGAACTCCGCCAACGGTAAGTGATCATCCCAGCTCTTATCGTGGTGGATGGCACATACTCTTAGCATATCTTCCAGTATTTGATTCACCCTCTCCGTTTGTCCATTAGTTTGAGGGTGATAAGCGGAGCTTCTTATCAACTTCGTCCCCAAGGACGCGTGTAGCTGTTCCCAGAAATGGGCTACGAATAGCGATCCTCAATCGGACACAATTGTGCAGGGAACTTCATGTAAGCACAAGGTCCGTGCTATGTACAGCTCCGCATACTGCTTTGCGTTATACCTTGTATGCACCGGGATGAAGTGTGCTGATTTGGTTAACCGGTCCATGATTACCCAAATCGAATCATGGTTGTGGGAGGTCATCGGCAACCCGACGATGAATTCCATACTCAAGTCTTCCCACCTCCACGCCGGTACTTGTAATGGTTGCAACAGGCCCGACTTCTTTACATGGTCGGCCTTAACTCTTTGACACGTAACGCATTCTGAAACGTACTTTGCAACTTCACGTTTCATACGTGTCCACCAAAACTTCTTCTGGAGATCTTGGTACATTTTATTGCTGGCTGGATGAATGGAAAATTTGGACAAATGAGCTTCATCCAAAATTTTCTTCCGTAGTCCCATATCTCGGGGTACTACAATCCGGTCGTTGAACCACAAAGTACCATCCTCGTCCTTCCGGAAGCATTTCATCTCTCCGTTGTCTATCCTTCGCCGTATGTGAGACATACCCTTGTCTTTTTGTTGCGCTTCAATGATCTCCTCTCAGATGGTAGGAATGAGAGCGAGATTATAGAGAGCTCCATACGGGATGACATGGAGGTTTGGTTCTTCATCATCCATATCAGCAATACTCATGTGATGGATATGCGCCTTACGACTGAGTGCATCGGCGACCACTTTCGCCTTTCCTGGATGATAATGAATCTCAAGTTCATAGTCTTTAATGAGCTCCAGCCATCTTCGTTGCCTCATGTTCAATTCTTTCTGAGTGAAGATGTACTTCAAGCTCTTGTGGTCGGTGTAGAGGTGAACAAGATTTCCAAGCAAGTAATGCCTCCACATCTTCAAGGCAAGCACCACGGCAGCTAACTCAAGATCATGAGTTGGATAATGCTGCTCGTGATTTCTGAGTTGATGAGATCCATAAGCGACCACTCGTCTTTCTTGCATCAGCATGCAGCCACGACCAATGCCAGATGCATCGCAATAAACGTCTAATGGCTTCGTCGTATCTGGCTGAGCAAGAACTGGGGCTGTTGTGAGATGCATCACTAAAGTCTTGAAAGCTTGTTCACATGCAGCACCCCACACAAATCTGGTATTCTTCTTTAATAATTCCGTCATCGGTTTAGCGATCTTAGAGAAACCCGGAATAAACCTCCGGTAGTAACCGGCTAAACCGAGGAAGCTACGGATTTCATGCACTGACTTTGGTGACTCCCATTTCTGTACTTGGATAATCTTACTCGGATCTACAGCGATGCCCTCCGCTGAAATGATGTGTCCGAGAAAAGTTACTTGATTAATCCAGAATTCACACTTGCTGAATTTTGCATAGAGCTGATGATCTCGCAATATTTGTAGCACAATATGCAGATGTTCAGCATGTTCTTCCTTTGACTTGGAGTACACTAAGATATCATCGATGAAGACAATGACGAATTTATCCAACTCCGGCATGAACACTGAATTCATCAGGTACATAAAGTGTGCCGGGGCGTTGGCAAACCAAAAGACATAATGAGATACTCATACAGCCCGTATCTCGTTGAGAATGCCGTCTTCGGAATATCTTCTGCCAAGATATTAATCTGGTGACATCCAGACTGAAGATCCATCTTCGAAAATACCTTTGCACCCACTAATTGATAGAAGAGCATATCAATGCGAGGTAGTGGATACTTGTTCTTGATGGTAACGGCGTTCAAGGACAATAATCAACACAAAGCCGTAGTGTTTCGTCCTTCTTCTTGACAAACAATGCCGAACAACCCCAAGGTGATGAACTCGGTCGTATAAAGACCTTGCTCATTAGGTCATTCAGTTGTGTCTTCAATTCTGCCAGTTCATTGGGTGCCATCTTGTACGGCCTTCGTGATATCGGTGTTGTTCCCGGTATAAGTTCAATCTTGAACTCAATGTCTCACTCGGGCGGCATGCCCGCTAAATCATCGGGAAACAAATCCGGATACTCATGTACCACCGGAATGTCCTCTATATTAACAGCTTCCGTGTGGTTCACCGTTGCAATCTGTTGCCATCTGGCGCCCAGAATTAATATATGAAGACCGTGCTGTGGGGAGTTGAGCTCAACGGTCCTAGAGCTGATGTTAAGAACCGCCTGGTGGTAATTCAACCACGACATCCCCAAAATGATGTCGATCTTCAGACCCTCAAGAATAATGAGAGTCGTAGGGTATATCCTACCCCCCCCCCCCAAACAAATAGGTACTCGGGAGACAACCTCGCTTGCGGTACTGCTGCCCCCGGCGAAGATATGAGGTATTTCCACTTTGCATAAACTGTTTGGAGCTGATGTTGGGCCACAAAAGATTGGCTAATGAAGTTGTGTGTGGCACCGGAATCAAAGAGAATCAAAACCGGTAGCTGATTCAGAGAAAAGATCCCTGCTAAAGTGGCTTCTCCTTCTGAAACATCATCAATCACAGTATAGTGAATGTTGCCCCTTATGTGCCCTCCTGTCTGCAGATTGAGGTACGGGTCGTATTGTTGTAAATATGATGATCCACAGCCTCGAGTTCCCTCCGGACAATGCCTAGCATAATGGCCCATACGCCTACAAGTGAAACACGGATGTCTCTCCGGTTCTTCGTTGACTTGCGGTTGGATGCTAGGTACACATGGCTGCAGTGATGGAGCACAAACCACCGTCTGATACTGCGGCTGTGGAGGTGGTGCACGTTGTAGAACTTGACCAGCAATCAATCTCTGAGGAGTTGATCGTACAGGTGACCTCCATCTTTCACCAGGTGGCGTTTGATACACCAAACAGTACTTCTGAGGCACATAACTTGTGCTGGCCTGCTCGATCTCACTCATCTTTCTCTTCTAAGCTTGCCACTCAAGTGTTGGCTTCTCTTGGATGAGAGCCGCATCGACCATGTCGGTGTAACTGCCGTTATTGTGCACGGCCAACTTCTCCTGTAATATGGAACTCAGGCCATGGAAGAATAAGTCACATCGTGCCTCTTTTTTCGCCACATATTTAGGAGCATATTGGGCCAAAAGGTTAAACCTTCTAACATACTCGAGGACACTCATGTCCCCTTGCTTCAAACCTAAAAATTCCTCCCGCTTTGCCTTAACAATACCTAGTGGTATGTGAAGAGTACGAAAGGCTTCACAAAACTCACTCCACAGAACTTGATGGTCCTCCGGAATGGTGGCAAGATGATCAACCCACCAGTTTCCGGCAGCTCCATGGAGTTGCTGAGCGGCAAACTTTGTCTTTTGCACTTCATCACACTCGAATACTCCGAATTTTGACCCCACGACACGAAGCCATTGATCTGCTTCCACAGGTTCGGTGGCTTCAGTAAAGATAGGCGGTTGAGTCGCCAAGAAATCTAGATAAGCGTTCCGAGGTGGAACGACTTGTTGCGTGTTCGGGAGTACGCCTTGCTGTACCAAGGCTTGGAGTAAGCGTGTGTGTTCTTGCGTTGCTTCTTGGAGTAGCCTAGTGTTCTCTTGATTAGACTCGACGACTCGAGTCATAAGATCCACCCATCTTGTGGATGGTGGTTCCGACGGTGGAGTAGAAGCATCACCGCCTCGGTGAGAACTCCCGGCCCTACTCCTAGAACGAGTACGAACCATACTGCAAAAATGTAGTTGAGATGAGTTAAAAAAGAACTCAGCAGTATGTGAGACTAATGAAAACATGATTATGTCAAAACTTTATGAAAGCAGTAACAAGATCCATGTTTACACAACTCCTTAGTAGGCATAGCTATCCAGCCTATCTGTACAGAACAGACCTCTATGCACTATCTCTAGATTTTGATCTAGTTAAAAGCATTTTCATAGCTCAAGTTGAATACCAAAGTTAAATTTAACTTCAGTATATTTCCAACGAGTACTCATATGCCTTCAGATCATCTTTGGATTAAAAGTTATGATTTTCCAAAATTGACAGAATTCCTGGATAAAATTTACCAGCATCTCCTTTGTATGTGGCCGATTTTATCACAGTTGTATATGCTAATACAATAAGAATCTGATCAAACTTCGAACTTCAACAATGTTGCACAATTCATAACCTTTCCAACGGTGTATCATAGCCTTTTTAAGGATTTTCCTATGGAAAGTTATGGCTTTAAAACATAAAGTTTCAGAGAGGTTTTGCTGCTGTCCTGGTTCTGGACAGTTTATCTTCCTCTGAACTTTCTACCCATTTAGCTTGTGAATTTGCTCTGGAGGTCTACAAAGAAGTTGTATATCACTTGAAAATCTTTCCAGAACTGTATCATACACCTTGATTGGGTCAAGCTACTCAGAGTTATGCTCTGTTAAAGTCCAGCAAGAATTCCTGCCAAAACAGAGCACTCTGTTTTTGAAATCAATAAATCCTAACCGGGCTATACCGGCATATTCGTTTTACCAGTGGCACTAAAATAGTCACTCGCAAACGTGTACTATCCGTACTACAGTTTCGTGGTTAATCCTGCATAAGTCACACTCAATCGTCAGGTCCTGCTGCACACTAAACCCGGTATCCATACAGTTTTTACACCCGTCCGTCATCACTCACACAGGTGTTCTCAAGCCAAACATGCCTTGAGCTACGTGTTCACGTTACTAACCACATGACGGGGTTTCCCAAACTTGCCCGTAGCACGCCAAGGAAGGGTGTTGCTCGGGTACCCCAAACGACATGAAGAGTCGTAGAGGATGCCAAAGCGGGTCGGGTTACCTGCCGCCACCCGTGCGGCTCCACCCTTCAGCTTGTGCGCACTGGTGGACAGCGCTTACGTGCACCCCCCAAGACATAAATTATCTCGAGATGCACGACTTCCGACATAACAAATAAGTTAGTTTGCCACCTTCATATTAAGCTAATAGTAATTCTTGTGTGGGCCTAGTACCGTATCCTCACCGTAACCTAAATTTTTGTCATAATACCTTCCTTATTCCGTGCGCTATTACCAATGCGGCTCTGATACCAACTGAAACAGGCTTGATACTAACTGAGACAGGGCTCAACTCATGATACCACTTGTCACAGCTCTGATACCAACTGAAACAGGCTTGATACCAACTGAGACAGGGCTCAGCTCATGATACCACGTGTCACAGCTCTGATACCAACTGAAACAGGCTTGATACCAACTGAGACAGGGCTCAGCTCATGATACCACTTGTCACAGCTCTGATACCACGCTGAGACGGCCCCGACGCCGCCCGTTTAGTCACAGGGACAGGGCACTTGCCCGGAAATCGTATTGGGTGGTGCCGTGTTGTGCGGCACCCAACAGCCACATACATGGAACAATGTATTACATAAAACAATAGCGGAAGCTTACAAGTTTTTCTTTGTAAATAATTTACATCAAGTAACTACAGCGGAAGTCTATAAACAACTCACGTCGAGTAACTAAAGAGTACTCGAGATGAAGTCCAGCCCGCGGACTCCTCTCGCTAGCAACACGAAGACAACAGCAGCGGCTGGGTTCTCCATGTGTTACACGACTTGGAAGTCTCCGAGTCTCACCGTACAACCTTCTTCTTAGCATCGATGTTAACCTGCAAAACCACTTATATAGCAAGCATGAGCACATAGGCTCAGCAAGACTGATCCGTCTCTCCTAAACAAGAAACTCTACATGCACGACGGTTGCAATTGGATTAGCTGGATTTGCATAAAGAACTCGCCTAAAGTTGATCCTTAACTTTCAAATTTTAGGCCTCATTATGCAGACCTTGAGCTCAAAAGCATTGCAACTCTACAATCAAACAAGAAACGCTTTGTTGCGATGCTTCTTGCACAAAGTGAAAGTAAAGTTTAATGAGCCTATCTCTAAATCAGTCGTGGTTGCAATACAAGTTACATCACAGTCTTATCACGTTCAAAAGATGACAAGTTCCAGTTGTTATTACGTCAAGACGCAGTGGGCAAGTATGCTCATATAACCGCGAGCGACGGTGATTCGAATCAGTACACGCCCGGACTACATGACACGTACACCCGTACTCCGAGTTGCCGACAGCAACCTCGACTGACGTTGTATGCTGCCACCTTTCCCAAGATCTTCCACATTGGACGCAGTCCAACTGCCCCGAGTACGCAAGCTCCCTCAAGGTGCATACCCGTAGTGGTATGTTCTTAAGCAAGTTACCTCCTGCTACCAAACGTCAAAAGCTTAAGGCAGTTGGAAAAGTTCCACTATGGATCTCCCAAGGTACATCGGTTTCCTGGGTCCCATATAGCCAATATGTGCCCGGTACACAACTCAAACTTGTCCAACAGGGCCAAGCACGGACGGGCCTTAACCGACACAGGCAGAGCTATGCACGCACGGTCCGCAGCCTATTGCATCTAAATCTCCCTGCTCGGTCTCCATTTCTTTCGGGTGAACTTTCCTCATCGTTTTTATTCTTGACCCGCCTCGAATAAACCAGCCCTAAACTCGCGAGTAGATTCCAACTACCCGACTTCTACCGGACCTTTCCTACTAACATTAGCGTAGCCAAATCCACTCGAGGAAGTGCTATTCTACCCTTTCTCTCTTAGATATTTCTGGTTATGCAACTGGGGTTTTCAATATCAACTAGACTTAATGCAAACAAATAATTCACGCTATGATCTCTAGAAATGGAATTTTTTTATAAAAACTGTTCAAATGCAAACCGGGGCTTGCCTGTTTTGCAGGTGACTAAGAATACAATAGTTAGTGACGATCACTTGGAGCTTGATCACTTGCCTTCGTCCCTCCTTGATCTTCACTCCAATCCATTCACACGTGCTCACGTAGAGGCTACACGATATGATCATGCACATGTATTTAATTGAAAAGCTTTTGCTAATAAAATCTAATGACAGTTTTAAAACTGGAACTCTGTTTAAGAATTTAAAATGACACTGGTGCTAGTGGTTTGGGTTGGGTTTAAACACTATGATATAATGTTGAGTGCCTTTCCCACTTAAGTGTTGATCACCTTAAGAGGTTACACATGACAGTGGGGATCCAGAGCTCCAATGGAGCTGAGAATTTTCATGTGAGTTCCTTGTCACAGGAAAATCATCTGGACCAAAATTTTGCACTTTTCATTGAGTGGTTTATTCAGAACAATTCTCTAAGTATTTAAACAAAGATGAATTAATTCTGAGATAACACCCCTGTTCATGTCAAACCTAGTGAACTACAATTTCAATTACAGTTCATTGAGCTTGCATGGATTTTCCTAGGATTTTTGGAGCTAAGAATTGCCCAGAACTGAATTTCCAAGTTTTGGAAATTCTCTGAAACTGTTTCTGTATTCATTTGAACACAGCAAATTATAATCTGAATTATCCTGATCAAGTCAACTCCAAATGAGCTGAAATATTTACAGGAGTCTAATAACAAGCAATAGAATACTCTGGCCAAATTTGAGGATTTTTGGATAAACCAAACTCCCTCTAAAATTCTTTTGCTGAAAAGCTTTAAAGAATTTTCTAGAATTAATTATTGCCTGTCATACAAATTGGTTGCATATTTGGATAGTGTTTGTCAATCTGAATCTAACCCAATTTGAATCACTAAATTTGGAGGTTCCTAGCAAAAGTTATGCTCTTCTAAAGTTTGGGGGAAAATCTGGGATTTGAATAAATCCGGGAAAAGTTTAAAACTGACTGTGGGTCCGGGGGACACGTGTCGGGTGTCGGGAGAGTGCCACACAGGGCCACATGAATGTTTCCCGCGCTGTAACAGCTGATCCGGCACCACAGAGTATCCAGCTCCTGTTTCTCTGCGACTGATGCGTGGGGCCGGCAGCACCTTCGTCTACCTCCCGCCCCCGCGCGATACCGCCGCCGGGCTCGCCGGAGCAACCCCGGATTTGGTCGTCCGGCCACCTCCGACGCCCAAACTCGCTGCTAAGCCCTAGTTTTGTGCGAGGAACACGCTGAGATGATTTCCCGGACCGGCGACATCCCTAAACCATCCCGCACCGGTGCAGCGGCTCGGATGAAGTTCGGCGGCGTTATCCCGCCAAAAGCCCCCTGGACAGGTCCTACAGCACCAGTGAGGACTGGAGGAGCTTGGCAGCCGCACACGGGCTCAGAAATGGCTTCAAGCTAGGGTTCACCGTGCGCCCGAACCGTCCCGCCATAGCAGTCGTCGGAAAGATCAAAATTACGCCGTGCAGAGTGTGTTTCTTGCTAGGTTTCAAAAGGGGAGCTGTTGCTAAGCAAGTATACGTCATGTGTGTGCAATTTGCAACGCTCAAAACGAATATAACGCGAGAATTTTACAGATTCGTACCCGCGGGTCTGTTTACACCAGCCGGAGAGGAATCCCGAAATTCGCCGGCAAGAAGCAAAGACAAGCGTTGAGCTTCGGATGGAAGCTGCAGGAATGTAACACCCCAAAATTTTGATTCAAAACCTTAAATCATGTTAAGAGGGGAATTTAAAAATTTTTGGACGTGTTGCATGTTTGGCAAAAATTCAAATTCAAACTGGAATTCAAATTAAACTCAAATCAGAAAAGAAATGGAAAAATAAAAAGAGAAAACAGAAAAAAACCGGCCAGTGGGCCGAAACCCACCAGCCGGCCCAACTTACCCCACGCCAGCCCGCAGCCGCGCGCCCGCGCTCTCTCACACTGACAGGCGGGATCCACCGATCTTCGTCTACCTCGCGCCGCGCCGAACTCCCCCGCGCCCGAATCGAAACCGATCGGGATTTCGATGTAAACCCCGCTGAATTCTGTTCGTAGCCGACGCGGACATGATCTAAACCACCTCGCCGCCCTTCCCCGTCTATAAAAACCCCGGCCTCGTTCTGTTTTTCCCACGCGATCGCCGATTTTTACTCCGGTGAGAACCGAGACTTCTCCGGTGAATTCTGGCCGATCTAAGCTCGGAAACTCCGATCTAACTCGCTGGTCTTGATCCACCGCCTCCGGGGAACCTTGCAGGTGCAGAAAACTCGGTGACTTGCGGTATAAACACAGCGCCGACGAGCTTCGCCGTGGTTTTGCCTCGGACCTCGCCGCCGATCACCTTCCAGGACCTCCGAGCTCAAGAAAACCCCCGAGGTGAGATCCCCGACCTCCCCTCTACCGATCTATGCCATAAGATCACAGTTCTAGGCAGAATTCTCGGGGATCCGAAAGTTTCCGGCGAGATCGCCGCTTCCCGCCGCCGTGTGCCGCCGGCAGAGCCGCCCGCGCTCGATCAGAGCGACGTGGCCGCTTGTGCGCCGTTTATTTTAAATCGCACGGTAGGGTTTAAACCCCCGCGTACTGGTTTGGCGTTATAATCTCAGCCGTCGGTTTAAAATCGGACGGTCCACGTCAGCCCCGCGTTATAAAGACTGGGAATCTTACGTGCTACCCCCTAGGGTTCTCGGGAAATAAGAGCTAGCCCCGGAAACTTCTGATCTAGCCCCTGGAACTCCAGAAAATCATGTAAATTCATTTAAAAATCAGTTTTAGCCCCTGTACTTAATAAAAATTAGGAAAAACACCTCTGATAAGTGTAGCTAGACCCCTGGAAATTCTGAAAATAATATTATAGACCCTGTAATGGGGTGAGTTTATCTTTTTAGCCCTGTTTAGTATTTAATTTAGGAAATTGAATATGTAACTAGTGTTTAAAAATTAAAAAGTGGGACAAACATATTGTCAAAATTAAGTTAAAGACTTTCTCAGTGTTTAGGAAATTTTGGAGTGAGATAAAAACATATTTTGGACTGAATTGAATCTGTTTAATTTATTATTCACAATTAGGGACACATTTTAAGTAATAAATAGTTTTAGAAAATAGGGAAAATAATTATGAAATAGTTTACATCAGAGGCAAAGGTCAAAATATGTTATTAAATTATTTAGGACCAGAACCTATTCTGTTTAGATGATGTGTATTACTAATTTCATAATAAAGTACACAATTATGCATAGGAATATAAATCTGAAAATATAGCAACTAGTAAATGATAAATGGAGTTTTTAAAATCCAAAGAGTTCAGTTTAGGGTTGGTAGAAATTATGAAGGCACATATGGGGAAGAAAAATACTTTTCATACATACTTGGTAGTGAAAAGGTGTAGTAGTTGAATATAAGAAATTTATTGGAATATAGTATGTAAGTATAAATGTGAACACAAAAGTAGGAATCATGTACACATGATTAAAAGTGCATGCAAGCCACAACTCAACACACATAAAGTAACCACAACACATATAATGGTGAAGAACTTTCATAAATGTGAATGTGTGGTTTGTATGAAGTAGAAGTGTGAACTATGTCTTATGATTGTTGTTTTTCTTTTGCTATGTGTGATGGTATGATGTAGAACCTGCTCAAGAGCAAATTATTCCTTTCCAAGACCAGGACTACCCATTTCAAGAGCAGCAGGAAGGAGGCAAGTGTCCTTGACCACTTTGATCCTATGCTAGGATGTGTAGATAGAATTATTTGCATTGTCAAGTTAAATATGAAACCCATGCTAGGAAGTTTCCCTAGAATTGCATTACCTTGTTTCCTTGAAGCTTGGGTTGGGATTTATTTTGTCATGTCATTTATACACATGCATATGCTTAGCCATGCTTAGAATGGGATATTTGGGATATGAAATCATCAGTTTATATTACCATACTCTTGAATGAGACATTGTGAGTTATGTAGAGGTAGGGATCAAGGAAAGTTGGATGTTTTGGTTGTGTGCTGGGTGCACGAGACTTGGGTTTGTGTTTAGTACTTGCCTGGATCCTAAGGACCGGTTCATGGAGCATGTAACCCGGCTTTACAGTGCCAACCACATGCTGAGATGGGGCAGCTTGGCCAATTAATTAGGTGTATCCCCGGCGTAGTATGGGTGTGTTGGATGGTGTGGGGAGTAGGTGTCAGCTGGACTACCATATGAACCGCAAGGCTCAAGAGGGGGCCACTGCAGCGGGGTTGGAGCCTCTTGTATGCTGTTAGGGGTGAAACCTCAGTGGGCCCACGCTCGTCGGGAATCCCTTTGTAAAGGCTTCGTAGTGATCTCCTGGCTGCACACCTGGGAAGTGTGAATGTGGTTCGTAGCCACTGGCATAATGGAGGTTCTTTTAGTCCACCCGGCAACGGGGGATGAAATCACTACATGTGGGTACAGTGGTACAAACTCTGCAGAGTCAAAACTGTCATGACAGCCGTGCTCACGGTCAAGAGCGGCTTGGACTTATTCATGATTAGAGGCGTGATGGTTTTGGAAGTTGTGAATGTTAAGCGGGGAGCTTAACATTGGAAATGATGTTATGGTTATTTGATGATGATGAGGGTACGGGAGCTTGGGACCATTTCATCTATGTAGTAATGTAGGTGCTTAAAAAGCTAAGGTGATAGGAATTAATTGCATAGTGCTTTAACCACGAGTTCAACCTCTCCTTGTTCTAGCCATGCATGATATAATTTTCCCACACTTGCTGAGTACCATTGGTACTCAACCTTGCATATTTGTTGGTTTATATTGCTGCTCAGGTCAAGATAATGAGGTGGTGTATAATGACCAAGACTTTGGACCCGAAGAAGGTTTCTAGGTTCATGGAGACCCCCGGGCAACGCCTGTGATGGAGCCCTCAAGAATAATTTTTCGCTGCTAGTTTATTTACTTGTGATGAAGCATTAGTGTCTATTGAGACATTTGCGATGTAAGACTTATTTATATTCGACACCTGGCTTGTAATAAATGATGCTTCACTATTTGTCATCGCATGTATGAGAAAATGATCCTGGCATACATGTGATATTCACTTGGTTGTTCTTCGGAAAAACCGGGTGTGACAGAGGTGGTATCAGAGCCAAGGTTGCCCGTAGGAACGTGGACCTAGGTAGAAATGGACGTATTTAAGGGCCCTATTTTCTTAAAAACTATTTTCCAAGGTGTGGGTTGAAGAGTGTTATTTAAGGAGATATTTTCTTCATCTTACCCCAAATTTTTATTCAAAATGGGCTTTTTGTTTAAAAAGTTTATCTAACCTAAGTTTTAATTCTTTTTGTTTTAGATGGTTCGCATGATTCACACCGCTCGTAAGTCCACCGGAGGGAGAGTTCCCGTAGTTGCCCTTGCCGAAAGAGAGGAGAGTCGTCCAGTGACGTACCTTTCCTACGGATTGGCAGTAGGAGATTTGTTGCGCCGTCTTCGACGTATGCTCGAAGCCGCCGGCAATACGGGCAAGCTCATCATCCACTATAACTCCACCAGGACCATCCGTGAGAAGAGGGAAGAATGGAGTTCGGAGATGAGGATTATACACGAGAATCAGCTGCTTAAGATTCACCACTCTCCAGCTTGTCGAGCAACACAAGTTGACGTAGAGAAAGATGTCACCTGGGAGGCCATCACCTGCCAGAGTCACATCTATCGTCGCCACTTGGACAAAACTGAGTACATGTATGTCCTCCAACGTGAGAGTGGTACCACGGAGTACAAGTACCCACCGGTGCAGCAAGGGACTTCCCATGAGCACATGGACTTGTGCTTGGAGGATGCTGCTATGCTCAGCACTCGACTGCAGGAGTGTCAACAAGAGCTTCAGGATGTCCGAGACACCCTGAAGGAAACGGAGGCGTTGCTGCAAGCTTGCTTAAAGGCGAGAGAAAGAGGAGATGGGAATGAACTGTGTGTCACCGTGAGTGATCCATGGACTCCTGACTCCCCGGATCGCCGAGCGATCAGGCGTCGTCGCACTTCTCCACCAGCAGCCTCTCCACCCAAAGCAGAGTCAGAAGGTAGCCGAAATGAGGAGAAAGATCCCGAGGAGCCAGCTCAAGAGGACGAGTAGTGTAGAGTCTTTCCCCTAACTAGCAAGAGGTCGAGTAGTCGAGTCGTTACGTAGTTAATGGTGTGATAATGCTTGGTGTGTGACGTGAGTTGTGGAAGCCATGAGCAATTGTCCACAGCCTTGTCTTCAGATTGTTTTGCTTTGGTGTGTGAACCCACAGGAAATAATAGTGCATTTATTTGGTGTGAGATATAAACCCTCGTAAAATTTTAACAAAGCCTCAACACCTTAAAGTACCAACAAATGAAAGTAGTAAGATGATACTAAATGGTATCAAATTAACATTTGTTGATTCTGCCAGATGGCCGGAAGAGGAAAAGGACGTGCTGCCAACCCCGCCAACAACAATGATGAGGCATGCAACCCTCATCTTTCTGGAGGCCAGGACAGGGGTGGTCGCCGTGAAGAAGTTGATCCTCTCCACCAAATGCTGGAGAATCAAAATCAGCTTATCCAGAACTTGACTCGAGTGGTGGCCAACTTGCATCAAGTTCCACCTCCACAAGCTGCACCGCGCCATCCAAGGTTGAGTGAGTTTCTAGGAACTCAACCTCCAAAGTTTGCAAGTGCTGCTGAACCTCTGGAGGCAGATGATTGGCTGAAGACCATTGAAAGTAAGATGAGGATTATACAATGCCAAGGGTATGAGAGGGTGCTGTTTGCCTCTCATCAATTGCAGGGACCTGCTGCTGATTGGTGGACCGCCTACGTAGCTGCCCATCATGACCCTGAGAACATCACTTGGGAAGAGTTCAAGCGTAGCTTCCGCAACCACTACATCCCAAGAGGTGAACTCAAAAACAAGAGGAAGGAGTTTTTGGGACTGCAGCAGGGAAACATGACGGTGAGGGAATACCTCACTAAATTTACTCAACTATCCTGTTATGCTCCACGAGACATAGAGACTGATGAGCAGAAACAAGATTGTTTCGTGGAAGGACTTACCGCAGAGATGCAGTGTGCAATGTCCTCCAATGAGTATGAAAGCTTTCAAAAGATGGTGGACAGAGCATTTGTGATGGAAAGGAAGCTAAAGGCCCTGGAAAATGAGAATAAGAGGAAGGCGGGGTGGTCACATCAGGCCTCAGGGAGCAACACCCGCCCACGTATGATGCAGCAACCTACGGGGCAGACGAGCCGTGCTGCGGTACCCTATTCAGCACCAAGAGGGTACAACCCAAACTACAGGCCTCCCGCAGCACCAGCACAGACTCAACGTCAGTTTGTGCAACAGCCTCGCTCCGCATATCCACCTCGACCAGCAGTGCAAGGACCCCCGAACCAACCCCAAGACAACAAAGGCCAAGCACCTAAGGTTGGGGTGCAATGTTTCAGCTGTGGTGAAGTGGGGCACTACGCCCATAAATGCCCAAAGAAGAAGCCTGCGCCGCCACAACAGCAGAATGTAATGAGAGGACGGGTGAACCACGTCACTATGGAGGAAGCACAAGAGGCACCCGACGTGGTAGTTGGTAAGTTTCCTGCCAATTTACACCTTGCAACTCTGCTGTTTGATTCTGGTGCTACCCACTCATTCATTGCTCAAGGGTTTGTTAAGAAACATGACCTAGCAACCACACAAATGAACCATATGCTAGCCGTAAACTCTCCAGGTGGAGAAATAAGGACAAGACAAGTGTGTCCCAAAGTGAGCCTAGACATTAATGGGGTAGTATTTACTGCTAACCTCATAGTGATAGATTCACAAGGGATAGATATTATTTTGGGTATGGATTGGTTGACCAAACATAAAGGAATCATCCATTGTTCGACCAGAACGGTGGAACTAACTCACCCCAGTGGTACAAGAGTAAAGTTCATAACGATACACGAGCCTAGGAGGGACATTAAATTAAATCAAGTGGAGGTGAAAGTTGAGGAAATCAGGACTATCAGGGAATATCCAGATGTTTTTCCGGAGGAATTGCCAGGTATGCCTCCCGACCGTGACGTGGAATTCGCAAATGAGCTAGTATCGGGAACAGCCCCGATATACAAGAGACCTTATCGAATGGACTCCAAGCAGCTAGAAGAGCTCAAGGATCATTTGAGAGAATTGACGGAGAAGGGGTATATTCGCCCTAGTTCCTCACCATGGGGAGCTCCGGTGATATTTGTGCCTAAGAAAGACGGAACCCAAAGGTTATGCGTGGATTACCGTGCCTTAAATGAGGTAATCATTAAGAACAAGTACCCATTACCCCGCATTGAAGACTTGTTTGATCAGTTGAGGGGAGCTTGTGTATTCTCGAAAATTGATCTCAGGTCGGGGTACCACCAACTCAAGATAAGGCAATCAGATATTCCCAAGACAACTTTCGTATCTCGGTACGGACTGTATGAATACACTGTCATGCCTTTTGGGCTAACCAATGCCCCGGCATATTTCATGTACCTCATGAACAAGGTATTCATGGAATATCTGGACAAATTTGTGGTGATTTTCATAGATGTTATTCTCGTCTTCTCCAAAAATGAAGAAGAACATGAGAAACATCTAAGGTTGGTGTTACAGAGGCTGAGAGAACACCAACTATATGCCAAGTTGAGCAAGTGTGAGTTTTGGCTGAAGAGAGTTCCCTTTTTAGGACATATAATCTCGGAGGGAGGAATCTCCGTAGATCCCGCCAAAATCGAGGATATCCAGAAGTGGAAAACCCCTGAAAATGTCGGGGAAGTTCGAAGCTTTTTGGGATTGGTTGGATACTATCGACGGTTTATTGAGGGATTCTCCAAAATCTCGAGACCTCTCACCAAACTGTTGGAGAAGGGAATCACATTCACCTGGACGCCACAGTGCGAGACGAGCTTTCAGGAGTTAAAGAAGAGATTGACAACAGCCCCAGTGTTGGTTATGCCAGATATGCAGAAGAATTTCACAGTGTACTGCGATGCCTCTGGAAATGGGTTGGGATGTGTTCTCATGCAAGAAGGACATGTCGTGGCATATGCATCCTGGCAGCTTCGGAAGCACGAGAAGAACTATCCTACACATGACCTAGAACTAGCTGCAGTGGTACACGCGTTGAAAATTTGGCGGCACTATTTGATGGGGAAGAGGACAGAGATATATACGGATCATAAGAGTTTGAAGTACATATTCACACAGCCAGATCTCAACCTCAGACAAAGGAGATGGTTAGAGCTAATCAATGACTTTGATATAGGCATCAACTATCATCCCGGGAAAGCAAACGTCGTGGCCGATGCTTTGAGTCGGAAAGTGCAGGTCAATAAGTTAAGCTTGAAGGACATGCCCGCGGAATTGAAGGACGAAGTTATAAGGCTAAATCTATGTCTAGTAAATAGTGGTGAAGCCATCGCCATGGAAGTGGACTCCACACTCGAGCGAGACATACGAGAGGGCCAAAAGAATGATGAGAAGATACAAGAGATCAGACAGCTCATCAAGGAAAATAAAGCTCCTGGTTTTAGAGGGGATGAACAAGGAACGGTGTGGCACGGGAAAAGAATCTGTGTGCCATAAGTAAAGGAGATCCGTGAATTGATTTTGAAGGAGGCTCATGATTCCGACTATTCCATTCATCCTGGGAGTACGAAGATGTACCAGGACCTCAAGAGCAGTTATTGGTGGTATGGCATGAAGCGAGATGTCACGGAACATGTTGCCCTATGTGACACATGTCAGTTGGTGAAAGCAGAACATCAACGACCCGCGGGATTATTGCAACCACTCAAAGTGCCTGAATGGAAATGGGAAGAAATCAGCATGGATTTCGTCGTGGGATTGCCTAGGACCCAATCAGGGTATGATTCAATATGGGTCATCATTGATAGGCTAACCAAGGTAGCTTATTTCATCCCCGTGAAAGAAAGCTACAGCGGATCCAAATTGGCAGAATTGTACATGTCAAGGATCGTGTGTTACCATGGAGTGCCAAAGAAGATAGTGTCGGACCGAGGGACACAGTTCACCTCGAGGTTTTGGCAGAAGTTGCATGAAACCATGGGAACCCATCTGAACTTCAGCTCTGCCTATCATCCCCAAACTGACGGGCAGACGGAAAGAACCAATCAGATCCTTGAAGATATGTTAAGGGCATGTGCACTCAAAAACAATAGGAGTTGGGACAAGAACTTACCGTATGCGGAGTTTTCCTATAACAACAGCTATCAAGCTAGTATGAAGATGTCACCGTTTGAAGCTTTGTATGGAAGGAAGTGCAGAACTCCCCTATTTTGGAACCAAACAGGAGAAAGTAAAGTGTTTGGTCCAGAAGTGCTACAAGAAGCCGAGGCGAAGGTGAGGGAGATTCACAACAACTTGAGGATAGCACAGACACGCCAAAAGAGTTATGCTGATGTACGAAGAAGAGAGCTCGTTTTGAACGTGGGAGACTATGTTTATCTCAAGGTGTCCCCTATCAGAGGACTTCGTAGGTTCAAGGTGAAAGGGAAGTTGTCACCTCGATACATCGGACCCTTTCAAGTTTTGGAAAGGAAAGGCGAAGTGGCGTATCAACTAGAGTTACCGGTTCATCTATCGGATGTGCACGATGTATTCCATGTGTCACAACTCAAGAAATGTCTGAGGACGTCTGAAGAGGTGTTACCCATGAATGAAGTGGATGTAGCTGAGGATTTGTCTTATGCCGAGCAACCATACAAGATTTTGGAGACAATGGAACGCCTCACCAGAAATAAAAGAATCCGGATGTGCAAGGTGCAGTGGAAGCATCACTCAGAAGAGGAAGCCACCTGGGAGCGGGAAGATGAGCTCAAGGCACAATTTCCGGAATTGTTTTCTTAGAAACACCAATCTCGAGGACGAGATTTCTTTTAAGGGGGGTAGAGCTGTAACACCCCAAAATTTTGATTCAAAACCTTAAATCATGTTAAGAGGGGAATTTAAAAATTTTTGGACGTGTTGCATGTTTGGCAAAAATTCAAATTCAAACTGGAATTCAAATTAAACTCAAATCAGAAAAGAAATGGAAAAATAAAAAGAGAAAACAGAAAAAAAACGGCCAGTGGGCCGAAACCCACCAGCCGGCCCAACTTACCCCACGCCAGCCCGCAGCCGCGCGCCCGCGCTCTCTCACACTGACAGGCGGGATCCACCGATCTTCGTCTACCTCGCGCCGCGCCGAACTCCCCCGCGCCCGAATCGAAACCGATCGGGATTTCGATGTAAACCCCGCTGAATTCTGTTCATAGCCGACGCGGACATGATCTAAACCACCCCGCCGCCCTTCCCCGTCTATAAAAACCCCGGCCTCGTTCTGTTTTTCCCACGCGATCGCCGATTTTTACTCCGGTGAGAACCGAGACTTCTCCGGTGAATTCTGGCCGATCTAAGCTCGGAAACTCCGATCTAACTCGCTGGTCTTGATCCACCGCCTCCGGGGAACCTTGCAGGTGCAGAAAACTCGGTGACTTGCGGTATAAACACAGCGCCGACGAGCTTCGCCGTGGTTTTGCCTCGGACCTCGCCGCCGATCACCTTCCAGGACCTCCGAGCTCAAGAAAACCCCCGAGGTGAGATCCCCGACCTCCCCTCTACCGATCTATGCCATAAGATCACAGTTCTAGGCAGAATTCTTGGGGATCCGAAAGTTTCCGGCGAGATCGCCGCTTCCCGCCGCCGTGCGCCGCCGGCAGCGCCGCCCGCGCTCGATCAGAGCGACGTGGCCGCTTGTGCGCCGTTTATTTTAAATCGCACGGTAGGGTTTAAACCCCCGCGTACTGGTTCGGCGTTATAATCTCAGCCGTCGGTTTAAAATCGGACGGTCCACGTCAGCCCCGCGTTATAAAGACTGGGAATCTTACGTGCTACCCCCTGGGGTTCTCGGGAAATAAGAGCTAGCCCCGGAAACTTCTGATCTAGCCCCTGGAACTCCAGAAAATCATGTAAATTCATTTAAAAATCAGTTTTAGCCCCTGGACTTAATAAAAATTAGGAAAAACACCTCTGATAAGTGTAGCTAGACCCCTGGAAATTCTGAAAATAATATTATAGACCCTGTAATGGGGTGAGTTTATCTTTTTAGCCCTGTTTAGTATTTAATTTAGGAAATTGAATATGTAACTAGTGTTTAAAAATTAAAAAGTGGGACAAACATATTGTCAAAATTAAGTTAAAGACTTTCTCAGTGTTTAGGAAATTTTGGAGTGAGATAAAAACATATTTTGGACTGAATTGAATCTGTTTAATTTATTATTCACAATTAGGGACACATTTTAAGTAATAAATAGTCTTAGAAAATAGGGAAAATAATTATGAAATAGTTTACATCAGAGGCAAAGGTCAAAATATGTTATTAAATTATTTAGGACCAGAACCTATTCTGTTTAGATGATGTGTATTACTAATTTCATAATAAAGTACACAATTATGCATAGGAATATAAATCTGAAAATATAGCAACTAGTAAATGATAAATGGAGTTTTTAAAATCCAAAGAGTTCAGTTTAGGGTTGGTAGAAATTATGAAGGCACATATGGGGAAGAAAAATACTTTTCATACATACTTGGTAGTGAAAAGGTGTAGTAGTTGAATATAAGAAATTTATTGGAATATAGTATGTAAGTATAAATGTGAACACAAAAGTAGGAATCATGTACACATGATTAAAAGTGCATGCAAGCCACAACTCAACACACATAAAGTAACCACAACACATATAATGGTGAAGAACTTTCATAAATGTGAATGTGTGGTTTGTATGAAGTAGAAGTGTGAACTATGTCTTATGATTGTTGTTTTTCTTTTGCTATGTGTGATGGTATGATGTAGAACCTGCTCAAGAGCAAATTATTCCTTTCCAAGACCAGGACTACCCATTTCAAGAGCAGCAGGAAGGAGGCAAGTGTCCTTGACCACTTTGATCCTATGCTAGGATGTGTAGATAGAATTATTTGCATTGTCAAGTTAAATATGAAACCCATGCTAGGAAGTTTCCCTAGAATTGCATTACCTTGTTTCCTTGAAGCTTGGGTTGGGATTTATTTTGTCATGTCATTTATACACATGCATATGCTTAGCCATGCTTAGAATGGGATATTTGGGATATGAAATCATCAGTTTATATTACCATACTCTTGAATGAGACATTGTGAGTTATGTAGAGGTAGGGATCAAGGCAAGTTGGATGTTTTGGTTGTGTGCTGGGTGCACGAGACTTGGGTTTGTGTTTAGTACTTGCCTGGATCCTAAGGACCGGTTCATGGAGCATGTAACCCGGCTTTACAGTGCCAACCACATGCTGAGATGGGGCAGCTTGGCCAATTAATTAGGTGTATCCCCGGCGTAGTATGGGTGTGTTGGATGGTGCGGGGAGTAGGTGTCAGCTGGACTACCATATGAACCGCAAGGCTCAAGAGGGGGCCACTGCAGCGGGGTTGGAGCCTCTTGTATGCTGTTAGGGGTGGAACCTCAGTGGGCCCACCCTCGTCGGGAATCCCTTTGTAAAGGCTTCGTAGTGATCTCCTGGCTGCACACCTGGGAAGTGTGAATGTGGTTCGTAGCCACTGGCATAATGGAGGTTCTTTTAGTCCACCCGGCAACGGGGGATGAAATCACTACATGTGGGTACAGTGGTACAAACTCTGCAGAGTCAAAACTGTCATGACAGCCGTGCTCACGGTCAAGAGCGGCTTGGACTTATTCATGATTAGAGGCGTGATGGTTTTGGAAGTTGTGAATGTTAAGCGGGGAGCTTAACATTGGAAATGATGTTATGGTTATTTGATGATGATGAGGGTACGGGAGCTTGGGACCATTTCATCTATGTAGTAATGTAGGTGCTTAAAAAGCTAAGGTGATAGGAATTAATTGCATAGTGCTTTAACCACGAGTTCAACCTCTCCTTGTTCTAGCCATGCATGATATAATTTTCCCACACTTGCTGAGTACCATTGGTACTCAACCTTGCATATTTGTTGGTTTATATTGCTGCTCAGGTCAAGATAATGAGGTGGTGTATAATGACCAAGACTTTGGACCCGAAGAAGGTTTCTAGGTTCATGGAGACCCCCGGGCAACGCCTGTGATGGAGCCCTCAAGAATAATTTTTCGCTGCTAGTTTATTTACTTGTGATGAAGCATTAGTGTCTATTGAGACATTTGCGATGTAAGACTTATTTATATTCGACACCTGACTTGTAATAAATGATGCTTCACTATTTGTCATCGCATGTATGAGAAAATGATCCTGGCATACATGTGATATTCACTTGGTTGTTCTTCGGAAAAACCGGGTGTGACAAGGAAGATCTTGCGCGCCCAAGGGTCCTCTCGCTTGGTCGTGAAAACCTCTCTGTGGAGCTGCCCATGAGAGCACCTCGTTGCCGTTGTGTTCGGCCGCCGCGGAAACTGGCCGTTCTCGGTCTTTGGAGGTGGAACTCACGTTGGAATGGCGCGAGGACGTTGGAGAAGGGTCTGTGGTGTTGTTTGGCCGCTCAGCTGAGGCTCGCACGCGAGCTGTCAGCGTGGCCGGTCAATCGGAAGAACAGCGGCAGCACTCAGTCTGTTTTCTTGCGCGAGGGAAGAAAGAACAGCGCCGAGTCCTCGGTACCGTGGGATAAAAGGAGCACGGCAGTGGGGTAAGGACGCCGAGGAAGCTCTCCAGCGCGATGGAATTCAACGGAAGGTGGCCTCGGTATTGTCTCAGTGTCGCCCGTAGAGCTGCGCCCCTCTGTACGAGTGAACCGCCTCACAGCAGCAAAACAGAGACCACCCTCTGAGATCTTTTGCAATTTAAACTGTTTCATTGACATGTGGGTCCCACAGCTCAGTCCCTCCTTATCCCTCTCCAAAATATCTCCCAAAATATGCAAATTGTGAAATCAAATTGTGGGAGATCAAATCTGAGGTGCATTTGGACAATTGGGCAAATTTTATCCAAATTCAAATATGCATTTGAATTCTTTGCTGTTTAAAGCTCATTTTGAAAAATGAGTTGCAAGACCTTTCAACAAATCATGAAACTTTGCATACCCACTAATTTGGACATAAGGAATTCAAATCTGAAATCTGATTTTTAATTTGGCTGCTGCAATTGATATTTGTAGCACAACAGTTTTGAATTCATAATGTTGCTCTCATTTGAATTTTTGAGTTGAACAAATTTGTTCCAAATCTGACTTTAGCCTTCCCACACATATGGAAACTTCCCCCCTTGGTTTTAGACCCCTCTTTGGTTCCAAGTTTTCAAACAAACATTTGAACTTGTGTGAAGAAAGCCCTCATGTGGGTTATCACATGTGGAAAAGTTTTAACAACTCCCAAATTTCATACATATGAAACCAACTTTTTCAAACAAGAGTTTCTTTGTATTCACATTTTTGGGACCTTTTAATTAACCACGAAAACCGTAGTATGAGTATAACATGTTTGCGAGTGACCGTTCTTAGTGCCACCGATACGGATATACCGGTATAATCCTGTTAGGTTTTTCTTTTGGTGATGCAACGTAGTACCAACATGTCTCTTACAATGCATCGACACCGTACTAAACTTAATAACCTTTTACCTATAAAGAAATGACTCATGAACTAACTTTCCACTAAAAGTAGAAGTTTGAAACAACTATTAGTTACTGAACTCTTATTTTGAGCTAAGATTCAAATGAGAGAATGACTAGGTTTCAAAAGTTTCAAAAACAAAGTGCTCTGTTCTGGCGGAAATTCTTGCTGAAATCTGGCAGAGCATAACTCTGAGTAGCTTTACCCAATTAAGGTGTATGATACAGTTCTGGAAATATTTTTAAGTTCTCTACAACTTCTATGTATACCTCCAGTGCAAAATCACACGCCAAATTGGTGGAAAGTACAGTTGAAGGTAAACTGTCCAGAACCAGGACAGGAGCAAAACCTCTCTGGATATTACTGTATTTCAGCCATAACTCTCTGTAGAAAAATCCCTAAGGAGCCTATTATACACCGTTGGAAAGTTTATGAAATGTGCAACATTGTTGTAGTTCAAAGTTTGTTCAGATTCATAATGTATTTGCATATACAACTGTAATAATAATAGCCACACTCAAAGGAGATGCTGGCAAATTTTATCCAGGAATTCTGTCAACTTCGGAAAAATCATAACTTTTGATCCAGCAATGATCTGGGGGCATATGAATACTCGATAACAAGATATTGAAGTTAAATTTAACTTTAGTATTCAACTTGAGTTATTAAAATGCTGTTAACTGGATCAAAATCTGGATTTAGTGCATAAAGGTCTGTTCTGTACAGAAAAGAGGACTGGTTATGACTACTTTAAGGATTTATGTAAACATGAATTTTGTTACTGATTTCATAAAGTTTTGACATATACATGTTTTCATTAGATTCACATACTGCTGATTTCATGTTTAACTCATCTCAAAATGTATTTTTGCAATATGGTTCGTACTCGTTCTTCGAGTAAGGCCGGAAGTTCTCACAGAGGCGGTGACGATTCTATTCCACCGTCGGAACCACCATCCACGGTGTGACATCCGGTTCCGAAAAATGAACCAAGTGAATGCATATGTGTGACCAGTATGTTAATCACACATACACAGCTTTATCACAAACTGAATTCAGAATATAACCACGTACAGATAGTGTTTAATGTAAGGGCCTCAGTTTTTTACACACATTTGCAGTGGTCATCACCACACCACACACCTCATTTGAGGAAGGATGATGAACACAAATGAAGAGCAAGTAACAATTATCAACATGCTCATTAGAGAACAAACTCACACATTGCAAAAGTGGTATTTCCCACATGTGATATAGATGGGCTGGACATATGAAAACTCCTACACTTTACTAAGGATGTCCGTGCCAAGTTTCACCCAAATTCAAAACCTTTTTGAGGTCATTTTGGGTATAGTAAGGAAGAGGGCAGTTTGAAACCATATTCAAATTCAAACTGTTTTTATCCCATGAATTTAAAAGTGGGAGGCATATTCTTACTCAGCACATTTTTGTGAGCTCATACACCAATTTTCACTCTGTTTGGAGTTGATCTTGACATGAGCTAAGTGGGAGAAATTCAAACTTTATTTGAATTTCAAACTGCACTTGTGCTGAAATTCATTCAAACCAAACCTCATTTGAACTTTGATCAATTCAAATGGCTCATGGGTGAATAATTTGAATTGCTAAGGGTAGTATGGGGTTCACTGTTTACAACAGTGATTAGGAGTAAATTTCAGAGGTTAAAACTGGAAGTGGGACCCACATGTCAGCCACTGCTCAGATCGAACCGACTGAGACTTTTTCACTCGGGTCGCCGAGCCGCAGCGGTGATCGCCACCGAGGGCAGCCGCCGCGCCAGCAGCTGCTTGCCCACGCGCGGGCGTGAGGCGGTGCAGAGCCTTCTTAAGGCGCCTGCCCCCTCCCCGGCCGAGGCACCGCCATTCTTCCCCGCAAGAATTCAGCGCCGGCCGAAAATTTCCGCAGCTCGGAATCGATCGGAGAACGCCGATCGCAGCTCCCCCCGTCCACTCCAGAGCCCCAGCAAGGTACTAGGGACCTTCCTCCGTCCTCCCCGTTGCTAGAATTCGGTTGAAACCGATTGATATTGGCTGTGCCGAAAGATCAAATTCGGGACATGGAACCGCCGCACCTCGGGCTCTCGTGGACAGCCCAACCAGGGCGTTGTCACGCCCGAGCCAAGGCACCCTTGGACGCGCTGGTGACCGGTGCTGCTCATCCCCGAGCCACAGCTCGGGTGGTTGCTCACCGGCGGCGAATTTCCACTTTTCCCCTTTCTGTGTGCAGAACGACCTTCGGGTACGATTCTGTTTAATTCGTGCTCTAGAAAGGATTAGAGGGCCTCAAGCCGCCCTCACATGAGCTAGACACGGTAACACATAAGTTGCCTTCACAACTCTGGGCCGGAGAACCTCTGCACCCGGCGTAATTTGAGGTCTACTAATGGCGGAACGAACGGGCGGCATCGGGCGCACGGTGAGGACCTATTTCGGGCCTTTCCCGAGCTGCCTCGAGCTCATTTCGACCTTCTCTGAGGTCCACTGATGCTCCCCGACCGGTTTCCCAAGTAGCTGAGGTGCTAGAGAAGTCAGCCGACATGGCCGAAGTCATTCCGAGGTGGCAGCTCGTCGCCGACCATGCTCCGGCCATTGTCATGAGCAGCTGACCCCAGAATCCTGTTCCCCGAGTAAAAGTAGGCAGGGGCGGCCAGAATCGAGGAGTTTGGAGCTGTACAGCAGCCGGCGGCGAGCTCTCCGGCGAGGTCCCTCGGCGGCGGAGCGCGGGCGTCGCGAGGTTGAAGAAGGGGTGGACCCCAGCTGTCAGCGGGAGATATTTTGAATCGGGATCCGGCTGCAGCCGGGATCAGGTGTGCTGGCTCGCAAAATCATTGTGGGCCGCGGTGTGCTGTCGCCTCGGCGTGCGACGCGTGTCCCCTGGGCCCACGCGCGAGTTTAAACTTTTCCCCGATTTTCAGATTTCCTTCAAACTTCAAATCCTCATAACTTTGGCTAGAAAGCTCCAAATTGAGTGAACCAAATTTTGCTGGATTCAGCTCTCCGAGTACTTTCCAGCAAATCAAATTTCACTTCATGAAAACCCTTATTTTTCCAGAATTAATTCCCCAAAGTTTAAGCTGTTAGGAATTTTAACTGGAGAATCCTTTGGGGGAAAATCCTGAAATTTTGCTGGGATGTTCACCAAAATATCCCTGAACTATCCATTTGAGCTCATCTGATCCACCTAATGGTGTGATTAGTGAAACTGTTCCAGAGAAAATAGAAACTGTTCAGAAACATTTTCAGAATTTTCTCTGAAATTGTTTAGCTCATAACTTTAGCTAGGAACCTTCAAATTAAGTGAGACCAACTCCATTAGAACCCTCTGAAAATCTATTTTTCAGAAAGTCATAGTTTGCTTCATGAAAATTCCTAGAACACCCTAAGAGTTCTAATTAAGGTCAAGGACATAATTAATTGTGGAGGGCTCAAATGAGCTTTGCTGCAACTAAAACTTGACCAAATCTCTGTTTAGGTTGTAACCAAGCCACAGTAAAAGTTTCACAATCATTAGGTCTGTCTAGCAAGGGTTATAGACTTCACAACTTCAAAGTTAATACAAATGCATTTAAATTGATACATATATTGCTCTTATCATGTAGTCGCTAAGGTCGAGGAGGAACCCGAAGTCCTAGACTTCGTTACTCCGGAGGAACAGCTAGCCTACGACCAAGAGCAGTAAGGCAAGCTCCGGTTTGCATTAACCTTTTTACAAATTTTTATTGTTTTGAGCACATACTTGTTTCATTTATTCTGTGCATTAGAGTCTTGTTTGGAAGCCCCACTGCATAGCCAAGAGAACCATGGGTTGGGTTTAGGATTGCAAACCCCGTTAGCTACTGTATTGCTAGGATAGAGTAGGATTCGGTACAAGTCGAGTAGTTGGAACTACTCGCGAGAATAGGCTAGAGGCACTCGACTCGGGTAGAGATAGCACATGAAACACATGGCAAGAAAATGAGACCAAGCGGGGAGTAAGGCAGCAGGACTTTGAGGCCTGTGTGCTGTAGCTCCGCTTGTGTCGATTGAGGACCGAGCCGTGTGCGGGCCTGTTGAACAAGCTAGAACAGTACCGAAGACCTACCGGCTATATGGGAACCGGGAAACAGATGTAACTCGGGTAGCTGGGTGTTGAGGCATAGCTGGTCGTTCAGAGGTAGGTTGAGAGCTCGAGGTGTAAATCGGCTGGCGGCACTGAGATGCGCGTGCAGAGACCTCTTGCTCGGGACGATTGGACCGGTTCAACATTTGGCTAACGGGTGAAAGGTAGTCGCGTACAGCGTCCGTGATGGTTGTTGTAGGCAACATCCTGTACGGGCGTACGTGACGGGTTGTTCGGGTAACCCTGCAGGTGTAAATCGATTATAATCGCCGTCCCTCGCGGTCAGTGAGTACCACTTGTTCACTGTACCGTGACGTAGAAAGAACAGGCTAGTTACATGTTAAAATGCTGCTGATTGAAAGATGGACTTTGCTTGTTAATGGTTTGTCATAGTTTAGAGCAAACTAAAGTTCTTTTCAACTTTGGGCAAAGTACATGAGAGGAATGCGTTTCTTGTTTGATTGCGGCCCTCTCATATGCCTTAGCGTAAGGTTCTCCACAAACCTGCTGCTAAAACTTGAAAGTAAGGTTCTACTAATTAGGCGAGTCCTTGCAACTGATTTTTACCTCATGTAACCCATTACCCTCATGTAGAAGTTCCATGTTTAGGTGAGACGGGTCAGACTTGCTGAGCCTTCGTGCTCACTGCTTGTGTTTGAAGCTTTTGCAGGGTTCTATGAGGAAGGGACTCCCGAAGAGGAGACGGAACCCCAGGAGGGGAACCCCGTCGAGTGGGAGTCGTGCACGCCGCAGAGTTAGTGTGTGTGTGTGCTAGCAAGGACACGTTCGAGGGCTGAACGTGACTTGATGCGTAGTCTACGCCCGCGAGTGTAGACTAAACTTATTTTGATGTAAACATGTTCATAAAACTGTTTATGTAATAAACTTCCGCTTCCGCTTTGTACCTTTGACATGTGTTATACGGTGTTGTGCAACGCAGCACCCCTCAGCGTGATCCTGGCTCGACAGGACCAATGGGGTCGTGTCAGCGTTGGTATCAGAGCTCGCTTGAGGTTTAACACAGTACAAAGGTATTCTTTTTCAAAATCCAGTGAGGAACGAGTTAGTAGCCCGTATAAGGATGTTATTAGCATATAGAAAGTGGCATATTAACCTATTTGTTATGTCGGAAAATCGTGTATCTCGGGACGTTTATGTCTTGGGGGTACACGTAAGCGCTGTCCACCAGTGCGCACAAGCTGAAGGGTGGAGCCCCACAGGTGGCAGGTAACCCGACCCGCTTTGATATCCCCTACGACTCTTCATGTCGTTTGGGGTATTCGAGCAACGTCTGTCCCTGGCGTGCGTGGTGCAACTTGGGAGACCCCGTCACGTGGTCTGAAACGTGAACACGTAACTCAAGGCGTGTTTGGCTTGAGAGCATCCGGGCGAGTGATGACGGCCGGGTGTACAAACTGTATGGATTCCGGACTCGGTGTGCAGCCGAGTCTGATGATTGTTTGAGTTTTGCAGGTAGCCTTACCACGAAACGGTAGACGTGTAGCATCCGTGTGCGAGTGACGAGTAGTGCCACTGAACTAACGAAGCCGGCTAAGTCCGGTATAGGTTTTTCTTTGTGAGGGCGTAGTACCGACATAATCTGGTGACGCATCGACGTCACACCCCATTAAATGAACAACTTCATTTAAAAACTTGAAGGTTTTGATCCAAAGTAGTAAAACTTGATGTAACTCCTTCCCTTGAACAGGATATTCAAAGTTAACAAGTTTTCAACTTATAGGTTGTTAAGGACAGAGCACTCTGTTTTTAGCTGAATCAAGGCTGAAGTTAATCAGAGGTTAGAGGTTGAGTTCTTTCGAGGTTGGGGGTCATGTGGTACATTTCTGGAAAGATTTGGAAGAGCTTTACAACTTTTCTGTTGAGGTCCATAGGTGTTTCATCCCTTAACCACTCGAAAAATGCAGTAGAGTTGATACTGTCCAGAAAACAGGACAGAGTAAAGACTCTCTGTAGACTCTCTGTAAATTAAGCATAACTTCCTGCATAAAAATACAAAAATAGAAAATGAGGTAGTTCTGGAAATCTTATGAGATGGGTTACAACTTTGTAACAGAAAGTTTTGTCAGATTAGGAACAGAAGTAACTGGGATTCTTGGATCAAATCAGTACCTAAGGCAGGGAGGTGCTGTCCAATCGTTTCCAGAAATTCTGTTAACTTTGACATCTCATAACTTTTGAACCAGGACATATATTAGGCCAAGCAAATACTTTCTGGAAAGCTATTGAAGTTAGCTTTAACTTTGATGTTGAGCTCCAGAATTAGTTTTATCTTTAACATGGCCTAAATCAGGTTGAAATGGAAACTGGTCAGGGCTGTCATGGGAACAGCAGATCAGCAGTCAAATTTGTTTAAAATTTGAACTATGTTTCCAAGTTTTATGGGTTCAATTACATGTCTTATGTTATAACTCAATGGTTTACTGTTTAAATAAATATTTGACATTTCTCAAATATATTTTTACATATGGCAGCAGATAAACAGTTGGAGAACGGGTGGGTAGTTTCCCACTGTTCTGACCGTAGCGGCTACCCGGAAGCATTGTGGCAAATGCTCCAATATTTCGGGTATAATCAGATGCCGCAGTACTTCGCCAAGGAAGAAGGCGAGGAGGGGAACAAGACGTGGACGATCCATGTCGAGGTTCCTGCAGGACCTATGCTACCCGGTTGGGTGCCATTCACCGTCACGGTGAGGGGAAGACAACCGGAAGGGATGTGGCAAGTGGCAGCCCGTGACACTATGTCACGTTTCTGCCAACTACACGTGCAGGCTATGGAGGGCACTCCATACGCACTCGTTCCGGTGGAGGGACGAGCTCAGCATGTGTGGGAAGAGAGGTACCTGGAAGCAACGGACCCGAGTTGCCCAAGGTACAACCCCGCGGAGGCAAATCTCAGCCTCCAGATGAGGGCGGGAAATGCCGTTATGGACAGCCAAGCTGTTCATACGGAGCATCTCGCCACAAAGCTCAAGGAGAGCACAAACCGTGGAGATCATTTCGAGAGTGCCCACAGCGCACTCCGCAATGTGCTCCTTCCGACGATCAAGCGATTGAATGAACAACACAATCAGTCGCGTCGTCTGAAGAAGGCAAAGAAGAAGAGCCGTGTTGACATCGCGGCGTTGCAAGAGCTGGTGCAGACCCTAACCCAGCAGAATGAGGACCTTGCTCAAGAGCGGGACGACGCGATTGAGGAAGGACAAGGCTGGGAAGAGGATTACAACCAGGCTATGGACGAGGTGCATGATTTGCAGGACCTCGTACCTCCGGTATTGGGCGTACCGGTGGTCTTGGGCCTCCCAGCAATGGGAGAACCCGGGATGGGTGAAGAGGTGGTAGATCCAGACCCACCAGCAGAAGTACCGGAGGAGGACGACCCACAGGAGGTCGAGTTCTACTCCGAGTAGGGGGTTACGGTTGCCAAGTAGGGCAGCTAGGGTAGCGTAACCCAACTTTTGTAATCAGTGACATATCGTGTAGACAGTAGCGTATGTATAGGTAGTGACGACATGAGCACGACTTCTCGGAGATCCGAGAATAATGTATCTTGTATAAAGTTTATGCTTTATCAATATATGTGAATGTTGTGCAAATTAATCATGCGTCGCTTCAATACCTACTGTTGCTTATCGAAATTTTAAGTAAGACATGTGCTAATTGCTGCTGTGTTGAATTTCAGAATGACGCGTACTCGTGCCAACCCTGATGTTGGAGGTACTAGCCAAGGGGGAGAGACCTCCCAACCACCTCCCGAGGACTCCTCGGGACAGCAGCAGCAACAGCAACAGCAAACACCACCACCGCCACTGCCAACAGTTACATTGGCCGACATAGTCGCGGCAATGGCGGGTTCACATCAGCAGCACACGGAGCTGCTGCAAACTTTAATTACGAATACGTCTCGCCCAGAGAGACGTCAAGACCGTGAGGAGCGTCAACAGAGCTCCTACTCCGACTTCCTGGCAACTCATCCCCCGGTATTCTCAAGGGTGGATGAACCACTTGACGCGGACAACTGGCTCTGCGCCATAGGGATGAAGTTCGGGCTGCTCCAGATCAGCGAGCAGCGCAAGACTCAGTTCGCGGTCCAGCAGCTCCAAGGATCCGCGAGCGCGTGGTGGGCCAACTTCTGTGCTTCACAGCCCACTGACCGAGTGATGACCTGGGCGGAGTTCCGGACGGCCTTCCGGGCCTATCATATACCGCCAGGTCTGATGAAGAGGAAGACGCAGGAGTTGTTACACCTGCAACAAGGGAGCCGGAACGAGCTGGAATACTCCAGGGTGTTTAACGATCTCACACTATATGCGTCGTATCATGCTGATACCGACGAGAAGCGGCGGGACCATTTCTACCAGGGGCTTAACCCGCTCCTGAAGGACAAGTTGGCGATGTTCAATCGTGGCAGCCTCAACGACATCATTGATGCTGCGATTGTTCAGGAGGACTCCGGCAAGGAGTTGGCGGCGGCAGAGCGAAAGCGAAGCGCGCCGCAGAGCAGCGGAGAAGGAGGCGGTCCTTCTCAGAAGTTTCGGATGGTGAATCGCCCACCATCAGATCCACGCTGGCAGCCACCACAGCGGTCGATGCCGTTCCGCAGTCGGCCGTATTCTTCACCGGCATTCCGGCCGGCACTGCCAGTACCACCGCAACAACAACAACAGCAGCGGGCGATGCCGCGTGCATTTGCACCTCAGCAACGCATGCCGGGCTTTCGTCCACCGAGCACTCCACCAGCAGCGGCCACATGTTACAAGTGTGGTCGTCCAGGACACTTCGCGAGCAGTTGCCCGGAGAGGCAAGGCGGCGGAGTGGCACCACAGTTTCCGGGGATGAATCAACCCCGGAACCCTACTAATGCGTGGCGGGCAAACCCTAGGCCCGGCACCGTCCACCAGCTTCCATTGAGGATGTGCCGGAGGGCGAGCCAATCCTTGCGGGCATGTTCCAACTCCACCAGCATCCCGCTATAGTACTATTTGATTCAGGCGCCACGCATAGCTTCATTAGCCAAGCTTTCATTGATAAATATAGCTTGCAAATACTACCCACCGATAGTCCCTATGTGATCTGTTCACCGGGTGGGAAAATTTCAACAAGCATGATGGTCCCAAAAGCGCCATTGTGCTTAGAGGGTAGAGTTTACCCTACGTCTCTCATAATCTTAAAGGGACAAAAGGTCGATGTTATCTTAGGGATTTCGTGGTTAACCCGCCACGGCGCTGTTTTAGACACCGTCCTTCGAGTCGTGCACTTGAACTCAGAAGTGTACGAGTCTCACTCATTATTTCTGGACAGTCCGGAAATAAAACTTCCAAGTGTCTATCAAGCCACAACCATCAGATTGGAAGATATTCCAGTGGTCCGAGAATTCCCTGACGTATTCCCGGATGATTTGCCGGGGACGCCACCCGATAGAGAGGTGGAGTTCAAGATTGAACTAGCACCGGGAACCATGCCAATATCCCGAAGGCCGTACAAGATGGCGCCCAAGGAGTTGGCTGAACTGAAGACTCAGCTCACGGACCTTCTGGAGAAGGGTTTTATTAGGCCGAGCTCCTCGCCATGGGGTTGTTCGGCATTATTTGTCAAGAAGAAGGATGAGACGTTGCGGCTTTGTGTGGACTATCGTCCATTAAATGCCGTAACCATCAAGAACAAGTACCCGTTGTTACGGATCGACATGTTGTTTGATCAGTTGGTCGAAGCAAGGATCTTTTCCAAAATGGATTTATGATCCGGGTACCATCATATTAAGATAAGGGCTGAGGACATTCCGAAGACGGCTTTCTCGACGAGGTACGGACTTTATGAGTACCTGGTTATGTCCTTCGGCCTCACCAATGCTCCAGCTCACTTCATGTACTTGATGAACTCGGTGTTCATGCCGGAGCTGGACAAGTTTGTCGTGGTCTTCATCGACGACATCCTGGTATATTCTAAGTCGGAGGAAGATCACAAGAAACATCTGCGTATAGTCTTGCAACGGCTGCGGGATTACAAGTTATATGCAAAATTCAGCAAATGCGAGTTTGGATATTGCAAGTGCCTTTCCTCGGGCATATCATCTCAGCGGCGGGTATCGCTGTGGACCCGAGCAAGATCACGCAAGTGCTGAATTGGAAATCCCCGAGAACTGTTCATGAGGTACGGAGTTTCCTCGGACTCGCGGGATATTATCGGAGGTTCATTCCGAACTTCTCGAAGATTGCCAAGCCAATGACAGAGCTGCTGAAGAAGGCTACCAAATATGTTTGGAGTCCAGCATGTGAAGCAGCATTCAAGGCTTTAGTCAAGCACCTGACATCAGCACCGGTTTTGGCACAGCCAGACACAACAAAACCGTTCGATGTGTACTGCGATGCATCCGGCATTGGGCTCGGATGTGTGCTGATGCAAGACCGAAGGGGGGTCGCGTATGGGTCACGGCAGCTTAGGAACCATGAGCAGAATTATCCAACTCACGATTTGGAGCTCGCTGCCGTGGTACTTGCATTGAAAATGTGGAGGCACTACCTACTCGGTAACCTCGTACATTGTATACCGACCACAAAAGCCTCAAGTACATATTCACTCAGAAGGAGCTGAACATGAGGCAACGAAGATGGTTAGAACTGATAAAGGATTACGAGATAGAGATCCATTATCATCCGGGCAAGGCCAATGTAGTGGCAGATGCGCTGAGCCGCAAGTCACACGTCAATACTCTGACCATCACACCATTGGAAGAGAGCGAACCACCACTACATGTGATTCTACACGGAGCCCTCTACAACCTAGCTTTGATCCCCACCATCCGTGAAGAGATAGCGGCAGCCCAGAAGAATGATAAGGGCATGTCACATTTGCGGAGACGTGTAGACAGTGGGGAACTGAAATGTTTCCAGAAGGACGGAGACGGCGTCCTATGGTTCAAGGACCGGATTGTCGTACCCCGAAACCCGGAATTACGGAAGAAAATCTTTGATGGGGCTCACTTGTCAAAATTTTCTATTCACCCCGGCAGCAACAAGATGTATCAAGAACTCAGAAGCAAGTTTTGGTGGACACGGATGAAGCGTGAGACTGCAAAATACGTGTCCGAGTGTGATACATGTCGAAGGGTGAAGGCAGACCACATGCGGAAACCGGGACTGTTGCAACCACTGGGCATTCCTGCCTGGAAGTGGGAGGACGTGAGCATGGACTTCATCGTCGGTTTACCCACCACCTTGCAGAAACATGATTCTGTGCGGGTGATCGTCGATCGGCTCACCAAAGTTGCCCATTTCATCCCGGTCAACACCAACTACAACGCCAAGTAGTACGCTGAACTGTACATCTCGCGGATCCTATGCTTGTACGGCGTACCCCGTACTATCATTTCGGATCGGGGCACTTTATTTGTGTCCCGTTTTTGGGAGCAGCTGCACGCTGCCTTGGGGACGAAGCTGATCCGTAGTTCAGCCTACCACCCGCAGACGGATGGACAAACGGAGCGGGTAAATCAAATCTTAGAAGATATGCTACGAGCTTGCGCTATCAACCACGGCAAGAATTGGGATGATCACTTGCCGTTAGCTGAGTTCTCGTACAATAATGGGTACCAAGCCAGCATCAAGATGGCACCTTACGAGGCGCTATACGGGCGGAAATGCCGCACACCGCTGAACTGGTGTGAGTCTGGCGAAAGAGTTACCTTCGGGATTGATCTTGTCAACAACGCGGAAGAAAAGGTTCGACTAATTCAAGCGAACCTAAAAGCCGCTCAATCCCGTCAGAAACAGTATGCGGACCGGAGAAGGCGCCCATTACAATTCGAAGTTGGAGATCACGTATACCTACGGGTGTCTCCAATGAAGGGCGTAAACAGGTTTGGGGTGAGAGGAAAGTTGGCACCCCGATTCATCGGTCCATTTCAGATTACCGAAAGATGTGGATCAGTGGCATACTGGCTGAAATTACCAGAAGCACTTTCCGGTGTGCACGACATCTTTCACATTTTCCAGCTGCGGAAGTGTCTCAAGCTATCAACTACCGTTCAGTTGGAAGACATTGAAGGACTGCAACCGGATCTCACCTATCGGGAGGAACCGGTGCAGATTATTGATGAAAAGGCCCAAACCACACGCAACCGTACGTTGTGGTTCTACAAGGTTCTATGGAGCAATCACTCCATGGACGAAGCGACATGGGAGAGCGAAGAATTCCTTCGCACTAACTACCCCAACTTTTTCACGTCGCATATCTGGTAATTTTCCACCGTCCTCTCTCTCATTTTCACCTTATAATCTCGGGACGAGATTCTTTTAAGGGGGAAGGAATGTAAGGGCCTCAGTTTTTGACACACATTTGCAGTGGTCATCACCACACCACACACCTCATTTGAGGAAGGATGATGAACACAAATGAAGAGCAAGTAACAATTATCAACATGCTCATTAGAGAACAAACTCACACATTGCAAAAGTGGTATTTCCCACATGTGATATAGATGGGCTGGACATATGAAAACTCCTACACTTTACTAAGGATGTCCATGCCAAGTTTCACCCAAATTCAAAACCTTTTTGAGGTCATTTTGGGTATAGTTAGGAAGAGGGCAGTTTGAAACCATATTCAAATTCAAACTGTTTTTATCCCATGAATTTAAAAGTGGGAGGCATATTCTTACTCAGCACATTTTTGTGAGCTCATACACCAATTTTCACTCCATTTGGAGTTGAGTTGATCTTGACATGAGCTAAGTGGGAGAAATTCAAACTTTATTTGAATTTCAAACTGCACTTGTGCTGAAATTCATTCAAACCAAACCTCATTTGAACTTTGATCAATTCAAATGGCTCATGGGTGAATAATTTGAATTGCTAAGGGTAGTATGGGGTTCACTGTTTACAACAGTGATTAGGAGTAAATTTCAGAGGTTAAAACTGGAAGTGGGACCCACATGTCAGCCACTGCTCAGATCGAACCGACTGAGACTTTTTCACTCGGGTCGCCGAGCCGCAGCGGTGATCGCCACCGAGGGCAGCCGCCGCGCCAGCAGCTGCTTGCCCACGCGCGGGCGTGAGGCGGTGCAGAGCCTTCTTCAGGCGCCTGCCCCCTCCCCGGCTGAGGCACCGCCATTCTTCCCCGCAAGAATTCAGCACCGGCCGAAAATTTCCGCAGCTCGGAATCGATCGGAGAACGCCGATCGCAGCTCCCTCTGTCCACTCCAGAGCCCCAGCAAGGTACTAGGGACCTTCCTCCGTCCTCCCCGTTGCTAGAATTCGGTTGAAACCGATTGATATCGGCTGTGCCGAAAGATCAAATTCGGGACTTGGAACCGCCGCACCTCGGGCTCTCGTGGACAGCCCAACCAGGGTGTTGTCACGCCCAAGCCAAGGCACCCTTGGACGCGCTGGTGACCGGTGCTGCTGATCCCCGAGCCACAGCTCGGGTGGTTGCTCACCGGCGGCGAATTTCCACTTTTCCCCTTTCTGTGTGCAGAACGACCTTCGGGTACGATTCTGTTTAATTCGTGCTCTAGAAAGGATTAGAGGGCCTCAAGCCGCCCTCACACGAGCTAGACACGGTAACGCACAAGTTGCCTTCACAACTCTGGGCCGGAGAACCTCTGTACCCGGCGTAATTTGAGGTCTACTAATGGCGGAACGAACGGGCAGCATCGGGCGCACGGTGAGGACCTATTTCGGGCCTTTCCCGAGCTGCCCCGATCTCATGTCGACCTTATCTGAGGTCCACTGATGCTCCCCGACCGGTTTCCCAAGTAGCTGAGGTGCTAGAGAAGTCAGCCGACATGGCCGAAGTCATTCCGAGGTGGCGGCTCGTCGCCGACCATGCTCCGGCCATTGTCATGAGCAGCTGACCCCAGAATCCTGTTCCCCGAGTAAAAGTAGGCAGGGGCGGCCAGAATCGAGGAGTTTGGAGCTGTACAGCAGCCGGCGGCGAGCTCTCCGGCGAGGTCCCTCGGCGGCGGAGCGCGGGCGTCGCGAGGTTGAAGAAGGGGTGGACCCCAGCTGTCAGCGGGAGATATTTTGAATCGGGATCCGGCTGCGGCCGGGATCGGGTGTGCTGGCGCGCAAAATCATTGTGGGCCGCGGTGTGCTGTCGCCTCGGCGTGCGACGCGTGTCCCCTGGGCCCACGCGCGGGTTTAAACTTTTCCCTTTCAGATTTCCTTCAAACTTCAAATCCTCATAACTTTGGCTAGAAAGCTCCAAATTGAGTGAACCAAATTTTGCTTGATTCAGGTCTCCGAGTACTTTCCAGCAAATCAAATTTCACTTCATGAAAACCCTTAATTTTCCAGAATTAATTCCGCAAAGTTTAAACTGTTAGGAATTTTAACTGGAGAATCCTTTGGGGGAAAATCCTTAAATTTTGCTTGGATGTTCAACAAAATATCCCTGAACTACCATAAAAATTTCAGATCCATTTGAGCTCATCTGATCCACCTAATGGTGTGATTAGTGAAACTGTTCCAGAGAAAATAGAAAATGTTCAGAAACATTTTCAGAATTTTCTCTGAAATTGTTTAGCTCATAACTTTAGCTAGGAACCTTCAAATTAAGTGAGACCAACTCCATTACAACCCTCTGAAAATCTAGTTTTCAGAAAGTCATAGTTTGCTTCATGAAAATTCCTAGAACACCCTAAGAGTTCTAATTAAGGTCAAGGACATAATTAATTGTGGAGGGCTCAAATGAGCTTTGCTGCAACTAAAACTTGACCAAATCTCTGTTTAGGTTGTAACCAAGCCACAGTAAAAGTTTCACAGTCATTAGGTCTGTCTAGCAAGGGTTATAGACTTCACAACTTCAAAGTTAATACAAATGCATTTAAATTGATACATATATTGCTCTTATCATGTAGTCGCTAAGGTCGAGGAGGAACCCGAAGTCCTAGACTTCGTTACTCCGGAGGAACAGCTAGCCTACGACCAAGAGAAGCAAGGCAAGCTCCGGTTTGCATTAACCTTTTTACAAATTTTTATTGTTTTGAGCACATACTTGTTTCATTTATTCTGTGCATTAGAGTCTTGTTTGGAAGCCCCACTGCATAGCCAAGAGAACCATGGGTTGGGTTTAGGATTGCAAACCCCGTTAGCTACTGCATTGCTAGGATAGAGTAGGATTCGGTACAAGTCGAGTAGTTGGAACTACTCGCGAGAATAGGCTAGAGGCACTCGACTCGGGTAGAGATAGCACATGAAACACATGGCAAGAAAATGAGACCAAGCGGGGAGTAAGGGCAGCAGGACTTTGGGGCCTGTGTGCTGTATCTCCGCTTGTGTCGATTGAGGACTGAGCCGTGTGTGGGCCTGTTGAACAAGCTAGAACAGTACCGAAGACCTACCGGCTATATGGGAACTGGGAAACTGATGTAACTCGGGTAGCTGGGTGTTGAGGCATAGCTGGTCGTTCAGAGGGTAGGTTGAGAGCTCGAGGTGTAAATCGGCTGGCGGCACTGAGATGCGCGTGCAGAGACCTCTTGCTCGGGACGATTGGACCGGTTCAACATTTGGCTAACGGGTGAAAGGTAGTCGCGTACGGCGTCCGTGATGGTTGTTGTAGGCAACATCGAGTACGGGCGTACGTGACGGGTTGTTCGGGTAACCCTGCAGGTGTAAATCGATTATAATCGCCGTCCCTCGCAGTCACTGAGTACCACTTGTTCACTGTACCGTGACGTAGAAAGAATAGGCTAGTTACATGTTAAAATGCTGCTGATTGAAAGATGGACTTTGCTTGTTAATGGTTTGTCGTAGTTTAGAGCAAACTAAAGTTCTTTTCAACTTTGGGCAAAGTACATGAGAGGAATGCGTTTCTTGTTTGATTGCGGCCCTCTCATGTGCCTTAGCGTAAGGTTCTCCACAAACCTGCTGCTAAAACTTGAAAGTAAGGTTCTACTAATTAGGCGAGTCCTTGCAACTGATTTTTACCTCATGTAATCCATTACCCTCATGTAGAAGTTCCATGTTTAGGTGAGACGGGTCAGACTTGCTGAGCCTTCGTGCTCACTCTTGTGTTTGAAGCTTTTGCAGGGTTCTATGAGGAAGGGACTCCCGAAGAGGAGACGGAACCCCAGGAGGGGAACCCCGTCGAGTGGGACTCGTGCACGCCGCAGAGTTAGTGTGTGTGTGTGCTAGCAAGGACACGTTCGAGGGCTGAACGTGACTTGATGCGTAGTCTACGCCCACGAGTGTAGACTAAACTTATTGTGATGTAAACATTCATAAAACTGTTTATGTAATAAACTTCCGCTTCCGCTTTGTACCTTTGACGTGTGTTATACGGTGCTGTGCAACGCAGCACCCCTCAGCGTGATCCTGGCTCGACAGGACCAATGGGGTCGTGTCATTTAAGTACTTTATTACATTGACTCATTGTCTCACTCATGAATATCTAACTTATTCACCAGCGGAAGACTCTAAACAACAGTGGAAAATGGCTAAGACAGCAGGCTCCAACTTCAACTCCACAGGCATGTTGACGGTAGTGCGCACGTCTAGTACTCCACCTGTTCCTCAAAGTATTCCTCTCCTGTAGCTGATGTATATGTGGGAATACAAGGATGAGTACATGTCTGTGACGCCCTCAATTCTTTGGAAAACCACGGAACCGAGAACTGATGCATATGTGTGCCCAGGATGTTCATCACACATATACACATCATTCACAAACTGAATTTCAGAATATATATGACTACAAATAACAGAGTTTATTACAATGTCTCATGAGTCTAGGACTCATGCTCACAGTGGAAGTCTTAATCTAACAGCGGAAGTCTTCTAACTAATGCGGAAGCAATTTTAAGCAGTAGCGGCTCCATCTCTACTCCATCCCCACAGGCAAGGTTGAGGACAGATTACACGTCTACTGCTCCACTTGGTCTTCATAGTAATCTTCTCCTGTTGCTGATGATGAAATAATAATGCAATTTTGAGTACAATGATGTACTCAGCAACTGCGGAAAAATATGATAATGTAGCTCACAACAAGGTAGGTATAAAAAGGCTCATTGCAGAAAGCAAAGTTATTTATCAAAACCATGATAAAACAGCTACTTATATTTAAGTGAATGTAATTCCAACATGTATTAAAATACCAATCATACCTCCATTACGTTCATTACCTTCCATGTCCCAACCAGACATTAATCAACCTTGTTCTTGCTCACGAATACCTTTTCATATTCGCTACCATCTCACGAATACCATCTCGTATTCGCTACCATTTCATTTCATAAACAATTCCGTCTCACGCCGAGACCAATCTCGTTGCCATGACTCAACAGTCATGCAACCAATCTTATCACCCGGACTCAAGAGTTCCAAAAACCAAACCAAAATCAAACCATAACCAAAACCATCCCAAAATAACCATCCAACTAATCATGGAAGTTGGCCAGGCGCTCGTGACCGTAAGCTCGGCTATCATGATAGTTTTAGACTCTGCAGAGTTTTCACCTCTTTACCCACAAGTTTGTGATTTCATCACCCGTCGGTGACTGCAGAACCTCCATTATACCAGTACACAACCATTGGTGTATGGCCAAGAGATCACAAAATAGCCTTTACAAAGTTGTTACTAGATGTATGTACTCACTAAGGTTTCACCGGCAGGCTAGAATTTCTAATTCTCCCACCCACGGGCCCCCTCTTGTGCCATGCAGTTCCCAGGACAGTCCTCACTCGACTCCCATTCCCCGCGCCTTCCACGGTCCATAACAATCTAGCAACTTACCTAATTAGTCAGCTAAGCCGCACCCAAACTTGACCTTGTGTTGGCATTGTTATCCTGGCATGTGCTCGCATGAACCGGTCCTTAGATCTATGGAAAGTAAACCACCATCTCATGCTACCTCATTTACAAACCCAGTCTTTCCTAGATCTCCCTCCGATCCATGTTCATTAACAACATCAGTTTTCTCATTATCATTATGAGTGCAGTTAGCTAGACACATCCATCTCGCTTCCCAATCCCATGGACTCAGCAAAGCATAGAAGCAAAAGCCATACCCGACTCATAAACTTCCCTGGCCACAAGGGTGGTTTAACCAAAACTAGTAAACTCCTATAAAAGGTTTTCCCATCATGTTTGACTCAGCACACACATCTTTTCGCAAAACAAAACAGTTTCCCAAAACATAGGATCAATATGGTCAAGGGGCACTTGCCTTGTTCTTGCGGTTCCGGTTGCTCTTGGATCTCAAAACCTTGTTGTGGCAGCTCATCGTAAACGGCTCCCTGAGCTTGTCCTTCTTACGTTCTTCTTTGTCTCAGGGTCCTTTTCCTAGCAAGACAGATCGTTGGGGCTCTCTTCCGGCGACCTCCCTCGATTGAACTCCGGCGAAGGTTTTATTCGGCGAGTTGGGGCTTGGGCTCTAAGTCGTTGGCTTAGGAGGTGGAAAAGAAGTTTGTGGTTTCGGCCAAGGGTTCTGGGTTCTATTTATAATCGGAAAGAAAGAGTTCTAATCTGATTGGACTTCGAATAAGAGTCCTATTCAACTTGTCGTTGAATCTTAACAACTTATTTTTAGTTGATTTGGTGCAGTAACATTGTGGAATTCATGTCGGTTTCCTCTCCGTATCGGTATTTCCACGCGTACTGAATCCAAAACCGCTCCGGAACTCGTTACTTCTGCGGTGATGAGCTCCGGAAGCTCCACGTGTCCACCGGGGCCTGGTCTCCCCCTTTCTGCAGAGACGAGCTCCGGTTGTTTCGCGTGTCAAGCGAGCGAGACCTCCTTCTCCTTTGGAGGTGAGCTCTGCATGCGCCACGTATCCTGGCGGTCGGGACCTCATCTCTATTCGGAGGTGGCTCCGCGCACACCACGTGTCAGTGTCGGACCTTCCCTCTCTCCGGAGGTGGCTCCGGGTGTGCCACGTGTCCTAACAGTGCCAGACTTCCTTTCTTCTCAGAGACGAGCTCCGTGGTTGACACGTGTCCAACAGTGACGGACCTCCCGGAGATAAGCTCCAGCGGTGACACATGCCCAATAGAGTCGGACCTCTTAGAGGCGAGCTTTGAGATCGACACGTATTCCGCGCGAGTGGTCCTCTAATTTCTGCAGTGACTAGCTCCGAAGGTGACATGTGTCCTGCGGCAGGCCTTGCTTCTCCGCAGAGGCTAGCTCCGGGGGCAACACGTGTCCCACGGGGTCAGACCTCTCCCCATTTGTGGAGATGAGCTCCGAAGGCGCCACATGGCCAGTGGGCCGCGGGAGTTGTCTTGGGCGCTCTTGTGGAACTGGATTTTGCTCTTTTTGGCTATCTTTTTTATTCTTTCTCTGTTCCCACTTCTTTTAAAATGTTTTCTCTACATGAAACACAAATACATGGCGAAACCAAAAATGAGGGTGTCACAAATCTACCCCCCTTAAATTGAATCTCGCCCTCGAGATTCGTTAGTAGAGAATAGATGAGGGAATTGTGCCGTGATGTCTTCTTCACGCTCCCACGTGGCTTCAGCTTCGGTGTGATGGCTCCATTGTACCTTGCACCAGGATCACTTTGTTCCTTGTGACCCTTTCCTTTGCGTCCAAAATTCAAACATGGTGTTCCGCATAAGTCAGGTCCTCTTGAAGTTCAAGCTCTTCCATTGGTACTTGCTCCTCTGGTACTCTCAAGCACTTCTTGAGCTGGGATACATGAAACACGTCATGTACATCGGAGGGATATGTTGGGAGCTCTAGTTGATAGGCTACTTCTCCTCGCTTGTCCAAAATCTTAAATGGTCCGATGTAGCGAGGTGCTAGCTTGCCTTTGACGTTGAAACGTCGTTGGCCATTGATAGGTGATACCTTAAGGTATACGAAGTCTCCTACTTCGAAAGTCAACGTCCTTCGCCTATTGTCCGCATAGCCTTTCTGTCGTGACTTAGCAGCCTTTAAGTTCTCCCGTATCGTTTGGACTTGCTTTTCAGCATTTTGTAGCACTTCGGGTCCAAACACCTGGTTCTCTCCAGTTTCGTTCCAAAACAGCGGTGTTCTACACCGTCTACCATACAATGCTTCGAAAGGCGACATCTTCAAGCTAGCTTGATAGCTGTTGTTATAGGAGAATTCGGCGTACGGTAAACTCCTATCCCAACTACGCCCACGTTTCAAGGCGCAAGCTCTTAACATGTCTTCCAAAATTTGGTTTGTCCTTTCGGTTTGTCCATCGGTTTGTGGGTGATAGGCGGAGCTAAAATCCAGACGTGTACCCATTGCTTTCTGCAGCTTCCTCCAGAATCTAGAGGTAAACTGAGAACCTCGATCTGAGACTATCCTCCTTGGGACTCCATGACGGCACACGATCTGCTCCATGTACAACTCGGCTAATTGTGCAACGTTGAACTTGGCCCTTACAGGGAGAAAATGGACTGTTTTCGTCAATCGGTCCACGATAACCCAGATGGAGTCATAACCGGACTGAGTACGTGGCAGTCCGATGATGAAATCCATACTGATGTCCTCCCACATCCACTCGGGTACCAAGGGTTGCAACAATCCAGCGGGTCTTTGATGTTCAGCCTTCACCCGTTGGCATGTGTCGCATAGGGTAACATATTCGGCTATGTCCCTTTTCATACCATCCCACCAATAACAAGTCTTCAAGTCCTTGTACATTTTAGTACTTCCGGGATGTATGGAATAGGGTGAATCATGTGCCTCTTTTAATATCATGTCGCGGATGTGCTTTACGTTAGGCACACAAATCCTTTTTCCTAGCCAAAGCGTACCCTTCCCATCTTCTTTGAAATCCTTCTCTATTCCTTGTCGGATCCTTTCCTTGATCTCCTTGATCTCCTCATCCGTTGCTTGGCCATCTCTTATCTCTTGCTCCAATGAAGAGTGGATTTCCATCACTTCCATGTTGTTCAATAATCTGAGGTGTAACCGTTCGAACTCCTTACGTAGTTCGGGTGGTAGTTCCCGAACCGTGAGTTGGTGACATGTTCCCTTCCGGCTTAATGCATCAGCTACTACATTGGCCCTTCTAGGGTGGTAGTTGGTTCCAACATTGTAGTCCCTGATGAGTTCCAACCACCGATGTTGCCTCAAATTCAAGTCCGTTTGTGTAAATATGTACTTGAAGCTTTTATGATCCGTATAGATCTCACATCGATGACCAAGGATATAATGTCTTCAAATCTTCAATGCATGCACTACTGCTGCTAGCTCCAAGTTATGTGTAGGATAATTAAGCTCGTGCTTTTTTAATTGTCGTGAGGCATAGGTTACCGCTTGTCCTTCTTGCATGAGCACACATCCGAGCCCTTGTCTGGATGCGTCACAATATATGTCAAAGCTCTTGCTTACGTCCGGCAATACCAAAACCGGCGCTGTGGTTAGCCTTTTCTTAAGTTCCTCAAAGCTCTCTTGGCACGCTGATGTCCACTGGAACGCTTTTCCCTTTGTTAGCAACTCCGTCATAGGTTTTGATATCTTAGAGAAGTCCTTCATGAAGCGTCGGTAGTATCCAGCCATCCCAAGAAAACTCCGAATGTCCTTCACGTTTTGCGGTCGGTTCCACTTCAGAACCTCTCCCACTTTCCTGGGATCAACCGATACTCCTTCCTCGGAGATAATGTGGCCTAGGAACGATATCTCCTTTAGCCAAAATTGACACTTGTTAAGCTTGGCATACAATTGATGCTCACGCATTTTCCGCAAGGTCAATTTCAAATGTTCTTCATGCTCCTCCTCACTTTTTGAATACACCATAATGTTGTCGATGAAAACCACGACGAACTTATCCAAGTATTCCATGAAAACCTTGTTAATAAGGAACATGAATTACACGGGTGCATTTGTTAACCCAAAAGACATGACGGTATATTCATACGAACCATACCGTGTCTGAAAGGCAGTCTTGGGTATATCAGAGGGCTTAATCTTCAGCTGGAAGTATCCCGACCGAAGATCAATCTTAGAGAACACTCGGGCTCCTTTCATTTGGTCGAATAGGTCTTCTATACGGGGCAGAGGGTATTTGTTCTTGATTGTCACCTCGTTGAGAGACCTATAGTCCATGCACATCCTCTAGGTCCCATCCTTCTTGTCTACAAAGAGCACGGGGGCTCCCCATGGTGATGAGCATGGACGTATAAAACCCTTCTCCAACTGCTCCTAAATTTTCTTCCTGAGTTCCACTAGTTCATTGGTGGGCATCCTATAGGGTCTCTTTGCTATGGGTGCAGTTCCGGGTACCAAATCAATGGCAAACTCAATGTCCCGGTCAGGTGGCATACCTGGAAGCTCCTCTAGAAACACGTCCGTGAATTCCTGAACCACTGGAATGCTGTCCAATGTTGCTCCGTCGACGTGGTTCAAAATTGCCCTTCCGGTTGTTTGTTGGGCTGACTCAAACTCGACACGAATACCGTTCTCATTTGTCAACTGCACGCTTCTTTCAGCACATTGGATTACCCCGTTGTGCTTGGTTAACCAATCCATCCCGAGTATTATGTCAAGCACTTGGGAATCCAAGACAATGAGGTCGGCAAGGAAGTCTACCCCCCTTATTTTAAGGCTTACTTTCGGACATACTATATTAGTCCTCATCTCTCCACCGGGGGAATTAACCAACATAGTACAACTCAAGTGTGATATGGGTAGATTATGCTTGGCAACATACTTGGATGATATGAAGGAATGTGATGCTCCAGAATCAAATAATATGGTGGCTGGGTTGGAGTTGGCAAAGAACATACCAATTACGACGTCCTCAGCCTATTGTGCTTCCTCAGCAGAGACATGGTTCACGTTGCCGCGAGCATAGTTCTGCTGTCCACGGTTTCCTTGATTGTGCCCTCCGTTTGGTCGCGGGTTCTACTTGGGCACATTGCCTTGCTGTCCAGGGCCTCTCCTCGGGCATTTGCTCGCGAAGTGTCCTGTTTCCCCGCATGCAAAGCATGCCCTGTTGCCTATGGCAGCAGGTACGTTGGGGCGGGGGTTTTGAACATGAGCGCCAATGTTGGGTAGGGGCACAGGAGGCAAAGGCACACAAGGTGCTTGTGCAACGGGTCGTTGCTGTGGTGGTTGATTAGGGCGGTATGTAGGAGCGGTCGATCCATACTATGGTCGGCTGGGGGCATGTACCGAGGTCATACGTTGCTCCCTTGGGGCTGGTATGACATCTTCCTCTTGCACTCTCGCTCGATCTCTCGGATCTTTCTTTCGACTACTATAGCCTTGTCAACCAGCTTCTGGAAGCTCGCGTAGTCATTGTTGAGAAGCTGAACCTGAATCTCATTGTTCAACTCTCTCATGAACAGGTATTGCTTCCTCTGGTCTGAGTTGACATCTTCGAGGGCATACCGGGACAGTTGTGTGAACTTGTTGAGATACTCATTCATGCTTCTCTGTCCTTGGTGGAGACCTTCAAACTCCTGTCTCTTGAGCATCATTACACCAGCAGGGATGTAATGAGAGCGGAAACTCTCCTTGAACTCAGTCCAAGTGATTGTCTCCAGGTCGACATGAGCGTTGCATAGGGCATCCCACCAGTCAGCGGCAGCTCCCATGAGTTGGTGCGATGCAAAAAGAACCTTCTCTCGGTCATTGCACTGCACTATGGCAAGCTTCTTCTCCATGGATTTCAACCAGTCGTCGGCCTCCATGGGGTCATTAGCTTGAGCAAAGTTGGGTGGTCGAGTCCTCATGAACTCTCCCGGTCTGTTATGAGCCGGCGGTGGTGGTGGTGGTGGTGCCGGAACGGGGTTGTTGTTGTTGGCTTGCAACTGACCCAATGTTTGGATCATGGTTTGCATAAGTTGATTCCGCATGGCCATCAACTGTTCCAGGTTGTTCTCACCAGCTCAACAGGACTTCATCATGGCCATCCTCTTGGTTGTCATGAATGTTCCTCCGGCCAGCGTTTCCTCTCACCATCTGTGAGAGAGAACGAAATAGAATAGAAGGTTAGATGGATCCCCCTAACTATATGCATCAAGGTGAATTGGACTATGAGCCCATATGAGGATGTGAACAAGTGCCGAAGCATCTCACACCACTTTCTACTTATGTGTGGATATGGACAACGCTTTGAGACGTCCCACGACTCACACTAAGCACACAATCACAAATAATCATCACAGGGACTCACACAACTCCTATTCAAGGCTTGTTCAATGGGGGTCCTATATGGCTTAGGGTGTTGCCAATCTGTGATCCAACTATGGCCTTTTCTAGGCTTGTATCCTATGTCAAGGTAGTTTCAAGGCCAATCTATGCATCATAGGCTTGCATCCTATGGTCAGCGAGACTTAGCTACCAATCTGTGTCTGATACCAGTTTGTGATCTATCTAAGCGTGTAACCTACCGTCAACCCGTGGCTCTGATACCAATCTGTGACGCCCTCAATTATGTGGAAAACCACGGAACCAAGAACTGATGCATATGTGTGCCCAGGATGTTCATCACACATATACACATCATCCACAAACTGAATTTCAGAATGTATATGACCACGAATAAAAGAGTTTATTACAATGTCTCATGAGTCTTGGACTCATGCTCACAGCGGAAGTCTTAATCTAATAGCGGAAGTCTTCTAACTAATGCAGAAGCAATTCTAAGCAGTAGCGGATCCATCTCTACTCCATCCCCACAGGCAAGGTTGAGGACAGATTACACGCCTAATGCTCCACTTGGTCTTCATAGTAATATTCTCCTATTGCTGATGATGAAATAATAATGCAAGTTTGAGTACAATGATGTACTCAGCAAGTGCGGGAAAAATATGATATGTAGCTCACAACAAAGTAGGTATAAAAAGGCTCATTGCAGAAAGCAAAGTTATTTATCAAAACCATGATAAAACAGCAACTTATCTTTAAGTGAATGTAATCCCAACATGTATTAAAATACCAATCATACCTCCATTATGTTCATTACCTTCCGTGTCCCAACCAGACATTAATCAACCTTGTTCTTGCTCACGAATACCTTCTCGTATTCGCTACCATCTCACAAATACCATCTCGTCTTCGCTACCATTTCATTTCATAAACAATTCCGTCTCACACCGAGACCAATCTCGTTGCCATGACTCAATAGTCATGCAACCAATCTTATCACCCGAACTCAACAGTTCCAAAAACCAAACCAAAATCAAACCATAACCAAAACCATCCTAAAATAACCATCCAACTAATCATGGAGGTTGGCCAGGCGCTCGTGACCGTAAGCTCGGCTATCATGATAGTTTTAGACTCTGCAGAGTTTGCACCTCTTTACCCACAAGTTTGTGATTTCGTCACCCGTCGGCGACTGCAGAACCTCCAATATACCATTACACAACTGTCGGTGTATGGCCAAGAGATCACAAAATGGACTTTACAAAGGGGATACTAGATGTATGGACTCACTAAGGTTTCACCGGCAGGCTAGAATCTCCAATTCTCCCACCCACGGGCCCCCTCTTGTGCCATGCAGTTCCCAGGGCAGTCCTCACTCGACCCCCATTCCCCGCACCTTCCACGGTCTATAACAATATAGCATCTTACCTAATTAATCAGCTAAGCCGCACCCATACTTGGCCTTGTGTGGCACTGTTATCCTGGCATGTGCTTGCATGAACCGGTCCTTAGATATATGGCAAGTAAACCACCATCTCATGCTTGTCCTTCTTACGTTCTTCTTGGTCTCAGGGTCCTTCTCCTAGCAAGACAGATCGTTGGGACTCTCTTCCGGCGACCTCCCTCGATTGAACTCCGGCGAAGGTTTTATTCGGCGAGTTGGGGCTTGAGCTCTAAGTCGTCGGCTCAGGAGGTGGAAAAGAAGTACGTGGTTTCGGTCAAGGGTTCTGGGTTCTATTTATAATCGGAAAGAAAGAGTTCTAATCTGATTGGACTTCGAATAAGAGTCCTATTCATCTTGTTCTTGAATCTTAACAACTTATTTTTAGTTGATTTGGTGCAGTAACATTGTGGAATTCATGTCAGTTTCCTCTCCGTACCGGTATTTCCACGTGTACTGAATCCAAAACCGCTCCAGAACTCGTTACTTCTGTGGTGATGAGCTCCAGAAGCTCCACGTGTCAACCGGGGCCTGGTCTCCCCCTTTCCGCAGAGACGAGCTCCGGTTGTGCCGCGTGTCAAGTGAGCAAGACCTCCTTCTCTCTCGGAGGTGAGCTCCGCGTGCGCCATGTATCCTGGCGGTCGGGACCTCCTCTCTATTCGGAGGTGGCTCTGCGCACGCCACGTGTCAGTGCCGGACCTTCCCTCTCTCCGGAGGTGGCTCCGGGTGTGACACGTGTCCTAACAGCGCCAGACTCCCTTTCTTCTCAGAGACGAGCTCCGAGGTTGACACGTGTCCAACAGTGACGGACCTCCCGGATATAAGCTCCGACGGTGACACGCGTCCAATAGAGCCGGACCTCTCGGAGGTGAGCTCCGAGATCGACACGTGGTGACTAGCTCCGAAGGTGACATGTGTCTTGCGGCTGGCCTTGCTTCTCCGGAAAGGCTAGCTCCGGGGGCAACACGTGTCTCACGGGGTCGGACCTCTCCCCATTTGCGGAGATGAGCTCCGAAGGCGCTACATTGCCAGTGGGCCGCGGGAGTTATCTTCGGCGCTCTTGGTGAACTGGATTTTGCTCTTTTTGGCTATCTTTTTTATTCTTTCTCTGTTCCCACTTCTTTTAAAATGTTTTCTCTACATGAAACACGAATACATGCAGAAACTAAAAATGAGGGTGTCACAATGTCGTACTCAGCAACTGCGGGAAAAGTATGACAAGTAGCTTACAACAAGGTAAAGAATAAAGAGGTTCATTGCAGCAAGCAAATTTTATTTCACAAACATGGTAAAAACAGCAACTATCTCTAGGTGAGTTAAATCCCAACATAACAAAGTAATTCAGCAACATTCTTTCATCATAATTCACCATTTATCAACTTCAACCAGCCAATAATGTTTCTCAAGTTCATCTCATACTCATAAATATTCATAACCATCTCAATTTCGTATAACCGAAACCAAACTCATTGCCATGTCCCAAAACAGTCCCAAAACAAATTCCAATCCATACCCGAATAACCATCCCAAGTTTTGGCTCTAATCATGGAAATTGGTCTGGTGCTTGTAACCGGAAGCACAACTATCATGATATTTTTACACTCTGTAAAGGTGGCACCACTTTACCCACAAGTTCGTGATTTCGTCACCCTTCAGCGACTAGAAAGAACCTCCATTATACCAGTACACAACCATCGGTGTATGACCAAGAGATCACAAAATAGCCTTTACAAAGGGGCTACTAGGATGTACGGACCCACTGAGGTTTCGCCGGCAGGCTCGAATCTCCATTCTCCCACCCACGGGCCCCCTCTTATGCCATGTAGTTCCCAGGGCAGTCCTTCTCGACTCCCATTCCCCGCGCCATCCAACGGTCCATAACAAGCTAGCAACACACCTAATTAGTCAGCTAAGCCGCATCCATATTTGGCCTTGTGGTGGCACTGTTTTTCTGGTATGTGCTCGCATGAACTGATCCTTAGATCTACGGCAAGCAAACCACCATCTCATTCAACAACATCCATGAACCAAGCTCGCCTAGATCTCCCCGATTCCATGCTCATTAACATCATCAAGTTCTCATTATCTTTATTCTCATGAGTGCAGTAGATAAAGAAGTTTTATTTCAGCTTCCCGTATCCCGTAAGTTAAGTGAAGCAAAAAGGAAAAATGACCATACCCTACTCTTCAACTTTCCCGTCGACAAGGATGGTTAACAAAACTGGTAAACTCCTATAACAGGTTGTCCCATCAAGTTGACACAAGCATACGAGTTTTCACAAGCAAAACAGTTTCAAAACATGGGATCAATATGGTCAAGGGGCACTTGCCTTGCTCCCGTGGTTCGTGTTGCTCAAGCGTCTCAAAGTTTTGGTGCTGTAGCTCCTCCTAGACGGCCTCTTGAGCGTGTCCTTCTAGTCACGACCACGCACATGCAAAATGTACAGCAATCAATTACCATGCACAAACCTTACTCAAGATGCAATGATATGTATGAATGCAATTCCTATGGGGCAGTTTATAAAAATCAGTTTGTACGTGTTCTTGCATGTTTTAGTAGGATTCCATGTGGTTTTATGATGATCAAGGTTGCTGGGATAAGGTGTGGACGTGGTTATGATCTTGACACAATGTGTAGATCAATTCCACCCTCAAAAATTGACCAAAACATGGTCTGTCCACATGCAGAATTTTCTGCTCGCAGGTGTGAAGAAAACGGGTGCGTAGAAACAGCGGCGACGTTATAAGAGGGGTAACAGAAACCTACCTCACTTGTTCCTCCTCTCTTCCTGACGCCAGAATCTTCTTCCATGCAATGGCAGCAGCGAGAGATTTTCTATGGAGAATTACGAGGCTGCGGCTAGGGCAGAACGTCGGGGGCTTCTTTTCCGGCGACGGCGAGGCGTGACGGAGCTCCGACGGCGGCCAAACTCCTGCTAGGGGGGGAGCGGCGACCAAGCTTGGCAGCAGGGGAGAGGCGGCAGTAGCCAAAAAGAGGGGTGGGGTGGCGGCTAGGGGGGTTATTATAAGGGGGGAAAAGAGCTAGGGTGGCTAGGATTTTAGCAACTCAATTATCCAATGGCTGAGATTTAATTTTAAAAGAGGTGGGAGCTAGGGGCTGGGATTTTATTATTTATTTTTCACCGATGGATGAGATTAATTGAGAAATAAAAGCCCACAAAAATCCACAAGGGGGTGGCTAGGGTTTCCCCCCCTTAATGGGCTGCGGCCAAGGGTGGGGCCCATTAGGGTCCCCCCCCTAATTGGTGCGGCCAAAATTAGGGAAAATTCTCCCCAAATGTGGGGGGAAATTCCCTAGGGGAATTTTGGGGAATTTTCTAAAAATTCTGAAAATTGGGAAAAATTGGGAAAATTAGGGGAGAGGGGAATTTTTGGGAAATTGGGGAATTTTGGGGAAAATTGGGGTGGCCCAATTTTGCTACTTTATTTATTTTTTCTTTTTCTGTTTATTTTCATTTCTTTTCCTTTTCTATTTTATTTCCATTATTTTCTATTTTTATTCCATTTTACTATTTTATTTGCTTCTATATTCCTCTCTTTATTTCTTCTTCTTTTTAAATGCTTCTATATATGAAAAATGTATGCAATGCATGGTAGTAATTTTGAGGGTGTTACAAACCTACCCCACTTAAAATGAATCTCGCCCTCGAGATTCGATAGAGTGGAGAAGAGATGAGGGAATTCCGCCTTGAGATCTTCCTCATGTCCCCATGTAGTTTTGGCTTCCGTGTGATGGCTCCATTGTACCTCACACCAACGAATTACTTTGTTCCTCGTGACCCTTTCCTTTACGTCCAAGATTTTGATGGGGTATTCAGCATAGGTCAGATCCTCCTAAAGTTCTAGCTCATTCATTGGTACTTGTTCTTCCGGTACTCTTAGACACTTCTTGAGCTGGGATACGTGAAATACATCGTGCACGTCGGAGAGGTGCATTGGCAGCTCTAGTTGATAGGCTACCTCTCCTCGCTTACCCAAAATCTTGAATGGCCCGATGTAGCGGGGTGCTAGCTTGCCTTTTACGTTGAACCGTCATTGGCCTCGGATAGGCGACACCTTAATATACACAAAGTCTCCAACTTTGGATGTCAAACTCCTTCGCCTATTGTCCGCATAGCCCTTTTGTCATGACTGAGCGGCCTTCAAGTTTTCACGTATCGTTTGGACTTGCTTTTCAGCGTTTTGTAGCACTTCAGGTCCAAATACTTAGCTTTCTCAGGTCTCATTCTAGAACAGCGGTGTTCTACACCGTCTACCATACAATTCTTTGAAAGGTGACATCTTTAAGCTGGCTTGGTAACTGTTGTTGTATGAGAATTCAGCATACGGCAAGCTCTTATCCCAACTACGCCCATGTTTCAAGGAGCAAGCTCTCAACATGTCTTCCAAAATCTGATTTGTCCTCTCAATCCGTCCGTCGGTTTGCGGAGCTAAAATTCAACCATGTACCCATGGCTTAATGCAGCTTCTTATAGAACCTAGAGGTAAATTGAGAACCTCAATCTGAAACTATCCTCTTCGGAACTCCTTGACGACACACGATTTGCTCCATATACAGCTCGGCTAATTGCGCCACGGTGTACCTAGTCCTAACAGGAATAAAGTGGGCTGTTTTTGTCAATCGGTCCACAATAACCCAAATAGAGTCGTAGCCTGACTGGCTACGTGGCAATCCGACAATTAAATCCATGCCGATGTCTTCCCACTTCCACTCGGGTACTTTTGATGGCTGCAATAATCCAGCGGGTCTTTGATGTTCGGCCTTCACTCGTTGGCACGTGTCGCATAAGGCAACATATTCAGTGATATCCCTTTTCATACCATCCCACCAATAGCAAGTTTTCAGGTCCTTGTACATCTCTGTATGGACGGGGTGTATGGAATAAGGCGAGTCATTTGCCTCCTTTAGTATAGTGTCGCGGATGTGCTTCATGTTAGGCAACGAATCCTTTTCCCTAACCAAAGCATGTCATTCTCGTCTTCCTTGAAATTCTTCTCTATCCCTTGTAGGATTCTTTCCTTGATTTCCTTTATTCCCTCATCCGTTGCTTGAACATCTTGTATGTCTTGTTCCAGCATTGAGTTCAGTTCTACCACCTCCATCTCGTTCAAGAACCCGAGATGTAACCGTTCAAACTCCTTACGCAGCTTGGGTGGTAGCTCCTGAACCGTGAGTTGGTGACATGCTCCTTTTCAGCTCAGTGCATCAGCTACTACATTGGCCTTTCTGGGGTGATAGTTGATTACAACATCATAATCCTTGATGAGTTCCAACCGTCGATGTTGCCTCAAATTCAGATCCATTTGCGTGAATATATACTTGAGGCTTTTGTGATCCGTATAGATCTCACATCAGTGGCCAAGGATATAATGCCTCCAAATCTTCAAGGCATGTACCACGGCTGCAAGTTCCAGGTCATGTGTGGGGTAATTCAGCTCATGTTTCTTTAATTACCTCGATGCATAGGCTACCACTTGGCCTCCTTGCATGAGCACACATCCAAGCCCTTGTCTTGATGCGTCACAATATATATCGAAACTCTTGCTGACGTCCGGCAACACCAAAACCAGCGCTGTTGTTAATCTCTTCTTTAGTTCCTCAAAGCTGTCTTGACACACTTGTGTCCACTGAAATGCTTTCCCTTTCATCAGCAATTCCGTCATAGGCTTCGCTATTTTGGAGAAATCCTTGATGAACCAGTGGTAGTATCCAGCCATCCCAAGGAAACTACGAATATCCCTCACATTCTGCGGTTGTTTCCACTTTAAAACATCCCTCACATTTCCGGGATCAATCGATACTGCTCCTTAGGAGATGATGTGGCCTAAGAACGATATCTCCTTTAGCCAAAACTGACACTTGCTGAATTTAGCATACAATTGATGCTCTTGCAGTTTCTGCAATGTTAACCTCAAGTGTTCCTCATGTTCTTACTCACTTTTTCAATACACCATGATGTCGTCGATGAAAACCACGACGAACTTATCCAAGTACTCCATGAAGACCTTATTCATGAGGTACATAAAGTATGCAGGTGCATTCGTCAACCCAAATGACATGATGGTATATTCATATGAACCATACTGTGTTCGAAAAGCTGTCTTGGGTATATCGGAGGGCTTAATCTTCAGCTGGAAGTATCCCGACTAAAGATCTATCTTGGAGAATATTCGGGCACCTTTCATTTGATCGAGTAAGTCCTCTATGTGGGGCAGCGGGTATTTATTCTTGATCGTCACTTCATTGAGAGACCTATAGTCCACACACATCCTTTGGATCCCATATTTCTTGTCTACGAAGAGCACGGGGGCTCCCCACGGTTACGAGCTTGGGCGTATAAAACCCTCATCTAGCTGCTCCTAAATTTTCTTTCTTGAGCTCCACTAATTCATTAGCAGACATCCAATATGGCCTCTTAGCTATAGGTGCAGTTCCGGATACTAAATCAATGGCAAATTCGATGTCCCGGTCAGGTGGCATACCTGGAAGTTCTTCCGGAAACACATCTGAATATTTTTGAACCACCGGAATGCTTTTCAATGTCGCTTCTTCAACGTGGTTCAGCACTGCCTTCTCGGTTGCAGGTTGGGCTGCCTCAAACTCAATACCGGTACCGTGCTCACTCGTCAACTGTACGATCCTTTGAGCGCATTGAATTACTTAGTTGTACTTGCTTAACCAATCCATTCCAAGTATTATGTCAATCCCTGTAGAATCCAAGACGATAAGGTTGGCAAGAAAGTCTACCCCCTTATTTTAAGGCTTACTCTCGGACACCGCATGAGATAGAATTCAGATTTGAAAGAAGAGATTCCCAACTATATGCATCAAGGTATATGTACTAAGTAACTTCTTTTATTAATTTCAGCCTATATGAGGATGTGAACAAGTGCCGAAGCATCTCACATCTCTCTACTATGTGTGGATGTGGACATTCACCAAAAAGTTCCACAACTCACACCCAAGCACACAAAAACAATCAATCATCACAAAAATTCAGCACACCACTCTTATTCAAGCTACTACAATCTAAGCGTTCTTATTACAACTTTATTCAATGGGGAACCTAAACCTAATCGTGAGAACCGGTGCTGTTCTCGCCGTGTGACGGGGATGGTCCATACATGGGTGCACGCCATGGCGAGTCGGCAGTCCATGTAGGGTTAGATGACGCTGGTGCTCCATTTGTTCCCGCGTTGGCACAAGTCTCCTCTTGTTTCTCCAGCAAATACATCTTCTTGCGGAGGTAACGGATCTCTTCTTGTGCGCTTGCATAGCGGTTTCCTAACTCCACGAGCAACCTCTGAGACTTGTCAGCAGCTTGTGGGTTGGAAAGAGCTCCTCCATGGGGTCCAATGATCTCCCTTTTACCACTCTTCCGATACGGGTGCAGCTCAAAGGTAGTGTTCTCAAGCTGCTCACGGAAAGCGTAGCACAGTCCGGTGAGTGCATCTCATGCAGCATCGTCAATATGTTTTGCCCTTGTAGCTCTCCATGTGGGTGTGAAGTGCAAAGTGACAACCCTACCGTTAGATAGGATGGTTACTTCAGCCTTCCACTCTTCATGTCCAAGACGAGGGACATTCCTGAGGAGATACTCCGGTATAAGCTGCAGCAATCCAGGAACTCTTAAGCTCCTTGGAATGTGTCCTCCCTCCATCCCAGTCGGACCGGAATTCTTGAACCGAACGGTTGGCCCATTCATCACCTTCATTCTCGGACTCAGCAGGGGGTGGCTCCTATTCGGATTCTTCTCCTTACGACATAGCTTCATGAGGCTCCGCTGGGTGTAAGCCCGCATGAAATTCCACCTGAGGTGCATACCAATGCTGCGGTTCTTGTGGATCATCTTCCATGTCATCTTCGATTGGTTATACCACTTACGGATCCTCTTCCTCATGCATAGAACTACTGACTTCATCTTCATCATGAGGTTCCATCTTCACCTCCTCCCAATATGGTCCATCGGATGAGTCCTTATGCGTGCTGTGCTCCTAGTGACCGGCATCTATAAATAAGACATGAGAATCTTTAGAGAAGAAGGAAATAAATCCAAAACATCAGAATCTATGAAGCAAGGAAACAGAAAGTGTGGCTGCCTGCAAGAAAAGAAGAAAAGAGGGGCTGAAAATAGCACTTTGCGGTGGCTGAATTGACAAGTAAAGTGCAGCAGCAAGCAATTTCCGAAAATAGCAGTTTAGAGGGGTGTTCCTATGTGTTTTAGAGTGTCCATTCTATCTAGGCTTGCGTCCTACGGTCAACGTGGCTTTGATACCAATTTGTGACACCTGATTCCAAAAAATGAACCAAGTGAATGCATATGTGTGTCCAGGATGTTCATCACACATACACAGCTTTATCACAAACTGAATTCAGAATATAACCACGTACAAATAGTGTTTAAGTACTTTATTACATTGACTCATTTTCTCACTCATGAATATCTAACTTATTCAGCAGCGGAAGACTCTAAACAACAACGGGATGGCTAAGACAGCAGGCTCCAACTTCAACTCCACAAGCATGTTGACGGTAGTGCGCACGCCTAGTACTCCACCTGTTCCTCAAAGTATTCCTCTCCTGTAGCTGATGTATATGTGGGAATGCAAGGGTGAGTACTTGTCGTACTCAGCAAGTGCGGAAAAAGTATGACATGTAGCTTACAACAAGGTAGGGAATAAAGAGGTTCATTGCAGCAAGCAAATTTTATTTCACAAACATGGTAAAAACAGAAACTACCTCTATGTGAGTTAAATCCCAACATAATCAAGTAATTCAGCAACATTCATTCATCATAATTCACCATTTATCAAGCTTCAACCAGCCAATAATCTTTCTCAAGTTCATCTCATACTCATAAATATTCATAACCATCTCATTTTCATATAACCAAAACAAAACTCATTGTCATGACCCTAAACAGTCCCAAAACCAATCCCAATGACCATACCCGAATAACCACCCCAAGTTTTGCCTCTAATCATGGAAGTTGGCCAGGTGCTTGTAACTGGAAGCACGGCTATCATGATAGTTTTACACTCTGCAAAGGTGGCACCACTTTACCCACAAGTTCGTGATTTCATCACCCGTTGGTGACTAGAAAGAACCTCCATTATACCAGTACACAACCATCGGTGAAATATCAAAAAATAGCCTTTCAAAGGGGCTACTAGGATGTAGGGACCCACTGAGGTTTCGCTGGCTAGGCTCGAATCTCCATTCTCTCACCCACGGGCCCCCACTTGTGCCATGCAGTTCCCAGGGAAGTCCTTCTCGACTCCCATTCCCCGCGCCATCCAACGGTCCATAACAAGCTAGCAAAACACCTAATTAGTCAGCTAAGCCGCACCCATATTTGGCCTTGTGGTGGCACTGTTTTTCTGGCATATGCTCGCATGAACTGGTCCTTAGATCTACGGCAAGCAAACCACCATCTCCTTCAGCAACATCCATGAACCAAGCTCGCCTAGATCTCTCTGATTCCATGTTCATTAACATCATCAAGTTCTCAATATCTTTATTCTCATGAGTGCAGTAGCTAAACAAGTTTTATTTCAGCTTCCCGTATCCCGTAAGTTAAGCAAAGCAAAAAGGAAAAAGACCATACCCGACTCTTCAACTTTACCGGCGACAAGGATGGTTAACAAAACTAGTAAACTCCTATAAAATGGTGTCCCATCAAGTTGACACAAGCATACGAGTTTTCTCAAGCAAAAAAGTTTCAAAACATGGGATCAATATGGTCAAGGGGCACTTGTCTTGCTCCCGTGGTTCGTGTTGCTCAAGCGTCTCGAAGTCTTGGTGCTGTAGCTCCTCGTAGATGGCCTCTTGAGTGTGTCCTTCTACTCCTGACCACGCACATACAAAATTTACAGCAATCAATTATCATGCACAAACCTTACTCAAGATGCAATGATATGGATGAATGCAGTTCCTATGCGGCAGTTTATAAAAATCAGTGTGTACGTGTTCTTGCATGTTTTAGTAGGCTTCGGTGGGGTTTTATGATGATCAAGGTTGCTGGGATCAAGTGTGGATGTGGTTATGATCTTGACACCATGTGTAGATCAATTCCACCATCAAAAATTGACCAAAACATGGTCTGTCCACATGCAGACTTTTCTGCTCGCAGGGGGTAAAGAACGGGTGCGTAGAAACAGCGGCGACATTGTAAGAGGGGTAACGGAAACCTACCTCACTTGTTCCTCCTCTCTTCCTGACGGCAGAACCTTCTTCCTTGTTATGGCAGCAGCGGGAGATTTTCTATGGAGAATTACGAGGCTGCGGCTAGGGCAGAACGTGGGGGGCTTATTTTCCGGCGACGACGAGGCGTGACAGAGCTCCGACGGCGGCCAAACTCCTGCTAGGGGCCGGCGACCAAGCTTGGCAGCAGGGGAGAGGGGGTGGCGGCCAAAAAGAGGGGTAGGGGTGGCGGCTAGTGGGGTTTATTTATAAGGGAAAAAAAGAGCTAGGGTGGCTTGGATTTTAGCAACTCAATTATCCAATGGCTGAGATTTAATTTTAAAAGAGGTGGGAGCTAGGGGCTGGGATTTTATTATTTATTTTCCACCAATGACTGAGATTAATTGAGAAATAAAAGCCCACAAAAATCCACAAGGTGGGGCGGCTAGGGTTTCCCCCCTTAATGTGCTGCGGCCAAGGGGTGGGGCCCATTAGGGTTCCCCCCTAATTGGTGCAGCCAAAATTGGGGGAAATTCCCTACGGGGATTTTGGGGAATTTGGGGAAAATCAGGAAAATTGGGAAAATTAGGGGAGACGGGAATTTGGGAGAAAATTGGGGAATTTGGGGAAACATTGGGGTGGCCCAAAATTGCTATTTTATTTATTTTTTCTTTTTTCTTTTTATTTCTTTTCCTTTTCTATTTATTTCCATTATTTTCTATTTTTATCCCCTTTTACTATTTTTTTGCTTCTATATTCCTCCCTTTATTTCTTCTTCTTTTTAAATGCTTCTGTATATGAAAAATGTATACAATGCATGGTAGTAATTTTGAGTGTGTTACACATGGGATGGATGGATCTTATGACTCGAGTTGTAGAGTCTAACCAAGAGAACACCAGGCTACTCCAAGAAGCAGCTCAAGAGAACACATGATTACTCCATGGCTTGGTACAGCAAGGCATACTTCAACACACGCAACAAGTCGTTCCACCATGAAACGCTTATCTAGATTTCTTGGCGACTCAACCGCCAATCTTTACGGAAGCTACTGAACCTGTGGAAGCGGATCAGTGGCTTCGTGTCATTGAGTCCAAATTTGGAGTATTCGAGGGTGACGAATATCAGAAGACATTGTTTGCCACTCAACAACTCCATGTAGCCGCCGGAAATTGGTGGGTTGAACATCTCACCACCATTCTGGAAGGCCATCAACTAACATGGAGTGAGTTCTGTGAAGCCTTTCGTACTCGTCATATACCAATAGTTATTACTAAGACAAAGCGGGGGGAATTTTTGAAGTTGAAACAAGGGGACATGAATGTCCTCGAGTATGTCCAAAGTTTTAACCATTTGGCTCAATACGCTCCCGAATATGTGGCGATAGAAGCTGCACGGTGTGATTTATTCTTCCATGGCCTGAGTGCCATATTACAGGAGAAGTTGGCTGTATTCAACAAAGGCAATAACACCGAAATGGTCGATGCGGCTCTCATACAAGAAAAGCCGACACTCGAGTGGCAAGAAGATAAAAGAAAAATGAGTGAGATCGAGAAGGCCAGCACAAGTTATGTGCCCCAAAAATACCGTTTGGTGTACCGAACACCATCCGGAGACATATGGAGGCCACCGGTGCGATCAACTCCTCAGAGGTTGATTGCTGGTCAAGTACCACAACTTGCACCACCTCCACAGAAGCAACATCAGACGGTGTTTTGTGCTCCATCCTGCAGCCATGTGTACCTAGCATCCAAACCGCAAGTCAGCGAAGAACCGAAGAGATATTCGTGTTTCACTTGTCGGCGTACGGCCATTGTTCTAGGTATTGTCAGGAGGGAATTAAAGGCTGCGGGTCATCATATTTGCAATATTCATACCCGTACCAATATCTGCAGAAAAGAAGGCAGACAAGGGGCAGCATTCACTATACAGTGACTGATGATGTTCCGGAAGGAGAAGCTGCGTTAGCAGGGACGTTTTCTCTGAATCAACTACCGGTTTTAATTCTCTTTGATTCCGGTGCCACACACAACTTTATTAGCCAATCTTTTGTGGCTCAACATCAGCTCCAAACAACTTTTACAAAGAGTCAATACCTCATATCTTCGCCCCGGGGGCAGCATTACAGCAAGCGAGGTTGTCTCCCGAGCACCTCTTTGTTCGGGGGGGGGGGGGGGTAAAGTATACCCCACCACCCTCATCATTCTTAGGAGTCTGAAGATAGACATCATTTCTGGGATGTCGTGGTTGAATTACCACAATGCGGTTCTCAATATCAGTTCTCGAACCCTTGAGCTCAACTCCCCACAGCAAGATCTTTATGTAAGTGCAGCTAGGTATCCCCATGGGTTTTGGATGATTGATGATGACAATTAAGAGACTAATGAGCTGAGATAATCATAAGCACATGATATTTCCAAGGTGGACACCTAAACTCTCAAAAAGGAAAAGGATGAAGAACGGCGTCGAAGACTCGAAGAGTAGAAATTAGGGTTTCATTTGAGTCTTTACTAGGCTAGCTGTGTAAGAGTGAGAGTGTGTGTGTCAAGTGCATTGATATCATAGAAGAGAGCTCAAAGCGTTAGAAGTGTCGAATCCTTAGTGGAGAGTGCTAGTGAGGTAAACTCGGGTAGGCCGGATTTGTCCGGGCTAGAGGCTGGACTAGGCCGGAAGTCCTACGGCTTAGTCCGTTTTGGGGCAAACTAAGAGTTCCTGACTGAGTTCGGACTTGTCCGTTTTGGGATGGACTAGTCTGTTTCTCTCTTGGTGAGGGTGTTTTGGGACTAAGTCCTGGTAGACCGGACTTGTCCGCCTCAGTGGCCGGACTAGTCCGGGCTAGCCAGACTTGTCCATTTTCACACGGAACAAGAGTTCCTGTGTGAGTTCAGGCTAGTCCGTTCTGAGGCGGACTAGTCCGTATGGTTGTGAGATGAGAGCTCCCACGGCTAAGTCATGATGGACCGGACTTGTCCGCCTTAGTGGTCGGACTAGTCCGGGTCCTCCAGACTTGTCCGTTCTCACCCGGACAAAGAGTTCCTGTATGAGATCGGACTAGTCTGGAAATATGTGAACGTTTGAAATTTAAACATTGGGGAGTAGGTGGCTTTGTGATGTCAGTGGTCCCCGAAGACCGGACTAGTCCGGGGTCCAGGCCGGATTAGTCTGGACTTTAGTAGGTGGCAACAGTTGGTTGTTGCGACTTCTATAAAAGGAGATGCCCCGATTTCATTTAGACACCCCTGGAACCCTAGTGCCGCCACGACCATCCTAGAGCCTCTCTAAGCCTTCTCTCTTGCCTACTTACCCTCTAGAACAAATTCTTGAGTGGATTTGGGTGTGTGAGGAGAGGAGAAGGAAGAACTTCGTGTTTTGGCTCTTGGAGTGATCTCGTGCACTTGGTGTGAGTCCTTGTGATCTGTGGCTGTGAGATTTGTGAAGTTTGTGGACGTGTTCAAGTGAGAGCCTCAGATTGTGAGCAGCCCCAAAATGTTGTAAGTTCACCCTTGATATAGTGGAAGAACAGGGTTGACCTAAGTGGCGACTTGGTGAGGAAAGGGCTGTTAAACCCGGTCCTTTGTGGACTCCTCAACGGGGACGTAGATTCCTGAGTGGAATCGAACCTCGGGCAAAAAATTCTATGTCTTTTCCTGCATTTACAATTCATCGATTGCTAAATTTCTTAGGGGTCACTTTATCTATTTTGATCATATAGTGTTCCTCGTTACAATCTTGCAATCCATTTCAATATTCTATCATACCTGTCATATTAGATTGCTAGTTATTTTATCTGCATTTTGTTAGGCTAAAATATGAACAAAAAACCCATAAAAATCAAGTTTTAGGTTTTTCCAGCAGGCTGACCAGACTAGTCCGCCCCTGAGCAAGACTAGTTTGGCCCCTGTGTTCTAATCTTGTTTAATTAAGTTATTTTAGGTATTTCAGGCTATTCACCCCCTCTAGGCAACTTTCAATTGGTATCAGAGCAGGTTTCTCCATCAAGAGTATAACCACTCGGAGAGAAGATGGCCGGAGTGGAGGGATACGAGATTCCACCGACGTCGCAAGGCGACAATGCACATGACAAGAAGAAGAACGTGGATGTGCTGCAAGACCATTCAAGTGACGATGAAGAAGTTCGCCAGCTCAAGACGTGACTTCGCGAGAAGCTAGGTTACTCAAGTAAAGAGGAGAAGAAGAAGACGAAGGATCAAGAAAGGAGTGGTCAACCGATACTCTCAATATCCTTTCAACTATGAGCGATTAACCTCTAACAATCATTACTTGTCTATTCCTCTTGGCAAACCTCCTCAATTTGATTGAAATGACTACTCTATGTGGAAGCATAATATGAAGATGCATCTAATCTCCTTAAACCCTAGCTTGTGGCAAATTGTCCTAACAGGTGTTCATATTCCAAGGAGTGAAGAAGACGTTATCCCGGAGCAAGCCATCCTACTTCATCGCAATGCTAAAGCAGTTGGGGTCATCACCTCATCCTTGACTCGAGAAGAGCTCAACCGAGTCGATGGATTGGAGGTGGCCAAAGACATATGGGATACACTCAAGACGGCGCATGAAGGCAACCGTCATTAGGGGGGCCAAGATCGAGATGATCGAAGGAGAGCTTGGGAGGTTCACCATCATGGATGGTGAATCCCCTCAAGACATGTACAACCGTCTCAAAGTCCTCTTCAACAAGATCCGATCTTATGGATGCACCCGGTGGACGGATCATGAGGTGGTGAAGAGGATGATTCAAGCATTCATGCCTCGAAACATTGCTCTTTGCTCCTTGATAGTCCGGGATATGCTCAAATGACCCTGGAGGAAGTGCTTCGAAGAATCATCAACAATGAGATGATGGAGAAGGAAGCCATGTTCTATAGCGACCTCCAAAGGCTCGCCTCCTCCAATAATAAAGATGTTGCTTTCAAAGCAACATCCTCATCACAAGGCTTCAAAGCAAGTGATGATGAGTGTCTCGACACTGATGAAGAAGAGGCGCTCTTCATCAACAAATTCAAGAGAATGATGAGAAGGAGGAAGGGGAGCAACCACTATGAAAACAAGAACAAGGAAAGGTCCAAGCCCAAGTCGAAAAGAGCATGCTACAACTGTGGTGAATATGGACACTTCATTGTGGATTGTCCATATGAAGAGAGCAAGAAGAAGAGAGATGGCAAGTCCCAAGAGAAGAAGTTCTTCAAGAAGAAGAAGCCATTGGGACATGCTCACCTTGGGAAGGAATGGGACTCAAACAAAGACTCATCCTCCGAGGATGAAGAGAAAGTGGCGACACTTGAAGAAGAAGATTAAATCTAAACCATCCTCCTCTACTTCTTCACTTGATAGCTTTGATAGTAGTAGTGAAAATGAATCCATGCTTAAGGATCTAAGTAGGAGCACCTTGAAAAAGATGAGCTTTTTGTCGGAAAAAATCTTTGAGAAGGAGGAACTCATCAACCGTCAAGAAGACATGCTCATCCTTGAGAAGGAGAGATGTCATGAGCTTGAGGAGCTCCTTGAGGTTGAAAGGGAAAGAAGCAAGGCACTTGAGCGTGAACTCGCTTTGAGCAAGGAAACTTGCTCAAGTCTTGAGGACACAACTATTGTGCTCAAGGATGAAATAGTTAACTTGACAAAAGTCAATAAGATCTTTGAAACACAAGTTGAGTCTCTCAAGATCAATGCACCTTCTTTCTCTATGATTCCACCCTCCTCAAAGAAATCATCCGAAGTAACTCAAACTTGCAAGTGCTCAAACTTAATCCTAAAACTTAAGAATGAACTCAAGTTGGCACAAAACAAGCAATCACAAAAAGGTGAGATCTTTGACAAGGAAAAATTGGCATATGCACGAAGTGCATATACCAATGTAAGACCTGCACACGTCAAAGATGGTCTTGGCTATTCTCGGGAGTGGAAGCAATATGCTAAAACTCCCAAGAATGGGAAAGACTTGATTGTTTTTGTCAAGGAGGGTTAATCCAACAAAGGAACTGGAAAGAACATTGCAAACTCATCTAACATGCCTAAAAATGAACCTCATCCTTTGTTCCATGACTTTGATGCTTCATATGTCTTATTGAGGAACAAATTTGGAAAAACCTATGGTAGGTATGTTGGGCCACTCCGCAAGAGTCCAAAACATCGTGTGTGGGCGCCCAAGTGCCTCTTGACTTCATGAAAGGACCCAACTCTGTTTGGGTACCTAAAGGAAAAACATAACTCTATTTTGTAGGCATACTCTTCCAGTGGATCAAAATGGGTTCTCGACAGTGGATGCACAAATCATATGACCGAAGAGAGAAGGATGTTTGTGGAGTATGAGAAAAATGAAGATCCAAGTGAAGGAATATACTTTGGGGACAATAGCCAAGGGAAAATCCTTGGCACCAGTAAAATCTATATTTCTCCCCATCACACTCTTTCCAATGTTTTGCATGTTGACTCTATTGATTATAACCTTCTATCCATATCCCAACTATGTGATAAAGGTTATAACTGTGTTTTCACTAACGAGGGTGTGACTGTCTTAAGAAGAAGCAATGACTCAATCGCCTTTAAGAGCGTGCTCAAGGGAAAGCTGTACCTTGTGTATTTCACCACGGATAAAGCCCAACTTGACACGTGCTTAATGGCGAAGACCAACATGGGATGGCTTTGGCATAGACGGCTAGCCCATGTTGGGATGAGAAATTTACAAAAACTTCTTAAGGGAGAACACATTCGAGGCTTAAAAAATGTTGTTTTTGATAAGGACAGGCCATGTAGTGCTTGTCAAGCCGGAAAGCAAGTTGGAGTTCAACATCCATCCAAAAATGTCATGACGACTACAAGACCTTTGGAGCTACTTCACATGGACCTCTTCGGTCCAATCGCCTACATAAGCATCAGCGGTAACAAATATGGTCTTGTAGTTGTAGATGATTATTCTTGCTTCACTTGGGTGTTCTTTTTGCATGACAAAGGCAAAACTCAAGGTGTGCTCAAGAAATTCTTGAGAAGAGCTCAAAATGAGTTCTCCTTAAAAATCAAGAACATAAGGAGCGATAATGGGGTGGCTGAAAGGAAAAATAGGACTCTTATTGAGGTGACAAGAACCATGCTTGATGAATACAAGATGTCAGACCAGTTTTGAGCAGAAGCGGTTATCTCCGCTTGCCATGCCATAAACCGGTTGTACCTTAATCGACTTTTGAAGAAGACGTCTTATGAACTTCTAACCCAACATCTCTTATTTTCGTGTCTTTGGGAGCAAGTGTTATATTCTCAACAAGAAGCCTAGGACTTTGAAGTTTGCTTCAAAGTCCGATGGAGGTTTCTTGCTTGGTTATGACTCAAACACCTACGCCTATCGTGTTTTCAACAAATCTTCCGGAATTGTTAAAATAGAGAGAGACGTAGTGTTTGATGAGACTAATGGCTCCAAAGTGGAGCAAATTGATCAAAGTGTGCTAGATAGAGAAGAGGCTCCACAAGAAGCACTTAAAAGGATGGCACATGGAGACATTTTCCCTCAAGAACATCCTCAAGACTCAAATGATCATCCAACAAACGAAGATACATCTCCTTCCCATGATCAAGCTCAAGATGAGCAAGGCGAACCTCAACAAGATCAAAACGATCAAAGTCAAGAAGGAGGATTGTATCAAGGGGGAGACGAAGAAAAGAACGACGATGAAGATGAAGATCAAAGAGTCCAACCACCTCATCCAAGAGTGCACCAAAGTGTTCAACGGGATCATCCCGTTGACAACATACTAGGAGACATCTCCAAAGGGGTAACCACTCGTTCTCGAATGGCTAACTTTTGTGAACATTACTCTTTTGTTTCCTCTTTGGAGCCTCGCAAGGTAGAAGAAGCACTTCAAGATCCGGATTGGGTGGTGGCCATGCAAGAGGAACTCAACAATTTTGAAAGAAATCAAGTATGGGAACTCGTGAAGCGACCCAACACAAATGTTGTGGGAACCAAGTGGGTATTCCACAACAAGCAAGACGAGTATGGGGTTGTAACAAGATACAAGGGAAGACTTGTTGCAAAGGGATATGCACAAGTTGAAGGTTTAGATTTCAATGAAACTTTTGCTCTCGTAGCTAGGCTTGAATCAATTCGTATCTTGCTTGCCTTTGCTGCTCACCATGATTTCAAGCTATACCAAATGGATGTGAAAAGCGCTTTTCTCAATGGTCCAATCAAAGAGGAAGTTTACGTGGAGCAACCACCCGGATTTGAGGACGATAAGTATCCTAACCATGTCTTTAAACTTCGGAAAGCCCTCTATGGCCTCAAACAAGCTCCTAGAGCTTGGTATGAGTGTCTTAGAGACTTTCTCATTAAAAATGTTTTTAGGATAGGGAAGGCCAACTATACACTCTTCACTAAGCATTTTAACGATGATCTATTTGTGTGCCAAATATATGTCGACGACATTATATTTGGTTCTACTAACAAAGCTTTTTGTGATGAGTTTTCAAAGATAACCGAAAGGTTCGAGATGTCAATGATGGGGGAATTGAAGTTCTTCCTAGGATTTCAAGTCAAACAACTCAAGGAAGGAACGTTCATAAGTCAAACCAAGTATACTCAAGACATACTCAAGAGGTTCAACATGGACAAAGCCAAACCCATCAAGACTCCAATGGGAACTAACGGACACCTTGACCTCAATGAAAATGGTCCAAGTGTGGACCAAAAGGTATTTCGTTCCATTATAGGTTCCTTGCTTTATCTTTGTGCATCTAGGCCCGACATAATGCTTAGTGTGTGTATGTGTGCACGGTTCCAAGACGCTCCTAAGGAGTGTCACTTGATAGCTGTTAAGAGGATTCTTAGATATTTGGTTCATGCTCCTAACCTAGTACTTTGGTATCCCAAGGGATCCAAGTTCAATCTCATCGGATACTCCGATGCCGATTATGCCGGTTGTAAGGTAGATAGGAAGAGCATGTCTGGGACTTGCCAATTCCTTGGTAGGTCCTTGGTTTCGTGGTCTTCAAAGAAATAAAACTTCATTGCCTTATCCACGGCCGAAGCAGAGTACGTCGCAGCCAGGGGTTCTTGTGCACAACTCCTATGGATGCGACAAACTCTTAGGTACTATGGTTACACTTTGAGCCATATTCCACTCCTATGTGATAATGAGAGTGCCATCAAGATTGCTCACAATCCCGTGGAGCATTCTAGAACCAAACACATTGATATCTGTCACCATTTCCTGCGAGATCACTCTATCAAGGGAGATATCATTATCTCTCATGTTAGGAGTGAGAAGCAATTGGCGGATATTTTCACCAAACCCCTTGACGAGAAACGTTTTTTGTGACCTAAGGAGTGAACTGAATGTCCTATATTTTCGAAACGTTGCTTGAGTCATGCACATCTGTTTGTTACATGTATATAAACTTCAAAAATCGCATGCTTTCAAAATTCTACCTTAATCTCTCTTACTCAATGGAAACTATGTTCAAAAGGATTCTTTGTCGAATATGGTCATTGTTTGTTTGATGTATGCTTACTGACCATGTTTGTCAAAGATATTTGTAAAAACTTGTCCAAAAAGGATCATATTCTTGAGCTAAAATTAAAATTATATGAAATTTCAGCTTAAAGCCGGACTAGTCCGCCCATGGAATGGACAAGTCCGGGCTGTCTAGGTCGGACTTCTCAGCGGACAAGTCCAAACAGGACTAGTCCGCCTGGAAGGCCAGACAAGTCCGGCTCCGGTCCATAGACTGGACTTGTCCGTGCATCATGCCGGACTAGTCCGGTCCCTGGGGACTTAACCTCCCAGGGGCGGCTAGACTACCTCTCTCCCCTCACACTCAACTCTCTCTTAAGCGGGAAATGCCCCCCATTGGCGATTTTTGCTTTTCTCCACCAAAAATCTCGTCCAATCCATGAATTGGAGCCCTAAGGAGTGCGGAAATCCTTCCCCTAGCTTCGTTGCTCAAGTTTCGCCTCCGATTTCATCACATTTGGAGATTTGAAGAGGTATTCTTGACCTACCCAAAAGTCCTTCCTTTTATTCATTCTTAGGTTTTTGCTAGAAACCTCTTCACAAATGTTGTTCCTCAAGTCATTGCGATCGTAGCCTAGGAGTATTGCGACTTGATTTGAAGTTTTTGCGAAAAATTGTTAGGGTTAGAGTTCTTCATGTGTAACCCAGTTTAGTCCGGTTTTTTGGCAGACAAGTCCGTTCTCGGATGGACTAGTCCGGCCCCTTAACGGACAAGTCCGGTCTACACAGGAGAAACCCCAACTTAGCCATTTTTAGTGAATTCTTTCGTAATATTCCACTTCCTTGACCTCTTATCTCTTGTTTATCAGGCAATATGTCGAACTCCGACCAAAGCTCTCATCTTGCAAGTCCCACGGCCGAGGAGGCTCGACAAGCCCTCCATCGGCGCATTGCCAAAGAGAGGGCGGCAAAGGAGGCCCAAGCGGCTAAGGATGCCGTCATTCAAGAGGCAAAAACAAAGAAGAGACATGATCTCGATGAGCAGGCACAGATTGCCAAAGCCATTGAAGAATCCTTGGCGGATCAACGGAAGAAGAAAAGGGCCGAACGTGAAGCCCATAGCTCCCAGGCTGCTAGTGCCGTAGAGCCCAAGAGGAAAAAGCTAGTCACTTCGGGAGAGAAAGAGCGGGAAAAGAGAAGGAGAAAGAACCCGAGGGTAGGGTTCTCCGTGACCCGAAGAAAGGCAAGGCTCCACATCCTGAGGAGCCCAAGAACAAAAAGGCAACTGCCAAGGCACCGACAAAGAGGGCAGGAGGCATAGTTATCATGGAAAAGGGGCAACCGAAGCCCATAGGTCCCCTGAAGATTGCTGCCCCTGCTAGAGATCCAAACTGGCAGCCCAACAATCCAGCATATGTATTCAAAGGAAAGGGTGCTGAGAAGGCGAGAAGGCTGAGAATGGATAAAGTCTATGATTATTAGAAGCACACAGACGATCCTAGGTTTTGGTGTGACTTCCACTGCGACTACTACCGCCTGGTATACATGAAAATGAAGAATCCAGTCGCTCAAGCTCAATGGGTGGATTGGGCTTAAATGGCCAAAAGGGAGCATAAATCTTTTGATGCCGTGATTGAAGCCGTAGAGTGCCATAGGATCAAGGAAATAATGAGTTTCAAGTATGATTGGAACATCGAAGTGATTGTGCAGTTTTACACCACCATGTACTTCTCCACATACGGTGACCGAAAATAACTTGGATGACTCATGGAGAGCAGTACTCAACCACATATGAGGAGTTTGCTCGGTTACTTAGCCTTGAGGAGCACCTGGACCATAAGATTATCATTTCCAACCTCAAGGCAGTGGATAGGGATCAGCTTGACTACATGTATCCTAGTCATGTTCCCTATAAGGCTTGGCTTGCTAGGAACATCAAGCCATTCTATAGCATCCTCAACCGGATTTTGAGGAGAACCATTGCCCCTAAAGATGGAGATGCAGGGGTGATTCAATGAAACTTAAGGCATCTCCTCCTGTTGATTGATGGTGAAGAGAAGTTCAACCTCGTTGAGCACATCTATGACGACATCTTCAACATCTCTCACACTCCCAACCGCTCATCTGGGTATGCACCATATCATGTGCTTAATTGAGATGGTGTCGGGGCTTGTCTTCGTCAAGGATGTGACTCATCGACCTCTCCGTCCTCAGCTGCCCCCGATTGTGCCAGAACCTTCCATAAGGAAGAATGCTCAACCTCCTTCCAGCTCAGTGGCTCCTCCTAGCTTAGTGGCTCCTTCATCACCTCCTCCTGTAGAGAAATAGGGATGCGCTACTCTAGCGATTCGACCGTATCACCCAGGAAACATGCGAGTAAGAAGGTCATGGATCGTTACCACTAGACGCGTAGCGCAGAGGATCATAGATGCGCGTCGTAGCCGATCAGCGCAGCAGTAACAGAAGCGCCTCCACGGAGTCCACACGTACAGGGAGGAACGCCGTGCGTCGGTGTGCTAGCACCGTGCGCGCGGCAGGGGTTTCGGCGGCTGACCTGTGAGGGGCGGCGGCTGGGACTGCTATCTCGTGGAGTTCTCTGTCCCTAACCCTACCCCTCATATTTATAGGCGCGCTAATGGGCTTTTAGGTCACAGACCCATTAGTACCCTAATTTCATATGGATCAAATATCCATCAGGTCTTTATCCGAATTGTTATGATTGCCTCTTGGGCATATCACCAACAATCTCCCACTTGCACTAGAGACAATCATATAGCCAAGTTTTTCAATATTCCATCCCCTTAAGTGTGTGACCCGTTAGGTTCATGTAAGGTCGGTTATGAATGAAAACCGTTTTCAAACACAAGTCAGTAGAGGTACCTAGCAGTACATACTGACTCTCGAATGTACATAAAGATCATATCGGCTGAACCTAGATACATTCACATGCTAATTCCTTTGCCACACGATACCAGTCAAGCTCAAGGCGAGATACGTGTCATCCTTGTGATAGCTCGACCATTCACTCGATCAAATAGTGGATTCAATCTATGACTAACTTTTAGTCATAATGATTAACTCTTTAATCATTTTGGCATGGCCATGCACTTTCAATCCAACTATCTCGAGGGGCCCAGAGATATCTCTCCTGTTATTTAGGAGGGGCAAATCCCATCTTGATCCACACACATCTCATTCCATGCTTCATCATGCACCTGGAGACTATTTTTATGACCACCCAGTCACGGAGTAGCGTTTGATAGTTTCAAAGTGCACAACTACACATAGTGAGAAACAATGGCGATCTCAGGTCAAAGAATCTAGCAGGTGTATCACTCAAGACCAACTGATGGCACATATGTAAATAACAATCCCAACAGTGTCTCGGAATGGGTCTATCCAACACCATGTTCACTAACATGTGTTCACATTATTAATTTGATATCTCCATATCTATGATCCGTGAAACGTGATCATCAATTAATACATGTGCTAGTCTGCGTACTATCATTATCTCATATAACGATGTAGACTAGGGATCATTTTGAGTAACATTATAATTAACAAAGAGTCTCACGAACAAGTCACATACTTGATGATCAATGTGAATAATGTTACTCAAATAGTACATAAACATAGCTATGACACATGTCTCCCACTACACACTAGGATCACTGATGTAAGTATCTAATACCCATAGATCTCGTGTGCGTCTCATGCTTTGATTGTGGAAGAGGATTTGTCAACGGATCTGCCATATTCAAATCCGTATGCACCTTGCATATATTCACATCACCTCGTTCGATAATCTCCCGAATCAGATGATAGCGTCGTAGTATATGTTTGGATCTTTTGTGTGATCTAGGCTCCTTTGCCTGTGCAATGGATCCATTATTGTCGCAATAGAGATCCAAAGGTCCGGACGCACTAGGAACAACACCCAACTCAGAAATAAATTTTCTGATCCAAACAGCTTCCTTTGCAGCTTCAGAAGCTGCAATATACTCCGCCTCCGTCGTTGAATCTGCTACTGTGTATTGCTTGGAACTTTTCCAGCTCACTGCCCCTCCATTGAGGTAGAACACAAAACCGGATTGCGATCTAGAGTCATCCTTGTCTGTTTGGAAGCTAGCATCGGTGTAACCTCTTACAACGAGCTCTTCTTCACCTCCAAACACTAGGAATACATCCTTAGTTCTTCTCAAGTACTTAAGAATGTTTTTGACAACTGTCCAATGAGCCTCACCATAATCTGATTGATACCTGCTCGTAACACTTAGAGCATAGGATACATCTGGGTGTGTACACAACATGGCATACATGATAGATCCAATAGCCGAAGCATAAGTAATCGCTCTCATCCTCTTTTGCTCATCAGGCGTCGAAGGACACTGACTTTTGCTTAGAGTGATGCCATGTGACATTGGCAAGAAACCTTTCTTATAATCTTGCATATTGAACCGATTCAGTATCTTGTCAATATATGTGTCTTGGCTTAATCCAATTAACCTTTTAGATCTATCTCTATAGATCTTTATGCCCAAAATGTACGCTGCCTCTCCTAAATCCTTCATTGAGAAACTTTTCCTTAATGAGGATTTAACAGCATATAGTACTGGAATGTCATTTCCGATCAACAATATGTCATCTACATATCGGACCAGAAATATAAGTGCGCTCCCACTAACCTTCTTGTAAATACAAGGTTCTTCTACGTTCTTGATGAAACCAAACCCTTTGACCACTTCATCAAAACGTAATTCCAACTCCGAGATGCTTGCTTCAATCCATAGATGGACTTTTGAAGTTTGCATATTTTTCTAGCATTTTTAGGATCGATAAAACCCTCAGGTTGTGTCATGTACACATGCTCAGTCAGACTCCCATTAAGAAAGGCTGTTTTGACATCCATCTGCCATATTTCATAATCAAAATATGCAGCAATTGCTAGAAGAATCCGAACAGACTTTAGCATAGCGACGGGCGAAAATGTTTCATCATAATCAACACCTTGAATTTGTTTGAAACCTTTCGCCACCAATCGTGCTTTATAGATGTGAACTTTTCCATCCATATCAGTCTTTTTCTTGAAAATCCATTTGCAATCGATCGGTCTCACACCATCGATTGGATCAACCAAGTTCCAAACTTGATTCTCATGCATGGATTCTATTTCGGATTCCATGGCTCCAAGCCATTTCTCAGAGTCAGGTCCCATTATTGCTTCAGTGTAGGTCACAGGCTCATTATTGTCCAACAATACCATGTCCTGTGGTTCCGTGGTTAGGAGTGTCAACTTTTCAGTTGCACGACGTACTCTTGTAGACCTTCGTGGGGCTGGTGTTTCATGAAGTGGTTGTACAACATCTTGTACATCCTGTATAGGATTAGAGGGTGCCGAAACATTTTCAGATATTTCTTGAATTTCTTCAAGATGCACCTTGCTCCCACTAACTCCTTTTGAGAGAAACTCTTTCTCCAAGAAGACACCATTGCGAGCAGTAAACACTTTACCCTCCGTTTTATTATAAAATAATATCCTTTTGTTTCCCTAGGATATCCCACAAAGAAGCATTTGTCTGATTTGGGAGTAAGTTTGTCTGACGTCAAACGTTTGACATAAGCATCACATCCCCAAACTTTGAGGAAAGACAATCCGGGACGTTTCCCGGTCCACATCTCATATGGTGTCTTCTCAATAGACTTAGTTGGGACTCTATTTAGTGTAAACGCAGCAGTTTCAAGAGCATAACCCCAAAAGGATAGTGGAAGATCAGTCTGGCTCATCATCGACCTAACCATGTCTAACAAGGTTCGGTTCCTCCGCTCGTACACCCCATTCCATTAGGGCGTTCCAGGTGGAGTCAACTGTGGAACAATTCCACATTATTTTAAATGATCATAAAATTCATGGCTCAAATATTCACCCCCACAATCAGATCGTAGAAGTTTAATTGTCTTGCCCAACTGATTTTGTACTTCATTCTGAAATTCTTTGAACTTTTCAAAAGATTCAGACTTGTGCCTCATTAGATAGACATATCCATATCTACTAAAGTCATCGGTAAAAGTAATGAAATACTGAAAACCACCTCTAGCTACCGAACTCATTGGTCCACATACATCAGTATATATTAGTCCCAACAAGTCACTTTCCCTCTCACTTTGACCAGTGAAGGGTGCTTTGGTCATCTTCCCAAGCAAACAAGACTCGCATGTGTCAAGTGATTCAAAATCAAATGAACTTAACAAACCATATTTATGGAGTTTCTCAATGCGTTTCTCATTTATATGACCTAAGCGACAATGCCAAATAAAAGTGGGATTTACATCATTTCGTCGAGCCCTTTTTGTATTAATGTTATAGACTGTTTTATCCTCAAGATCAAGAACATATAATCCATTCACTAATGGACATTGAGCATATAAAATATTATTATAATAAATAGAACAACATTTGTTCTTTATTATAATCTCATAACCATTAACTTCTTCCAAACATGAAGAAGATATAATGTTCTTGCTCAAAGAAGGAATGCAATAACAATTATATAATTCCAAAACTAATCCTGAGGGTAATGACAAGTGATAAGTTCCGACAGCTATGACAGCAACCTTTGCTCCATTGCCGACCCGAACATCCAACTCGCCTTTTGCAAATCTTCTAGTCTCACTTAGACCCTGCAACGATTTGCAAGTGTGAATCATTGATCCGGTATCAAATACCCATGATTCACTAGAAGATGTAGCAATATTGATTTCTATAACATTTATACCTGAAGTGGAAGTCTCACCCCCTTTCTTCTTCTTATCCTCCAAGTACTTCTTGCAGTTCCTAGACCAATGCCCCTTAGCATGACAGTGGAAGCATTCATCATTAGGAGAAGGGCCTGATTTGCCCTTTGGCTTTGAGCTTGAAAACTCATTGGGAACCTTTCCCTTGCCTTTAGGATGCATCACACGCTTCCTCTTTTTATTCTCCTTTTGAACCATCATCACATGAGTGGTGTTTTTCTTAATGCTTTCCTCGGCTGTTTTAAGCATCCCATGCAATTTAGCCAACGTTTTCTCCATGCCATTCATTTGCTTTTCTGTTGCACTATTGCTCAACTCCTCCTGTGAATCGGAATCATCCAAACCCCCTAAGGGAAGGGCTGTTAGATCGAATTCCTATTCTTTCTTCCAGGGATCGAACTAATTCAATATAAATGGCTCATAGCTCGGTGGGAGTGACTGGAAAATAACGTCAATAGCCAGGTCATCCTTGAGTTCAGAACCAAGTTTGTCCAAAGTCTCAATGTAACCAATCATCTTGATTACATGGGGGCTGACCGGGCTACCTTCTGCCAGCTTGCATGAGAACAAGGACTTTGAGATGTTGTACCTCTCAGCCCTTGCTTGGTTCTCAAACATTCCACGTAGTCCCTGAATCATAGAATAAGCATCTGCATGCTCATATTGTTTCTGTAGATCAGGGGACATTGTGGCAAGCATGAGGCAGCTTGCATTAAGCGCATCATCGCAGTGCTTCTCATATGTCCTGCGAGTTGCCGCATTTGCATCATCGGGGAGGTCATTGGGGTATGGTTGCTCAAGAACATACTCAATTTTCTCTTGCCTAAGAACAATTCTCAGGTTGCGGTACCAATCAATAAAGTTAGCTCCATTGAGCTTTTCTTTCTCAAGCACAGATCGCAAATTGAAACCGGAATTGTTACTAGCAGACATGATCTACAATAGAAAATAAATATGCAAGGTTTTAGCACTATGTTATGTACCAATCTTTTATTAAAAGTTTAATAAAAGACACCACCACTATATGAGCATCGTCCTCCCTCTAACGACATATAGTGGTCCAAGATCCATATTCACTAATTCCTAGTGAGCTTTGGCTTCACTGCTAGAAAATTAGTGACATAGGTAAACAACCATTGTTAATCATATCTCTATGATTCTTGTTTGTTCGGTGACATCCAATGCCCCGGCTCCCAACACTATGCCATAAAGCCCAAAACCGTTTTGATAGCTTTGTTGAGTAAACCAATACTATGCATGTGAATGTCCAACATTCACCCTATTCATTATGATAGATGACGGTATTTTGCTTTGGCAAACCTACCATACAACGATCAAAACAACATAGGTGCAGCTATAGGTAAATGGCATCAAATACCCAACTTTTCCGAGGGAAGCTATTCTATCATGACAAAACATCCACCATATGAAAAGCATGAAAAGAATAGTAAAACATCACAGGCATACGATCATATCATATATGTGAATAGTATGGCCTTTAGGATCATAGTGGTCTCCATCACCATGGTTCCATCATGATCTACACCGCCATGTCTCCCTTCTTATGGTGATCACCATCGCCATCATGCTTGAGGTTTCTCAATGAATATAAAAGAAGCTAATACATCTAATAGCTATCAAATAAATTACATGAGAGATTAGGCATCACAGGGCGACACGCAGGTCGTTATACAAATATGTGACAACCTCAACCCGGTTGTGTTAAATTTGCAACACGCAGGCTGCACGAATTTTACACACAGATTATCACATCATATTTAGGCCATACCATTCACATCATTCCCTGCAAAACAAGTTAAGCGTAGAACGATGTCTGAGCATGAATGATGTCACTATAGCACGGAATTACATAGATCGCATCTATGAAATCACTATGAAAATCTCATCGAACTGATCAGATCAACCCGAATCTGAGCCATTCAGAATGCCTCAATTTTCATTGTGACTGGTTATCCACGAGAAGATCGCGACACATGACCGTGATCTGTTGGCTCAATCTGTTAGCTATGTACACTATTAGCCCCGATGGTGATTCCAGCCGGTAGGGACAGGTTGCGCACACAGCAGAGAAGGAGCACGAACTAATCCTTTAGTCATATGATGGCAATCTACTCTAACCAATTTCAAACCCCAAAAGCCGAACTACAAAAATTCATCATATGAACTTGTCTGCAGTAGATCGCATCTAAGATCCAGACCAAAAACTACGCAAGTCGGCTCTGGTACCACTGTAGGGAAATAGGGATGCGCTACTCTAGCGATTTGACCGTATCACCCAGGAAACATGCGAGTAAGAAGGTCATGGATCGTTACCACTAGACGCGCAGCGCAGCGGATTGTAGATGCGCGTCGTAGCCGATCAGCGCAGCAGTAACAGCAGCGCCTCCACGGAGTCCACACGTACAGGGAGGAACGCCGTGCGTCGGTGTGCTAGCACCGTGCGCGTGGCAGGGGTTTCGGCGGCTGACCTGTGAGGGGCGGCGGCTGGGACTGTTATCTGGTGGAGTCCTCTGTCCCTAACCCTACCACTCATATTTATAGGCGCGCTAATGGGATTTTAGGTCACAGGCCCATTAGTACCCTAATTTCATATGGATCAAATATCCATCAGGTCTTTATCCGAATTGTTATGATTGCCTCTTGGGCATATCACCAACACCTCCTCCGCAGTCGATGAGCGGATTCTTCAAGTGCGTCAACGTGCTCTTTGCCTCTGTCGGCGTGTGGAGGTCCGGACTCGACGCATGGAGAGGCATCAGCAGAAGTACCTCAAGACTGTGTGCGACAAGCTTGAGGTGCCTATGTCTCCTCCCGAGGAGAGTGATGGGAAGCTCACTCCTTATCTAGAGTTCACCGCTGATGAGCTTGCCCAGTTCAGGTAAGGGTGAAGCTCTTGCAAGGCCGTGCCTCCATCCACCGCCATCGACGATGAGGAAGATGATACGGAGGCCACGGAGAGCGATGAAGATGGCGATGAAGAAGAAGACAATGAAGATGACGAGTAGATTTAGGTGTATCTTCTTTCCTTTTCCCTTTTGGTGCCTTGATGCCAAAGGGGTAGAGATGTGTGGCGGACTGGGATCCGCTCACCCAGGATCGCAGAGGGTGGTGCCGCACGATGCGACACCCGATAGCACACGTCATAAGGACACAATATATTACATGGGAAAAACAACTGAACTGTACAAACAGGTACAAACTTCAGTTACAAACTATTGTTTATATTACACAGCGGAAGTCTAAACTATACAACTCACGCCCGCCTATCTAGCAAAAGTCGGCTGCCCAGCCCTAGGGCAACCAACACTGGCTGCACTCCTCAGCTCAGCGCGGCGTGTACGGCTCCCACTCAGCCATGGTCCCCGATGGAGGGTAACCCTCGCCGTTGGACTCGTACTCCGAGTCTGTGGGTGGCTCCTCATCTGAAAAACACTTAAGCAGCAACTGTGAGCACAATGGCTCAACAAGACTTAACCGACTCACCTAGGCATGAAACTCTACATGAGGTGTACAATGAACATAGGATAGTAACATTGCAGCAAATGGACACGCCTAACAGTTCATCCTTAATTCATCTTTTTAGCAACAAGTTAACAGTTCGGAAATCTGAAATTTAGTAAGCAATATTTGGTGTCACACATGTAGCAATACAATTATATCATAACAGCAATACTGAAGCATAACATTTCATAAATCATCTACGTTACGATGCAGTGAACAAGCGGTACTCGTCACCGCGAGGGACGGTGAATCGACTCGATCTACACCTGCAGGGAAACCCAAAGAGCACGTCAAGTACGCCCACCCATGGAGCTGCACAGCACGCTCACTCGATGTCGTACGGGACAATCTTTTGCCCAACAGCCCAAACGTCGAACCGATCACACTGAAACGAGCAGGAGGTTCCCTACACGGAGCATCTCTCTATGCCCGTTAGCAGATTTCCACCTTGCTGCCCTCAGCCTACACCTATAGATCGGTGCGTTATGCCTCGACGCCCGGAGGTTCAGGCTACATCGGTTTATCGGGCCCCATATATCTGATATGCCTTCGGCACGTTCAATACTTGTTCAGCAGGGTCGCACACGGATCGGTCCTCAATCGACACGGGCAGGGCTGCGCACACAAGACTTCCTCTTGCTGCGCCCTAGCCCCTGCCTAGTCTCATTTTCATTACTAAAGTGATCTCACATCACTCAACCTAACCCGTGTGTCCCAAGCCTATCTCGCGAGTAGATTCCAACTACTCGACTTGTACCAAAGTTCTATGAATCATTAAGCATAGCTTGTCTACTCGAGGTCTTAGACACTACCCTCACTCTTATGGAAATTTTCTGGTCATGCAAGTGGGGTTTTCATCCATCCTACACCTAATGCACATATACACTTCACACTACATATGTAAACAAAGTAAAACTTTATAAAAGGCTTAATGCAAACCGGGGCTTGCCTTGTTGCTGCTGGTCAGGGGTTAGTTCTTCTTCCGGAAAGAGGAAGGCAAGTACTTCCGGAGCCTCCTCGCCTTCAGCGACTACATGTTAATGAATATGCACATGAGTTTATTGTAATGTTTCTGCTACTTGTTCTAATACAAGTTTTTAACAACTGGAACTCTGTTCAAGAATTTAAAATGAAACTGGGGCTAGTGGTTTGGGTTTGGATCTAAGCACATGATTAAGTGCTAAGTGGTTATCCCCCTCTTCCACAGTGATCACCTCAAGTGGTTAAACAGAGCAGGGGTGATCCAGAGCTCCAATGGAGCTGAGAATTGTTGTGTGAGTTCCTTTTCACAAGAAAACCCTCTGGACCAAAAATTAGCACTTTTCATTGAGTGGTTTGCTCAGAATAATTCTCTTAGAAAATAAGCAAAGAAGAATTAATTCTGAGGTAACACCCCTGTTCATGCCCAACTTAATGAACTACAATTTGAATAATAGCTCCTAGAGTTTGCATGAATTTTCCTAGCATTTTTGGAGCTAAGATCTGCCCAGAACTGAATTTCCAAGTTTTGGAAATTCTCTGAAAATGTTTTGTATTCCAATGAACACAGCACCTTCAAATTTGAATTGCCCTGATCAAATCAACTCCAAATGGTCTGAAACTTTCACAGGGTTTTACGAACATTCTAAAGAATATTCTGGCAAAATTTGAGGATGTTTGGATGAACCAAACTCCCTCTAAAATTCTTTTACTGAAAAGCTTAAAATAATTTTTCAGATTTAAATAATGGGTTTCATACAAATTGGGTTGCATATTTGGATAGAGCTATGCAATATGAATCCAACCCAATTTGAATCACTAAATTTGGAGCTTCCTAGCAAAAGTTATAAGGTTCTAAAGTTTGGGGAAATTCTGGAATTCGAATTAACCGGGAAAAGTTCAAATTCCTGACAGCGGGCCCGGCCCCCACGTGTCACCACCTCGGCTACACCACACGGGGCCACAGGACTGTTCTCCGCGTTTTCGCAGATGATCCGGTGCCACAGAAAATCCCCACACTGTGTATTGAGTGACTGACGAGCGGGCCCGGCCGGCTCGTCTTCTTCCTCGCGCCAGCCCCTTTTCCCGCGCCGCCCCCTCGCCAGCAGCTCACTGAAGCTCGCCGGACCCGGCTTCCCGGCCGTCTCTCAGCCGGAAACTCGACGCCTGGGCCTAATTTCGTGCGCTGAACACGATGGCACCAACTGCTCCGGCCGGCGGTGGCCCTAACCTAGCCGGCGACGGTGCAGCGGCTCGGGGTCGCTTCGGCTATGTCACCCGACGCTTCTAGCCCGCCAAAACCTTGGTGGAAGGGCTCTACAGCACCAGTGAATCCCAGGGAAGATCGAAAAGGCCATGCAATGGCTCGGGGAGAGCTCTAACCTAGCCGTCACCGTGAGCCCGACCCTTCCCGCCATAACCGCGGTTGAAAAACCGGGAAATACGCCGGCTACCGCCAAAATCAGGGTAGGGTTGCGGAGTGAACTTGGGTGCCGTCAAGTCTAGCTCCTTTGAGTGCAGTATTATGTGCTCTAATCAAGTATACGTCTGGAATTTGCGGTTTTATTACCAGAAGGTGGCTCTGCACCGTTCGGAAGTGTTTTGCGAAATTCACCGGCGACAATCGGTCACTAGGTCTAGGCTTCGGGGTTGAACAGCGTGGAGCCTGGGCGCATCCAAAACCGCTCCTTCTTGGTCATGACAAGCCCTCTGCCGAGCTGCCCATGGGAGCACCTTTGCTCGGTTCTTCCGGGCTGCCGCAAAGAATGCTGTTTGCTCGGGCTGTGGGGGCTCAGCTCGACTGGAACTGGTGCGGGGAGGTCGTGGGAGGTCTGGGGGTGCTGGTTTGCTGAGTTGCCGATGTTTGTACGCGAGGGGAAATCGCTCCCGAGCGACTTGATCACTGCAGCGGCTCCTCGGCGTTCTGTCGTGTGAGAGGACAGTGGCTGGGGATCAGCTCGGTGCTGTGGCAAGCTGGGGCACGGCTGAGAGTTACTGCGCTCCCACGAGGAGCTCGCCAGCGTGCGAGGGGAGAGCAGGAGCTGTCGCCCGGCGCTCCTCGGTGAGTCACGGTGGAACCTCGGCTCTGTTCCGAGTGCAAGACTTAATCCCTAAGGCTATTGATCCTTGTGCATTTTTAACCTCCCCAATGACATGTGGGTCCTACCAGTCAGTGCTCCCCCACCCCTCAAAAGATCTCCACAAACTTGGCAAGGGATGAATTCAAATGTTTGGAGTCTCAAACTGACCTACATTTTTATGGTTGGGCAAATTTCCCCCAAATTCAAATGTAAATTTGAATTCCTTGCACATTTGGATCCTTTTTGTAAAAATGGGTAGCAAACTTTTTCACAATTTATTGAAACTTTGTCTCCCCACTAATTTGGACCTAAGGAACCCAAATATGCACTTTGATTCTTGTGTTAGCTGCTGCAACCATGAGTTTGAGTACAACAGTTTTGAATCACCATTATGTCCTCCCCTCATTTGAATTTTGAGTTGGACATTAGTTCAAATTCTTATTTTCAAACCCTACCATTGCACTTGAGTACTTCAACTCAGTGGTCTTAATCCAACTAGGGTCCAACATGTGAATGATTCTAAGTTGATTTTAGAATCACCTCTCATGTGTTATCCCATGTGTGGAGAGTTTGAACCATCACCCTTTTGATGGAGGTTCCTTGCTCTTCACAATATGTTCACAACATATCCACAACAAAACTGTGGTGTTGTGGGTGATGAAAAGTTTTTGCAAGTCCCTTTTGTTGGGCTTTTACAAGATGGAAGAGGATGTGTTTTTTTATCATCTTCTAGTCTTGTAATAGATCCTTGGACATGATATGATTATCTATGTTTTATGCATTGTGTATCTTTTGTGTAAGACTATTTGTGGATCTTATGGCTTATATTTGATAATTGTTGTCTTTTGCTATGTTTTATTGTCTTATCACATTTTTTTAGCACAACACGTAGGCACCCCACCATAGCATGTGAATATATGTCAACTCCCCTCTTTTACTCTTGCATACATCTAGGGGGAATTTTGCATACGTACACGTGTTATGAAAATCAAATTTTTATCTCTTATGTTGAAACTTAATGTGTTGTCATCAATCACCAAAAAGGGGGAGATTGTAAGTGCATCTAGGTATCCCCGTGGGTTTTGGATGATTGATGACGACAATTAAGAGACTAATGAGCTGAGATGATCATAAGCACAGGATATTTCCAAGGTGGACACCTAAACTCTCAAAAAGGAAAAGGATGAAGAACGGCGTCAAAGACTTGAAGAGTAGAAATTAGGGTTTCATTTGAGTCTTTAGTAGGCTAGCCGTAAGAGTGAGAGTGTGTGTGTCAAGTGCATTGAGATCATAGAAGAGAGCTCAAAGCGTTAGAAGTGTCGAATCCTTAGTGGAGAGTGCTAGTGAGGTAAACTCGGGTAGGCCGGACTTGTCCGGACCAGAGGCCAGACTAGTCCGGAAGTCCTACGGCTTAGTCCATTTTGGGGCGGACTAAGAGTTCCTGACTGAGTTCGGACTTGTCCGTTGTGGGACGGACTAGTCCGTTTCACTCTTGGTGAGAGTGTTTTGGGACTAAGTGTAAAAGCCCAAGAAAAGGGACTTGCAAAAACTTTTCTTCACCTCACAACACCACAGTTTTTATTGTGGACACCTTAGGAAATGTTGTGAAGAGCATGTAACCTCCATCAAAAGAATGATTAGAGGGGAAAGCCTTCACTTTCACAAAGTAGGGTTTCTACACATGAACATGAGAGGTTGATCTCACCCCTAGAATTTAAAAAGTCTTGGGAAGGTTCAGTCCAAAGCTCATGCAAATTCAACACTTTTTGAGGCACTTTTGGGTTATTTCAAAAAGAGGCCAATTTGAATGTAAATTCAAATTGCAGCAACTTTCATCACCCAAATTCAAAAGTTAGCTCCATATCTATACTCAGCACATTTTTCTGAGTAAACCCACCAATTTTCATCTCCATTGGAGCTTATCTTGTCAAGAGCTAAATTTGCAAGAATTCAAAACTGAATTTGAATTTCAGTTTAAATATGAAGCAAATTTAACCAAACAAAGTTTGAATTTGAGAATTCAAATTCAAACAAAGACTTGGTGACTAAGCCTCACATTAAATTGTGAGTAGCTGAGGATATTTTGGCACAACAGAATTCAGAAAATTGGAAAAACAAAAGAGTTAGAGGGGAGGCCCACTGGTCAGTAGACTTAGCACAGAAGTCTCCTCAGCCGACTTCCTCGACCGAGCGCGCTCACCAGCTGCAGCCAGCGTCGGCGCCCGACCACCTCGGCCGGCCAGCTCCTGCTTCGGCAGAGGAGGTGGCACAGCAGGTGTCGCGCTCTCCACTGGCCTCAGGGGCCTATAAAAGGCCCGAGACCGCCGGCGAGTTACTGATTTTCGCGAGTTCCGTAACCAGCAGCCTAGTCGCCCGAGCTCCGATCGTATGTCACCCCAGCTGTGATCATCTTCCGGCTTTGACCTCCATAGGAAAGTGAAGCGCTAGCTCGTCCTCAAGACCACCGCGCAAACCGTTCCAAGGTTCTACCTTTGTGCGCGGAGAATTTTCCAGTTTAGGACGAGTAGCTCCTTTCGGGACCCGATTAGGTTTGGGAGAAATTCGGGAAGCTTAGTGGGTGGGAGGTCGAACGGATCTGTGAGAGAGCATCTAGAGGTTCTGGCGACCCTTCTCGATCGAAAACCGGAAGGAAATCACCGTCGGAACCCTAAGTTCACCCTAGGACAGTATGGCGGAGGAGGGGGTTGCCGGTGAGGTCTGGGTTGCCAGCCGTTTAGGGCCCAACAGAGCTCATGCCGAGTTTCCCGAGGTTTCCCTGAGTGTAGCGACGCGATTAGCGCACGAAGAAGATGGTCAGAAGGGCGGGAACACGTTGCCGAGGTAGCACAGAGGCATAGGGCTCGTCGCCGGCGAGCTATGGCGGTTAGCCGGCGGCGACATGGTGTCCAGCGGGTTCAGCACCCGAGATTACGTGGGGGCGGCGAGTCTCGTCGGCTCCGGTGAGCTAGATCGCCGGGAACGCTGACCTCGCCGGAGCTCCGGCGGCTCGGGGCGGTGACGTCGGGAGGTAGACGAAGGGCGCGGCCCCACCTGTCAGCCCCTGTGTTAATCGCGCACGAGCGCGCGGTTAGTTCAATTTAAACGGGCAGGCCCCGCTGTCAGCCTCTGGTTTAGCGCGGGAGGGGAATTTTTGTAGGAAAATAATTCAGGGATTAGCTCAAACTTTAGAAATCCATAACCTTGGCTAGGAAGTTCCAAATTTAGTGATTCAAATTGGGTTGGATTCATCTTGCCTAACTCTGTCCAGATATACAACCCAATTTGTATGAAACCCATTAATTAATTCTGGAAAATTTTTTAAAGCTTTTCAGCAAAAGAATTTTAGAGGGAGTGTGGTTCATCCAAAAATCCCCAAAATTTGCCAGAATGTTCTTTAGGACATTAGTAAACCCCTGTAAAAGTTTCAGACCATTTGGAGTTTATTGGGTCAGAGCAATTCAAATTGGAAGGTGCTGTGTTCATTTGAATACAGAAGCATTTTCAGAGAATTTCCAAAACTTGGAAATTCAGTTCTGGGCAATTCTTAACCCCAAAAATGTTAGGAAAATTCAGGCAAACTCTATGAGCTATAATTGAAATTGTAGTTCATTAAGTTGAGCATGAACAGGGGTATTACCTCAGAATAAATTCTTCCTTGCTGATTTGCCAAGAGAATTATTCTGAGCAAACCACTCCATGAAAAGTGCTAATGTTTGGTCCAGATAGTTTTCTTGTGACAAGGAACTCACACAAAAATTCTCAGCTCCATTGGAGCTCTAGATCACCCCTGTCCTGTTTAACCACTTAAGGGATTAATATGGAAAAGGGGGAAAACTACTTAGCATTTAACCATGGGACTAAGTCCAAGCCAAACCACCAACACCAGTTCATCTTTAAATTCTTAAACAAAGTTCCAGGTGTTAGAGGCTGGTTATTAGAACTAATAGTAGAAGTCTTACTCTAAGACTCACATTTGCATCTAAATTAACATGTAGTATTTCATTGACGTGTAGCCGTTGAAGAAGAGACTCCGGAAGTGCTGGACTTCCTTCTTCCGGACGAGGAACTAACTACTGACCAGCAGCAACAAGGCAAGCCCCGGTTTGCATTAACCTTTTTATAAGTTTTCTTTTGTTTACATGAGTCATGTGAAGTATGATTGTGCATTAGGTGTAGGATGAATGGAACCCCACTTGCATAACCAAAGGTTCCTAAAAGAGTGAGGGTAGTGTCTAAGACCTCGAGTCTACCGGCTATGCTTAATGAGTCATAGGACTTCGGTACAAGTCGAGTAGTTGGAATCTACTCGCGAGATAGGCTTGGGACACACGGGTTCGGTTGAGTGATGTGAGATCATTTTAGTAATGAAAATGAGACTAGGCAGGGGCTAGGGCGCAGCAAGAGGGAGTCTTGTGTGCGCAGCCCTGCCCGTGTCGATTGAGGACCGATCCGTGTGCGGCCCTGCTGAACAAGTATTGAACGTACCGAAGTCATATCGGATATATGGGCCCCGATAAACGGATGTAGCCTAAACCTCCGGGCGTCGAGGCATAGCACACCGATTTATAGGTGTAGGTTGAGGGCAGCAAGGTGGAAATCTGCCAACGGGCATAGAGAGATGCTCCGTGTGGGGAACCTCGTGCTCGTTTCGGTGCGACCGGTTCGACGCTTGGGCTGTTGGGTGAAAGGTTGTCCCGTACGGCATCGAGTGAGCGTGCTGTGCAGCTCCACGGGTGGGCGTACGTGACGTGCTCTTTGGGTTTTCCCTGCAGGTGTATATCGAGTCGATTCGCCGTCCCTCGCGGTGACGAGTACCGCTTGTTCACTGCATCGTAACGTAGACTAATGGATGAAATATGTTGATTCAATGATGCTGATTGATATAATTGTATTGCTACATGTGTGCCACCAAATACTGCTTCCTAAATTTCAGATTTTATGAACTGTTAACTTGTTGCTAAAAGATGAACTAAGGATGAACTTGTAGGCGTGTCATTTTGGCTGAAACGTTACTAACCAATGTCTTGGTATACCTCATGTAGAGTTTCATGCGTAGGTGAGTCGGTTAAGCCTTGCTGAGCCTTCGTGCTCATGGTTGCTGCTTAAGTGTTTTTCAGGTGAGGAGCCACCCACGGACTCGGAGTACGAGTCCACCGGCGAGGGTTACCCTCCGTCGGGGACCATGGCTGAGTGGGAGCCGTACACGCCGCGCTGAGCTGAGGAGTGCAGCTAGTGTGGGTTGCCCTAGGGCTGGGCAACCAACTTTTGCTAAATAGCCGGGCGTGAGTGGTATAGTGTAGACTTCCGCTGTGTAATATAAACAATAGTTGTACTGAAGTTTGTACCTGTTTGTACAGTTTCAGTTGTTTTTCCCATGTAATATATTATGTTCTTATGACGTGTGCTGTCGGGTGTCGCATCGCGTGGCACCACCCTCTGCGATCCTGGATGAGCGGATTCCGGTCCGCCACAGCCTGGTATCAGAGCTGCAGTGGGGATAGCACAGTACTTAAGGACTGCATTATGGGAAAACATAGGTTACGGTGAGGAATCGGTAGTTGCCCAAGTAAGGACTATATTAGCATAGTTACTTAAAGTGGCAAATACTAACCTATGTGTTATAATTCTGAATTTCAATTATGTAACGACGCACCTACACTCTGGTAAGTATGGTAAGGAACGCCACCGAAAGCGGTTCAATTTCGGTTAGCTCCCCCTGACGAGGAACGTGGTTCAGGGATTGATCTCACAGCTTGGTGTGAGAAGATAATATGAACCTCTTGGACTCTTCATGTCCCTGGGTTCATATGAAACGCTGATCCCTAGCGTGCATTAGGCAAGTAAGTGGAGACCCCATCGCGTGGCCAGTAACGCGAGACTGTGTTCGTCTAGAAATAGCTCAGGAGGACATACGCAGCGCTTGCCATCGGCGTGCCCTGCAGGGCAGTAGGTGGTATCTGTTGGGTTGATAACATTCCCAACCGTGACGACCCGTTCATGACATACTCGGGTTCCCCGTCGTGTGGTGTTGAAACACGATCACGTGCCTTGAGACGTGACTTAGCTCAAGGACGGCCGTATGGAAATGATACGGGCGTTTGTATTTACTTTCAAATATGGAACTGCCTGAAATGAATAACCATTGAGTGAACCATTATTGTGTGGTCTTCTGCAGGTACTAACCACGTATGTATCCGTGTAGAAAACGTGTGCGAGAGACCGTTTAGTGCCACACTTGAGACATATATGCCGGTATGATCCGGTTAGGATTTTCTTTTGTGAGGAACATAGTACCGAAATATTGTAGGCATATGCATGAAAATAATGATAACAAGGAATTAAAAATCTATAGGTTCCACATTTAGGACCCTGGTTGGGTATAAGAATGGGATAGTGATGAGTGTAGTTCCAAAAAGACTGAAAAACAGAGTGCTCGGTTTTGGGACAGCAAGTTTGCTGATCCTCAACAGGGCATAACTCACAGGTCTTTTAGCCGAGAGAGGTGTGCTATATAGTTCTGGAAAGGTATTGAAGTACCCTACAACTTTGTTGTAGACTTCCAGAGCTGAAACTCACCGTAAGATGGCTTAAATCCCAGAGGAATGTAAACTGTCCAGAAACCGGACAGAGTTAAACATTCTCTGGACTGTTCTGTTTTTCAAACATAACTCCCAGTAGAAAAATCTAAAATTGTCATATAATAAATCCTTAGAAAGAGTAGAAGATGTGTGACATCTTTGCAATTCAAAGTTTCTGAAATTTCAGCACGGATTCAGTGGAAACCAGGGTTGGAAACAGCCACTTCCAAGGGAGGTGCTGTTAAAATTCTTCCAGAAATTCTGCTGACTTTGAATTAGCATAACTTTTTAACCAAAGCTGATCTGGGGGCAAATGCATACTCGTTGGAAAGATACTAAAGTTAACTTTAACTTTGGTATTCAACTTGAGTCGTGAAAATGCCCATCACCGGATCAAAACTTGGAATATGTAGAAACTGGTCATTCTGACGGAAGAATGACAGTTGAACTCATTGGAGAGGGTGTTGTACCCTAAGGGTGGTATATGTGATGACAACGCGATAATAATGTCTCGTAGAGACCAAACCCAGTTATGGTGAGCTTCCAGAGAAGGGGTTCATCAAGTTGGATTAAACTAACTTGTGTTTGGTCTGGTAATGGTGTAGCTTGTGCAAAGTTATTACATTATCTGCTTACGAGATATATCGCATGTTTTTGTTGTCATAATATTTTTACGCCCATTGTAATGGAACTGCATGCAAGTGTTGCGGGACTGATGTTATTGTCGTATGGTTGCAGATGGTTCGCACTAGGACCACGCACGAGGTAGGTGGCTCTAGCCAAGGGGGAGGCGATGACTCCCAGCCACCGGCCTACGACAGCACCCCGCAGCAGCAGCCACCACCGCCGCCTCCGCTTACTCTAGCGGATGTGATAGCGGCATTGGTGGGAGGTCGTGAGGAGCAGACCGACCTGCTCCGCACGATCGTGCAGAATACGTCCCAAGCAGGAGGACGTCAAGAGCGAGGGCCTCGTGAGCCCCGCGAAGTGTCGTACTCGGATTTCATGAGTACGCACCCTCCAGTGTTCACCGAAGCTGAAGAACCACTGGAGGCAGACAACTGGCTGCGGACTATCGAGTCCAAGTTCGGGCTGCTCCAGTGCACGGAGCGGCAGAAGACACTGTTCGCAGCACAGCAGCTCCACGGTGCCGCTGGTGCGTGGTGGGCAAATTATGTCGCCTCACGTCCGGCTGGCCATGCCGTGGAATGGCAAGAGTTTCGGGAGGCGTTCCGCGCCTATCACATCCCTCCCGGAATAATGAAGAGGAAGTTCCAAGAATTTTTGGAACTGAAGCAGGGCGGGAGGAGTGCCCACGACTACTCCCGTGCCTTCAACCATCTGGCGCAGTATGCGTCAGACTACATCTCCACGGAGGAGAAGAAGAGGGAGCACTTCTATCGGGGGTTACACCCCGAAATGAAGACCCACCTCGTACAGTGGAACTGCGGCACATTCAACGACTTAGTCAATGCCGCGATCATGCAAGAGGATGCTCAGCGGGAGTTGGCAGCTGAGCAGCGGAAGCGCAACGCTCCACCCAGCGGTGGGAGTGGCGCTCCCCATAAGTACCGTATGGTGTATCGGACACCATCCGGGCAGCAGTGGCGTCCACCGGCGCGACCTCATAAGTTCGGGGGACGTTCGTTCCAAGCACCCCCGTTCCGTCCGCCGATGCCACCACCAAGACAGCAGCAGCAGCAGACGGTACCCCGGGCATTTCAACCGCCACAACGCGCCCCGGGTTTCCGTCCACCGATTAGCGGGGGACCGCCCCGTTTCACCTGCTTCACGTGTGGCCAGGCGGGCCACTTCGCGAAGGACTGTCCCCAGGGGCAGCAGAGCAGCGGGCAAGCCCAGTTCCAGGGCGGTGCTCGAGGCCGACCTCCGGTGAAGAAGGTTGGTCAGCGGACTGGGGGCGTCCGCAACCTCGACAATGAGGACGCCCCAGAGGGAGACAACGTGCTGGCGGATACGTTTACTCTCAACCATCAAGCCATCGTCATATTATTTGATTCTGGTGCAACCCACAGCTTTATAAGTGCATCCTATGTGGCTAAACATCAATTGCAAGTCTTCCCAACCGACTGCACTTATATGATCTGCTCACCGGGAGGGAAGATTTCAGCTAATATGATGATTCCAAAGGCACCTCTGTGCTTAGGTGGGAAACTATATCCCACCACCTTGATAATCCTGATGGGACAAAAGATTGATGCAATCTTAGGGATGTCCTGGCTGCAATACCATGGCGCTGTCCTAGAGACTCGGACACGGACGGTTCACTTAAATTCTCCATTCCACCGTCCGCATTCCATGGTGTTAGACACGCCAGTCCGGGAAGTTTTAGCAATTAATAATGCTGAAGTTCTCAAGTTAGAAGACATCCCCGTAGTCCGGGAGTATCCCGACGTGTTCCTGGACGATCTTCCGGGCATGCCACCTGAGCGGGATGTCGAGTTCAAGATCGAGCTCGCACCCGGGATTACGCCCATATCACGGAGACCATACAAGATGGCTCCAAATGAGCTGGCGGAACTGAAAGAACAGCTCAATGATCTGTTGAGCAAGGGTTTCATTAGGCCGAGTTCCTCGCCTTGGGGATGCTCGGCGCTATTTGTAAAGAAGAAGGATGAAACCCTGAGGCTGTGTGTGGATTACCGGCCGCTCAACGCCGTCACCATCAAGAATAAGTACCCACTGCCCCGTATTGACATCTTGTTTGACCAACTTGTGGGGGCAAGTGTATTCTCAAAGATGGACCTTCGCTCTGGATATCACCAGATCAAGATCCGGGCGGAGGATATCCCGAAGACGGCGTTCTCGACGAGATACGGCTTATACGAATATCTCGTCATGTCCTTTGGTCTCACAAATGCTCCAGCCCATTTCATGTATCTCATGAACTCGGTGTTCATGCCGGAGCTGGACAAGTTCGTGGTAGTGTTCATCGACGATATCTTGGTTTACTCCAAGACGGAAGCCGAACATGCTGAACACTTGCGGATCGTTCTTCAACGATTGCGAGACCATAAACTCTACGCCAAGTTCAGTAAATGCGAATTTTGGATCAGCCAAGTGCTATTCTTGGGACATATCATCTCAGCTGAAGGCATTGCGGTTGACCCAAGCAAAATAGAGCAAGTGCTGAAATGGAAAGCTCCCACTTCAGTTCATGAAGTCAGAAGTTTCCTCGGGTTAGCGGGATACTACCGGAGATTCATTCCAAGCTTCTCCAAGCTCGCTAAGCCGATGACAGAGTTGCTGAAGAAAGGGACGAAATATGTTTGGAACATGGCGTGTGAAGGAGCGTTCCGAACACTGGTGAAGCATCTCACAACAACCCCGGTGTTAGCTCAGCCGGATACAACAAAGCCCTTCGACGTGTATTGTGACGCGTCCGGTATTGGGCTTGGCTGCGTGTTGATGCAGGAAGGACGTGTGGTCGCATATGGCTCACGCCAACTTCGGAACCATGAGCAGCATTATCCTACTCATGACCTTGAGCTTGCTGCAGTGGTTTTGGCGTTGAAAATGTGGAGGCACTATCTCCTGGGGAACTTGGTGCATCTCTACACCGACCACAAGAGCTTGAAATACATTTTCACCCAGAAGGAGCTGAACATGAGGCAGAGGAGGTGGTTAGAACTGATCAAAGATTATGAGAATGAGATCCATTACCACCCCGGCAAGGCGAATGTGGTTGCCGACGCGCTGAGTCGGAAATCACATGTCCATCACCTCACCATTACACCGGTGGAGGAGGAAGAGCCAAGTTTATACTTGGTTCCTTATGGATCGCTGTACAACCTTGCCCTCGTCCCTACTATTAGGGAGGACATCATTGCAGCTCAGAAAAATGATAAAGGCATGGCACATCTCCGGAGACGGATTGACAATGGGGAGATCAAATGTTTCCAGAAAGATGATGAGGGGACGCTATGGTTCAACGACCGCATAGTCGTACCCCGGGACATGGAACTGAGGAAGAAAATCCTCGATGAAGCCCACTTGTCTAAATACTCCATTCATCCAGGCAGCAACAAAATGTACCAAGATTTGAAAAAGAAATTTTGGTGGCCACGGATGAAGCGGGAGGTAGCTAAGTACGTATCCGAGTGCAATACGTGTAGACGAGTGAAAGCTGATCACATGAAGAAATCAGGGCTGTTGCAACCCCTGAAGATTCCGGCATGGAAATGGGAATATGTGAGCATGGATTTCATTGTGGGATTACCCCTAACAGCCAACAAGCATGATTCCATATGGGTAATCGTTGATCGGTTAACCAAGACGGCTCACTTCATTCCGGTGAATACACGTTACAATGCCGGCAAATATGCGGAGCTATACATAGCGAAGATTCTATGCCTATACGGGGTACCCAAGACCATTGTCTCAGATCGAGGTGCATTATTTGTATCTCGCTTTTGGGAGCAGCTACACGCTGCATTGGGTACTAAGTTGATCAGGAGCTCCGCCTATCACCCTCAGACAGATGGCCAGACAGAGAGGGTGAATCAAGTCCTGGAAGACATGTTGAGAGCATGTGCCTTCCACCATGGTAGGAACTGGGATGATCACCTACCATTGGCGGAATTCTCATACAACAACGGCTATCAGGCGAGTATCAAAATGGCACCTTACGAAGCTCTCTATGGTCGTAAATGCCGCACCCCATTAAATTGGTGCGAGTCCGGTGAAAGGGTCACATTCGGGGTTGATGTGGTGAACAACGCCGAGGAGCGCGTTCGGACAATTCAAGCCAATTTGAAGGCCGCTCAATCCCGACAAAAGAGCTACGCTGATAAGAGGCGTAGACCGTTGCACTTTGACGTTGGGGAACACGTGTACCTCCGCGTGTCTCCAATGAAGGGTGTGCACCGGTTCGGTGTGAAGGGGAAGCTCGCTCCCCGTTTTATTGGACCCTACGCTATCACTGAGAAGTGTGGACCAGCGGCGTATCGATTGGAACTACCGGCATCTCTGGCTGGTGTCCACGATGTTTTCCATGTTTCGCAACTGCGAAAACGCTTGAAGCATATAGCTGATGTTCCTATCGAAGACATTGGCGAGTTGAAACCGGATTTAACATATGATGAGTATCCGGTGGCCATTCTTGAGGAGAAAGCCCGAACCACACGTAGCAGAACGTTGTGGTTCTACAAAATACTCTGGAGTAACCACACCGCCGAAGAAGCGACGTGGGAGAGCGAGGAGTTCCTTCACTCAAATTACCCGGAGTTCATAGCTTCTCAACACAGGTAAGTCCCTATTACATCGCTATCTCTTCTTTTATAATCTCGGGACGAGATTCTTTTAAGGGGGGAGGGATGTAAAAGCCCAAGAAAAGGGACTTGCAAAAACTTTTCTTCACCTCACAACACCACAGTTTTTATTGTGGACACCTTAGGAAATGTTGTGAAGAGCATGTAACCTCCATCAAAAGAATGATTAGAGGGGAAAGCCTTCACTTTCACAAAGTAGGGTTTCTACACATGAACATGAGAGGTTGATCTCACCCCTAGAATTTAAAAGGTCTTGGGAAGGTTCAGTCCAAAGCTCATGCAAATTCAACACTTTTTGAGGCACTTTTGGGTTATTTCAAAAAGAGGCCAATTTGAATGTAAATTCGAATTGCAGCAACTTTCATCACCCAAATTCAAAAGTTAGCTCCATATCTATACTCAGCACATTTTTCTGAGTAATCCCACCAATTTTCATCTCCATTGGAGCTCATCTTGTCAAGAGCTAAATTTGCAAGAATTCAAAACTGAATTTGAATTTCAGTTTAAATATGAAGCAAATTTAACCAAACAAAGTTTGAATTTGAGAATTCAAATTCAAACAAAGACTTGGTGACTAAGCCTCACATTAAATTGTGAGTAGCTGAGGATATTTTGGCACAACAGAATTCAGAAAATTGGAAAAACAAAAGAGTTAGAGGGGAGGCCCACTGGTCAGTAGACTTAGCACAGAAGTCTCCTCAGCCGACTTCCTCGACCGAGCGCGCTCACCAGCTGCAGCCAGCGTCGGCGCCCGACCACCTCGGCCGGCCAGCTCCTGCTTCGGCAGAGGAGGTGGCACAGCAGGTGTCGCGCTCTCCACTGGCCTCAGGGGCCTATAAAAGGCCCGAGACCGCCGGCGAGTTACTGATTTTCGCGAGTTCCGTAACCAGCAGCCTAGTCGCCCGAGCTCCGATCGTATGCCACCCCAGCTGTGATCATCTTCCGGCTTTGACCTCCATAGGAAAGTGAAGCGCTAGCTCGTCCTCAAGACCACCGCGCAAACCGTTCCAAGGTTCGACCTTTGTGCGCGGAGAATTTTCCAGTTTAGGACGAGTAGCTCCTTTCGGGACCCGATTAGGTTTGGGAGAAATTCGGGAAGCTTAGTGGGTGGGAGGTCGAACGGAGCTGTGAGAGAGCATCTAGAGGTTCTGGCGACCCTTCTCGATCGAAAACCGGAAGGAAATCACCGTCGGAACCCTAAGTTCACCCTAGGACAGTATGGCGGAGGAGGGGGTCGCCGGTAAGGTCTGGGTTGCCGGCCGTTTAGGGCCCAACAGAGCTCATGCCGAGTTTCCCGAGGCTTCCCTGAGTTTGGCGACGCGATTAGCGCACGAAGAAGATGGTCAGAAGGGCGGGAACACGTTGCCGAGGTAGCACAGAGGCATAGGGCTCGTCGCCGGCGAGCTATGGCGGTTAGCCGGCGGCGACATGGTGTCCAGCGGGTTCAGCACCCGAGATTACGTGGGGGCGGCGAGTCTCGTCGGCTCCGGTGAGCTAGATCGCCGGGAACGCTGACCTCGCCGGAGCTCCGGCGGCTCGGGGCGGCGACGTCGGGAGGTAGACGAAGGGCGCGGCCCCACCTGTCAGCCCCTGTGTTAATCGCGCGCGAGCGCGCGGTTAGTTCAATTTAAACGGGCGGGCCCCGCTGTCAGCCTCTGGTTTAGCGCGGGAGGGGAATTTTTGTAGGAAAATAATTCAGGGATTAGCTCAAACTTTAGAAATCCATAACCTTGGCTAGGAAGCTCCAAATTTAGTGATTCAAATTGGGTTGGATTCATCTTGCCTAACTCTGTCCAGATATACAACCCAATTTGTATGAAACCCATTAATTAGTTCTGGAAAATTCTTTAAAGCTTTTCAGCAAAAGAATTTTAGAGGGAGTTTGGTTCATCCAAAAATCCCCAAATTTCGCCAGAATGTTCTTTAGGACATTAGTAAACCCCTGTAAAAGTTTCAGACCATTTGGAGTTGATTGGGTCAGAGCAATTCAAATTGGAAGGTGCTGTGTTCATTTGAATACAGAAGCATTTTCAGAGAATTTCCAAAACTTGGAAATTCAGTTCTGGGCAATTCTTAACCCCAAAAATGTTAGGAAAATTCAGGCAAACTCTATGAGCTATAATTGAAATTGTAGTTCATTAAGTTGAGCATGAACAGGGGTATTACCTCAGAATAAATTCTTCCTTGCTGATTTGCCAAGAGAATTATTCTGAGCAAACCACTCCATGAAAGGTGCTAATGTTTGGTCCAGAGAGTTTTCTTGTGACAAGGAACTCACACAAAAATTCTCAGCTCCATTGGAGCTCTAGATCACCCCTGTCCTGTTTAACCACTTAAGGGATTAATATGGAAAAGGGGGAAAACCACCTAGCATTTAACCATGGGACTAAGTCCAAGCCAAACCACCAACACCAGTTCATCTTTAAATTCTTAAACAAAGTTCCAGGTGTTAGAGGCTGGTTATTAGAACTAATAGTAGAAGTCTTACTCTAAGACTCACATTTGCATCTAAATTAACATGTAGTATTTCATTGACGTGTAGCCGTTGAAGAAGAGACTCCGAAAGTGCTGGACTTCCTTCTTCCGGACGAGGAACTAACTACTGACCAGCAGCAACAAGGCAAGCCCCGGTTTGCATTAACCTTTTTATAAGTTTTCTTTTGTTTACATGAGTCATGTGAAGTATGATTGTGCATTAGGTGTAGGATGAATGGAACCCCACTTGCATAACCAAAGGTTCCTAAAAGAGTGAGGGTAGTGTCTAAGACCTCGAGTCTACCGGCTATGCTTAATGAGTCATAGGACTTCGGTACAAGTCGAGTAGTTGGAATCTACTCGCGAGATAGGCTTGGGACACACGGGTTCGGTTGAGTGATGTGAGATCATTTTAGTAATGAAAATGAGACTAGGCAGGGGCTAGGGCGCAGCAAGAGGGAGTCTTGTGTGCGCAGCCCTGCCCGTGTCGATTGAGGACCGATCCGTGTGCGGCCCTGCTGAACAAGTATTGAACGTACCGAAGGCATATCGGATATATGGGCCCCGATAAACCGATGTAGCCTAAACCTCCGGGCGTCGAGGCATAACACACCGATTTATAGGTGTAGGTTGAGGGCAGCAAGGTGGAAATCTGCCAACGGGCATAGAGAGATGCTCCGTGTGGGGAACCTCCTGCTCGTTTCGGTGCGACCGGTTCGACGCTTGGGCTGTTGGGTGAAAGGTTGTCCCGTACGGCATCGAGTGAGCGTGCTGTGCAGCTCCACGGGTGGGCGTACATGACGTGCTCTTTGGGTTTTCCCTGCAGGTGTATATCGAGTCGATTCGCCGTCCCTTGCGGTGACGAGTACCGCTTGTTCACTGCGTCGTAACGTAGACTAATGGATGAAATATGTTGATTCAATGATGCTGATTGATATAATTGTATTGCTACATGTGTGCCACCAAATACTGCTTACTAAATTTCAGATTTCATGAACTGTTAACTTGTTGCTAAAAGATGAACTAAGGATGAACTTGTAGGCGTGTCGTTTTGGCTGAAACGTTACTAACCTATGTCTTGGTATACCTCATGTAGAGTTTCATGCATAGGTGAGTCGGTTAAGCCTTGCTGAGCCTTCGTGCTCATGGTTGCTGCTTAAGTGTTTTTCAGGTGAGGAGCCACCCACGGACTCGGAGTACGAGTCCACCGGCGAGGGTTACCGTCCGTCGGGGACCACGGCTGAGTGGGAGCCGTACACGCCGCGCTGAGCTGAGGAGTACAGCTAGTGTGGGTTGCCCTAGGGCTGGGCAACCAACTTTTGCTAAATAGGCGGGCATGAGTGGTATAGTGTAGACTTCCGCTGTGTAATATAAACAATAGTTGTACTGAAGTTTGTACCTGTTTGTACAGTTTCAGTTGTTTTTCCCATGTAATATATTATGTTCTTATGACGTGTGCTGTCGGGTGTCGCATCGCGTGGCACCACCCTCTGCGATCCTGGATGAGCGGATTCCGGTCCGCCACACTAAGTCCTGGTAGACCGGACTAGTCCGCCTCAGTGGTCGGACTAATCCGGGCTAGCCAGACTTGTCCGTTTTCACATGGACCAAGAGTTCGTGTGTGAGTTCGGGCTAGTCCGTTCTGAGGCGGACTAGTCCGTATGGTTGTGAGATGAGAGCTCCCACGGTTAAGTCATGGTGGACCGGACTTGTCCGCCTTAGTGGCCGGACTAGTCCGGGTCCTCCAGACTTGTCCGTTCTCACCCAGACAAAGAGTTCCTGTGTGAGATTGGACTAGTACGTTGTGAGGCGGACTAGTCCGGAAATCTGTGAATGTTTGAAATTTGAACGTTGGGGAGTAGGTGGCTTTGTGATGTCAGTGGTCCCCGAAGACCGGACCAGTCCCATTTTAGTAGGTGGCAACGGTTGGCTGTCGGGACTTCTATAAAAGGAGATACCCCGACTTCATTTAGGCACCCCTGGAACCCTAGCGCCGCCACAGCCATCCTAGAGCCTCTCTAAGCCTTCTCTCTTGCCTACTCACCCTCTAGAACCAATTCTTGAGTGGATTTGGGTGTATGAGGAGAGGAGAAGGAAGAACTTCGTGTTTTGGCTCTTGGAGTGATCTCATGCACTTGGTGTGAGTCCTTGTGATCTGTGGCTGTGATATTTCTGAAGTTTGTGGACGTGTTCAAGTGGGAGCCTCGGATTGTGAGCAGCTCCAAAATCTTGTAAATTCACCCTTGAGATGGTGGAAGAACCGGGTTAGCCTAAGTGGCGACTTGGTGAGGAAAGGGTTGTTAAACCCGGTCCTTTGTGGACTCCTCAACGGGAACGTAGATTCCTGAGTGGAATCGAACCTCAGGCAAAAATCTCCATGTCTTTTCCTGCATTTACAATTCATCGATTGCTAAATTTATTAGGGTTCACTTTGTTTATTTTGATCATATAGTGTTCCTCGTTACAATCTTGCAATCCATTTTAATATTCTATCATACCTATCATATTAGATTGCTATTTATTTTATCCGCATTTTGTTAGGATAAAATCTAAAGAAAAAACCCATAAAAATCAAGTTTCAGATTTTTCCAGCAGGCTGACCGAACTGGTCCGCCCCTGAGCCAGACTAGTCCGGCCCCTGTGTTCTAATCTTGTTTAATTAAGTCATTTCAGATATTTTAGCCTATTCACCCCCCTCTAGGCAACTTTCACTTCATATATTATATCTGGGCGCCAGTCGGCAACAGATTGCAACGTTGAACCACATGGAAACTGTGAAGATAGAGGACATTCCAGTGGTACATGAATATCCAGATGTGTTTCCCGATGATTTATCGGGCATGCCACCCAAACGGGACGTAGAGTTCAAGATTGAACTTGCACCGAGAACGACACCGATTTCATGAAGGCCGTACAAGATGGCACCCAATGAACTGGCAAAATTGAAGACACAGCTGAATGACCTAATGAGCAAGGGCTTTATACGACCGAGTTCGTCACCTTGGGGTTGTTCAGCGTTGTTTGTCAAGAAGAAGGATGAAACACTATGACTGTGTCGATTATCATCCTCTTAACACCGTTACCATCAAGAACATGTATGCACTACCTCGCATTGATATGCTCTTCGATCAATTAGTGGCTGCTAAAGTCTTCTCGAAGATGGATCTTCTGTCTGGATATCATCAGATTAAAATCTGGGCAGAAGATATTAAGAAGACGGCATTCTCGACGAGATACGGTTTATACGAATATCTCGTCATGTCTTTTTGGTTGACCAATGTCCGGCACACTTTATGTATCTGATGAATTCAGTGTTCATGCCAGACTTGTATAAATTCGTCATGGTCTTCATCAACGATATCTTGGTGTACTCCAAGTCAGAGGAAGAACATGCTGAGCATCTACATGTTGTGCTGCAAAGATTGCGAGATCACAAGATCTATGCAAAATTCAGCAAGTGCGAATTCTGGATTAATCAAGTACCTTTTCTCGGACACATTATTTCAGCGGAGGGCATCGCTGTTGATCCAAGTAAGATTATACAAGTGCAGAAATTGGAGTCACAAAAGTTGTGCATGAAATCCGAAGCTTCCTCGGTTTAGTGGGTTATTACCGGAGGTTCATTGCGGGCTTCTCCAAGATCGTTAAACCGATGCCGGAACTATTGAAGAAGAGTACCAGATTTGTGTGGGGTGCTGCGTGTGAACAAGCTTTCAAGAATTTAGTGAAGCATCTCACAAAGCACCAGTGCTTGCTCAGCCCGATACGACGAAGCCATTCGACGTTTATTGCGATGCATCTGGCATCGGTCTTGGCTGCGTGCTGATGCAAGAAGGACGAGTGGTCACTTATGGATCTCATCAACTTCAAAACCACGAGCAACATTATCCAACTCAAGATCTTGAGTTAGCTGCCGTGGTCCTTGCTTTGAAGATGTGGAGGCATTACTTGCTGGGAAATCTTGTACACCTCTACACCGACCACAATAGCTTGAAATACATCTTCACTCAGAAAGAACTGAACATGAGGCAACGAAGATGGCTAGAGCTCATTAAAGATTATGAACTTGAGATTCATTATCATCCGGGAAAGGTGAATGTGGTCGCCGATGCGCTCAGTCGTATGGTGCATGTCCACCACCTGACCATTGCTGAAATGGATTATGAAGAACCACCAAGTCTCCGGGTCATCCCATATGGAGTACTATAGAATCTTGCTCTCATTCCTACAATTCAAGAGGAGATCATTAAGGCTCAAAGAAAAGACAAAGGAATGTCTCAGATACAGCGGAGGATTGACGAAGGTGAAATGAAATGCTTCCGGAAGGACGAAGAAGGTACGTTATGGTTCAACGACCGGATAGTAGTACCCCAGGATATGGGACTACGGAAGAAAATTTTGGATGAAGCCCATTTATCCAAATTTTCCCTTCATCGGGGCAGCAATAAAATGTACCAAGATCCCCGGAAGAAATTTTTGTGGACACGTATGAAACGTGAAGTTCCAAAGTACATTTCAGAATGTGATACGTGTCAAAGAGTCAAGGCCGACCACGTGAAGACGTCGGGCCAGTTGCAACCATTGAAAATACCGGCATGGAAGTGGGAAGACTTGAGTATGGGTTTCATTGTCGGGTTGCCGATGACCTCCCACAACCATGATTCGATTTGGGTAATCGTTGATTTGTTAACCAAATCAGCACACTTCATCCTTGTGCATACCAGATACATCGCAAAGCAGTATGTGGAGTTGTACATAGCACGAATCTTGTGCTTACATGGAGTTCCCCGTACAATTGTGTCCGACAGAGGATCGTTGTTCGTAGCCCGTTTCTGGGAACAGCTACACGCATCCTTGGGAACCAAATTGATTAGAAGCTCCGCGTATCACACTCAAACCGATGGGCAAACTGAGAGGGTGAATCAAATACTTGAAGATATGCTAAGAGCGTGTGCCATCCACCACGGTAAAAACTGGGATGATCACTTATCGTTGGCGGAGTTCTCGTACAACAACGGTTATCAAACAAGTATCAAAATGGCACCATATGAAGATCTATACGGCTGGAAGTGCCGTACACCACTTAATTGGTGTGAGTCCGGTGAGCGAGTAACATTTGGGGTTGATCTTGTCAATGAAGCCGAAGAGAGAGTTCGGATAATACAAGAGAACCTCAAAGCTGCTCAATCTCGTCAAAAGAGCTACGCAGATCAGAGGCGTCGACCGCTGCATTTTAACGTCGGAGAGCATGTTTATCATCGTGTATCTCCAATGAAAGGAATTCATCGGTTCGGTGTCAAGGGGAAACTTGCTCCCCGATTCATCGATCCGTTTGCCATCACAAGGAAGTGAGGAACCGTAGCCTACCGGCTGGAACTACCGGCAAGCCTTGCCGGTATTCACGACATATTTCACGTGTCACAACTGCGGAAGGGTCTCATGTTTACCGCTGATGTCCGCACCGAAGAAATCGACGAGCTAAAGCCGGATCAAACATACACCGAGCAACCCATACAGATTATCGATGAAAAGACCCGGATCACCTGGAACCCGACTTTGAAATTTTACAAAGTCCTATGGAGTAATCATACCACGGAAGAGGCGACGTGGGAAAGTGAAGATTACATCCACAAGAATTATCCTGAACTTTTGTCATAGACTTTGTAATTATCCTCCTGTATAGCTCTTCTTTTGTAATATCGGGACGAGATTCCTTTTAAGGGCGGAGGAATGTAAAAGTCCCAAAAATACGAATACAAAGAAAATAAAGTTTGAAACAAACATTTGGTTTCTTGTGTATGAAAATTTGGACTTGTTTAAACTTTCACATGAGATGATGCAGATGAGAGCTCTCTCTACACAAGCTCATGTTTATTTACATGCTTGGACCCAAGGTGTATTAAAACCACAGATTTGAAGTCTCATGTGCAATAGAAAGTTTAAAAATCAGTTTTTCAACTTAAAATGTTCAATTCAAATTTAAAATGAGGGAAACACAATGGAAATGCAAACTGTTGGGTTAAAAAGCTCATTTGCAGCAGCCAAACCAAAAAATCAGGTTTCATATTTGAATTCCTCAGGTCCAAATTAGTGGGTATGCGAAGTTCTATGAATTTTGGAGATGTTTTGCTATCCATTTTTCCAAATAGACTTTAAATTGCAATGAATTGTGGCGGACCGGGATCCGCTCATCCAGGATCGCAGAGGGTGGTGCCGCACGATGCGACACCCGACAGCACACGTCATAAGGACACCTTTTATTACATGGGGAAAACAAACTGAAACTGTACAAACAGGTACAACCTTCAGTTACAAGCTATTGTTTATATTGCACAGCGGAAGTCTACTTTATACAACTCACGCCCGCCTATCTAGCAAAAGTCGGTTGCCCAGCCCTAGGGCAACCCACACTAGCTGCACTCCTCAGCTCAGCGCGGCGGGTACGGCTTCCACTCAGCCGTGGTCCCCGACGGAGGGTAACCCTCGCCGGTGGACTCGTAACCCGAGTCCGTGGGTGGCTCCTCACCTGAAAAACACTTAAGCAGCAACCGTGAGCACGAGGGCTCAACAAGACTTAACCGACTCACCTAGGCATGAAACTCTATATGAGGTGTACAATGAACATAGGATAGTAACATTGCAGCAAATGGACACGCCTACAAGTTCATCCTTAATTCACCTTTTAGCAACAAATTAACAGTTCGGGAATCTGAAATTTAGTAAGCAATATTTGGTGGCACACATGTAACAATACAATTATATCATACAGCAGAATTTAATCATAGCATTCCATAATTTATCTATGTTACGACGCAGTGAACAAGCGGTACTCGTCACCGCGAGGGAAGGCGAATCAACTCGATATACACCTGCAGGGAAACCCAAAGAGCACGTCACGTACGCCCACCCTTGGAGCTGCACAGCACGCTCACTCGGTGTCGTACGTGACAACCTTTCACCTAACAGCCCAAACGTCGAACCGGTCGCACCGAAACGAGCAGGAGGTTCCCTACACGGAGCATCTCTCTATGCCCATTAGCAGATTTCCACCTTGCTGCCCTCAGCCTACACCTATAAATCGGTGCGTTATGCCTCGACGCCCGGAGGTTTAGGTTACATCGATTTATCGGGGCCCATATATCCGATATGCCTTCGGTACGTTCAATACTTGCTCAGCAGAGCCGCACACGGATCGGTCCTCAATCGACACGGACAGGGCTGCGCCCACAAGACTTCCTCTTGCTGTGCCCTAGGCCCTGCCTAGTCTCGTTTTCATTACTAAAGTGATCTCACAGCACTCGAACCAATCCCCTGTGTCCCAAGCCTAACTCGCGAGTAGATTCCAACTACTTGACTTGTACCGAAGTCCTATGAATCATTAAGCATAGCCTGTCTATTCGAGGTCTTAGACACTACCCTCACTCTTAGAAAAAAATTCTGGTCATGCAAGTGGGTTCCATTCATCCTATACCTAATACACACCCATACTTCATACTAAGAGTTCATAAAGCGAAACTTGAAAAATAGTTTAATGCAAACCGGGGCTTGCCTTGTTGCTGCTGGTCAGTGGTTAGGTCTTCGTCTGGAAGGAGGAAGTCGAGCACTTCCGGAGTCTCCTCGCCTTCAGCGACTACATGTTAACCATATGCTATATGTCAATTGAAATGCAAAGTGTAAACTTGATTAAGTAATTACTAGAACTCTATCTAGCCCTCCCATTTGGCTCTGAAATTTTTATGGTGGCTTGGTAGGGTCCTAACTAGAGTCTTGACCAAGTTTCATTAGAAACAAAGTTCATTTGAGCCTTGTACAAATAAAAGCCTATTTGGTCAATATTTGAGCCTCTAAGTAATTCCAGAGGTTTTCATGGCTCCACCCACTACTTTCTGGAAACTAGAATTTAAGATGGTTCTAATGGAATTGGTTTCATGTCATTTGAAGAATTCTACTGAAACTTATGCCCTAAATCAGATTTGGAGAAAATCTGAAAAATGTTTCTGTTCCTTTTTTCTATTTTGTCAGGGCAGTTCACTTAATCACCCTATTAGGGGGACTAAATGAACTTGGATGAGTCTGAAAATTTTACTGTGACTCAAGGATTTTCCAATGAACCTCTCAGCCAAATTTCAGAATTTTTCATAAAGTAATCCTCCAGATAAAATTCCTAACCATTTGAAATTTAGGGATTTAATTCTGGAAAACTATTAAGTTTCATGAGCTGAAATTGGTATTGGTGGAAAGTACTCAGAATCCTGAGTTCAGCAAAATTTGGTTCACTGAATATGGAGTTTCCTAGCAAAAGTTCTATGCATTTGAAGTTTGAACTAAAACTGGAAATTCCCAAAATGTTTAAACTCTGCGGGTGGGACCCACTCCTTAAACCGGCCCACTGAGAATGCGGCCACACCACGTCCCACGGGGTTTTACCCGCGCTGCCACACTGAATCCCGGCCGCAAACAGATCCCCGCGCGAGAACAGAGGCTGACCGGTGGACCCACCCCCCCCCCCCCCCCTTTGTCTACCTCGCGCCCTCCCGCAGCTCCCGTGGCGGTGCCTCGCTGGAGTTCTCGCCACCGGCTGTTTCGCTGCACGACCTTAGACGGTTCTCTCCGCCTGGGCCTAACTTGGCTCGGAGAACACGCTGGTGCCCTCACCGAAGCTCGGCGATGGCCGGAACCATGCCCACGACGGCGACAGTGGTTCTCTCTACTCTGGCGATGTCGCCCGGGCTACTCAGGGCCTCATTCTTCAAACGGTTTGCTCCTACAGCTCCGCTGTGGCATGCTGAGCACGAATATGAGCTCAGTTGGCCATGGAGATGGACGGAGCTACGTACTCACCGTCGACCTAGGCCCGATATCGGCTGTGACCCGAAAAACTCGATAACCAGGGTCTATACTCCATGGTTCTTCGTACTTCTTGATCCTATATGGTCGTGATAGGGTGTAGATCATGTGTGTAGCTCGGTATACCCAGTGCTGCGCTAATACCCGTGAATTTCCAGATTTGGTACGGCTCGGCCTTAAGAACACGAAACCTTCCCTGGGAAAATTCTCCCACGACGGTGCATGAAATGCTGAACGATATGGATGAGCAGGACCAGCACCTTATGGCAGTTGTTTCTTGTGTTGATCGTCGGACACGAGGGAGTCTGTGCTGTCTGGGCGCCGGCGATCAGAGGGCGGCGAACTCAGGGTGCGCCGCTTCGGATGTGTGCGGGTGGAACAGGGAGAATGGGGAGGGGATTCACGCAGACCAGGGTGCAATCGAGTATATTATAGCCGGCGTCCTCATCCACCGAGCAGGAGGTGGCGCGGCGGCCATGTTCGGATGGGGTTGATCCCGTGCGCTGGCGCCCGCAGAGGTGTTCGACCGAGTGACTGAGTCGGTTTGATCCCTGTGTGGCTGACCAGTGGCCTCTTCTCCCCTCTAATTCTTTCTCCCCCTTCTGCTGTAAATATCCCCAGCTACTAAACATTGAATGAGAGACTTAGCCCCCAAGTCTCGGTTTGAATTTGAGTTCTCAAATTTAAACTTTGTTTGGCTAAATTTGCTTCATGTTTGAACTGAAATTCAAATTCAGTTTTGAATTCTTGCAAATTTAGCTCCTGACAAGATGAACTCCAATGGGGATGAAAATTGGTGCGCTAACTCAGAAAAATGTGCTGAGTTTAAATATGAAGCTACCTTTTGAACCCAAGTGCTGAAAGTTGCTACAATTTGAATTTACATTCAAATTGGCCTCTTTTGAATTTTATCCAAAAGTGCCTCAAAAAGTATTGGATTTGCATGAAATTTGGCCTGAACCTTCCCAAGACTTTTTAAGTTCTAGGGGTGAGCTCAACCTCCCATGTTCATGTGTAGAAATCCTACTTTGTGAAAGTTAGGGTTTTTCCCCTCTAATCATCCTTTTGATGGAGGTTACTTGCTCTTCCCCAATCTTCACAAGATATTCACAACAAAAACTGTGGTGTTGTGAGGTGATGAAAAGTTTTTGCAAGTACCTTTTCTTGGGCTTTTACATCCCTCCCCCCCTTAAAAGAATCTCGTCCCGAGATTACAAAAGAAGAGACAGCGATGTAATAGGGACTTACCGGTACTGAGACGCCATGAACTCCGGGTAATTTGAGCGAAGGAGTTCCTCGCTCTCCCACGTTGCTTCTTCGGTGGTGTGGTCGCTCCAGAGTATTTTGTAGAACCACAACGTTCGGCTACGCGTGGTTCGGGCTTTCTCATCAAGAATTGCCACCGGATACTCATCATATGTCAAATCCGGTTGCAACTCGCCGATGTCTTCGGTAGGAACAGCGGCTGTATGCTTCAGACATTTTCTCAGTTGTGAAACATGGAAAACATCATGGACACCATCAAGATATGCCGGTAGCTCCAGTCTATACGCCGCTGGTCCACACTTCTCGGTGATAGCATAGGGTCCAATGAAACGGAAAGCGAGCTTCCCCTTCACACCGAACCGGTGCACGTGTAAGGGCCTCAGTTTTTGACACACATTTGCAGTGTTCATCACCACACCACACACCTCATTTGAGGAAGGATGATGAACACAAATGAAGAGCAAGTAACAATTATCAACATGCTCATTAGAGAGCAAACTCACACATTGCAAAAGTGGTATTTCCCACATGTGATATAGATGGGCTGGACATATGGAAAATCCTACACTTTACTAAGGATGTCCATGCCAAGTTTCACCTAAATTCAAAACCTTTTTGAGGTCATTTTGGGGTGTAGTTAGGAAGAGGGCAGTTTGAAACCATATTCAAATTCAAACTGTTTTTATCCCATGAATTTAAAATGGGAGGCATATTCTTACTCAGCACCTTTTTGTGAGCCCACACACCAAGTTTCACTCCATTTGGAGTTGATCTTGATGTGAACTAAGTGGGGCAAATTCAAACTTCATTTGAGTTCAAAACTGCACTTGTGCTGAAATTCACTCAAACCAAACCCAATTCGAATCCTATGCAATTCGAATGGCTCAAGGGTGAATAATCTGAACCACCAGGGGTATTATGGGGTTCACTGTTCACTACAGTGATTAGGAGTAAATTTCAGATGTTAAAACCCCGGGTGGGACCCACATGTCATAGAGGGAAGAAGGAGAAACTTGCAACCAAAGTCAGAGTCTCGGTGGGAAATTCCACCGAGCAGCTGTCGGCTGTGCCACCGAGCAGCTACCGGAGCCACCAGCTGCTTCCCCCTCCACGCGCTGGCGCCCAGGGCGGCTTACTCGTGCCCCCATGCGACCGGCACCGCCTCAGCCGAGCAGGAGTCGTCCGGCTTTATCTTCTCGCGGGCAAACCCGAGCAGCGGCATTGTTTCTCGCCGCAGCTCTCTGCTCAATCGGGAAAACCAGCAAAACAATCTCCTTCGTTCCTAAGCTGCTAGACAGCCACCGGAGGTCGCGCACCACCCTCCCAACGCCTGGACTACCAGGTTTCGGCCCCTGTTCCCGTGACCAACGACGACAGCCGCAGTTTAGCTGAAGGACGGCGATCGGTCTCACGCGGTCAGCACGCTGCAACCACATCCACGGCCGAGCAAGGGTGGCAACAGGAGCGCACGGACTCCACACTGCTTCCACCTGAAGCGCCGTGAACTCTCGCCGGCAAATTCTCAGTTTTTGCTCCGGCAACCTTAAACTGAGCTTCCGGTACGGTTTCTTTAAATTCTCACTCTATAATCTTTCGGAGGTCATCAAATCTTGCACATAGACGCTGGACTAACCGGCGATCAAGTTCTTTTCTGCATCCGTAGTGTGAAACTGTCTAGGAGTGACGAATTTCGAGCTCGATCGAGGCGGTCATGGCGGGCACGATCGGTCACACGGTGCCGACCCACTTACCGCCATCCCTGAACCCTTTTGACACCTTGTCGAGCTTCCTAGAGGTACACTGATGCTGTAGGACCGTTTGTTCGAGGTGTTGGCGGGTTAGGACCCACGGTCGACAGCGCCGAACCTCAACCGAGGCCGCGGCACGTCGCCGAGCTATTTCCGGTCACCCCCAGCCCGACCTGACACCACCGACGTGTTCCTCTACGTCGACAACCCCCTGGCGGCGAGTTTCAGACCATGGGAGGTCCGGCAGCAGCGAGCCGGAGAGCTCCGGGTCTGCTCCGGCAAGGTCGGCGGCGCGGGCGCGAGAGAACGGCGGGAGGAAGACGAAGCCGGCTGGCCCACGTGTCAGCAGCTAAAGAATTTAAATTGGGATCGAGTGTGGCCGGGGATCGGCTGAACTGGCGCGCAAATACCCTGTGAGCCCCGGTGTGCCGGACACCTCCGCGCTCGACACGTGTGGTATCTCGGGTGTGCCGGACACCTCCGCGCTCGACACGTGTCCCCGCGGGCCCCCGCGAAATTTAAACTTTTTCCCGAATTTCGGAATTCTTCCAAACGTCAAATCCTCATAACTTTGGCTAGAAAGATCCAAATCAAGTGAACCAAATTTTGCTGGATTCAGCTCTTTGAGCACTTTCCAGCAAATCAAGTTTCACTTCATGAAAACCCTTAATTCTCCAGAATTAATTCCTCAAAATTTAAATTGTTTGGAATTTTAACTGGAGAATACTTTGGAGGAAAATCCTGAAATTTTTCTGGGATGTTCACCAAAATATCCCTGAACTACCATAAAAATTTCAGATCCATTTGAGCTCATCTGATCCACCTAATGGTGTGATTAGTGAAACTGTTCCAGAGAAAATAGAAAATGTTCCGAAACATTTTCAGAATTTTCTCTAAAATTGTTTAGCTCATATCTTTAGTTAGGAACTTCCAAATTAAGGGAGACCAACTCCATTAGGACCCTCTGAAAATCTAATTTTCAGAAAGTCATAGTTTGTTTCATGAAAATCCTTAGAACACCCTAAGAGTTCCAATTAAGGTCAAGGACATAATTAATTGTGGAGGGCTCAATTGAGCTTTGCTGCAACTAAAACTTGACCAAGTCTCTGTTTAGGTTGTAACCAAGCCACAATAAAAGTTTCACAGTCATTAGGTATGTCTAGCAAGGATTATAGACTTCACAACTTCAAAACTTAATACAAATGCATTTAAATTGATACATGTATTCCTTCCATCATGTAGTCGCTAAGGTCGAGGAGGAACCCGAAGTCCTAGACTTCGTAACTCCGGAGGAGCAGCTAGCCTACGACCAAGAGCAGCAAGGCAAGCTCCGGTTTGCATTAACCTTTTTACAAATTTTTATTGTTTTGAGCACATACTTGATTACTTTATTCTTTGCATTAGAGTCTTGTTTGAAAACCCAATTGCATAGCCAAGAAAACCTTGGGTTGGTTTTAGGATTTCAAACCCCGTTAGCTACTGCAATTCTAAGATAGTGTAGGGTTCGGTACAAGTCGAGTAGTTGGAACTACTCGCGAGCATAGGCTAGGGGCACTTGACTCGGGTAGAGATAGCACATGATATACTGGCAAGAAAGATGAGACCGAGCGGAGAGTAAGGGCAACAGGACTTTGGGGCCTGTGTGCTATAGCTCCACTTGTGTCGATTGAGGACCGAGCCGTGTGCGGGCCTGTTGAACAAGCTAGAACAGTACCGAAGACCTACCGGCTATATGGGAACCGGGAAACTGATGTAACTCGGGTAGCTGGTTATTGAGGCATTGCCCGTCGTTCAGAGGGTAGGTTGAGAGCTTGAGGTGTAAATCGGCTGGTGGCACGGAGATGCGCGTGCATAGACCTCTTGCTCGGGACGATGGGACCGGTTCAATATTTGGCTAACGGGTGAAAGGTAGTCGCGTACGGCGTCCGTGATGGTTGTTGTAGACAACATCGAGTACGGGCGTACGTGACGGCTTGTTCGGGTAACCCTGCAGGTGTAAATCGATTATAATCGCCGTCCCTCGCGGTCAGTGAGTACCACTTGTTCACTGTACCATGACGTAGAAAGAATAGGCTAGTTACATGTTAAAATGTTGCTGATTGAAAGTTGGACATTGATTGTTAATGATATGCTGTAGCTTAGAGCTAACTAAAGTTCTTTTCAACTTTGGGCAAAGTACATGAGAGAAATGCGTTTCTTGTTTGATTGCGGCTCTCTCATGTGCCTTAGCGTAAGGTTCTCCACAATCTGCTGCTAAAACTTGAAAGTAAGGTTCTAATAATTAGGCGAGTCCTTGCAAATGATTTTTACCTCATGTAACCCATTACCCTCATGTAGAAGTTCCATGTTTAGGTGAGACGGGTCAGACTTGCTGAGCCTTCGTGCTCACTGCTTGTGTTTGAAGCTTTTGCAGGGTTCTATGAGGAAGGGACTCCCGAAGAGGAGGCGGAACCCCGTCGAGTGGGAGTCGTGCACGCCGCAGAGTTAGTGTGCGTGTGTGCTAGCAAGGACATGTTCGAGGGCTGAACGTGCACTTGATGCTTAGTCTATGCCCGTGAGTGTAGACTAAACTTAATTTGATGTAAACATGTTCATATAACTTGTTTATGTAATAAAATTTCGCTTCCGCTTTGTACCTTTGACGTGTGTTATCCGGTGCTGTGCAACGCAGTACCCCTCAGCGTGATCCTGGCTCGACAGGACCAATGGGGTCGTGTCAGCGCTGGTATCATAGCTTGCTTGAGGTTTAACACAGTACAAAGGTCTTCTTTTTCAAAAATCCAGTGAGGAACGAGTTAGTAGCCCGTATAAGGATGTTATTAGCCTATAGAAAGTGGCTTATTAACCTATTTGTTATGTCGGAAAATCGTGTATCTCGGGACGTTTATGTCTTGGGGGGGTACACGTAAGCGCTGTCCACCAGTGCGCACAAGCTGAAGGGTGGAGCCCCACGGGTGGCAGGTAACCCGACCCGCTTTGATATCCTCTACGACTCTTCATGTCGTTTGGGGTATTCGAGCAACGCCTGTCCCTGGCGTGCGTGGTGCAAACTTGGGAGACCCCGTCACATGGTCTGAAACGTGAACACGTAACTCAAGGCGTGTTTGGCTTGAGAACATCCGGGCGAGTGATGACGGCCGGGTGTACGAACTGTATGGATTCCGGGCTCGGTGTGCAGCCGAGTCCGATGATTGTTTGAGTTTCTGCTGGTAGCCTGACCATGAAATGGTAGACGTGTAGCATCTGTGTATGAGTGACGCTTAGTGCCACTGAAATAACGTAGCCGGCTAAGTCCGGTATAGGTTTTTCTTTGTGAGGACGTAGTACCGACATAATCTGGTGACGCATCGACGTCACATCCAACTAAATAAACAACGTCATTGTAAAAACTGGAAGGTTTTGATCCAAAGTAGTAAAACTTGATGTAACTCCTTCCCTCGAACAGGATATTCAAAGTTAACAAGTTTTAACTTATAGGATGTTAAGGACAGAGCACTCTGTTTTCAGCCGAATCAAGGCTGAAGTTAATCAGAGGTTAGAGGTTGAGTTCTTTCGAGGTTGGGGTCGTATGATACATTTCTGGAAAGCGATGGAAGAGCTTTACAACTCTTCTGTTGAGGTCCAGAGGTGTTTCATCCCTTAACCACTCGGAAAATGCAGTAGAGTTAAAACTGTCCAGAAAACAGGGCAGAGCAAAGACTCTCTATAAACTCTCTGTAAATTAAGCATATCTTCCTGCTTAAAAATCCAAAAATAGAAAATGAGGTAGTTCTGGAAAATTTATGAGATGGGTTACAACTTTGTAACAGAAAGTTTTGTCATATTAGGAACAGAATTAACTGGGATTCTTGGATCAAATCAGTACCTAAAGCAGGGAGGTGCTGTCCAATATTCTCCAGAATTTCTGTTAACTTTGACATCTTATAACTTTTGAACCAGGACAGATCTTAGGCCAAGCAAATACTTTCTGGAAAGCTATTGAAGTTAACTTAAATTTGATGTTGAGCTCCAGAGTTAGTTTTGCCTTCAACATGGCCTAAATCAGGTTGAAATGGAAACTGGTCAGGGCTGTCATGTAGACAGCAGATCAGCAGTCAAATTTGTTTAAAATTTGAACTATGTTTCCAAGTTTTATGGGTTCAATGACATGTAATATGTTATAACTCAAGGGTTTACTGTTTAAATAAATATTTGACATTTCTCAAATATATGTTTACAGATGACAGTAGATAAACAGTTGGAGAACGGGTGGGTGGTTTCCCACTGTTCTGACCGTAGCGGCTACCCGGAAGCATTGTGGCAAATGCTCCAATATTTCGGGTACAATCAGATGCCGCAATACTTCGCCAAGGAAGAAGGTGAAGAGGGGAACAAGGCGTGGACGATCCATGTCGAGGTTCCTGCAGGACCTACGCCACCCGGTTGGGTGCCATTCACCGTCACGGTGAGAGGAAGACAACCGGAAGGGATGTGGCAAGTGGCAGCCCGTGACGCTATGTCACGTTTCTGCCAACTACACATGCAGGCTATGGAGGGCACTCCATATGCACTTGTTCCGGTGGAGGGACGAGCTCAGCATGTGTGGGAAGAGAGGTACCTGGAAGCAACGGACCCGAGTTGCCCAAGGTACAACCCCGCGGAGGCAAATCTCAGCCTCCAGATGAGGGCAGAAAACACCGTGATGGACAGCCAAGCTGTTCATACGGAGCATCTCGCCACAAAGCTCAAGGAGAGCACAAGCCGTGGAGATCATTTCGAGAGTGCTCACAGCGCACTCCGCAATGTGCCCCTTCCGACGATCAAGCGACTGAATGAACAGCACAATCAGTTGCGTCGTCTAAAGAAAGCAAAGAAGAAGAGCCGTGTTGACATCGCGGCGTTGCAAGAGCTGGTGCAGACCCTAACCCAGCAGAATGAGGACCTTGCTCAAGAGCGGGACGACGCTATCGAGGAAGGACAAGGCTGGGAAGAGGACTACAACCAGGCTATGGACGAGGTGCATGCATTGCAGGACCTCGTACCTCCGGTGTTAGGCATACCGGTGGTCTTGGGTCTTCCAGCAATGGGAGAACCCGGAATGGGAGAAGAGGTGGTAGATCCAGAGCCACCAGCAGAGGTACCGGAGGAGGACGATCCACAGGAGGTCGAGTTCTACTCCGAGTAGGGGGTTACGGTTGCCAAGTAGGGCAGCCAGGGTAGCGTAACCCAACTTTTGTAATCGGTGACATGTCGTTTAGACAGTAGCGTATGTATAGGTAGTGACGACATGAGCACGACTTCTCGGAGATCCGAGAATAATGTATCTTGTATAAGGTTTATGCTTTATCAATATATGTGAATGTTGTGCAAATTAATCATGTGTCGCGTCAATACCTACTGTTGCTTATGGAATTTTCAGTAAGACATGTGCTAAACACTGCTGTTTTGAATTTCAGAATGACGCGTACTCGTGCCAACCCTGACGTTGGGGGTACCAGTCAAGGGGGAGAGACCTCCCAACCACCTCCTGAGGACTCCTCGGGACAACAACAGCAGCAACAGCAACAGCAAACACCGCCACCGCCATTGCCAACGGTTACATTGGCCGACATCGTCGCGGCAATGGCGGGCTCGCATCAGCAACACACAGAGTTGCTGCAGACTCTTATTGCGAATACGTCTCGCCCAGAGAGACGTCAAGACCGGGAGGAGCGCCAACAGAGCTCCTACTCCGACTTCCTGGCAACTCATCCCCCGGTATTCTCAAGGGTGGATGAACCACTTGACGCGGACAATTGGCTCCGCGCCATAGAGATGAAGTTCGGGCTGCTCCAGATAAGCGAGCAGCGCAAGACTCAGTTCGCGGTCCAGCAGCTCCAAGGATCTGCGAGCGCGTGGTGGGCCAACTTCTATGCTTCACAGCCCACCGATCGAGTGATGACCTGGATGGAGTTCCGGACGGCCTTCAGGGCCTATCATATACCGCCAGGTTTGATGAAAAGGAAGACACAGGAGTTCCTGCACTTGCAGCAAGGGAGCCGGAACACGCTGGAATACTCCAGAGCGTTCAACGATCTCGCGCTCTACGCATCATATCACGCAGATACGGACGAGAAGCGGCGGGACCATTTTTACCAGGGGCTTAACCCGCTCCTGAAGGACAAGTTGGCGATGTTCAATCGCGGCAGCCTCAACGACATCATTGATGCTGCGATTGTTCAGGAGGACTCCGGCAAGGAGTTGGCGGCGGCAGAGCGAAAGCGAAGCGTGCCGCAGAGCAGTGGAGAAGGAGGCGGTCCTTCTCAGAAGTTTCAGATGGTGAATCGTCCACCATCAGGTCCACGCTGGCAACCACCACAGCGGTCGATGCTGTTCTGCAGTCGGCCGTACTCTTCACTGGCATTCAGGCCGGCATTGCCAGTACCACCGCAACAACAACAGCAGCAGCGGATGATGCCGCGTGCGTTTGCACCTCAGCAACGCATGCCGGGCTTTCATCCACCGAGCACTCCACCAGCAGCGGCCACATGTTACAAGTGTGGTCGTCCAGGACACTTCGCGAGCAGTTGCCCGGAGAGGCAAGGCGGCGGAGTGGCACCACAGTTTCCGGGGAGGAATCAACCCCGGAACCCTACTAATGCGCGGCGGGCAAACCCTAGGCCCGGCACCGTCCACCAACTTGCCATTGAGGACGTGCCGGAGGGCGAGCCAATCCTTGCGGGTATGTTCCAACTCCACCAGCATCCCGCTATAGTACTGTTTGATTCAGGCGCCACGCATAATTTTATTAGCCAAGCTTTCATTGCGAAACACAGTTTGCCAATACTACCCACCGATAGTCCATATTTAATTTGTTCACCGGGTGGGAAGATTTCAGCAAGCGTAATGGTCTCCAAAGCACCATTAGGCTTAGCGGGTAGAGTGTACCCCACGTCTCTCATTATCTTAGAGGGACATAAGGTCGATGTCATCCTAGGGATGTCGTGGTTAACCCGCCATGGCGCTGTTTTAGACACCGTCCTTCGAGTCGTGCACTTAAACTCAGAGGTGCACGGTTCTCACTCATTATTTCTGGACAGTCCGGAAATAAAACTTCCAAGTGTCTATCAAGCGACAACCATCAGATTGGAAGATATTCCAGTGGTCCGAGAATTCCCTGACGTATTCCCGGATGATTTGCCGGGGATGCCGCCCGATAGAGAGGTGGAGTTCAAGATTGAACTTGCATCGGGAACCATGCCAATATCCCGAAGGCCATACAAGATGGCGCCCAAGGAATTGGCTGAACTGAAGACTCAGCTCACGGACCTTCTGGAGAAGGGTTTTATTAGGCCGAGCTCCTCGCCATGGGGCTGTTCGGCATTATTTGTCAAGAAGAAGGATGAGACGTTGCGGCTTTGCGTGGACTATCGTCCATTGAATGCCGTAACCATCAAGAACAAGTACCCGTTGCCACGGATCGACATGTTGTTTGATCAGTTGGTCGAAGCAAAGATCTTTTCCAAGATGGATTTAAGATCCGGGTACCATCAGATTAAGATAAGGGCTGAGGACATTCCGAAGACGGCTTTCTCGACGAGGTACGGACTTTATGAGTACCTGGTCATGTCCTTCGGCCTCACCAATGCTCCAGCTCACTTCATGTACTTAATGAACTCGGTATTCATACCGGAGCTGGACAAGTTTGTCGTGGTCTTCATCGACGACATCCTGGTATATTCCAAGTCGGAGGAAGATCACAAGAAACATCTGCGTATAGTCTTGCAACGGCTGCGGGATCACAAGTTATACGCAAAATTCAGCAAATGCGAGTTTTGGATATCGCAAGTGCCTTTCCTCGGGCATATCATCTCAGCGGAGGGTATCGCTGTGGACCCGAGAAAGATCACTCAAGTGCTGAATTGGAAATCCCCGAGAACTGTTCACGAGGTACGGAGTTTCCTCGGACTCGCGGGATATTATCGGAGGTTCATCCCGAACTTCTCGAAGATTGCCAAGCCAATGACAGAGCTGCTGAAGAAGGCTACCAAATATGTTTGGAGTCCAGCATGTGAAGCAGCATTCAAGGCTTTAGTCAAGCACCTGACATCAGCACCGGTTTTGGCGCAGCCAGACACAACAGAACCGTTCGATGTGTACTGTGATGCATCCGGCATTGGGCTCGGATGTGTGCTGATGCAAGACCGAAGAGTGGTCGCGTTTGGATCACGGCAGCTTAGAAAGCATGAGCAAAATTATCCAACTCACGACTTGGAGCTCGCTGCCGTGGTACTTGCACTAAAAATGTAGAGGCACTACCTACTCGGTAACCTCGTACATTTATATACCGACCACAAAAGCCTCAAGTACATATTCACTCAGAAGGAGCTGAACAAGAGGCAACGAAGATGGTTAGAACTGATAAAAGATTACGAGATAGAGATCCATTATCATCCGGGCAAGGCAAACGTAGTGGCAGATGCGCTGAGCCGCAAGTCACACGTCAACAATCTGACCATCACACCGTTGGAAAAGAGCGAACCACCACTACATGTGATTCTACACGGAGATCTCTACAACCTAGCTTTGATCCCCACCATCCGTGAAGAGATAGCGGCAGCCCAGAAGAATGACAAGGGCATGTCCCATTTGCGGAGACGTGTAGACAGTGGGGAGTTGAAATGTTTCCGGAAGGACGGAGACGGCGTCCTATGGTTCAAGGACCGGATTGTCGTACCCCGAAACCCGGAATTACGGAAGAAAATCTTTGATGAGGCTCACTTATCAAAGTTTTCTATTCACCCCGGCAGCAACAAGATGTATCAAGAACTCAGAAGCAAGTTTTGGTGGACACGGATGAAGCGAGAGACTGCAAAATACGTGTCCGAGTGTGATACATGTCGAAGGGTGAAGGCAGACCACATGCGGAAACCGGGACTGCTACAACCACTAGGCATTCCTGCCTGGAAGTGGGAGGATGTGAGGATGGACTTCATCGTCGGTTTACCCACCGCCTTGCAGAAACATGATTCTGTGTGGGTGATCGTCGATCGGCTCACCAAAGTTGCCCATTTTATCCCGGTCAACACCAACTACAACGCCAAGAAGTACGCTGAACTGTACATCTCATGGATCCTATGCTTATACGGCGTACCCCGTACTATCATTTCGGATCGGGGCACTTTATTTGTGTCCCGTTTTTGGGAGCAGCTGCACGCTGCCTTGGGGACGAAGCTGATCCGTAGTTCAGCCTACCACCCGCAGACGGATGGGCAAACGGAGCGGGTAAATCAAATCCTAGAAGACATGCTACGAGCTTGCGCTATCAACCACGGCAAGAATTGGGATGATCACTTGCCGTTAGCCGAGTTCTCGTACAATAATGGATACCAAGCCAGCATCAAGATGGCGCCCTACGAGGCGCTATACGGAAGAAAATGTCGCACACCGTTGAACCGGTGTGAGTCTGGCGAAAGGGTTACGTTCAGGATTGATCTTGTCAACAACGCGGAAGAAAAGGTTCGACTGATTCAAGCGAACCTAAAAGCCGCTCAATCCCATCAGAAACAATATGCGGACCGGAGAAGGCGTCCCTTACAATTCGAAGTTGGAGATCACGTATATCTACGGGTGTCTCCAATGAAGGGCGTAAACAGATTTGGGGTGAGGGGAAAGTTGGCACCCCGATTCATCGGTCAATTCCAGGTTACCGAAAGATGTGGGTCAGTGGCATACCGGCTGACATTACCAGAAGCACTTTACGGTGTGCACAACGTCTTTCACATTTCCCAGCTGAGGAAGTTTCTCAAGCTATCAACGACCGTTCAGCTGGAAGACATTGAAGAACTGCAACCGGATCTCACCTATCGGGAGGAACCGGTGCAGATTATTGATGAAAAGGCCCGAACCACACGCAACCGTACGTTGTGGTTCTACAAGGTTCTATGGAGCAATCACTCCATGGACGAAGCGACATGGGAGAGCGAAGAATTCCTTCACACTAACTACCCCAACTTTTTCACGTCGCATATCCGGTAATTTTCCACCGTCCTCTCTCTCATTTTCACCTTATAATCTCGGGACGAGATTCTTTTAAGGGGGGAGGAATGTAAGGGCCTCAGTTTTTGACACACATTTGCAGTGTTCATCACCACACCACACACCTCATTTGAGGAAGGATGATGAACACAAATGAAGAGCAAGTAACAATTATCAACATGCTCATTAGAGAACAAACTCACACATTGCAAAAGTGGTATTTCCCACATGTGATATAGATGGGCTGGACATATGAAAACTCCTACACTTTACTAAGGATGTCCATGCCAAGTTTCACCCAAATTCAAAACCTTTTTGAGGTCATTTTGGGGTATAGTTAGGAAGAGGGCAGTTTGAAACCATATTCAAATTCAAACTGTTTTTATCCCATGAATTTAAAATGGGAGGCATATTCTTACTCAGCACCTTTTTGTGAGCCCACACACCAAGTTTCACTCCATTTGAAGTTGATCTTGACGTGAACTAAGTGGGGCAAATTCAAACTTCATTTGAGTTCAAAACTGCACTTGTGCTGAAATTCACTCAAACCAAACCAAATTCGAATCCTATGCAATTCGAATGGCTCAAGGGTGAATAATCCGAACCACCAGGGGTATTATGGGGTTCACTGTTCACTACAGTGATTAGGAGTAAATTTCAGAGGTTAAAACCCCGGGTGGGACCCACATGTCATAGAGGGAAGAAGGAGAAACTTGCAACCAAAGTCAGAGTCTCGGTGGGAAATTCCACCGAGCAGCTGTCGGCTGTGCCACCGAGCAGCTACCGGCGCCACCAGCTGCTTCCCCCTCCGCGCGCTGGCGCCCAGGGCGGCTTGCTCGTGCCCCCATGCGACCGGCACTGCCTCAGCCGAGCAGGAGTCGGCCGGCTTTATCTTCTCGTGGGCAAACCCGAGCAGCGGCATTGTTTCTCGCCGCAGCTCTCTACTCAATCGGGAAAACCAGCAAAACAATCTCCTTCGTTCCTAAGCTGCTAGACAGCCACCGGAGGTCGCGCACCACCCTCCCAAAGCCTGGACCACCAGGTTTCAGCCCCTGTTCCCGTGACCAACGACGACCGCCGCAGTTTAGCTGAAGGACGGCGATCGGTCTCACGCGGGCAGCACGCTGCAACCACTTCCACGGCCGAGCAAGGGTGGCAACAGGAGCGCATGGACTCCACACTGCTTCCACCTGAAGCGCCGTGAACTCTCGCCGGCGAATTCTCAGTTTTTGCTCCGGCAACCTTAAACTGAGCTTCCGGTACGGTTTCTTTAAATTCTCGCTCTATGATCTTTCGGAGGTCATCAAATCTTGCACATAGACGCTGGACTAGCCGGCGATCAAGTTCTTTTCTGCATCCGTAGTGTGAAACTGTCTAGGAGAGACGAATTTCGAGCTCGATCGTGGCGGTCATGGCGGGCACGATCGGTCACACGGTGCCGACCCACTTACCGCCATCCCTGAACCCTTTTGACACCTTGTCGAGCTTCCTAGAGGTACACTGATGCTGTAGGACCGTTTGTTCGAGGTGTTGGCGGGTTAGGACCCACGGTCGACAGCGCCGAACCTCAACCGAGGCCGCGGCACGTCGCCGAGCTATTTCCGGTCACCCCCAGCCCGACCTGACACCACCGACGTGTTCCTCGACGTCGACAACCCCCTGGCGGCGAGTTTCAGACCATGGGAGGTCCAGCAGCGGCGAGCCGGCGAGCTCCGGGTCTGCACCGGCAAGGTCGGCGGCGCGGGCGCGAGAGAACGGCGGGAGGAAGACAAAGCCGGCTGGCCCACGTGTCAGCGGCTAAAGAATTTAAATCGGGATCGAGTGTGGCCGGGGATCGGCTGAACTGGCGCGCAAATACCCTGTGAGCTCCGGTGTGCCGGACACCTCTGCGCTCGACACGTGTGGTATCTCCGGTGTGCCGGACACCTCCGCGCTCGACACGTGTCCCCGCGGGCCCCCGCGAAATTTAAACTTTTTCCCGAATTGTGGAATTCTTCCAAACGTCAAATCCTCATAACTTTGGCTAGAAAGATCCAAATCGAGTGAACCAAATTTTGATGTACTCAGCTCTTTGAGCACTTTCCAGCAAATCAAGTTTCACTTCATGAAAACCCTTAATTCTCCAGAATTAATTCCTCAAAATTTAAAATGTTTGGAATTTTAACTGGAGAATCCTTTGGAGGAAAATCCTGAAATTTTGCTGGGATGTTCACCAAAATATCCCTGAACTACCATAAAAATTTCAGATCCATTTGAGCTCATCTGATCCACCTAATGGTGTGATTAGTGAAACTGTTCCAGACAAAATAGAAAATGTTCAGAAACATTTTCAGAATTTTCTCTGAAATTGTTTAGCTCATATCTTTAGTTAGGAACTTCCAAATTAAGGGAGACCAACTCCATTAGGACCCTCTGAAAATCTAATTTTCAAAAAGTCATAGTTTGTTTCATGAAAATCCTTAGAACACCCTAAGAGTTCCAATTAAGGTCAAGGACATAATTAATTGTGGAGGGCTCAATTGAGCTTTGCTGCAACTAAAACTTGACCAAGTCTCTGTTTAGGTTGTAACCAAGCCACAATAAAAGTTTCACAGTCATTAGGTATGTCTAGCAAGGATTATAGACTTCACAACTTCAAAACTTAATACAAATGCATTTAAATTGATACATGTATTCCTTCCATCATGTAGTCGCTAAGGTCGAGGAGGAACCCGAAGTCCTAGACTTCGTAACTCCGGAGGAGCAGCTAGCCTACGACCAAGAGCAGCAAGGCAAGCTCCGGTTTGCATTAACCTTTTTACAAATTTTTATTGTTTTGAGCACATACTTGATTACTTTATTCTTTGCATTAGAGTCTTGTTTGAAAACCCAATTGCATAGCCAAGAAAACCTTGGGTTGGTTTTATGATTTCAATCCCCGTTAGCTACTGCAATGCTAAGATAGTGTAGGGTTCGGTACAAGTCGAGTAGTTGGAACTACTCGCGAGCATAGGCTAGGGGCACTCGACTCGGGTAGAGATAGCACATGATATACATGGCAAGAAAGATGAGACCGAGCGGAGAGTAAGGGCAACAGGACTTTGGGGCCTGTGTGCTATAGCTCCGCTTGTGTCGATTGAGGACCGAGCCGTGTGCGGGCCTGTTGAACAAGCTAGAACAGTACTGAAGACCTACCGGCTATATGGGAACCGGGAAACTGATGTAACTCGGGTAGCTGGTTATTGAGGCATTGCCCGTCGTTTAGAGGGTAGGTTGAGAGCTTGAGGTGTAAATCGGCTGGCGGCACGGAGATGCGCGTGCAGAGACCTCTTGCTCGGGACGATGGGACCGGTTCAATATTTGGCTAACAGGTGAAAGGTAGTCGCATACGGCGTCCGTGATGGTTGTTGTAGGCAACATCGAGTACGGGCGTACGTGACGGGTTGTTCGGGTAACCCTGCAGGTGTAAATCGATTATAATCGCCGTCCCTCGCGGTCAGTGAGTACCACTTGTTCACTGTACCGTGACGTAGAAAGAATAGGCTAGTTACATGTTAAAATGTTGCTGATTGAAAGCTGGACATTGATTGTTAATGATATGCTGTAGCTTAGAGCTAACTAAAGTTCTTTTCAACTTTGGGCAAAGTACATGAGAGAAATGTGTTTCTTGTTTGATTGTGGCTCTCTCATGTGCCTTAGCGTAAGGTTCTCCACAATCTGCTGCTAAAACTTGAAAGTAAGGTTCTACTAATTAGGCGAGTCCTTGCAAATGATTTTTACCTCATGTAACCCATTACCCTCATGTAGAAGTTCCATGTTTAGGTGAGACGGGTCAGACTTGCTGAGCCTTCGTGCTCACTGCTTGTGTTTGAAGCTTTTGCAGGGTTCTATGAGGAAGGGACTCCCGAAGAGGAGGCGGAACCCCAGGAGGGGAACCCCGTCGAGTGGGAGTCGTGCACGCCGCAGAGTTAGTGTGCGTGTGTGCTAGCAAGGACACGTTCGAGGGCTGAACGTGCACTTGATGCTTAGTCTACGCCCGCGAGTGTAGACTAAACTTATTTTGATGTAAACATGTTCATATAACTTGTTTATGTAATAAAATTTCGCTTCCGCTTTGTACCTTTGACGTGTGTTATCCGGTGCTGTGCAACGCAGTACCCCTCAGCGTGATCCTGGCTCGACAGGACCAATGGGGTCGTGTCAGCACGCCCTTCATCAGAGACACGCGGAGGTACACGTGTTCCCCGACCTCAAAGTGCAGCGGTCTATGCCTCTTATCAGCATAGCTCTTTTGCCGGGATTGAGCGGCCTTCAAATTAGCTTGAATCGTCCGAAAACATGCTCTTCGGCGTCGTTCACCACATCAACCCCGAATGTGACCCTTTCACCGGACTCGCACCAGTTTAATGGGGTGCGGCATTTTCGCCCGTAGAGAGCTTCATATGGTGCAATTTTTATATTCGCCTGATAGCCGTTATTGTACGACAATTCTGCCAATGGTAGGTGATCATCCCAGTTCCTACCGTGGTGGATGGCACATGCTCTCAACATGTCTTCCAGTACTTGATTCACCCTCTCTGTTTGGCCATCTGTTTGAGGGTGATAGGCGGAGCTCCTAATCAGCTTAGTACCCAAAGCAGCGTGCAACTGCTCCCAAAAGCGAGATACAAATAATGCACCTCGATCTGAGACGATGGTCTTGGGTACCCCATATAAGCATAGAATCTTTGCTATGTACAGCTCCGCATATTTGCCGGCATTGTAACGTGTATGCACCGGGATGAAGTGAGCCGTCTTGGTTAACCGGTCAACGATTACCCAAATGGAATCATGCTTGTTGGATGTTAGGGGTAATCCCACAATGAAATCCATGCTCACATCTTCCCATTTCCATGCCTGGATCTTCAGGGGTTGCAGCAGCCCTGATTTCTTCATATGATCAGCTTTCACTCGTCTACACGTATCGCACTCGGATACGTACTTTGCTACCTCCTGATTTATCCGTGTCCACCAAAATTTCTTTTTCAAATCTTGGTACATTTTGTTGCTGCCCGGATGAATGGAGTATTTAGACAAGTGGGCTTCATCAAGGATCTTCTTCCTCAGTTCCATATCCCGGGGTACGACTATGCGGTCATTGAACCATAGCGTCCCCTCATCATCCTTCCAGAAACATTTGATCTCCCCGTTGTCTATCCGTCTCCGGAGATGTGCCATGCCCTTATCAATCTTCTGAGCTGCAATGATGTCCTCCCTAATGGTAGGGATGAGGGCAAGGTTGTACAGCGATCGATAAGGAACCAAGTATAAACTCGGCTCTTCCTCCTCCACCGGGGTAATGGTGAGGTTATGAACATGTGACTTCCGACTCAGCGCGTCGGCGACCACATTTGCCTTGCCGGGGTGGTAATGGATCTCAGTCTCATAGTCCTTGATTAATTATAACCACCTCCTTTGCCTCAAATTCAGCTCCTTCTGGGTGAATATGTACTTTAAGCTCTTGTGGTCGGTGTAGAGATGCACCAAATTCCCTAGGAGATAGTGCCTCCACATTTTTAGCGCCAACACCACTGCAGGAAGCTCAAGATAATGAGTCAGATAATGCTACTCATGGTTCCGAAGTTGGCGTGAGCCATATGCGACCACACGTCCTTCCTGCATCAACACGCAGCCGAGCCCAATACCGGACACGTCACAATACACGTCGAAGGGCTTGGTTGTAGCCGGTTGAGATAAGACCGGGGCTGTTGTGAGATGCTTCACCAATGCTTGGAACGCTCCTTCACACGCCGTGTTCCAAACATATTTTGTTCCCTTCTTCAGCAATTCTGCAATTGGCTTAGCGAGCTTGGAGAAACTTGGAATGAATCTCCGATAGTATCCTGCTAACCCGAGGAAGCTTCTGACCTCATGAACTGAAGTGGGAGCTTTCCATTTCAGCACTTGCTCTATATTGCTTGGGTCAACCGCAATGCCTTCCGCGGAGATGATATGCCCCAAGAATGGCACTTGGCTGATCCAAAACTCGCATTTGCTGAACTTGGCGTAGAGCTTGTGGTGTCGCAATCGTTGAAGAACGATCCTCAAGTGTTCGGCATGTGCAGCTTCTGTCTTGGAGTAAACCAAGATATCATCGATGAACACTACCACGAACTTGTCCACCTCCGGCATGAACACCGAGTTCATGAGATACATGAAATGGGCTGGAGCATTTGTGAGACCAAAAGAAATGACGAGATATTCATATAAACCATATCTTGTCGAGAAAGCCGTCTTCGGAATATCCTCCGCCCGGATCTTTATCTGATGATATCCAGAGCGAAGGTCCATCTTGGAGAATACACTTGCACCCACAAGTTGATCAAACAATATGTCGATGCGGGGCAGTGGGTACTTATTCTTGATGGTGACGGCGTTGAGCGGCCGGTAGTCCACACACAGCCTCAAGGTTTCATCCTTCTTCTTCACGAACAGCGCCGAGCATCCCCAAGGTGAGGAACTCGGCCTAATGAAACCTTTGCTCAACAGATCATTGAGCTGTTCTTTCAGTTCAGCCAGCTCGTTCGGAGCCATTTTATATGGTCTCCGTGATATGGGCGTAGTTCCGGGTGCCAGCTCGATCTTGAACTCGACATCCCGCTCAGGTGGCATGCCCGGAAGATCATCCGGGAACACGTCGGGGTACTCCCGGACTACGGGGATGTACTCTAACTTGAGAGCTTCAGTATTATTGATCGCTGGAACCTCCCGGACTGGATTATCTAATAGGAGGGACTGCGGACGGTGTAATGGGGAGTTGAGGTGAACCGTCCGTGATAAAGTTTCCAGGATAGCGCCATGGTAGCTTAGCCATGACATTCCTAAGATTGCATCAATCTTCTGCCCCTCAAGAATAATCATAGTGGTGGGATATATCTTCCCACCTAAGCACAGTGGTGTTTTCGGAACCATCATAGTTGCTGAAATCTTTCCTCCCGGTGAGCAGATCATATAAGAACACTCGGTTGGAAAGGCTTCCAGCTGATGCTTAACCACATAGGATGCACTTATGAAGTTGTGGGTTGCACCATAATCAAACAATATGACGATGGCTTGGTTGTTGAGAGTAAACGTACCCGCCAGCACGTTGTCTCCCTCTGGGGCGTCCTCATTGTCGAGGTGGCGAACGCCCCCAGTCCGCTGACCAACCTTCTTGACCGGAGGTTGGCGTCGAGCACCGCCCTGGAACTGGGCTTGCCCGCTGCTTTGCTGCCCCTGGGGACAGTCCTTCGTGAAGTGGCCCGCCTGGCCACATGTGAAGCAAGTGAAGCGGGGCGGTCCCCCGCTGATCGGTGGACGGAAACCCGGGGCGCGTTGCGGTGGTGGGAACGCCCAGGGTGTCGTCTGCTGCATCAGCTGCTGCTGTCGCGATGGTGGCATCGGCAGTCGGAACGGAGGTGACTGAAAAGAACGTCCCCCAAACCGCTGAGGTCGCGCCGGTGGATGCCACTGCTGTCCGGATGGTGTCCGATACACCATGCGGTACTTCTGAGGAGTGCCACCCCCACTGCTGGGTGGAGCGCTACGCTTCCTCTGCTCAGCTTCCAACTCCCGCTGAGCATCCTCTTGCATAATCGCGGCATTGACGAGTGTGGGGACCACCCCGTGGTTCACCCACTCCAAGATCGCATAGGGTGGTGCCGTGCGATGCGGCACCCAACAGCACACACGAAAAGAATAAAGAATAGCATACAAACTTTTATTTGATATAAAACAGCGGAAGTCTTTTTACAAAACCTATTCATACAGCGGAAGTAATATACATATATGGCCTCTCATCCTAGCTATGCAAAAGTGCAGCCGTCCAATCCGGGGACGCTACACGCTAGCAGCAAGGAACCGGAGAATCACGGCGTCGTGCAGGGCTCCAGCTCGGCCATGTACCCCGATGGGGGCATCGCTTCGTCCTCAGAACCTTCCTCATAACTCTCACCTGCACACAGCTCAAAATATTGCAACCGTGAGCATGATGGCTCAGCAAGTCTTAACCGTCAACCCTAGGCATGGAACTCTACGTGCAAGGATGTGTAAGGTAGGAAAGGACTTTGCAATAGAGACACGCCTATAAGTTGATCCTTACTTTCAGTTTTCTAGCAGCAGATTCATGTGCCTTAGTCAGCCCTCACATCGGAAGTCCACAATCAAACAAGAAACGCTTTCCCCCGATGTGGAGATGCCCAAAGTGGAATATAAACTTAATTTGCTCTATAACTACAGCATACAAGGTTTCAAGACATTTAATAGTTCAATACAGCATTTTCATTTGGCTTACTTCGCTTCTTACTACGTCACAGCACAGTGAACAAGCGGGTACTCAAATAACCGCGAGGGACGGTGATTGCAATCAAGACACACCCGGATAACACGTTACGTACACCCACTTTCAGAAGCGTGATTCCATACCCCTTCCTACTCTGTTGTATGCAACAACCTTTCAAAGGCAACCCAAATGCCGAACCGGTCCATCCGTAACGGGTAGGAGGTCCCCGCGTGGAGCGTGACTGTGCCCACCGGCAGATTTACACCTTGCTACCCTCAACCCACTCCTATTTACGGTTGGGTAAGCCTCGACACCCAGGTTAACCAATTACATCGGTTTCCTGGTTCCCATATGCCAGTATGCATCCGGTACTGTTCGATACTTGTCCAGCAGGGCCACACACGGACGGTCCTCAACCGACACCAACAGGGCTACGCACGTGAGACCTCTGCTCACTGCATCCTATCCCCCCTGCTGGGTCGCATTTTTTTTACAACTCAAGCCATTATCTACCTCTTTTCTTTCCGGGTGATAAGTACTATCTCGCGAGTAGCTTCCAACTACTCGACTTCTACCGAGATCCTAAACATTAGCATGGCATTCTCTACTCATTGAGTTTGTACACTACCCAACCCTTTATAGGATTTAAAAGGCTATGCAAGTGGGGTTTCAATCACCCTAACTCTAATGCATACATTTCAACCTAGACATAAGTTATACAAATGAAAAACTTTATAAAAGGTACTTAAGTGCAAACCGGGGCTTGCCTAGTTGCGAGTTAAAGGGGAAGTCAGCTTCTGGTGGGAGGACGTCCAAAGGCTCCGGTGAGTCCTCAACTTCGGTCACTATTATGAAACGTAATAAAATACATGTGTAAGTATTAAGGATTTATAAGAATTGAAATTCTATTCATAGCTACTGCTATTTAAAATCCTTAATTGGATTTGGGAATTTTACAGTGGATACTAGACTCTCTAAGGATGATTTGAGCCAAATTTGGAGACATGTCATTGCACAGTGTAGTCTTTAAAATTCCTACAATTACAATGCTTTTCTGAATTTTGAGCCCAATTCAGTAGCTTTGACATAGCTAATGGTGGAAGATCTGATTAGGGTAAGTCTCCATGGTTCTAACAAAAAAAATTTCACCATTTTTGGAGCTACCATCAGAGAGATATGAATTTTTGAAGTTTGGACAGGAGTGCTGAAATAGTTTCTGTTTAAATTGGAATTTCCAAATAAAGGCTGAACTTGGGAAGGCAGTTTATCCTAGAAAATGATCTCCAATGAAGCCCAAATTTTTACAGGAGATCAGTAACTATGGAAAGTACTAGCTGCCCAAATTTGGGAATATTTCATACAGAATTGCTCCTGTAATAAATCCCAAAAAATTTAATAAAAACAATTCTACAAAAATTCCTGGGAAATTTCATAGCCTAAAATTTGTTTCTCTGTGAATTACTCCTCATGAGGATTCCAACAAAATTGGTCTCACTCTTTTTGGAGTTTTCTACACAAAGTTATGGGCTTGTAAAGATCAGCTAATTCCTGGAATTATTTCTCTAATAGAAACTTCAAATAATTGGGCTGGGCCCACGGTTTTAAATCGGACCAGTGAGATTTCGGTAACACTGGGAGCTACGGAGTTAACCCGCGCAGCCACAGCCGATCCGAGCCGCACCCCGATCCGGCGCCTACCCGGTGCCACTGACAGGTGGGGCAGGCCCCCACCTTCTTCAACCTCGCGCCCGGCCGGCCTCCTCGCCGGAGAAGTGGCCGTGCCTCGCCGGAATGGCTGTCCCGTGCCTTAAACGGCTCAACCCTCGCCGCCTGTGCCTAAAACCCGACGAGGAACACTTTGGTAAGCTTGGTGGCGGCACTAACTGGCCGGGAATACCTCCCCGACAGTGGCAGTAACTCGGGCGACTCCGGCGGCATGGTGCTCGCCCGGCAAGCCCGGAAATCGACCGCGGTTGGGTCCTACAGCACCACCGTGACATGGGGAGCTCAGAACACTACCCTGATCCCTCGGAAAATGGCTGGGAACATGAGCTCACCGTGCGATCGAAGTGGTTCTTCCCCGCCGTGAGGAAAAACACGGAGAACTCTTCGGACTCTGCATGGTTTTTCTTGCCGTTTACTCGAGAAGGGTCATCATGGCTTGGAGAACCTATGCCTACACTCTTGTGAACCCTAACCCAATATGACCGTGGAAATTCCCGTTTTCTTTCAACTCGGTTCCAAGAAACCGCCGGTGACAAACTTCAAATTCCGGCCAACCTAGGCTATAACCTAGCTCCAAACTGGGAGGACCGCAAGAAGGGTCGACAATGCACCTAGAACACCGGTTGGATGAGCGTCAACGAGTCGGGGGTGGCCGGTCGATGGTGTGGCGTCGTGGCGGCAAGTTTGAACATGGAACGATGAACTTATGCTCAGTTCTCGGGATTAGCTCGGAGGAATGGTATGGGCTGTCGTCAGAGAGGAACTAGAGAGCCTTGCGCACCTTCCTACGACCTCAAACGGGTGTGGCAACGCCGGAGTTGCGTCGGTGACGGGCGGGCGGCGTGGAGCGAGCGAGCGGCGCTCGAGGCTACTCGCGATGAGCAGGGAAAGGGAAAACACGTCGGTGAACGGCCGAGAGAGCAAGGGAGGATGTGCTGGGACTGTGGCATGAGCGGATAATCAAGTAGGCGGCAGAATCAGGAGGTGGCGCGGCACACCTCGGGCGTGGGTCGGAAATGGGAGCTGTCGCGCCTCCGCTGTTCGATCGCAGTCGGCTGAGGCGGCAGCTCTCTTGTGTGGCTGACCAATGGGTCCCACCATTTCTAATTCTTATCCAAATTTTCTCTGATATTTTAACCCAGCAACTCCACATTAAAGGCCTGACTTCACCCCAAAGTCATAGTTTGAACTTTCTGAATTCAAAGAATTTGAATTCTGTGGTGAAATTTGGATGTGGTTTGATCATTTGAATTTGAAAAGGAGTTTGAATTCTCCACTTTGTATTGCCTCAAAAATATAGCAAACCAGCTCCAAAGATTTCAATTTTTGGCATGGCTGCTTATTAAAAGGTGGAGAACACATTTGTGAACCCAAATTTTGAAATTGAGGGAATTGGGATTTGAAACTGAATTTGAAATTCAGATTAGAGGGATTTTCCTTTTAATCCCAAACAAATATTGAAACTCCTCCAAATGAGCTGAAATTTGGAAGGTTGAATATTTGGACTATGAAGATCCAAGTTATGAATTTAGATCTCCATGTTTAGAAGTTTTGGGAAGTCTAAACCCTCAGTTTGAACTCACCCCCTTATAATTCAAAGTTTTAATTCCCCTCATTTTTCATAAATGTATATGGGCAGAGTTTTTCTTGCTACCACTTTTGGGGATTTTACAACGAGGTCGTTGAAGGTGCCGCGATTCCATTGAACGAGATGCGTCTTCATTTCGAGGTGTAACCCCCGATAGAAATGCTCCCGCCTCTTCTCCTCGGTGGAGATGTAGTCTGACGCATATTGCGCCAGGTGGTTGAAGGCATGGGAGTAGTCATGGCCACTCCTCCCGCCCTGCTTCAGTTCAAAAAATTCTTGGAACTTCCTCTTCATTATCCCGGGAAGGATATGATAGGCGCAGAACGCCTCCCGGAACTCTTCCCACTCCACTGCATGGCCAGCCGGATGTGAGGCGACATAGTTCGCCCACCACGCACCAGCGGCACCGTGAATCTGCTGCGCTGCGAACAGAGTCTTTTGCCGCTCCATCATTGGAGCAGCCCGAACTTGGACTCGATGGTCCGCAGCCAGTTGTTGGCCTCCAGTGGTTCTTCTGCTTCAGTGAACACTGGAGGGTGCGTACTCATGAAGTCCGAGTATGACACATCATGGGGCTCACGGGGCCCCCTCTCTTGACGCCCTCCCGGGACGTATTCTGCACGATCGTGTGGAGCAGGTCGGTCTGCTCCTCACGACCACCCACCAATGCTGCGATCACATCCGCTAGAGTAAGCGGAGGCGGCAGTGATGGTTGCTGCTACGAGGTGCTGTCGTAGGCAGGTGGCTGGGAGTCATCGCCTCCCTGCTGGCTAGAGCCACCAACCTCGTGCCTGGTCCTAGTGCGAACCATCTGCAACCATATGACAATAAACATCAGTCTCGCAACATATTGCATGCAGTCCAATAAAAATAGGCGTAAAACATAATGACACTGAAACATGCGATGCATCTCGTATGTAGATAATGTAATAACTTTGCACAAGCTACACCATTACCAGACCAAATACAAGCTAGTTTAATCCAACTTGATGAACCTCCTCTTTGGAAGCTCACCACAACTAGGTTTTGTCACTACGAGACGTTACTATCGCCTTGTCATCACATATACCACCCTTTTATCTTCAATACGACACAAACATGGTCTCTAGTAAAAGAAACTTGAGTGAGACCTATACTAAAATCTTTCACTAGTTGAAGATAACCTCTCATGATTATGTTCTACCCTATTGTAAGTACTTAAACCCCCTCTCGGGTACAACAATCTCTCACATGAGTTCAACTGTCATTCCTCTGTCAGAATGACCAGTTTCTACATATCCAAGATTTTGACCTGGTTCTGTGCATTTTCATGACTCAAGCTGAATACCAACGTTAAAGTTAACTTCATTATCTTTCCAACAAGTACTTATTTGCCCTCATATCAGCTGTGGTTTAGAAGTTATGGTAATTCAAAGTCAACAGAGTTTCTGGAAGAATTTCAACAGCACCTCCTTTGGGAAGTTGCTGTTTTCAACTCTGATTTCCACTGACTTCTGTGCTGAAATTTCAGAAACTTTGAATTGCAAAGATGTAACACGTCTTCTAAACTTTCTAAAGATGTATCATATGACCATTTTAGATTTTTATACTGGGAGTTGTACTTGAAAAACAGAACAGTCCAGAGAGTGTTTAACTCTGTCCTGGTTCTGGACAGTTTACATCCCTCTGGAACTTAAGCCATCTTAAGGTGTGATTCAGCTCTGGAAGTCTACAACAAAGTTGTAGAGTACTTAAATACCTTTCCAGAACTATATACCACACCTCCCTAGGCTAAAATACCTGTGAGTTATGCTCTGTTGAAGATCAGCAAACTTGCTGCCCAAAACAGAGCACTCTGTTTTTCATTCCTTTGGAACTACACTGATCAATTACCAACTTTTTCTACCCAACCAAAGTCCTAAATGTTGAAAATTAGTGAATTTAATTCCTGGTCATCATTATTTTTCATGCATATGCCTATAATATCTCGGTACTACGTTCCTCACAAAAGAAAATCCTAACCGGATCATACCGGCATATACGTCTCAAGTGTGGCACTAAACGGTCTCTCGCACACGTTTACTACACGGATACATACATGGTTAGTACCTGCAGAAGACTACACAATAGTGATGCACTCAAGGGTTATTTCCATTTCAGGCAGATCCATATTTGAAAGTAAATACAAACGCACGTATCATTGTCATACGGCCGTCCTTGAGTTAGGTCACGTCTCAAGGTACGTGATCGTGTTTCAACACCACACGACGGGGAACCCGAGTATGTCATGAACGGGTCATCACGGTTGGGAATGTTATCAACCCAACATATACCACCTACTGCCCTGCAGGGCACGCCGATGGCAAGCGCTGCGTATGTCCTCCTGGGCTATTTCCAGACGAACACACTCTCGCGTTACTGACCATGCGATGGGGTCTCCACTTACTTGCCTAATGCACGCTAGGGATCAGCGTTTCATATGAACTCAGGAACATGAAGAGTCCAAGAGTTTCATATTGACCTCTCACACCAAGCTGTGAGACCAATCCCTGAACCACGTTCCTCGTCAGGGGAGCTAACCGAAATTGAACCACTTTCGGTGGCGTTCCTTACCATTCTTACCAAAGCGTAGGTGCGTCATTACATAATGAAAATTCAGAATTATAACACATAGGTCAGCCTTTGCCACTTTAAGTAACTATGCTAATATAGTCCTTACTTGGGCAACTACCGAATCCTCACCGTAAACTTAAGTTTTCCCGTAATACAGTCCTTAAGTATTGTGCTATCCCCAATGCAGCTCTGATACCAGGCTGTGGAGGACCGGGATCCGCTCATCCAGGATCGCAGAGGGTGGTGCCGCACGATGCGACACCCGACAGCACACGTCATAAGGACATCTTTTATTACATGGGGAAAACAAACTGAAACTGTACAAACAGGTACAACCTTCAGTTACAGGCTATTGTTTATATTGCACAGCGGAAGTCTACTTTATACAACTCACGCCCGCCTATCTAGCAAAAGTCGGTTGTCCAGCCCTAGGGCAACCCACACTAGCTGCACTCCTCAGCTCAGCGGTGGACTCGTAACCCGAGTCCGTGGGTGGCTCCTCACCTGAAAAACACTTAAGCAGCAACCGTGAGCATGAGGGCTCAACAAGACTTAACCGACTCACCTAGGCATGAAACTCCACATGAGGTGTACAATGAACATAGGATAGGAACATTGCAGCAAATGGACACGCCTACAAGTTCATCCTTAATTCACCTTTTAGCAACAAGTTAACAGTTCGGGAATCTGAAATTTAGTAAGCAATATTTGGTGGCACACATGTAACAATACAATTATATCATACAGCAGAATTTAATCATAGCATTCCATAATTTATCTATGTTACGACGCAGTGAACAAGCGGTACTCGTCACCGCGAGGGACGGCGAATCGACTCGATATACACCTGCAGGGAAACCCAAAGAGCACGTCACGTACGCCCACCCGTGGAGCTGCACAGCATGCTCACTCGGTGTCGTACGGGACAACCTTTCACCTAACAGCCCAAACGTCGAACCGGTCGCACCGAAACGAGCAGGAGGTTCCCTACACGGAGCATCTCTCTATGCCCGTTAGCAGATTTCCACCTTGCTGCCCTCAGCCTACACCTATAAATCGGTATGTTATGCCTCGACGCCCGGAGGTTTAGGTTACATCGGTTTATCGGGGCCCATATATCCGATATGCCTTCGGTACGTTCAATACTTGCTCAGCAGGGCCGCACACGGATCGGTCCTCAATCGACACGGACAGGGCTGCACACACAAGACTTTCTCTTGCTGCGCCCTAGCCCCTGCCTAGTCTCGTTTTCATTACTAAAGTGATCTCACAGCACTCGAACCAATCCCGTGTGTCCCAAGCCTAACTCGCGAGTAGATTCCAACTACTCGACTTGTACCGAAGTCCTATGAATCATTAAGCATAGCCTGTCTATTCGAGGTCTTATACACTACCCTCAATCTTAGGGAAAAATTCTGGTCATGCAAGTGGGGTTCCATTCATCCTATACCTAATACACACCCATACTTCATTCTAAGTGTTCATAAAGCGAAACTTGAAAAATAGTTTAATGCAAACCGGGGCTTGCCTTGTTTCTGCTGGTCAGTGGTTAGGTCTTCGTCCGGAAGGAGGAAGTCGAGCACTTCCGGAGTCTCCTCACCTTCAGAGACTACATGTTAACCATATGCTATATGTCAATTGAAATGCAAAGTGTAAACTTGATTAAGTAATTACTAGAACTCTAGCTAGCCCTCCACTTTGGCTCTGAAATTTTTATGGTGGCCTGGTAGGGTCCTAACTAGAGTCTTGACCAAGTTTCATTTGAAACAAAGTTCATTTGAGCCTTGTACAAATAAAAGCCTATTTTGTCAATATTTGAGCCTCTAAGTAATTCCAGGGGTTTTCATGGCTCCACCCACTACTTTCTGGAAACTAGAATTTAAGATGGTTCTAATGGAATTGGTTTCATGTCATTTGAAGAATTCTACTGAAACTTATTCCCTAAATCAGATTTGGAGAAAATCTGAAAAATGTTTCTGTTCCTTTTTTTTATTTTCTCAGGGCAGTTCACTTAATCACCCTATTAGGGGGACTAAATGAACTTGGATGACTCTGAAAATTTTACTTTGACTCAAGGATTTTCCAAAGAACCTCTCAGCCAAATTTCAGAATTTTTCATAAAGTAATTCTCCAGATAAAATTCCTAACCATTTGAAGGTTAGGGATTTAATTATGGAAAACTATTAAGTTTCATGAGCTGAAATTGGTATTGCTGGAAAGTACTCAGAATCCTGAGTTCAGCAAAATTTGGTTCACTGAATTTGGAGTTCCCTAGCAAAAGTTCTATGCATTTGAAGTTTGAACTAAAACTGGAAATTTCCAAAATGTTTAAACTTTGCGGGTGGGACCCACTCCCTAAACCGGCCTGTAAAAGCCCAAGAAAAGGGACTTGCAAAAAACTTTTCTTCGCCTCACAACACCACAGTTTTTATTGTGGACATCTTAGGAAATATTGAGAAGAGCAAGTAACCTCCATCAAAAGAGTAATTAGAGGGGAAAGCCTTCATTTTCGCAAAGTGGGATTTGTACACATGAACATGAGAGGTTGAGCTCACCCCTAGAACTTAAAAAGTCTTGGGAGGGTTCAAGCCAAGTTTCATGCAAATCCAACACTTGTTGAGGCACTTTTGGGGGTATTTGAAAAAGGGGCCAATTTGAATGCAAATTCAAATTGCAGCTACTTTCATCACTCAAATTCAAAAGTTAGCTTCATATTCAAACTCAGCACATTTTTCTGAGTTAGCCCACCAATTTTCATCCCTATTGGAGTTCATCTTGTCGGGAGCTAAATTTGCAATAATTCAAAACTGAATTTGAATTTCAGTTTAAACATGAAGCAACTTTAACCCAACAAAGTTGAAATTTGAGAACTCCAATTCAAACCAATACTTGGGGGCTAAGTCTCCCATTCAATGTTCAGTAGCTGGGATATTTACAAAAGAAAGGGGGAGAAAGAATTAGAGGGGAGAAGAGGACCCACTGGTCAGCCACCCGGGGAGCAAACCGACTCGGGCACGCGGTCGAACACCCTACGGCCGACAGCGCACGGGGTCGACCCCGTCCCAACGCGGCCACCGTGCCACCTCCTGCTCGGGGGATGAGGGCGCCGGCTACAAAGCGTGCGGTTGCACTGCTGGGCTGCGTGAAAACCCCCGTATCCTCTCTGTTCCACCGCCCACAAACCCGGCCACCCACTCGGTGTTTCGCCACCCACTGATCGCCGGCGTCCGAGCAAATCAGGTGCTCTCGTGCCCGACGACCAACACAAGAAAGAACCGCCTCGAGGTACTGATCACAACCGTACTGACCTCGCCCTCTCTCTCGCACGGTCGGCAAAGAATTTGGGGGATTAGCGCGTCGGAGTGTTTAGAACCGAACCATGCGAAATCCGGAAATTCGTAGCAAGTAAGCCACCACTCCTTAGACCGAGCTAAAAACGTGATCTAGACTCGCCCACGCGTCTCTGAGATCAGAAACCATCGAGTTTCATCGAGTATGGGCGACGTTCTTCGAGCTTTTTGCATCGGCGCCGATTTCCGGTCTAGGTCACCGGTGAAGTCGTAGTTGCAGCCGTTTTCACGGGGATCGGTGTCCATATCCGTGACCAGCAGGTGTCAGCGGAGCTCCCCGAGCAAACCGCATCGAAAAAGGTGCAGGGGATGCCGAGTTCGACGTCGCCTGTGAGCTTCCGGCCGCTGTTACCGGCGGGAGCACTGTTCCGGCCGTTGTCACGCTCTGGTGAGGGCACCACCGTGTTCCCCAGGCCGAGATAGGCACAGGCGGCGAGAATCGGCAAGTTCCGAGGGCCGGAACCCCTCTCCGGCGAGAGCTCCGGCGAGCTCGGCAGCGGGGTTACGCGGGTGGCTGGAGGAAGACGAAGGGGGGGAGGCCCCACTCGTCAGCGGCTGGAAGTAACGTGCGGGATTTTCTGTTGTCCAGGATCCAGTGTGGCTGCACGGGAAGGAGTCTGTGGCCCCGTGTGGCTCGGCTCCAGCGGTCGACACGTGTGCGATGGACCCACCCGCAGGATTTAAACATTTTTGGAATTTCCAGTTTTAGTTCAAACTTCAAATGCATAGAACTTTAGCTAGGAAACTCCAAATTCGATGAACCAAATTTTTCTGAACTCAGAATTCTGAGTACTTTCCAGCAATACCAAATTCAGCTCATGAAAGTGAATAGTTTTCCAGAATTAAATCCCTAAAATTTAAACTGTTGGAAATTTTATCTGGAGAACTACCTTATGAATAATTCTGAAATTTGGCTGAGAGGTTCATTGGAAAATCCTTGAGTCACAGTAAAACTTTCAGACTCATCCAAGTTCATTTAGTCCCCCTAATTTGATGATTAAGAGAACTCCCCTGAGAAAATAGAAAAATGTACAGAAACATTTTTCAGACTTTCTCAAATCTTAATTAGGACATAACATTCAGTAGAATTCTTCAAATGACATGAAACCAATTCCATTAGAACCATCTTAAATTCTAGTTTCCAGAAAGTAATGGTTGGAGCCATGAAAACCCCTGGAATTACTTAGAGGCTCAAATATTGACCAAATGGGCTTTTATTTGTACAAGGTTCAGATGAACTTTGTTTCAAATGAAACTTGGTCAAGACTCTGGTTAGGATCCTACCAAGCCACTATAAAAATTTCAGAACCAAAGGGGAGGGCTAGCTAGAGTTATTAGTAGTTAAGTATTCAAGTTTACACATTGCATTTAAATTTACATGTAGTATTTCTATAACGTGTAGTGGCTGAAGGCGAGGAAGCTCCGGAGGTTCTCGACTTCCTGCTTCCAGAGGAAGAACTAACTCCTGACCAGCAGCAATAAGGCAAGCCCCGGTTTGCATTAACTCTTTTATAAAGTTTTTACTTTGTTTACATACGTAGGGTGATGTATGAATGTGCATTAGGTATAGGATGAATGAAACCCCACTTGCATGACCAGAAATTTTCCATAAGAGTGAGGGTAGTGTCTAAGACCTCGAGTAGACAGGCTATGCTTAATGTTTCATAGAACTTCAGTACAAGTCGAGTAGTTGGAATCTACTCGCGAGATAGGCTTGGGACACACGGGTTCGGTTGAGTGATGTGAGATCACTTTAGTAATGAAAATGAGACTAGGCAGGGGCTAGGGCGCAACAAGAGGAAGTCTTGTGTGCGGGGCCCTGTATGTGTTGATTGAGGACCGATCCGTGTGCGGCCCACGCTGATCAAGTTCGAATGTATCAAAGGCATATCGGATATATGGGCCCTGATAAACCGATGTAGCCTAAACCTCCGGGCGTCGAGGCATAACGTACCGATTTGTAGGTGCAGGCTGAGGGCAGCAAGGTGGAAATCTGCCAACGGGGCATAGAGAGATGCTCCGTGTGGGGAACCTCCTGCTCGTTTCGGTGCGACCGGTTCGACGTTTGGGCTGTTGGGTGAAAGGTTGTCCCGTACGACATCGAGTGAGCGTGCTGTGCAGCTCCACGGGTGGGCGTACGTGACGTGCTCTTTGGGTTTCCCTGCAGGTGTATATCGAGTCGATTCACCATCCCTCACGGTGAAGAGTACCACTTGGTCACTGAGTCGTGACGTAGAATAGTGTATGAAATACGTTGATTCAATATTGCTGATATGATATAATATTGTATTGCTACATGTTTGCCACCAAATATTGCTTACTAAATTTCAGCTTCCTGAACTGTTAACTTGTTGCTAAAAGCTGAACTAAGGATGAACTTGTAGGCGAGTCCATTTGTGGCAATATGACTATCCTATGTCATTGTACACCTCATGTAGAGTTTCATGTTTAGGTGAGACGGTTAAGCCTTGTTGAGCCTGCGTGCTCATGGTTGCTGCTTAAGTGTTTTTTTTTCAGGTGAGGAGCCACCCACGGACTCGGAGTACGAGTCCACCAGCGAGGGTTACCCTCCATCGGGGACCACGGCTGAGTGGGAGCCGTACACGCCGCGCTGAGCTGAGGAGTGCAGCCAGTGTTGGTTGCCCTAGGGCTGGGCAACCGACTTTTGCTAGATAGGCGGGCGTGAGTTGTACAGAGTAGACTTCCGCTGTGTAAAATAAATATTAGTTTGTAACTGAAGTTGTACCTTTTTGTACAGTTCAGTTTGTTTTCCCATGCAATATATTGTGTTCTTATGACGTGTGCTGTCGGGTGTCGCATCGTGCGGCACCACCCTCTGCGATCCTGGATGAGCGGATTCCGGTCTGCCACACGGCCCACTGATAATGCGGCCACACCACGGCCCATGGGGTTTTACCTGCGCTGCCACACTGAATCCCGGCCGCAAACGGATCCCCGCGCGAGAACAGAGGCTGACCGGTGGACCCGGCCCCCCCTTCATCTACCTCGCGCCCTCCCGCAGCTCCCGCGGCGGTGCCTCGCCGGAGTTCTCACCGCCTCCCGTTTCGCTGCACGACCTTCGACGGTTCTCGCCGCCTGGGCCTAACTTGGCTCGGAGAACACGCTGGTGCCCTCACCGAAGCTCGGCGATGGCCGGTACCATGCCCGCGACGGCGACAGTGGTTCTCTCTACTCCGGCGATGTCGCCCGGGCTACTCAGGGCCTCATTCTTCAAACCGTTTGCTCCTACAGCTCCGCTGTGGCATGCTGAGCTCGAATATGAGCTCGGTTGGCCATGGAAATGGCCGGAGCTACGTGCTCACCGTCGATCTAGGCCCGATATCGGTTGTGACCCGAAAAACTCGATAACCAGGGTCTATACTCCATGGTTCATCGTACTTCTTGATCCTAGATGGTCGTGATAGTGTTTAGATCATGTGTGTAGCTCGGTATACCTGGTGATGCGCTAATACCCGCAAATTTCCGGATTTGGTACAGCTCGGCCTTAAGAACACCGAAACATTCCTTGGGAAAATTCTCCCACGACGGTGCATGAAATGCTGAATGGTATGGACGAGCAGGACCAGCACCTTATGGCGGTTGTTTCTTGTGTTGATCGTTGGACACGAGGGATCCTGTGCTGTCCAGGCGCCGGCGATCAGAGGGCGGCGAACTCAGGGCGCGCCGCATCGGATGTGTGCGGGTGGAACAGGGAGAATGGGGAGGGGATTCACGCAGACCAGGGTGCAATCGAGTGTATTATAGCCGGCGTCCTCATCCCCCGAGCAGGAGGTGGCGCGGCGGCCATGTTGGGACGGGGTCGATCCCGTGCGCTGGTGCCCGCAGAGGTGTTCGACTGAGTGACTGAGTCGGTATGATCCCTGTGTGGCTGACCAGTGGGCCCTCTTCTCCCCTCTAATTCTTTCTGCCCCTTCTGCTGTAAATATCCCCAGCTACTAAACATTGAATGAGAGACTTAGCCCCGAAGTTTCGGTTTGAATTTGAGTTCTCAAATTTAAACTTTGTTTGGCTAAATTTGCTTCATGTTTGAATTGAAATTCAAATTCAGTTTTGAATTCTTGCAAATTTAGCTCCCGACAAGATGAACTCCAATGGGGATGAAAATTGGTGGGCTAACTCAGAAAAATGTGCTGAGTTTAAATATGAAGCTACCTTTTGAACCCAAATGCTGAAAGTTGCCACAATTTGAGTTTACATTCAAATTGGCTTCTTTTGAATTGTCTCCAAAAGTGCCTCAAAAAGTATTGGATTTGCATGAAATTTGGCCTGAACCTTCCCAAGACTTTTTATGTTCTAGGGGTGAGCTCAACCTCCCATATTCATGTGTAGAAATCCTACTTTGTGAAAGTTAGGGTTTTTCCCCTCTAATCATCCTTTTGATGGAGGTTACTTGCTCTTCCCCAATCTTCACAAGATATTCACAACAAAAACCGTGGTGTTGTGAGTTGATGAAAAGTTTTTGCAAGTCCCTTTTCTTGGGCTTTTACATGAATTCAAATACAAATTTGAATTTTGATGAAACTTGCCCAATTCTACAAATGCAGTTCAGATTGAATTTCCAACAATTGAATTTTATCATTTGATAAATTTTGGAGATATTTTAGAGGGATAAGGAGGGGCTGACTTGTGGGACCTACATGTCATTGGAGGGGGCAGTAGACTTGCAAACGAAGTTGCTCTCTGTTTCACTCGAGCAGACCGAAGTCTCACCGTGCGACACCGAGACAGGCCGTGAGCCACCTCTCGCCGTTTTCTCTCGCGCTGGCGAGCTGCTCGCGTGCTTCTTTCACTCTCTGCCGTGCTCCTTTTGCCCACAACACCGAAGCTTTGCCTCTGCTTTCCTCTCTCTCGCGCACACGAACAGAACACGCCGCCACTGCTTCGATCGATCGGGAACCGACGAGCTCCCGCGAACAGAGACTCCTAAGTGGAAAAACGGCACCGGAGACCTTCTCTCTTCGTCCTCGACGCGTCACCGAGCTAATTCGGGCTTTCCCACACTCGAGAACACTCGGTCCCACGGCGGTCGAAAGAAAGAGCGACAAGGTGCTTTCTTGGACAGCTTCACACGGAGCCTCTCATGGCCAAACAAAGGCACCTTTGGATGCGCCAAGGTTCCGTGCTGTTCACCTACAAAGCTTGGCTCGAGTGGTGGATCATCACCGGTGAATTTTTTATTCTTCGTCCGACCAGTGCAAAACAACCTTTGGGTAAGAAAATTCCAAGTTCTCGATCAATTCTTGCTTAGAGCCCACAAAACTGCACCCACACGAGCTAGACTTGATGGTGAACGACTTTGCTTTGCAGCCCTAGCATGAAAACATTGGTAGACAGCCTATTCCGAGTTTTTCCGACGGTGACCGTAGCGGTGAGCCTCGGGCGCACGATGAAAGCTATCTTGGAGCCCTTCCCGAGCCTTTGTGCGTCCATGTCAAGCATCACCGTAGCCCACTGATGCTGTAGAGCCATTTAACCAGGCATTTGGCGGGCTAGCATGTCGGGGCGACGTCGCCGGAGTTGGATTGTAGCCGCCGCATGCCGCGAGCTAGGTTGGAGGCTTTGCCGGCTTGGGTAAACCACACCAGGATGTTCCTCGGGTTGAATTAGGCCCAGGCGACAAGTGGGATCGTGGGAGGTGGCCGGAAAGGCGAGCTCCGGGCACGGGCTCGCCCGGGAGCCGAAGGTAGAAGAAGGGTGCTCTGGCCCCACCAGTCAGTGCAGTGAAGTTTAAACTGGATTCCCTGTGGCTACGGGATCCCTTGTGGCTACGGCCAGAAATCGTGTGGACCACGGTGTTGCTGCGCTGAGAAGTCGCCACGTCACCTCGTGGGCCACTGTCAGAGATTTAAAATTTTCCTGATTTAATTCACATTACACATTTCCTCCAAACTTTTGCTAGGAAACTCCTAATTTAGTGATTCAAATTGGGTTAGATTCAGATTGAAAAACTCTATCCAAATATACAACCCAATTTGTATGAAGTCAATATTTAATTCTGGAAAATTCTTTAAATCTTTTCAGCAAAAGTATTTTAGAGGGAGTTTGGTTCATCAAAAAATCCTCAAATTTTGCCATAATATTATTTAGGATATTAATGAACTTCTGTAAAAATTTCAGCTCATTTAGAGTTGATTTGATTAGGAGAATTCAGATTGCAATTTTCTGTATTCAAATGAATACAGAAACTTTTCAGAAAAGGTCCCAAAGTTGTAAAATCTTTTCAAGGCAATTCTGAGCCCCAAAAATCCTAGGAAAATTCATGCAGGCTCTACGAACTATAATTGACATTGTAGTTTACTAAGTTTGACATGAACATGTGAGTTACTTCAGAATTAATTCCTTTTTGCTTAATTACTTAGAGAACTGTTCTGAATAAACCACTCAGTAAAAAGTGCTAATTTTTGGTCCAGAGGACTTTCTTGTGACAAGGAACTCTAATGAAAAATTTCATCTCCATTGGATCTCTGGATCATCACTTTTCTGTTTATCCTCTTTAGGTGATTAAAACACAAGTGAGGGATGCACTTAGCCTTGATCACCTTTGCTTAACCCAAACCCAACCCCTAGCACCAGTTTCATTTTAAATTCTTGAAAAGAGTTCTGGTTTTAAACTTATCATTAGGCTTTATAGCAAAAGCTTTACAATTAATTACATACGCATTTCATATCGTTTAGTCATCGACTTGAAGATTGTGAAGCAAGTCAATTCTGGATCAAGGAGCAAGGAGAACACGTGATCAAGCCGCAAGTGATAGACTACACTAACTAATTATATACTAGTCACCTGCAAAACAGGGAAGCCCCGATTTGCATTCAAGCAATTTTATAAAGTCTTTTAATTTCTAGAGATCATTGCTATGAATTATTGATTGCATTAGGTCTAGATGATATTGAAAACCCAATTGCATGACCAGATTTACCAAAGAGAGAAAGGGTATATTAGCACCTCCTCGAGTGGATTTGGGTTACGCTGAATGTTAGATTGGAAGTACCGGTAGAAGTCGAGTAGTTGGAATCTACTTGCGAGTTTAGGGCTTGGTTTCATCGGAACGGGTCATGAAATAGAAGTATTGAGGAAAATTCACAAGTGAGAAATCAGGACCGGGCAGGGAGACTGAGATGCAGCAGGCTGTGGATCGTGCGTGCATAGCCCTGCCTGTGTCGGTTAAGGCACGTCCGTACTTGGACCAGTTGGACAAGTTTGAGTTGTGTACCGGGCGCATACTAGCTATATGGGACCCAGCAAACCAATGTACCTTGTGAGATCCACATTAGAACTTTTCCAATCGGCTTAGGCTTTCGGCGTCAGTACAGCAGGAGGTAACTCGCTCAAGAACATATCACTGCAGATATGTGTGACACCCGGTTCTGAAAACAGAACCAAGTTAATGCATATGTGTGCCTAGGATGTTCATCACACATGCACACATAATCCACAAATTGAACTCTGAATATAACCATGAATAAATAGTGTTTAAGTACTTTATTACATCGACTCATTGTCTCACTCATGAATCTCTAACTTATTCTTGCAGCGGAAGTCTCTAAACGACAGCGGAAATAACTAAATAGCAGCAGGCTCCATCTTCAACTCCACAGGCATGTTGATGGTAGTTCGCAAGCCTAGTACTCCACATGGTCCTCGAAGTACTCATCTCCTGTAGCTGATGTTTATGTGATAATGCAAGGGTGAGTACATGTCGTACTCAGCAAGTGCAGGAAAAGTATGACATGTAGCTTACAACAAGGTATGGAATAAAAAGGCTCATTGCAGCAAGCAAATTTTATTTCACAAACATGGTAAAAACAACTACACTCTTAGCCACTCTCATGGAAATGAAACCCAATAGAAATTCGTTGGGGCGTAACCCTCTTAGCGACGCGCCATATCGGAACCCGGGTATGGTGTTAAGTGGGCAAGGGCCGGGTCGCCACCGCCTTAGTGGCGCGCCATATCGGAACCCGGATATGGTGTTAAATGAGCAAGGGCCGGATCGCCATCACCTTAGTGGTGCGCTACATCATCGCCCGGATGTAGTGATAAATGAGCAAGGGTCTTTGCATCTTACTCGACGGGTGCAAAGCGTAAGGAAGCTAGCCGAGGAACATAGATTTCGGGTGGGTAGTTGGAATGTAGGATCCTTGACGGGGAAGCTACGTGAGTTAGTAGATGTTGCCATTAGGAGACGAGTAAATATCCTTTGTGTACAAGAGACTAGATGGGCGGGTCAAAAGGCGAGAGAAGTCGAGAATACCGGTTTCAAGCTTTGGTATTCTGGTTCGGCTGGGACTAGGAATGGCGTAGGTGTTCTAATAGATAAGAGTCTTAAGGATGGAGTAGTGGATGTTCGAAGACGAGGGGATAGGATCATCTTAATCAAGATAGTAATTGGGGACATTGTCTTGAACGTCATTAGTGCTTATGCCCCACAAGTTGGGCTCAACATGAGTGCTAAGAGGCAATTTTGGGAGGACTTGGAGGATATGGTTAGTAGTGTACCGATAACCGAGAAACTCCTCATAGGGGGAGATCTCAATGGTCATGTGGGTGCAACTAACGTAGGATTTGAAGGAGTACATGGAGGTTTTGGATGCGGCGATAGAAATCAAGAGGGTAAGGACATCCTAGACTTTGCCGTAGCCTATGATCTGTTGATAGCTAACACCCTCTTTAGGAAGAGGCAATCTCACCTAGTGACCTTTAGTAGTGCCCAACACTCTAGCCAGATTGACTTTGTCCTCACTAGGAGAAAGGATAGACGGGAGTGTCTAGATTGTAAGGTGATCCCGGGGGAGTGTGTTGTGACACAACATAAGCTTGTGGTAGCTGACTTTCACTTCCATACATGTTCTTTGCGGGACAAAGGTGTCAAAATCACAAGAACAAAGTGGTGAAAGTTGAAGGGAGAATCACAAGAATCCTTTAAAAATAGGGTGATCACAGAAGGACCCTGGGCAGAAAATGGAGATGCAGATAGTATGTGGATGAAGATGGCAACTTACATTAGGAAGGTAGCTAGTGAGGTGCTCGGTGTGACAAAGGGAAAGAAACTTATAGATAAAGACACTTGGTGGTGGAATGAGGATGTACAAAAGGCCATTAAGGAGAAGAAGGAGTGTTACAAGAGATGGCATAATGATAGAAACGCAAGCAACATGCTTAAGTACAAAGAGGCTAAGAAGAATGCAAGGCGGGTTGTGAGTAAGGCAAGAGGACAAACCTATGATAAGTTATATGAGAGACTAGGGACAAAAGAAGGTGAAAAAGACATATACAAGGTAGCAAAAATCCGCGAGAGAAAGATGAGGGATCTCAATCAAGTTAAATGCATCAAAGATGAGTCTGACCGCATTCTAGTGAAGGATGAAGAGATTAAGAATAGATGGCGTGATTACTTTAATGGGCTATTCAATGATGGGAATGAGAGCACTATGGTTGAGTTGGATGACTCCTTTGATGACTCCAACAGGCGGTTCGTGCGGAGGATACAAGAGTTTGAGGTTAAGGAGGCCTTAAAAAGGATGAAAGGAGGAAAGGCCCTCGGCCCTGACGATGTCCCTATTGAGGTGTGGAGATGTCTTGGGGACGTCGCAATAGTATGGCTCACAAAGCTATTCAATCACATTTTTCGGTCAAACAAGATGCCTGAAGAATGGAGGAAAAGTATATTAGTACCTATCTTCAAAAATAAAGGAGATATTCAAAGTTGTACTAATTATCGAGGTATTAAGCTTATGAGTCATACTATGAAGCTTTGGGAGAGAGTGATTGAACACCGCCTGAGGAAAGTGACCAATGTCACTAAAAACCAGTTTGGTTTTATGCCTGGGAGGTCTACAATGGAGGCGATTTTCTTGCTTCGTCAGCTTATGGAGAGATATAGGGAGCAGAAGAAGGACTTGCATATGGTGTTCATCGACTTGGAGAAGGCGTACGACAAGATACCAAGGTCAGTCATGTGGTGGGCACTAGAGAAACATAAAGTGCCAACAAAGTACATTACCCTTATCAAGGATATGTACAATAATGTTAGGACAAGTGTGCGCGTAAGTGATAGTGAGACTGATGCATTTCCTATCACGGTAGGATTACATCAAGGATCAGCTTTGAGCCCATACATCTTTTCCTTGGTCATGGATGAGGTGTCGAAGGATATACAAGCGGATATCCCTTGGTGCATGCTCTTTGCTGATGATGTAGTGCTGGTAGATGAAACTAGAGATGGTGTTGATAAGAAATTAGAGTTATGGAGACAAACCTTAGAGTCCAAGGGGTTTAGACTTAGTAGGACCAAAACCGAGTATATGAGGTGCGACTTTAGTGGTGTTGGTCGTGAAGAGGGAAATGTTAGTCTACAAGGACAAATAGTACCTAGAAGGGACTCTTTCCGATACTTAGGATCAATGTTACAAAGCAATGGCGATATTGATGAGGATGTTTGCCACAGGATCAAGGTAGGGTGGATGAAATGGCGACAAGCCTCTGGAATCCTGTGTGATAGGAAAGTCCCACAAAAGCTAAAAGGGAAGTTCTATAGGACGGTGATCAGACCCGCGATGCTCTATGGGGCGGAATGTTGGCCAACTAAACGGCAACATGTCCAACAAATGAGTGTCGCAGAGATGCGCATGCTACGGTGGATGTGTGGGCACACGAGAAGAGACCGAATAAGGAATGAGGCGATTCGTGATAAGGTAGGGGTGGCGCCGATTGAAGAGAAGTTAGTCCAACATCGGCTTAGGTGGTTTGGACATATCCAACGGAGACCTCCAGAAGCACCAGTTAACAGTGGGATTTTAAGAGGTAGAGAAAATATTAGGAGGGGTAGAGGACGACCAAGGTTGACCTGGGAGGAGGCGGTAAAACGAGATTTGAGAGATTGGAATGTATCCAGAGACTTAGCTCATGATAGGACCGCATGGAAAGTAGCAATTCATGTGCCAGAATCGTAGTCTTGTTTTTTTTCTTTTTTTCTTTTCTCTTTTTCTTTTCCTTTTTTCTTATTTCTTTTCTCTTTTTCCTTTTTCTTTTTTCCTTTTTTTCTTTTTTTTCCTTTTTTCCCCCTTGTTCTCATATCTCTTCCTCTGTTTTACTTCATTGATATTGGGTTTCATGTCTAGCCGACCCCAACAGGCTTGGGATAAAGGCTTGGTTGTTGTTGTTGTTGTTGTTGTAAACATGGTAAAAACAGCAACTAAGTCTAGGTGAGTTTAATCCCAATATGACCAAGTAAAACAGCAACATTCTTTCATCAGAATTCACCATTTATCAAGTCTCATCCAGCCATTAATCTTTCTCAAGTTCATCTCATGCTCATAAAATATTCATAACCATCTCATATTCATATAGCCAAAGCCAAACTCATTGTCATGATTCAAAACAGTCCCAAAAAACAATTCCCAATGACCATACCATAACCATACCGAATATTCATTCCATGTTTTCCCTCTAATCATGGAAGTTGGCCAGGTGCTTGTGACCGGAAGCACGGCTATCATGATAGTTTTACACTCTGTAGAGGTGGCACCACTTTACCCACAAGTTCGTGATTTTGTCACCCATCGGCGACTGCAGAACCTCCATTATACCAGTACACAACCGTCGGTGTATGGTCAAGAGATCACAAAATAGCCTTTACAAAGGGGCTACTAGATTATGGACTCACTGAGGTTTCACCGGCAGGCTCGAATCACCATTCTCCCATCCACAGGCCCCATCTTGTGCCATGGTTCCTAGGGCACTCCTCTGTCGACTCCCATTCCCCGTTCCATACACGGTCCATAACAAGCTAACAACACACCTAATTAATCAGCTAAGCCGCACCCATACTTGGCCTTGTGGTGACACTGTTTTCCTGGCATATTCTCGCATGAACCGGTCCTTAGATCTATGGCAAGTACCACCGTCTCATCCAGCAACATCCACGAACCAATCTTGCCTAGATCTCCCCAATTCCATGCACATTAACATCATCAAGATCTCGTCATCATTATTCATATGAGTGCAGTAGCTAGACAGGTTTTTTCAGCTTCCCGTATCCCGTGAATTAAGCGAAGAAAAAAGGAAAAACGACCATACCCGACTCATCGACTTTCCCGGCGACAAGGATGGTTAACAAAGCTAGTTAACTCCTATAAAAGGGTGTCCCATCAAGTTGACTCAAGCATACACATTTTTGCAAATAAAACAGTTTCAAAACATGGGATCAATTTGGTCAAGGGGCACTTGCCTTGCTCCCGTGGTTCTTGTTTTTCAAGCGTCTCGAAGTCTTGATGTTGTAGTTCCTCGTAGATTGCCTTTTGAGCTTGTTCTTCTACTCATGATCACGCACATACAAAATTTACAGTGATCAAACAACATGCACAAACTTTACTCAAGATGCAATGGGGTAGATGAATGCAAATCCTATGGTGCAGTTTTATTAAACCAGTTTGTATGTGTTGTTGCATGTTTTAATGGCCTTTCATGGGGTTTTATGATGAATAAGGGTGCTAGGATGAAGTGTGGACGTGGTGATGATCTTGACTCAAGATCTAGATCAATTCCACCGTCAAAAACCGATCAAAACATGATCTGTCCGCACGAAAAAAGTTTATGTTCGAAGGGGGCGAAGAAAACGGATGCATAGAAACAGCGACGACGTCGTAAGATGGGTAACAAAGACCTACCTCACTTCCCTTTGATGGCAGGGCCTTCCTCCTAGCAATGGCAGCAGCGGGAAGTTTTTCTATGGATGATTAGGGCAGGACAGATCGTCGGCTCTTTTCCAGCGACGGCGAGGCGTGACGGGGCTCGTCGGAGGGGCTCGATGGTGGGGCTCGACGGCCGGGGTTTGACGGTGGGGCTCGTCGGCGGGGCTCGCCGGGGGGGCTTACCGGCGACTGAATTCCGGCGAGGGGGGTCCAACTCGGCGAGTTGGGGGCTAGGGCCTCCAAGTCACCGACTTGGGGGGGGAGAGGGGGCTGCGTACAGGGGGGGGGGGGGTTGGGTTCTATTTATAAGGGGGGGAGAACCCTAATCCAATTGGAGCAAAATCCTAACAAACTTTTCCCCAATTAATTTGGTGCGGCAGCAATGTGGGGAAAATTCCCCTTTTTTGGGGAATTGGGGAATTTGAAGGATTTGGGGAAATTTGGGGAATTGAAAGTAGCTCATTTCATCTATCTTTTTCCCATTCCTCACCATTTCTATGTCACTTACTCTATTTCTACATTCCCCTCTCCATTTCTATGTCCCACTCTCCATTTCTACATTCCCCTCTCCATTTCTATGTCCCGTTTCTCCATTTCTATATGCCCTTCTCCATTTCTATGGTTCCTTCCTCCATTTCTATGGTCCTTTCTCCATTTCTATGGTTCTTCTCTCCATTTCTATGGTTCTTTCTCCTTTTCTATAGTTCTTTCTCCATTGCTATGGTTCTTTACCATTTCTACTTCTTTTATAATGCTTCTCTACATGAAGAATGTATGCAATGCTTGGAAATGAATTTGAGGGTGTTACAATATGTGTCTTGAGGGAGCTTGCTGTTCAGGGCGATCGGACTGCGTCCGGTGTGGAGGAACTTGGGAAAGGTGGCCACGTACAACATCAGTCGAGGTTGCTGCCGGCAACTCAGAGTATGGGTGTACGTGTCATGTAGTCCGGCGTGTACTAAATCGAATCACCGTCGCTCATGGTCATATGAGCATACTTGCCCACTGCGTCTTGACGTAGTAAGAACTGAAGTGAATTGCTTTGAATTTGATAAGTATTGTGCTCTAAATTGTATTGCAACCATGCTTGAGTTAGAGATAGTGCCAATTAAACTTACTTCACCTTGTGCAAGAAGCATCGCAACAAAGCGTTTCTTGTTTGATTGTGGAGTTGCGATGCTGCTCGGCGCAAGGTCTTTTAAATGAGTCTTAATATCTGAAAGTTAAGGATCAACTGTAGGCAAGTCCTTTATGCAGATTCGGCTACCTTATTCAATCCGTCGTGCATGTAGAGTTTCTTGTTTAGAGGAGACGGATCAGTCTTGCTGAGCATATGTGCTTACGCTTGCTATATGAGTGGTTTTGCAGGTTAACATCGATGCTATGAGGAGGTTGTCCGGTGAGACTCGGAAGACTTCCGATTCGTTTAACACATGGAGAACCCAGCCACTGCAGTATGTCTTCGTGTTGCTAGCGAGAAGAGTCCGCAGGCTGGACATCTTCTCGAGTGCTTAGTAGATAATAAACATGAGATGAACTAGTCTTCCGCTGTAGCTATTTGATATAAATTATTTACCAAGAACACTTGTAAGCTTTTGCTTTTGATTTATGGGATACAATTTCCTTATATGTGTGCTGTTGGGTGGCGCATATCACGGCACCACCCAATGCGATTCTCGGGCGAGCGGCACGGCCCCGTGATCAGGTGCGGGCCCTGTCATAGCTTATCCTTTGGATCTACCGACATCATTAGCGGGAATCCATGACATTTTCCATGTGTCTTAACTAAGGAAATGTCTCAAGTTCACTACTGCTGTCCGACCAGAAGATGTTGAAGGGTTGCAACCGGACCTCACTTACAAACAATATCCAGTTCCAATTCTGGATGAAAAGACCAGAACCACAAGGAATCAGCTTTGTGGTTCTACAAGGTTTTGTGGAGCAACCATACCGCTGATGAAGCGACATGGGAAAGCGAGGATTTTCTCTGCTCCAACTATCCAGAAATATTACCTGGTTTTATCCGGTAATTCACCCACTTCACCTTTTCTTTTGAAATCTTGGGATGAGATTCTTTTAAAGGGGGAGGAATGTGAAATCCCAAGAATCCAACAAGTGTAGCTTAGCTCATGAACACTTAGTAAAATGGGAGGAATTAAAAGATTTTGAACATGATGATGTGAGATTATGTTTAAACTTAAAACATGAACATAGTACTAAGAATTCCATATGATCTCACATATCAAATCCTTAATCTCAAACTTGGCAGGCTACCAAATTTCCCTAAATTTGGAGCTAAATATCTTTATAAAAGAGGAAGTATTGTTTAGTAGAGTTCTATACTTAAATTCTGAATTCTACTTACAACAGTGCCAAACATGGAGATTTGTATTCACAATTAGTTTATTCATAGTCTAAGTATCATCCCTGCCAAATTTAACTAAGTTTGGACTGGTTTGCTATTTATTTGGATGAGGTAAAGTGAGAATCCAAATTTCAATTCAAAACATCAGATTCCAAATTCAACTTCATCAAATTCAAATTGAATGGCACCATTGGATTCCTCATATTCAGTTTAGCCTACATGCCAATTTTTACCATTTTTGGAGTCAGTTTACTATTTTAAACTGAATCTACAATGTTGATAAGAGAGGAGGTGGGACCCACATGTCAGCTCAGAGAGTCCGGTCTTCTCTTCTCCTGCACGCGCCAACAAGACGTTGCCGGTGTGATAATCTACCGATGAAGCATACTCACAGGCAGCTTGGTGGAAAAACGGGTTAAATGCGCACTCATCTCCCCAGCTATACATTCACCCCCCCCCCCCATGTGGAGCCAACCGAGCTCACCGATCTGTTCAATTTTCAGCCGCCGAGCTCATTCAGCCGCTGCCTCTTCGGACCTCTGATGCCCCGGTGATCTAGCCGTCCTCGCATCTCGATCCCAAAAGAGAAAAGGTGTGCCTGAGATAACTCTTGCTTACGATGAAAGTCGTTCATCATTTCATTCATCAGGCGCCGAGTATCCTCAGTTTTTCTCTCGGTATGTTCATTTGAGCCGAGTCGGTTTCAAGGTGAAATTAACCTCACACAATCCATTAGTGATCATGCGCATTTAAGGACATGATCTAGACATATGGAGCTTTAGGAAGAAGTAGAGCAAGTTTTCCCAAGAAACCGAGGAGTTCACTGATTTTTTGCCATCGGCGGCGGAAACCTTTTGGTTCACCGGTGAACTTTAGTTTCTGGCTGTTGTCATCGGATCTTTGGTTCATTTTTGTGCTCCACATGATCCAGTGAATCTTTTGGAACAAACGACAAGTGAAATAAGGCTCGAAGTAGCCAGAACCATATCACCGGAATTTACAGAGCCGCCTCCACCGTCGCATATCCATCTCCAGGGAGTTTCCGGTGGCTCAAAGGCGAGCAGCATATTCAGTGACCGATATTATGTGGGTGCGGCGAGTTTCATGAAGTTCGGTGGCCGGGAAGGCCCTCACGGCGAGCTTTCCGGTGAGCTCCGCCGCGGGAACCCGCGGGAGCAGGGAGGAAGAAGATGACCCAGCAGGTCCCGCATGTCAGCGACTGTTTTGATCGGTTGTAGCTGGGATCCGGTGTCGCAGCGCGGGATTTACTTTTTGGCCCGATGTGTGACGGGTTTCTGTATTCAGACCCCTGGGGAAAAATCACGAGGGCATCCCACAAAGGACGACGGCGCAGGCTCGAGCCCGAGCTCGGGAGAAGGAAGCACGAGGAGCCCGGAACCTAATCCTGGGAAGGATGCAAGACCCGCCTTCAAGGTGATCCCGAAGAGAGTCCAAGCCCTGAAAGGAGGAACCGAGCCCGACCTCGGGTAGGAGGGAAGCAGGTGGTCTTCAATGCGGTGCAGGCGCCGCCTAGGCCAAGTGGAAGGGTAATCAAGTACCACCTGGCTCTTGTATTGAAAGTCCGTCACCTCCGACAGGACCGAAAAGGAGTGGAACGCGGGGCGCCCGTGCGCCTCGATATGGACTACCACCTGACGACGGGACGGGAGCAGGTGCAGCAGCATGCTATGGATGCGGTGACTCCATCGAGTACCCTGTCGAATGTACGACGGGACAAGCCATTCTTGCGCCAACAACTTGCCTCCCCACCACGATACAAAGAGAAAGAGAGTATAAATAAGAGAGGCCTGCCGATTCGAGAAGGCATGCTCTCGCACTTGTAAGAACAGCCCCCATTCTTGAGTAACAACAAGCGAGACACCCCGGCTAGATGTAGGGCATTCTTGCACGAACCAGGATAATCCTTCTTGTGTTCTTAGCTAGGCCACCTCAAGGTAGAACGTGTGGTACATTCAATTACTAGTCAGAAATCGGAAACACCGATAGTTGGACGCCAGGGAGGGGGACTACCGCACATTCCGTTTCCACCACCTCGATGGCTTTCCCACGACCAACTCTCGCACCCGGCGCGATGATGTCCTTCGGCGACTTCGATTTCACCGCCACCGCAGGCGGCGAGGGAGCGCCCGACTTTGCCCTCACCCACCAGGCCCTCCATTTCGGAAGCTTGGATTTCTTCACCAACAGCTTCGGCGCCCTCCTACTCTCCACCAACTCGGGTGTCACGTATGACGCTCCGGCATCAGTGCTCATGGCGATGATCGGGCACGCCCCTATGTCCCTTCACCACATCCTAGACTTCGACACCAGCTCTAGTAACGACTCAGAAGGCGGCGAGCACTCCTTTCGCGAGTGCCACATCACCGAAACGGCCAACACCTCACAGCTGGCAACACCGACCAGTACGAGCCCCTAGAGCGACCCTGAGTCATCAGAGGCACGACACCACGAGTTGGCCGACCAGCTCGAGACGCAACACGCCGCCTCAAGGGCCCACCGAGCGTGACCCGGTCCCAGCTTGGATTTGAACGCGGCACACCTCCGCGCTCGATAGGTCCAGGCCAACAACATCAGCGATCGCCGGGCCCTGCACTTCAAACGGGTCAGCCAAAATGTGGCAGCTGCTGCTGTCGTACTAAGCGGCATGCTAGAGCCCGCCACCCGAAACTCGGAGGGCTCATTTAGACCTTGAGGCGCTCTTGGCTTCAGCCGCCGCCCAGCAGGGTGAGAGCTCCCTCGCCTGAGTCCGGGGCTCATCAGCCCCCAGCCAGAGCCGAAGGTTTGACCGGTGAGGGACGAACCGCACCAGAACCCACACGCCAAGCCAAGCAACCCGACCTGAAAGGGTCGGGTATTCAACACCCTTGCGCAACTCGGTGCACGATCATATGGGAGCTTCCAACCTCCGCTAGACTCTTCAAGCAAGGCGACGAACTCAGGAAGGCCCCTCGAGGTCTCCTTCCATCTCCTGGCCCCAAAGGCCTTGACAGGTTAGCCACCATGGCCGCAAGAGAGGGTTCATTGCTGAACGGAACATCCCACACTACTTTCCCCATATGGGGGAGGTAACCGAAATTGAACAGCTTTTTGGTGGCGTTCCTTACCAGTCCTACCTCCACGTAGTTGTGTCGTTACTTAATTGAAATACAGAATTATAACAGATAAGTCGGTATTGCCACCTTACTTAGCTATGCTAATAATACTCCTTATGCGGGCTTACTACCATTACCTCACCGTAAGCCTAAATTTTTAGCAATATGACACATTTCAAATGTGCCAATCCCATTATGGCTCTGATACCATGATGTGAGGACCGGAGTCCTAACATTCCAGGAATCGCATTGGATGGTGTCGTGCGATGCCACACCAAACAACACACATCAAAAGAACATATTACATAACATACACCTGAATTTACATAGTCAAGTGGAAGATATATTACATTTTGAATATCTACAGCGGAAGTACCGTTCTTAATTCATGCACTCATACCTAAGATAAGCAAAATAGTGAATGGTCCAGCCCATGGAAGGTTCACTGTAGCAGCCTCCCTTTCTCTAGGCGGCGTGAAGGGATCCCATTCAGCTGTGTACCCCGACGGAGGTGTGGCCTCCATGTCGAGCCCTTCGTCAAATGAAGCCATAGACTGCCCCTCAACTGTAGCAACAACTTATATAGCAACCATGAGCACAAAGGCTCAGCAAGTCTTAACTGTCTCGTCTAAGCGTGAAACTCTAAATGATGAGAAGAACTTAACATAGGCATTGAGGTTTGCATAAATAGACTCGCCTAAAGTAGGTTCTTAACTTCAACTTTTAAGCAGTGGATTAGTCCCCTGGTGCTAATCAACATTGCAAATCCACAATCAAATAGGAAACACTTCATCACAATGTTGCTTACCTCACGGGGGAAAAATTAGATTTAGTTTGCTCTACTCTAATTCACACAAGGTTGCAATACAATATTCAATCATATTAACAAGGTTATTCCAACTTCAGCTACTCTTTATTACTATGTCACAACTCAATGAACAAGCGGTAATCAAATAACCGCAAGATACGGTGATTGCAATCAGAATACAAGACACGTATACACGACATGTATGCCCATACTAGAAGCTGCGTGTGGCATGCTCTCTTTCTGCCGTACACGGCTATCTTTAACTAGGACACTCAATCGTTGAACTGGTCCTACCGTCCCGAGCAGGAAGTCCCTACAAGGAGCACCCGTCCTCGACGTTTCCTGTTAGCGGATTTACACCTTTCTGCCCTCAACCAACTCGTTTAAGACGGCAAGCAATGCCTCAATGACCAAGTTAACCAAGTTACATCGGTTTCCTAAGGCCCATATATCCAGTATGCTACCAATATAGTTCAAATTTGCTCAGCGGGGCTGCACACGGCACGGTCCTTGATCAACATAAGCAGAGCTACGCACACAAGACCTCCTCATATTGTTGCACCCTACATCTCTGCCTGGTCTCATTGTCAATTGAGTGGATTATGTTTGAGAACCCTCCCTGTGCCCTATTCTTTCTCTCGCGAGTAGATTCCAACTACTCGACTTCTACCGAGTTCTTCCTACGACATGATCCTAGCATGACTATACACAAAGGAATGCAATTCTACCCTTTTATGACAAGGATCAATCGGTTATGCAATTGGAGTCTCAATCATCCTAACCTAATGCATATCTTATCACTAAGTAACCATAGGTTATAAACTAAAAATTTATAAAAGTTTGCTAAGTGTAAACCGGGGCATGCCTTGTTGTTGCTCTAGTTCCTAGTTAATCTCCGGAGGAAGGCTGGCAAGTGGCTCCGGAGTATCCTCGAGTCCGGAAACTAAATGATATGAAACAAAAATGCAAAGTGGGATTATATGAATAAAATTCATATGTTTAATTGGATGTATTAACAAATTAACTCCAACGCCCCACAGATTTCTATAGTATCTAACATGGACCACACATGACCTTCTATCCAAGTTTCATGATTTATTAGTTAAGTATATGTGCTTATAATAAATCCCTAAGGCATTGATCTTTTCTAAAATTCCAGAGAACATTTTGGGGCTTTGACATGCAACAAAGTATGTTTTTCATACAGCACAAGTCATAAGGAGACCAACAAAATTGGTTTCATAATTTTATAAGGCTTCTACAGAGAGATATGTATTTTACAAGTTGCTATCACTTTCTGAAATTGATTCTGTGATTTTTTTGAAATTTTCAGGGACATAGGACAAAGTTCTATTATTTACCCCACCTAGAAATGGCCCCTGTAGCTGAAATTTGGAATCAATATCAATGGTTTTGCAAGGAATGCTCTGTACAAATTTGGGATTTTTGCTAATATGGAATCCGTCGGAATTAATTCTTAAAGATTTAAATTAAAGGAATTAATAAGCAAAACCCAGAGCCTTTCATACTAATTAAATGGTATTGCCAGAAAGTACTGGAAATTGTTTGAGGATTCTAACAAAATTTGTTTGAGGAATTTTGGATAATCCTACTGAAAGTTATGAATTTCCAATGTTTGCCCTTAAACTGGAATTATTTTCCTATTGAAAATCTTTAAACAGTCGACCCGGGCCCACCCTTTTAAAATGGACCACTCAGAATGGAGCAAAACCAGGGCCACACATTTAACCCACGCTGCCACAATGGATCTGGGCCACAAACTGATCCAGGAAGCCGCTAACACGTGGAGCGGCCGAGTTTGTCTTCTACCTTGTGCCTCTTGCGGTTTTCCGTGGCCGGGCCCGCCGGCGAGCTCGCCGCGACGGCCTTCCCACCCACCAAGATTCACGAAACTCACCGCCACCATATATTTTCCGTCACTGAATATGCTACTTGCCTCAGCCCCACCGGAAAGTCACCGGAGATGGCTGCACGATGGCGCAGGCGGCTCAGTTAATTCCGACGACATGGGTCTCGCTACTTCGAGCCTTATTTTGCTTGCCATTTGCTCCTAAAGCACCGCCTGATCACGTGGATTATGAAAATGAACCAAAGATCCGATGCAAACGTATGTAAATTAGAGTTCACCGGTGCACCAAAAGCTTTTTGCCGCCGAGGGCAAAAACTCGATGAACTCCTTGTTTTGTCGGTCAAATCTTGTTCTACTTTTTCCTACAGCTCTGTAAAAATGTCTATATCATGTCCTTAAACGCACACGATCGTTAACGGATCGTGTGAGATGAAATTTCACCTTGAAACCTACTCGGCTCAAATGAACATACCGAGGAAAAACTAAGGAATACTCCGTGCATGATGAAGTAAACAAGAAACGGCCTTCACCATGACCAACAGGGAACCTCAGCGCACCTTTTCTCTTTTCTGATTGAGATGAGAGGAAGGCTAGATCGCCGGGGCGACGGTGAACCATAGCGGCGGTGGTGGAATGAGTTCGGCGGCTGAAAATCAAAAAGATCAGTGAGCTCGGTCGGTTTCACGAGGGGGTGAATATGTAACCTAGGAGATGAGGGTGCATTTAACTCATTTTTCCAACGAGCTACCTGTGAGTGTCCTTCACCCGGCTAGAATCACACCGGTGAGTTTTGGTAGGCGCGCACGAGCAGGAAGAAGAAAAACACTTCACTCTCAAACTGAAATGTGGGTCCCACCTCCTCTCTTATCCACATTGTAAATTCAGTTTAAAATAGTAAATCAATTACTAAAATGGTAAAAAATGGCAACTATATCAAATTGAATATGAGGAATGCAATGGTGCAATTCAATTTGAATTTGGATGAAGTTTAATTTTGAATCTGATATTTTGAATTTAAATTTGGATTCCAACTTCACCTCATCCAAATAAATAGCAAACCTATTCCAAACTTAGTCAAATTCTGTATGGATACTATTTGGAATATGGAGAACCTAATTGTGAACTCAGATCTCCATGTTTGGCAAGTTTGGAATAGAATTCATATTTTTATTATGGAACCCTACTAAGCAATACTTCGCACTCAGCTCCAAATTTCCTAAAATTTGGTAGCTTGCCTAGTTTACTCCTAATGACTTGAAATGTGAGATCATAAGGTGATTTTTAAGTACTATATTCATGTTTTAAGTTTGGACTTGATCTCACAAATTTGTATTAAAATTTTAATTTCTCCCAATTGTTGCTAACTATTCCTGAGCTAAGCTATGCTTGCTAAAATCTTTGGGATTTCACAGTGGAGGTGAAGTTTCGGACATGAAAAGGAGGTTCAAGGCAAGTTCGGATGAATTTGTAGTTCGGGCGCGTATGCGACTAAATTTTAGAAGAAAATCGGGTTGTTTTGGTCAAAAACGGTTGATTCCGAGTTGTTTCTGTCCAAAACTCTTGTGGTTGTATCCAAAAGAGTTTTGGAAGGTTCAAAAGTTCTTTGGGAGGTTCAAAATAGTTTTAGGAAGTTTGGAATTCTGATCTATCTGCGAATGGATGATTTCCAAGTAGATTTAGGAGTTTTAAGTCAGTTTAGAAGGTTTTTATTTGGTTAGGGTTGCTTGAGGGCTATGTATGAATATGGAGGTCCAGAGTTGTGTGGATAGCATCCCTTGCAGCTGGCTTTCATGTGCTTTTGGAGTAAAGTTGCCGTTTGTGTCAAGCTTTTGCATTGTGATTCGAAACTTTGTTTTTCGCTATTAGAACGCTATTTTTCTTCATACATATTATGTTTCTCGTGTTCATTTAATTTCAGCCGATGTTCAATCACGTTTTTGGCCATAACTTGAGTTCTACTAAATATATTCATGTGATTTTCGTTCTGTTGGCTTTATAACTCATTTCTCTATGATACCTAGAGTTTTGATAATGTTTTCTATCAATGAACCTACTCGCACACACATATTTTTCAAACAGATCAGTTTTTTGCTAGGGGTCAAGTCTTCTGCTAAAAGTTTTGTATCTTTTATCACTCACCCCCCTTCTGATACCTGAACTCATGTTTTTCAATCCTTCACTATCTTGACAGGAGAAAGTTAGGCCCCCTTTGGCAGCGCTCCCAGCTCCTAATTCTTGATGAGAACCAGAGGAGCTCTGCCAAACGGGTGATTTGCGTACCTGATTCACGGTGGAATCAGGTGAACCGATTCTTCGTTTTTGTGAAGGAACTGTGAATCCAAAAAAAACCTGCTTCTCCAACCCCAAAACAGCTTCTCAACCAACCAAATACAAACCTCTCCTTATACTTTTTATATATTTACCCGCAAATGCCATCGAACACCAAATTATTTCATCTAATCATGAATTTAGTTATCTTGCCAAACAATTTTTACCAACCGATTCTGATTCACTAGGAGAATCAGAAGAATCACTCCACCAGAGAATTAGATGTGAATCTAAAAGAATCAAGCTGTTGAGCTCTACCAAAGGGGGCCTTAATCACATGAGTTCCAGGATGGGTCAGTCACTCCCAAGAACTCCCACATGGGAAGGGCCCTAGCTGCTAGGGAAATGAACTCTCATGACATTTGCTCTCTTCGGTGCAGCAACCTTTTTTGCTAAGGACTTTGTCTCCTTCCTCTCGAGTAAAGCAAGGTCATGGACTGGAAAAGCAAATCGTAGCTCGTAAAAACTTCATTGAAGCAAAATTGTGGGACATGGTCAGTAACTATGACATCAACCATAATTATGTCTGAAACTTCCTCGCCTGGAATCATGTGAAGTCGGACAAAAAGCAAGTAGTTGACTAAACCTATTCTTGACCAGACTTGAAGATGTTTGACTTAACATGGCAAAGTCTTTGCGACAAAAAGTTCGGTTGTCAACCAAAGAGCCAAGTTAGACTTGAATGTGGTAAAGTGTGAGGACTCCAACAGAGTTGGTCTGTCTATGACTTATTTTCTCCTCCATGCTATAACTATAACATTGACATTAAGTATCATATTGAGAAAGAATCTAGGATCAATCTAAATATCAAGAATATCAGTACAACTCATATACTTATGAATCCAATGACAAAAGGTTTACCATGTAATATTTTCGTAAACATTAGATCCAGAAGGGACCATCATAAGAATCACCACTATTAAGCAATTTTTTTTCTATTTCAAATAGACGGATGTGACATAAGTGTTGAGGCTCCATAGTATTTTATTGACTTGCAATATCTTACTTTGACACATCATTCGTATTGCGAATAAACAAATAAGGTTAAATCAGACAGCCGAGGGGAGAATGTTGGTATTGATCTCAATTTAAAGAATAAAAAATCAAAAAAAGGGATAGTACCATAAAGAAAAAGGAAGGATATCAGGAGCCCTGACCAGGGGCATCTTACCAAATTTATGGTTTGGTTCCCTGACCGTATTGCGCTATAAAAAGGAGGGAGAAGGTAAAACAAAAAACCAACATTTTTCTTTTACATGTGATCCCCAACAAATCCAAGATTCACTGATCCTAACGAGCCCAAAAATGATGGGAAGACTTGGACGTGGAGGCAGGAAGGACTAAAGTACATTGGCAACAGGGAGAAAATACAATGGCTGACTCTGTCCCTGGTAATTTGATCCCTAATTCATGTTTTATTATATTTATGTGCATAACCAGTGATATAATAATGATTAAGGACTAAAGAGAACTAAATTTATTCCTATCGAGTTGTGTGCTCAGACAATGTGATTGCCTTGTAAGTGTTGGTGGTCGGCTGGAATCCACTGGGTTGTTTGCTCTTATTGTTTATGCCCTCACACTTAGTAAACAAGATGCTTATGTTGAACTAGAGTCAGGCTATGGTTGCATAGTTCATCATCGCGTCCATACATGGTTGATGCACCACGGTTCCTTCATCCGACATCAACCATTAGAGCTGTTAGACTGTGTTATTATGTGGGCTAGTCAGGGGTATTTTAGTCCTTTGTATGGGATTAGGGTTAGGGGCAGATTAGTCCTTTCCCCTCACCTAATCCCTCTATATTATGTACCCTTTACCCTCAGGTTAATCAATCCAAATCTTCCCCTCTAATATGGTATCATTAGCTAGGTTAGTTTAGGATTAGGGCTTAACCCAAATGGCTCAGCAGCCGCCGCCGCCCCGCGCCTCCACCACCGCTACTGCATCGCCGCCCCACCCTGTTACCCCACCCCGCCACCCGACCCCTGCTGTTGCACTGCCGCCACCCTGGGCTGCCGCCAGCGTCCTTGCACCGCCACCGCCCTAGGCTGCCGCCGGTGCTACCGCGCCTCCACCGCCCTGGGCTGCCGCTAGCGCCCATGCACCACCGGCCTGGGCCGCCGCCGGTGCCACCGTGCCGCCGCCCCACGCAGCCGCCCCTGCATCTACATCGCCGCCTACTGCTATCGGGCCGCTGCCACCTACGGGCGCCGCGCCGCCACACCACCCAGCCACTGCGCCTATAGGTGTCGCACCGTAGATCCACCCCGCCGCCACCGCAGCCCAATCCCTCCACCAGACATATATCGGCGCCCCTGCCTCACACCCGCCCAACCCAGCCGCCGCCACAAAGCCTCCGCACTTGCGGGTACCGCCACCGCGGGAGTTGCCGCGCAGAATGCTGCCCCGCATCCACCTGAGTTTGGTCCGCCTCCGTCGTCGAGCTTCGACCGGCCGACGTCTCACATGGCCAATCTGTTGGGCGCACTACGAGGGGGGACGCCGCCAGATCGACTGGCGCCCCCTCCCTTGGCCGGCCACCGTCTCTGTTTTCATGGCAGGGACTACCTCCGGGGCTCAGGATTCCGCCGCTACATCTGTCAGCCTCGACATTGACAGGAGCACCAAGACCACTATAGCACCGGTGATCCCGTTTCCAGCCACTGGCGCCACTGCTGACAGTGCGGCTACTACCTCAACCTACGGCACCGACACGACGGACACCGCCGCTGCCCTGGCTGCTTCTCGCAAGCGTGAGCGGGCACTTGCTCTCGCACTGGAGCAGGAGCGTGCCTCTGTGGCCGCTCTTTCACATCAGCTCGAGGAGAGTACTCACCGGTCGATGAGTACTACCTATGACCCCCCCCCAGACGCTGGTACGTACTGGCTTCATTGGTGGCTGCTCTTCATGCATAGGCCGCTGGAATTCAGAACATCCGGACACTCGTGCCGATTGTTCTCAACTCCGAGTCTACCTCAAACGCCCGATGGTGTGGCCTAGTGCTTCTCACGCTGAGGCGTTTTCGCCTAGACGACCACGTCCTCCAGGATGGCTCTTCGGTGGATGTCTCCTGGGTTAGTATGGACAGTCTGGTCCTGTCCTGGATCCTTGGCTCCCTCTCTGAGGAGCTACAGGACATCGTCGGGCAGCGCGTTGGCGGCACTACTCGTCGGGCCTGGCTGCTCCTTGAGCAGCACTTTCTAGGGAACCGCGCGACTCGAGCCCTCCACATGAGTGCGCGGTTCCATTACACAGTTTAGGGTGACCGCTCCGTCTCCGCCTACTGTCTAGAGATGAAGGGCATGGAGGATGCTCTATGTGACCTTAGCGAGCTGGTCACTGATAGCGCTCTCGTCCTTCAGATCCTTCAAAGCCTGAATGAGCGCTATTGTCACCTACTGATATGGCTACTCCGTCTGGAGCCACCCCCTACCTTCGAGAAGGTATGTTCTGATCTCGAGCTTGAGGAGATCACTACAGGAGGCTCTACTGGCTCCGAGACTGCCACAACCTTTTACGGCTCTGGCCAGTACCCTCGTCCACCCTTGCCAGCTGCTGGCGGACCACCGCCGCGGCAACCTTCCACCCGAGGCACTCCTGCTAGTACTGGGGGTAAACGCATTGGTCGTGATGGAGGTAGTAGTGCAGGTGGCACTACGACATCCAATACTCCAGCTACTGGCGGTGGTGGTGGTACCGGCCGGGGAGGTGCACCCTGGCCCACACCCTACAACCCGTGGACCGGCCAGATCTATATGTGGCATGGGCCATCTCTGGGTTCTCAGCTTCCACGACCACCTCGTCCACAGCCGGCTTTCGTAGCCCACTCTGGCTATAGTGGACCATCCTACAGTGATGTTGGGTCGCCGACTCAAGTCTGCGGTGGGCCTGGCTATCCTTCTGGCGGACAGGCGGCCTCGACCTACGGAGGCACCGACTATCCTATTGGGTACTCGGAGCCGTCAGCAACACACCCGGAGCCACCCTTGACGTGGGATCGCCAGTTGCTGGCCTTCTCCTTCAACACCATGTATCTTACTCCACCAGGTGCTGACTGGATAACTGACTCCGGAGCGCCATATCATACCACCCCTAATGTTGGTACACTCTCTTCCACCCACCCTCCCAGCCCCTTTTTTCTTCATCTATCGTTGTTGGGAATGGGCCTGATCTTCCGGTCACCTCAGTAGGTGATTCTGGATTCCCGGGTTCCTTCCAGCTGAAAAACATTCTTGTCGCTCCGTATATCATTCACAATTTGCTTTTTGTCCGTCGTTTTACCACTGACCACAATGTTTCCATTGAGTTTGATCCACTTGGTTTGTCTGTGAAGGACCTCTCTACCCGGCGACTTCTTTTTCATGTGATAGCTCAGAGCCTCTCTACACACTTCGACTTCCTACTTCCGCTGCATCACCGCCTTTTGCTTTGACTACGGCAGCTCCATCCACCATTTGGCATCGCCAGCTTGGCCACCTTGGTGCAGATGCTATGTCGAAGCTGTCTAGTAGTTCTGTTATTTCGTGTTCTAGGGGTACACATGACTCTTTATGTCATGCTTGTCAGCTAGGTCGACATGTTCGACTTCTTTTTCCCACTTTTGTTACCCATGTTGAACACGCTTTTGATCTTATTCATTATGATTTGTAGACATCACCTATTACTAGTGTATCAGGCTTTAATTATTACCTAGTGATAACTTTTCGTGGACTTTTCCATTACGATTGAAGTCTGAGACTTTTGTTACTCTTTCTCACTTCTTCGTTTGGGTTTCCACTCAATTTGGGCGCACCATCCGAGCTGTCTAGTGCGACAACGGACGCGAGTTTGATAACTCGTCATTTCGTAACTTTCTCTCTGCACATGGGGTACAACTACGAATGTCTTGTCCATATACCTCTCCTCAGAACGGCAAGGAAAAGTGCATAATTAGAACCACTAATGATGTCATGCGCTCCCTGATGTTCCAGGCATCTATAACAGTGCGATACTGGGTGGAGGCTCTCCACACTGCCACTCTTCTGATTAATCACCTTCCTACCAAGGAGATTCGTGCCTCCAGCCCCTATTTTGCTTTATATGGCACCGATCCTCTTTACGACCACTTTCGAGTTTTCGGGTGCACTTGCTACCCTAATCTTTCCGCCACTGCCCCACATAAGCTTGCGCCCCGCTCGACACGTGTGTTTTTCCTCAGGTATTCCCTTGATCATAACGGGTACCGATGCTTAAGACCTCACCACTCACTGCCTTTTGATCTCTCGACACGTCGTCTTCAATTAGTCCTCCTTTCCCTTCTCCACCACCTCTTCTGGTTCAACCACAGAGCTGGATTCTCATTTTCCCACTGACCTCGAGGCTGCTCCCCAGCTGCTTTGGCCTCTTTCTTCTTCAGATTCGACACGCGCTACGCCTCAGGTGGCCCCGACGACACCTGCTGCACCATGTGCGGCATTGACGCCTCTAGCGCCACCTGTTGTACCTCGGGTGGCCCTGACGTCAGCAGCTGCGCCACGTGCGGCATCGACGTCTCCAGTGTCGCCCGCTGCACCTCGGGTGACCCCTACATCACCAGCTGTGCCACATGTGGCCTTAGCTTTCCCGACATCACCTGCAGCGAGCCCGACGTCCCCGACGTCACAGTCGCACCAGGCGCAGCACCGACGAAGACCCTGACTTACTTCGCCGACCCTGCACTTGTCTACCAGCAACGAGCGCGGGATGGGGCCCCAGCTCCAGCTGCGCCGCCCGTGGCACCGGAGCCCTCCACGCCAGTCGCCGCGCCACGCGTGGCCACGAGACCCACTCTCGTCTATCCACGACGGGAGCGGGTTGGTGTACCTGAGCGCCCGGTGTACAATACTCCTCTACAACACAGGGATCCTGGTCACGTCCACTGGATGATGACTCGACGTGCGTCCGGGAGTCTCCGGCCGGTTGAGCGCTTCTCCATTGTTGTCTTCTCGTCGACAACGTCTCCATCACCTGCCTCTTCTTTGATCTCACCCATACCGACTTCCGTCTGTAGCGCCCTCGCCGACCCTCACTGGCGTCACGCTATGGAGGAAGAGTATGAGGTCCTCCTTACCAACCGGACCTGGGACTTGGTTCCTCGCCTCGGTCGTGGCAATGTTGTCACAGGGAAGTGGGTATTATCATATAAGAAGAAGGCGGACGATACCTTGGAGAGGTACAAGGCTCGGTGGGTACTTCGGGGCTTCACTCAATGCCCTGGAGTCGACTACGACGAGACCTTCAGCCCGGTGGTGAAGCCGGCGATGGTTCGTACCGTTCTGTCGCTGCTCTCTCGCGTTCTTGGCCCGTCCACCTGTTGGACATCAACAATGCCTTCCTTCACAGTACACTGACTGAGATGGTATACTGCAGTCAGCCGACAGGATTTGTTGACTCAGCTCATCCAGACATGGTCTGTAAGCTGAACAAATCTCTGTACGGTCTGAAGCAGGCACCGAGAGCCTGGTATAGCCGATTTGCCTCCTTCTTGGTCTCACGGGGCTTCGTTGAAGCTAAGTCGGACATTTTGCTGTTTGTCTATCGACGTGGCAGTGACACTGCTTACCTTCTACTGTACGTCGATGACATTATACTGGCAGCGTCCAGTCCGACCCTTCTTTGGCGCACTATCTCAGCTTTACAGCAGGAGTTCGCTATGAAGGACCTGGGCCGCATCCACCACTTCCTGGGTACTATGATCGAGGACCGACGAGGCAGCTTGTTCCTTCACCAGCGACAGTACTACCTGGATATCCTCCAGCGAGCGGGCATGGCTGAGTGGAAGCCGTGCTCCACTCCAGTGGATACTCAGGCGAAGCTCTCCGCTACCGACGGGACACCCGTCACTGACCCTACTGCTTACATGAGTCTTGCAGGTGCTCTTCAGTACCTCACTTTCACCGGGCTGGAAATCTCCTATGCGGTTCAGCAGGTGTGCCTCCACATGCATGACCCGAGGGAGCCGCACCTCACTGCTGTGAAGCAGATTCTTCGGTACATGCGTGGCACCCTCAACTACGTCCTCCTCCTTCGACGTGGCACGACCTCCGAGCTAGTCGTGTACACCGACGCTGACTGGGCAGACTTCCCAGACACGCGCCGGTCTACCTCTGGCTACACCGTCTTCCTAGGTGGTAATCTTGTCTCTTGGTCCTCGAAGCGACAGCACGTGGTATCGTGTTCGAGTGTTGAGGTGGAGTATCGCGCCGTGGCCAACGGCGTGGCTGAGGCTTTCTAGCTTCAGCAGCTGCTCCAGGAGCTCCACACTCCCGTCACCAGGAGCACTCTGATCTACTACGACAACGTCAGCGCCGTGTACCTCTCCACCAACTCGGTCCAACATCAACGCACGAAGCATGTGGAGATTGACCTACATTTTATTCGTAAGCAGGTTGCACGTGGCGAGGTTTGGGTACATCATGTCTGGACGACGATACAGTTCGCCGACATCTTCATGAAGGGCCTCCCGTCGTCGCTGTTCTCTGAGTTTCGGTCCAGTCTCAACATCTGCAGTGGCTAGATGTTGTGACTGCGGGGCGGGGGTGTTAGATTGTGTTATTATGTGGGCTAATCAAGGATATTTTAGTCCTTTTTATGGGATTAGGGTTAGGGGCAGATTAGTCCTTTCCCCTCACCTAATCTCTCTATATAATGTACCCTTGACACTCAGGTTAATCCATCCAAATATTTCCCTCTAATAAGAGCAACTCCTCACCGTCCATCTAAGCAAAAAGCCGTTTAAGAGTAAGCTTTCTAGTTTCCAAAGTTAATCCGTGATTACGCCAATTGCCGATTGCAGATCGAATAACACAACCACATTGTATAGTATTATGTTATCTCTCATGTTGATCGAGGAGCAGCGAGCAGGGTCTTGCAAGTACACTAATAAGCTTCAATACACTGCTGCAATATTCGTGAAAACAAAAATACAGAACATCACGTAAGATGCATCATAAAACAACATACGGGGCGGATTTCAACTCATTGTATTTATTAAAAGATGCGATACTCATATCTTGCCATTTTCTCTTGTCAACACAAATATCTACATTGTTTGAAGAAGGTATACATAGGCTAGTATAACAGACCTCAGAAACAACCAAAATTACTCCACTGTCACCAGATCTATGGTCTTGCTTTGTACGGTAGATCACAGAATTTGCTGGCCTGCTAGTGAAAAAATGGGAGTATCCATACAGTTAGTTCTCTCTCATCACACAAAGCGTGTGTACATAGTTCCATTCCTGATCTTACATATAACCGGATTATTTGTTAGGTTACAGTATGGTTTTAGCATCATCATACTCAGAAGATGTCCATAACTCTGAAGTATATAGCATGGCAATTCTGGTCCAGGCTCTGATGCTGATTGAACACATACTAAAGGGACTAGGGAGGCTGCAGGCTTGCTGGAAAGTGACTCACCTTTACTCATGCCTCCGCTAATTCTGGGAGTGTAATCAACCGGGATGCCGAGTCATACTCCATCGCAGTGCCACAACTAATGTACAAGCACAACAATAAACACATCTCAGATCATGAGCCCCAAAGCATGCATCACTTATACTAACAATCGAAGGTGCGTACTTTGCACATTTCACACTGTTTTTTGCACCACCACTAGGCACTGACAATATAGTGCCAAAGAAGGAAAGATTTTCATTCCCGCAATTTGGACATGGGCCCTGAAAAAGGAACAACCACCTCAGTGCACTCCAATTAACCAACCCAGGATGTATAGATAGCAAAAAGGCAAATACCTTCAGAATCAAAAAGTCTTTCACTATAGCATTAGTAATTGCCTGTGCTACCCAAAATATTAAAGGCAATGCAGCAAACCATGTGAAGATGAAACTGAAAGGTTCTGGCAACTGCATAAATCAGAAAAACGCCATCATAAATCACAACAGGAAGTTGGATGATACTAATACCCTACGGTATAACGAATGAACACATGAAAATTATTCAAATGTAGCACGCTTTATAAGAAGAATGCCAATTGTTGTTATTACAACCTCCAAATATATATCTGATCTATATACGGAAAATTCCAAAGAACAGGCCATGCTGTATTTACCAATAATGCATTAAAAACTGAATTATGGAAGTAGAAACGATCAAGTGGTAGGGCCATAACCTACTCTGGCAATTATCCACAGTTTAGATGGTCCATTTCAAATTTGTTACCCATATTCATATAGCTATACGGACATGAACTAGATCCCACTAGCTCTTAAAATTAAGCCTAATAATTGTTTTAATAACACTTGTAATCATTATGAAGGCTCTAGTCTCAACATATCACCTGAATTAACCCCCAGTACAATGTGGAAATAAAGAAAGATACATATAGATCTAACAATAATCATTTGGGTCGATTTATGGTGTGAGTATTTTTAATGTTCTTTAGAAACCTAAATCGCTGTTCTTTGCACTTGTTAGGGAGCACAGCCAATCCATTCATTTCTTTATCTGAAGGCTCGTGGAACCCCTTACCATTCATGAAAAAATAGCACTTGCAATATCATTTTTTTAATACCATAACTAAAAGATAAAAAACGTATGGTGGGACTACTAAGTAGGTCAACAATTACCTCAAGAAGATATGTGATCTCAAATCCTGTCAGATCATCCAAGAAAAAAAATCTGTGAAGAAGAAATGTATGTTAGACATTAAAAACGGAGTTGTTAATTATTAGAGGAGAGTCAATAGGATGATTAACCAGAGGGGTCAAGGTAACAATATATAGAGGGATTAGCGGAGGGAAAAAGAATATTAAGCCCCTAACTCTAATCACATCCAAAGGACTAAACTGCCCCTGATTATCCCACTTGTTAGACTCTGTAATTGTGTGGGTAACCCAGGGGTATATTAGTCTTTAGTGTGGATTAGGGTTAAGGGTAGTTTAGTCTTTTCCCTCACCTAATCCCTCTATATAATGTACCCTATACCCTCAGAATTAATCATTCAATTCTGCTTTCTCTAACATGGTATCATTAGCTAGGTTAGTTTAAGATTAGGGCTTAACTCTAACCCTAATGACACAGCCGCCGCCCACACCACCGCGCCGCCACCGTGGGCCGCCGCGACCCACCCTACCACCGCCGCCCTTGTCCCGCCGCCTGGATTTGGGATGCCGCCGCCGCACCTGGCCAAGGCGCACGTGGGGGGGCGGGGGGGGGGGGGGGGGGGGGCTGCGGCCGCCGCCCAAGGAGGCGCTTTACCGGCGGGCCTTGGTTGGCCGGAGCCGCACCCGACCAGCGCGCACGGGGGGCAGCCGCCGCCAGCCTTCCAGGCGATTCACCGGGGGGCTACGGCAGGCCGCCACTATACCCAGCCAGCGCACACAGGGGGCCCTCCGCCGCCGCCCTGAGAGGTGTTTCACCGGGGGTGGGGGGGGGGGGGCGCTGCCGGATCGGCTGCCGCCGCCCTCCCTTGGTCGGCCGCCGCCTCTATTCGGGGGGAGTTGGCACACCCCTCCCTCGGCCGTCCATCACCTCTGCTCCTGGAGGCGCTGTCGCCCCTCTTATCTCTCCGAAGACCGGACCGGCCGCGGGCAGACCTCTTATAGGTACCACCGGTAAACACGCCACCGCTATCGTTTTCATGGCAGGTACCTCTGGGCCACATGATTCTACCGCTACATCTACCGGCCTCGACATCGATGGAAGCACCACGACCACCGTCCCGCCGATCCCGTTTCCAGTCGCTGGCGTCGCTGCTAACAGTGCGGCTACTTCTTTCTACGACACTGACACGACGGGCACCTCCGACATCGCCGCAGCTCTGGCTGCCTCACGCGAGCGCGAGCGGACACTCGCTCTCGCCCTGGAGCAGGAGTGTGCCTCTGTGGCCGCTCTATCACACCAGCTCGAGGAGAGTGCTCACCGACCGACAAGTGCTGCCCACGAGCCTCCCTCAGATGCTGGTACATACTCGGCTTCACTTGTGGCTGCTCTTCATGCACAAGCCACCGGGATTCAGAATATCCGGACGCTCGTGCTGGTTGTCCTCAGCTCCGAGTCTACCTCATATGCCCGGTGCCGTGACCTGGTGCTCCTCACGCTGAGGCGCATCCGCATCGACAACCACGTCCTCTAGGACGGTTCCTTAGTGGATGTCTCCTGGATCAGTATGGACAGCTTGGTCCTGTCCTGGATCCTTGGCTCCCTCTCGAAGGAGCTACAGGACATTGTCGGGCAGCGCGGTGGTGGCACTGCTCGGCGGGCTTGGCTGGTCCTTGAGCAGCGCTTTCTGGGGAACCGCGCGACTCGGGCCCTCCACGACAGCGCGCGGTTCCAGAACACCGTCTAGGGTGACCACTTTGTCTCCACCTACTGTCGGGAAATGAAGGGCAATGGCGGATGCTCCACGTGACCTTGGCGAGCCGGTCACGATAGCGCTCTTGTTCTTCAGGTCCTTCAGGGCCTGAATGAGCACTACTATCACCTACGGACGTGGCTTCTGCGTCTAGAGCCACCACCTACCTTCGAGAAGGTATTGTCTGACCTCGAGCTTGAGGAGACTACTGCAGGAGGCTCTACTGGCTCCGGAACTTCCACAGCTTTTTATGGCTCTAGACAGTCCCCTCGTCCACCTTCGACAGCAGCTGGTGGACCACCGTCGCGACCACCTACCACCCCAGGCACCCCAGCCAGCTCTAGGGGTGGTAATCGTCACCGTCGAGGAAAACGCAGCAGCCGTGATGGTATTAGCAGTGTGGGCGGCACTCCTGCATCCACTACTCCGGCTACTGGTGGTAGTGGTGGTACCAGCAGGGGAGGTGCACCTTAGCCCACACCCTACAACCCGTGGACTTGCCAGATCTACATGTGGCCTGGGCCGTCTCCGGGTTCTCAGCCTCCACGACCACCACACCCCCAGCCGGTGTTGGTAGCCACCCCGGGCTACAGTGGGCCAGCCTACAGTGCTGGTGGACCTCCGACTCAGGCCTACGGTGGGTCTGGCTACCCTTCTGGCGGACAGTCGACCTACAGAGCCAGCGACTACTCTCAATGTGGGATCGACAGTCGTTGGCCTCCTCCTTCAGCACCATGCATCTTACTCCACCAGGTGCCGATAGGATAGCTGACTCCGGGGCGTCATACCATACAACTCCAAATGCTGCTATACTCTCTCCACCCACCCTCCCAATCCCTCTTTTACTTCATCTATCGTTGTTGGGAATGGATCTGTCCTTCCGGTCACCTCAGTAGGTGATTCTGGTCTCCCGGATTCTTTACAGATTAAAAACATTCTTGTCGCTCTGGATATCATTCAAAATTTGCTTCCTATCCGTCATTTTACCACTAACAATAATGTTTCCATTGAGTTTGATCCATTTGATTTGTTTGTGAAGGATCTTTCTACCCGGCGATCTCTTTTTCGATGTGATAGCTCGGGCCCCCTGTACACACTTTGACTTCCTACTTCCACTGCATCACCGCCTTTTGCTTTGACTACGACAACTTCATCCACCATTTGGCATCACCGGCTTGGCCACCTTGGTGAAGATGATATGTCGAAGTTGTCCAAGAGTTATGTTATCTCGTGTTCTAGGGGCACACATGACTCTTTATGTCATGCTTGACAGCTTGGTCGCCATGTTCCGCTCCCTTTTCCCACTTCTGTGACTCATGTTGACCACGCTTTTGATCATATACATTGTGATTTGTGGACATCACCCATTACCAGTGTATCGGGCTTTAATTATCACTTGGGGATCATTGATGATTTTTCTCACTTTTCGTGGACCTTTCCATTACGATTGAAGTTTGAGACTTTTGTTACTCTTTCTCACTTCTTTGTTTGGATTTCCACTCAGTTTGGGTGCACCATCCGAGCTGTCCAGTGCGATAACGGACGCGAGTTCGATAACTCTGTGTTTCGTAACTTTCTCTCCGCACATGGCGTACAGCTACGCATGTCTTGTCCGTATACCACTCTTCAAAACGGCAAGGCAGAACGCGTGATTCGCACCACTAATGATGTCATGCGCTCTCTGATGTTCCAGACATCTGTTTCAGCCCGATACTGGGTGGAGGCTCTCCACACTGCCACACTTCTGATTAATCACCTTCCTACCAAGGCGATTCGTGCCTCCACCCCCTATTTTGCTTTATATGGCACCGATACTCTTTACGACCACCTTCGAGTTTTCGGGTGCGCTTGCTACCCTAACATTTTCGCCACTGCCCCACATAAGATTGCGCCCCGCTCGACATGGTGTGTTTCCCTCGGGTATTCCCTTGATCATAAGGGGTACCGGTACTTAGACCTCGCCACTCACCGCCTTTTGATCTCTCGACACGTCGTCTTCGATGAGTCCTCCTTTCCCTTCTCCACCACCTCTTCCGATTCCACCACAGAGTTGGATTCTCTTTTTCCCACTGTCCCTGAGGCTACTCCCCAGCTGCTTGGCCTCTTTCTTCTGCAGGTTCGACACGCGCTACGCCTCAGGTGCCCCCGACGTCACCTGCTACACCACGTACGGCATCGACGGCTCCAGCGTCACCTGTTGTACCTCGGGTGGCCCCGACATCACCAGTTGCGCCACGCGCGGCATCGACGTCTCCGGCATCGCCCGCTGCACCTCGGGTGACCCCTACGTCACCAGCTGCACCATGCGCGGCCTCGGCTTCCCCGACGTCACCTGCAGCGAGCCCGACGTCACCAGTCCCGCCAGGCGCAGTACTGACGACGACCCCGACTTCTCGCTGCGCCGAGCCCGCACATGTCTACCAGCGACGAGCGCGAGATGGGGCCCTAGCTCCAGCTGCACCACGCGCGGCACTGGAGCCCTCCACGCCAGTCGCCGCGCCACGCGCGGCCACGAGACTCACTCTCGTCTGTCCACGACGGGAGCGGGTTGGTATATCCGAGCGCCCGGTGTACAATCCTCCTCTGCTCCACAGGGATCTTGGTCACGTTCACCCGATGGAGACTCGACGTGCGTCCGGGAGTCTTCGGCCGGTTGAGCGCTTCTCCGGAGCTGTCTTCTTGTCGACGACGTCTGCACCGCCTGACTCTTCTTCGATCTCGCCCATTTCGACTTCCGTCCGTAGCGCCCTCGACGACCCTCACTGGCATCGCGCTATGGAGGAAGAGTATGAGGCCCTGCTTGCCAACCGGACCTGGGACCTAGTTCCCCGCCCCGGTCGTGGCAATGTTATCACAGGAAAGTGGGTATTCACACAAAAGAAGAAGGCGGACGGTACCTTGGATAGGTACAAGACTCGGTGGGTACTTCGAGGCTTCACTCAGCACCATGGAGTCGACTACGATGAGACTTTCAGCTCGGTGGTGAAGTCGGCGACGGTTCGTACTGTTCTGTCGCTGGTCCTCTCGCGTTATTGGCCCGTCCACCAGTTGGACGTCAAGAATGTCTTCCTCCACGGTACACTGATCGAGACGGTGTACTGCAGTCAGCTGACAGGATTTGTTGACTCAGCTCATCCAGGCATGGTCTGTAAACTGAACAAATCCCTATACGATCTGAAGCAGGCACTAAGAGCCTAGTATAGCTGGTTCGCCTCCTTGGTCTCACAGGGCTTCGTCGAAACCAAGTTGGACACTTCGCTGTTTGTCTACCGACGTGGCAGTGACACTGCTTATTTTCTACTGTACGTCGATGACATTGTACTGACAGCGTCCAGTCCGGCTCTTCTTCGGCGTACTATCTCTGCTTTACAGCAGGACTTCGCTATGAAGGACTCGGGCCACCTCCACCACTTCGTGGGTATTGCGGTCGAGGACCGACCAGCTAGCTTATTCCTTCACCAACGACAATACTGTCTGGACATCCTCCAGCGAGCGGGCATGGCTAAGGACAAGTCGTGCTCCACTCCAGTGGATACTCGGGCGAAGCTCTCTGCTACCGAGGTAACACCCGTCACTGACCCCACTGCTTACAGGAGTCTTGCAGGTGCTCTTCAGTACCTCACCTTCACAAGGCTGGATATCTCCTATGCGGTTCAGCAGGTGTGCCTCCACAGGCATGACCCGAGGGAGCCGCACCTCACCGCTGTAAAGCGGATTCTTCGGTACCTGTGTGGCACCCTCGACTACGGCCTATTCCTTCGACGTGACGCGGCCTCTGAGCTAGTCGTGTACACTGACGCTGACTGGGCAGGCTGCCCAGACACTCGTCGGTCTACCTCTGGCTACGCCATCTTCCTGGGTGGTAATTCCGTCTCGTGGTCCTCGAAGCGACAGCACGTGGTGTCGCGTTTGAGTGCTGACGCGGAGTATCACGTCATGGCTAACAGCGTGGCTGAGGCTTCCTGGCTTCAGCAGCTGCTTCAAGAGCTCCACACTCCCGTCACCAGGAGCACTCTGATCTACTGCGACAATGTCAGCGCCGTGTACCTCCCCACCAACCCAGTCCAGCATCAGCGCACGAAGCATGTGGAGATTGACCTCCACTTCGTTCGTGAGCGGGTTGCACGTGGCGAGGTTCGGGTACACCATGTCCCGACGACGACACAGTTCGCTGACATCTTCACGAAGGGCCTCCCGTCGTCGCTGTTCTCAAAGTTTCGGTCCAGTCTCAACATCTGCAGTGGCTAAATGCTGTGAGTGCGGGGGTGGGGGTGTTAGACTCTGTAATTGTGTGGGTAACCTAGGGGTATATTAGTCTTTAGTGTGGATTAGGGTTAGGGGTAGTTTAGTCTTTTTCCATCACCTAATCCCTCTATATAATGTACCCTATACCTTTAGGATTAATCATCCAATTCTACTTTCTCTAATACCACTAATTACACAGTCTAACACCCTCCGCAGTCCCAACATCTAGCCACAACAGATGTTGAGACTGGATCGAAACTCGGAGGACAGCGACGACGGGAGGCCCTTTGTGAAGATGTCGGCGAACTGTGACGTCGTCGGGACATGATGTAACTGAACCTCGCCACGTGCAACCTGCTCTCGAACAAAGTGGAAATCAATCTCCACATGCTTCGTGCGCTGATGCTGGACCGGGTTGGTGGAGAGGTACACGGCGCTGACGTTGTCGCAGTAGATCAGAGTGCTCCTGGCGACGAGAGTGTGGAGCTCCTGAAGTAGTTGCTGAAGCCAGGAAGCCTCAGCCACGCCGTTAGCCACGGCGCGGTATTCCGCCTCAGCACTCGAGCGCGACACCACATGTTGTCGCTTTGAGGACCAGGAGACGAGGTTACCGCCCAGGAAGACGGCGTAACCAGAGGTAAACCAGCGAGTGTCCGAGCAGTCTGCCCAGTCAGCGTCGGTGTACCCGACCAGCTCGGAGCCCGAGTCACGCCGAAGGAGGAGGCCGTAGTCGAGGGTGTCACGCAGGTACCGAAGAATCCGCTTCACAGCGGTGAGGTGCGGCTCCCTGGGGTCATGCATGTGGAGGCACACCTGCTGAACCGTGTCGGAGATATCTAGCCTGGTGAAGGTGAGGTACTGAAGGGCACCTGCAAGGCTCCTATAAGTAGTAGGGTCAGTGACGGGTGTCCCGTCGGTAGCGGAGAGCTTCGCCTGGGTATCCATTGGAGTGGAGCACGACTTGCACTCAGCCATGCCCGGTCGCTGGAGGATGTCCAGGAAGTATTGTCGCTGGTGAAGGAACAAGCCGCCTGGTCGGTCCTCGACCGTAATACCCAGGAAGTGGTGGAGGCGGCCCAAGTCCTTCATAGCGAACTCCTGCTGTAAAGTAGAGATAGTATGCCGAAGGAGAGCTGGACTGGACGCTGTCAGTACAATGTCATCGACGTACAATAGAAGGTAAGCAGTGTCACTGTCACGTCGATAGACAAATAGCGAAGTGTCCGACTTGGCTTCGCCGAAGCCCAGTGAGACCAAGAAAGAGGTGAACCGGCTATACCAGGCTCGGGGTGCCTGCTTCAGACCGTACAGGGATTTTTTCAGCTTACAGACCATCTCTGGATGAGCTGAGTCAACAAACTCTGGCGCCTGACTACAGTACACTGTCTCTGTCAGTGTGCCGTGGAGAAAGGCATTCTCGACGTCCAACTTGTGGACAGGCCAAGAATGCGAGAGAGCCAGCGACAGAACGGTACGAACTGTTGCCGGCTTCACCACCGGACTGAAGGTCTCGTCGTAGTCGACTCCAGGGCGCTAAGTGAAGCCCCGAAGTACCCACCGAGCCTTGTACCTCTCCAAGGTACCGTCCGCCTTCTTATGTGTGAAACCCACTTGCCCATGACAACATTGCCACGACCGGGGCGGGGAACCAGGTCCCAGGTCCGGTTGGCAAGCAGGGCCGCATACACTTCCTCCATAGTGCGCCGCCAGTGAGGGTCGGCAAGGGCGCTATGGACGGAAGTCGGTATGGGAGATATCGAAGAAGAGTCAGGCGGTGGAGATGTCGTCGACGAGAAGACAGCTCCGGAGAAGCGCTCAACCGGCCGGAGAGTCCCGGACGCACGTCGAGTCACCATCGGATGAACGAGACCAGGGTCCCTGTGGAGCAGAGGAGGATTGTACACCGGGCGCTCGGAGCGAGCGGGAGACGGAGCACCACCCCGCTCTCGTCATTGATAGATGAGAGTGGGTCTAGTGGCCGCGCGTGGCGCGGCGACTGGCGTGGGGGGCTCCGGTGCCGCGCGTGGCGCAGCTGGAGCTGGGGCACCATCCCGCGCTCGTCCCTAGTAGTCAAGTGCAGGGTTGGTGAAGCGAGAAGTCAGGATCGTAGTTGGGGTCACGCCTGGTGCGGATGATGACGTCGGGGACGTTGGGCTCGCTGCAGGTGACGTCGGGGAGGTTGAGGCTGCGTGTGACGCAGCTGGTGACGTAGGGGCCACCCGAGGTGTAGCCGGCGACGCCGGAGACACTGATGTCGCACGTGGTGCCGCTGGTGACGTCGGAACCACCCGAGGTGCAGCAGGTGACGCTGGAGGCGTCGATGTTGCACGTGGTGCAGCAGGTGACGTCGGGAGCACCTGTGACGCGCATGGCGTAGCGCGTCTGGAACCTGCAGAAGAAAGAGGCCAAGGCCGCTGGGGGGGCAGCCTCAGAGTCAGTGGGAAAAAGAGAATCTAGCTCTATGGTGGAACCCGGAAGAGGTGGTGGAGAAGGGAAAGGAGGACTCGACGAAGACGACGTGTCGAGAGATCAAGAGGTGGTGAGTGGTGAGATCTAAGCACTGGTAACCCTTATGATCAAGCGAATACCCGAGGAAAAATACACCGTGTCGAGTGGGGCGCAAGCTTATGTGGGGCGGTGGCGGAAATATTAGGGTAGCAAGCGCACCTAAAAACTCGAAGGTGGTCGTAAAGAGAAGCGGTGCCATATAAAGCGAAATTGGGGGTGGAGGCACGAATCACCTTGGTAGGAAGGCGATTAATCAGAAGAGTAACAGTGTGGAGAGCCTCCACCCAGTATCGGGTAGGAATGGATGACTGAAACATCGGGGAGCGCATGACGTCGTTGGTGGTACGAATCATGCGCTCAGACTTGCCGTTCTGAGGAGAGGTATACGGACAAGACATGCGCAGCTATACTCCATGTGCGGAGAGAAAGTTACGAAGCCGAGTTATCAAACTCGCGTCTGTTATCGCACTGGACAACTCGGGTGGTACGCCCAAACTGAGAGGATATCCAAACGAAGAAGTGACAAAGAGTAACAAAAGTCTCAGACTTCAATCGTAATGGAAAACTCCACGAAAAGTGAGAAAAATCATCAATTATCACCAAGTAATAATAAAAGCACGATACACTAGCAACAGGTGATGTCCACAAATCACAATGAATAACATCAAAGGTATGCTCAACATAAGTCACAAAAGTGGGAAAAGGGAGCCGAACATGGCGACCAAGCTACAAGCATGACATAAAGAGTCACGTGTTCCCCTAGTACACGAAATCATAGAACTACTAGACAACTTCGACATAGCATATGCACCAGGATGGCCAAGCCGGCGATGCCAAATGGTGGATGAAGCTGTCGTAGTCAAAGCAAAAGGTGGTGATGCAACAGAAGTAGGAAGTCGAAGTGTGTACAGGGGACCCGAGCTATCACATCGAAAAAGAAGTCGTCGGGTAGAAAGATGCTTCACAGAAAAACCAAATGGATCAAACTCAATAGAAACATTGTTGTCACTGGTAAAACGACGGACAGAAAGCAAATTTTGAATGATATCCGGAGCGACAAGAATGTTTTTAAGTTGGAAGAAACCCGGGGAACCAGAATCACCTACTGAGTTGACCGGAAGAACAGACCCATTCCCAACAACGATAGATGAAGGAAAAGAGGGATTGGGAGGATGGGTGAAAGAGAGTATACCAGCATTAGGAGTGGTATGGTATGACGCTCCGGAGTCAGCTATCCAGTCGGCACCTGGTGGAGTAAGATGCATGTTGCTGAAGGAGGAGACCAGCGACCGGCGATCCCACGTCGAGGGTGACTCCTGGTGTGGTGGCGACGGCTCCGAGTACCTAACAGGGTAGCGGTGCTTCCGTAGGTCGAGGCCGACTGTCCGCCAGAAGGATAGCCAGGCCCACTGTAGGCCCGAGTCGGTGGCCCACCAGCACTGTAGGTTGGTCCACTGTAGTCCGGGGTGGCTACGAACTCCTGCTGGGGACGCGGTGGTCGTGGAGGCTGAAAACCCAGAGACAGCCCATGCCACATGTAGATCTGGCCAGTCCACAGGTTGTAGGGTGTGGGCCAGGGTGCACCTCTCCGACCGGTACCACCACTACCACCAGTAGCCAGAGTAGTGGATGTAGGAGTGCCTCCTGCACTACTACCTCCATCACGGCCGCCGCGTTTACCTCGGTGGCGACGATTACCACCTCCAGTGCTAGCAGGAGTGCCTGGGGTGGTGGGTGGTCGCGACGGTGGTCCACCAGCGGCTGGCGAAGGTGGAAAAGGGGACTGCCCAGAGCTGTAAAAGGTTGTGGCAGACCCGGAGCCAGTAGAGCCTCCTGCAGTGATCTCCTCAAGCTCGAGATCAGACCATACCTTCTCGAAGGTAGAGGGTGGCTTCAGACGGAGAAGCCATGTCCGTAGGTGACAGTAGCGCTCATTCAGGCCCTGAAGGACCCGAAGGACGAGAGCGCTGTCAATGACCGGCTCGCCAAGGTCACCTAGAGCATCTGCCATGCCCTTCATCTTGAATGTAGGCGGAGACGGAGCGGTCACCTTGGATGGTGTTCTGGAATCGCGCGCTGATGTGGAGGGCTCGAGTCGCGCGTTTCCCAGAAAGCGCTGCTCAAGGACTAGCCAGGCCCGACGAGCAGTGTCGTCACCGCGCTACCCGACGATGTCCTATAGCTCCACAGAGAGGGAGCCAAAGATACAGGACAGGACCAGGCTGTCCATGCTGACCCAGGAGACCTCCACCGAAGAGTCATCTTGGAGGACGTGGTCGTCGAGGCGGAAGCGCCTCAGCGTGAGGAGCACCAGGTCACGCCACTGGGCGTATGACGTGGATTCAGAACTAAGGACAACCGGTACGAGCATCCGGATGTTCTGAATCCCGGCAACCTGTGCATGAAGAGCAGCTACAAGTAAAGCCGAGTACGTCCCAGCGTCTGAGGGAGGCTTGTAGGCAGCACTCATCGAACGGTGAGCACTCTCCTCAAGCTGGTGAGATTGAGCGGCCACAGAGGCACGCCCCTACTCCAGGGCGAGAGCGAGTGCCCGCTCGCACTCGCGAGAGGCAGCCAGGGCTGCAGCAATCCCAGAGGTGTCCGTCGTGCCGATGCCGTAGAGGGAGGCAGTAGCCGCGCTATCAGCAGCGGCGCCAGCGGATGGAAATGGGATCACCCGCAGGATGGTGGTTGTGGTGTTCCCGTCGATGTCGAGGCCGGTAGACGTGGCAGTGGAATCGTGTGGCCCGGAGGTAGTACCTTCCATGAAAATAACGGCGGTGGCGGGTTTGCCGGTGGTACCTACAAGAGATTCGCCATTGGTCGGTCCAGTCCTCAGAGACATGGCAGCGGCAGCAGCACCCCTTGGACCAGAGGCAGCGGCTAGCCAAGGGAGGGACATGCCAACCCCCCCCCCCCGGAACAGAGGCGGTGGCCGGCCAAGGGAGGGGTGTGCCACCCCCCCCCAACAGAGGCGGCGATCGGCCAAGGGAGGGGGGCGTCAGCCGATCCGGCGCCCCCCACCCCGGTAAAGCGCCTGGCAGGCCGGCAGCGGTGCCCCCCCCCCTGCGCGCTGGCCAGGTGCAGCGCCGGCCGGCCGAGGCTCGGCGGCGGCGGCGCCCTAAAACCAAGCGGTGACGGTGCCGCTCATCGGCGTGCTGGCTAAGGGCTGCGACGGCACACAGTGCAGCAGCGGCGACGGCGCGCGGTGGAGCAGCGGCGACGGCGCGTTGGGGAGAGGAGGCGGCGGCGCCATTAGGGTTAGGATTAAGCCCTAATCCTAAATTAACCTAGCTAATGATATCATATTAGAGGAGAGTCAATAGGATGATTAATCAGAGGGGTCAAGGTTACAATATAGAGAGATTAGGGGAGGAAAAAAGACTATT